>JAUIMM010000773.1:2045000-3245000 GCA_031769625.1 Taudactylus pleione
ATCTACTGTGGCTTCACTTGGGTGCACAAAGATGGCTGTCCTTTGTAGGCGTTAGCGGTGGCTGGGACCTGGCAGAGGTAGCAGGCAATAGAGGTGGTGGAGAATTGGCTTAGGTGCTGGCATTAGCGGCGGTGGTGCTGGCATTAAGGCAGTGGTGGGGCCTGGCGGTTGTACGGGCATTGGCGACGGGATCAGGCAGTGGTACTGTGTTGGTGGCAGGCCTCAATCCAAGAGGATCCAGTCCATCAGCCATTTTGAAGAGATCAGCATCGGTGCTCAATTAAGAAATGGCACCTCAGCGCCATTTGTGAAATTCAAAGATGGCCACCAGAAGCCAATCACAGCACATGACGTAATCGCAGAGTTTGGCAGTGGTGGGTGGATCCTTCTATGTGCTACACTTACCATTCACCGGGCATCCAGCTCCCCAGGGATCCCCGGCCTGGGCTAACTAGCAGTCAGGGGTAATGCTTTGGCCGGGAGACCCAGTGACATGGTTCCCCTGGCTATGGCATTATAACCCTGCTAGAAAGGGTCTGGTGCTGGTTATGGCAAATACAGGGGACCCCTACTATTTTTGTCCCCTGAATTTTCAAAACCAGGACCAGCTCAGCTGAGCCCAGTGCTGGTTATGCTACTGTAAATACAGGACACCCCTATGTATTTTGTCCCCTGTGCAACCAGGACTGGCTTTGAAAAGCATGGTGCTGGTTTATCTAAATACAGGGGACCCCTATGCTGTTTGTCCCATGTATTTTCACAACCAGAACCAGCTGTGAAAAGCCTGGGGCTGGTTGTGCTTTAGGGGAGGGGGCCACTTTACACAATCAACCTGGCACCCATCACCCAGGGGTGCTGGGAATAGCCCCGGGCTATCAGCCTAGGTCTTGGGTGCCCTGGAGAGGGGGACCCATTTATTGAGGGGGTACCCAGCTCCCCAGGGATCTGCAGCCTGGGCTGACTAGCATTCAGGGGTAATGCTTTGGCTGGGTGACCCGGTGAAAGGAATCCCCTGGCTTTGGCATTATCCCCCTGCTAGAAAGCGCTTGGTGCTGATTATGGATAATACAGGGGACCCTTACTCTTTTTGTCCCCTGTATTTCCTAAACCAGGACTGGCTCGCCTGAGCCCAGTGCTGGTTGTGCTAAACACATGGGACACCTACGTATTTTGTCACCTGTATTTTGACAACCAGAACTGGCTCTGAAAAGTCCAGTGCTGGTTGTGCTAAATACAGGGGACCCCTAAATTTTTTGCTCCCTGCATTTTCACAACCAGGACCGGTAGTGAAAAGCCCAGGGATGGTTGTGCTTTGTAGGGGGGCCACGTCCTTTTTTTTATTTTACACATATTAAAATTTTAACACAGATGCATTGATGGATCTCACTGATACATCCATGCATCTGTGTCTTATTGATTTTATTTACTCAGATGCATGTGCAGTGCCAATGAGCCCCTCTGTTGCCTGCTGATGCCCCTGTTCACTGACCTGCTGCTGCCACTGCTCTTCACCCAGTGGTGGGCTGGGCCAGGGGGCAGGGTGCCATGTGCTCCCTGGGATGCAGGGTCATTCGGGCCGCAGGCAGTCTGTGTCACTGTGACACAGTCTGCACCACGTGTGTAGCGCTGACTGGACGGAGCCAATGAGAGTCTGTCAGCCGCTCCATCTTCCAGCTCCTGCAGTGGGCAATGGGAGAGGCATCATGATGTCATGAAGTCTCTCCCATAATGCAGAGCAGCCCGGCCCGGGAAGGACAAATGGAGGAGCGGATGACAATGGCGGGAGCGGCGATTGAGGTAAGTGTTTTTTTTATTTTTTTTATTACGTGTGTCTACTGGGGTAGGGGTGGGCACTACAAGGGGGGACTACTAATACTGGGGGCACTGCAAGGGGGGGACTACTACTACTGGGGGCAATACAAGTGTGGGACTACTACTACTGGGGGCACTACAAGGGGGGGGCTACTAATACTGGAGGCACTACAAGGGGGGACCACTACTGGATGCACTACAAGGGGGGAACTACTACTACTGGGGGCACTACAAGGGGGAACCACTACTGGAGGCACTACAAGGGGGGAACTACTACTGGGGGCCCTACAAAGGGGGAACCAGAACTGGGTGCACTACAAGAGGGAGGGACTACAACTGGGGGCACTACAAGAGGGAGACCACTACTGGGGGCACTACAAGAGGGATATCACTACAGGGGGGGCACTACAAGGGGGAACCACTACTGGCGGCACTGTAAGGTGGAGACCACTATTGGGGATTGTTACTGGGGGCACTTAAAGGGGGGGACTACAACTGGGGGAACTACTACTGGGGGCACTAAAAGGGGGGGACTACTACTTCAAGGGGGGGGACTACTACTACTAGGGGCACTACAAGGGGGGACTACTACTACTAGGGGCACTACAAGGGGAGGGGACAACTACTAGGGGCACTACATAGGGGGGAGGGGACTACCACTAGGGGCACTACATAGTGGGGAGGGGACTACCACTAGGGGCACTACATAGTGGGGAGGGGACTACTACTAGGGGCACTACATAGGGGGGAGGGGACTACCACTGGGGGCACTGCATTGAGGGACCATTGCTGTGGGCTCTATAAAAAGGGCAATACTGGGGGTACTGCATAGGGGGAGACTACAACTGGTGCCACTATTTAAGGGGCACTGCATAAGGGTTACCACTATTGGGGGCACTGCATGGGGGGTGGACTTCTACTGGGGCCACTAAATAAGGGGCACTGCATAGGGGTTCCACTACTGGGGGCACTATATAAGGGGCTTACTACTGGGGGCACAAGGGGCATTGCACAGGGGGGACCACTACTGGGGGCACTGTATAAGGAGCATTGCATAGGGGGGATCACTACTGGGGGCACTACTGGAGGCCTGCATAAGGGGGTCCTCTCGCGCATGCACGTTCTTTGGGCACCCTGGCTACACGCTACTCCTCTGCCAGGGCCGCCTGCATGCATTTCCCCCCAGGCTAAAAGTTGCCAACCAGCCCCTGTCTTCACCCCAGCTGCTTCCAATGCCCTGCACACCTGCAGGCCACCCCCGCAGCCATCTCTCCCTCTGCACCCACAAAACACCTCCTGTGTGCTGTCTCTTCCTCCACTCACGCTAGTGTATCATTTTGTTGCTTTTCTCCTCTGCAGGTGGCCTGATTTGCTCCTCCAAACCTTGATGGTTAATAAATTATAAAAAAGCAATGAAATTCCCTAAACAAAAAACCTTACGGTTTCACATGTCCCATTAAGGCTTCTTATCATGATCTGAAATTTCACAAAACCTACTTAATTTCTGCCACTCAAACTCAAAAAAGTAATGAAATTCCGATCATTAAGGCTGATGTCTTAGTAGTCGTGTTTCTTGCGCAATACAGATATGGTATGCCATCAGGGCCGGTTCTAGACATTGTGGAGCTCAGGGCGAAAGTTCCCAGTTGCGCCCCCCCCAAAAAAAAACAAAAAAAAAACTTTTTTTTTAGATAACATAACATTATGCCACATGCAGTTATGGCCTTTATAACACATTATGCCACATGCAGTAATGCCCTTTATAACACACTATGCCACACACAGTAATGCCCTTTATAACACATTATACCACATGCAGTAATGCCCTTTATAACACATTATTCCACATGCAGTAATGCCCTTTATAACACATTATGCGACACACAGTAATGCCCTGTATAACACATTATGCCACATGCAGTAATGTCCTGTATAATACATTGTGCCACACACAGTAATCACCTTTATAATACATTATCCCCAATTCAAATTACACCACACAGTAGTCCCTTATGTTATGACACCACAAAGTGGTGCCCCTTTTACATAATGCCAAAATTAGTGTACCTCATACACAAGACCCACAGTAGTAGTGTCCCTAATACAATGCCCACAGTAGAAGTGCCCCTTATACAATGCCCACAGCAGTGGTGCCCCTTACACAATGGCCCCAGTAGTGGTGCCCCATGCAGTGCCCCCATTAGTAGTACCCCTAGTGGTAATGACCCCAGTAGTAATGCCCCCTATAGTAGTTCCCCCAGTAGTAAAGCTCCACAGTAGTAATCCCCCAATTTGTAATGCCCCCTATAGTAGTGCCCACAGTAGTAATGCCCCCATTAGTAATGCTCCCCAGTAGTAATGCCCCCATTAGTAGTGCCCACAGTAGTAATGTCCCTTACAGTAGTTCCCCCAGTAATAATGCCCCCATTAGTAATGCTCCCCATTAGTAATCCCCCATTAGTAATGCCCCCTATAGTAGTGCCCCCATTAGTAGAGCCCCCATTAGTAATGCTCCCCAGTAGTAATCCCCCCTTAAGTAATGCCCCCTATTGTAGTACCCCCATTAGTAATGCTTCCCTGTAGTACTGCCCCCATTAGTAATGCCCCCTATAGTAGTGCCCACTGTAGTAATGTCCCCAGTAGTAGTGCCGCCATTAGTTATGCCCCCAGAAATAATGCCCTCCTGTAGTTGAGCCCACTAGTAGCAATGCCCCCTATAGTCCCCCCTGAGTAGTAATGCCCCCCAGCTGTAATGCCCCTATAATCGTCCCCCCAGTGCTTCCAACTAAAAAAAAAAAACACAATACTTACCTTTAGGCCCGCTCCCGATGCCGCTGCAGCTGCCGTCCGGTCCGACCGCGGCTCCTCGGATCTATGGGAGAAACATCATGACATCATGACGTCCCTCCCATAGTACTCTCTCTCTGCCGGAAGCCGGAGCTCACTGCTCCGGCTTTCGGCTGCCACTGCAGGGAGGGAGCCGGGTGCCTGCTGATAACAAATATTAGCGGGCGCCCGGCAAATGCAGCCTCCGGCGGCAGCGGCTGGGGGGGCATGTTTTGGGACCGGCGTATTTTTTTTTCTTCTAGGTTTTTTTTCTGGGGGTTCGACTCAGTGGCGCCCTCTAGGTGTCGGCGCTCTGGGTTATGGCCCTGTTAGCCCGCACCTAGAACCGTCACTGTATGCCATCAAACCCAGTGGTTAACCGCAGATTCTGTTTATTACACAATATACAAAAAAATAATAATTGCAGGGTAACTGAGCTATACTAATTTACACAGCTTTATGCATCTAGGACATGTGTACACTGCATATTATTTAGTTGCACATGACATAGCATAAGTTATGTGCACTTCTAAATATAATGTCCAAACCCATTTTATACATCTACAGTATGCACATGCTGAATTTTTATGTGTAATTGTAAATTAGTCCCATAATGTGCAGATTATTGTACTATAGATCAGTGCTTCTCAATTGCAGTCTTTGGGACACACTAAGGGTGAATACACACCTGAACAACTTGTAATTGGACCGATTTCACCTTTTTTCCTTGAGGCAAGAACATACGATATTGAGTGTACACACTATCCAATATCACATACGACCAAATGATATATTGTATCGTTTGACCTTATATACGATTTATCTCTGCTCAAAATTGGCCAAATCAGACCGATAAATTGGCTGGTTGTCCGGGTGGCTGTATACAATATCTTCTGGTTGCCCACGCAGCGCGGCCAACCGGAATATGATGCATATGACCCACGGGAGCGCGCAATAGTGTGTACACACTAACCAATATGCACAATTTGTTGTGCTGATATGGCAAATTGTGCCGATATCTGGCCAAGTGTGTAGCCGGCCTAAAGCTGGCCATACACCAGACCAACTTTCCTCCAACCATTGGTTGGTTGAAATGAAAATCCGGTAATACATGGGAGCAAATGATAATCAGCAATTTGCTCCCAAATACCGAAAACACAGAAAAAGGTTGTTAAGGCAAGTTGGTTTAAAAAACTTGTCTGAACAACAGCTTTCGTCCGTTTTTGGGAGCAAATGGCTGATTGTCATTTGCTCCCATGCATTACCGGATTTTCATTCCAACCAACCAACTAGTTGGATGGTTGGAGGAAAGTTGGTCTGTGGTATGGCCAGCTTAACAGTGCATTTTTTCCAGGCCTCTTCCCAGAATAATAAGTAAAATAAAATAAAATAAAAATGCGCTCACACCGCAGTCGGGTCTGCATAGACCCGGCTTTTGCAGAGTGAAAGTGGTCGCTTCCAGATGACGGCCGCTCACGAGTGGGTCTGAATCAGGGCCATTGGCTGTACAGATTGAGCAATGCGGACGATATGTTGTTCCGATTCGGCCAGAAACGACATCTCGTGCTGACATCGTCTCAGTGTGTACAATGCTTAAGACTTAGGGATATGACAGTTATAACTGTAGTATATAGAAGCAGCCTGAAGCTTTAGGGTAAAGCTGGGTGTTGTAGTGCGCTAGGTGTCTGAGCTTTATATGAATTGGTGGTTGTTGGCAATATGCCCACACACTATAGCGGTGGTGTTATATTGTACTTGCGGCATTTGTTTAGGCTGGAATTGTACCAGAGAAGCACGGCCGTAACTATGGGTGCACTCAAGATGCCGCTGCACAGAGTGCAGGACTCTGTGGGTGACTCTGGCACTGCCCTGCAGCCCTTGCTTCCAGCTAGTAGGATGCCTGGAATGGTACCCTGCAGCCAGTAGCTATGCTGCGGTGCTGGCTGTAGCATCCTTTGGACACTACAGACAGGCACCCTGCAATCTGTGCAGCCGTTTGGAGCATCCTCAGGAGGATCTTGGCAGTGCGCTACGTCCCTGTGCTGGCGGCCCCACCCCCTCTGTACAACATCATAACATTGTGCTCTTAAAGGTTGGGGCCAATACAGGGCGCTCTGAAGATCACTGCGTAAAAGTGATAACATTCACTGAAAAAGTAATGTTTGTTTTATTAAATATCATACTGTAGTTTTCGCTACATATTTTGAGGTAGCCAGACAGGAGAATTACTCTTACAAAGATTGCTTGCCAATTTTATACATAAAAGAGGCACAGTAATGCAAAATTAAAGTGCAATTAACTAAATGAGATTGATTACACAGGTGTGATACTAAGTGGTTACTAAGATTCAAGTTTGATTGAATTAGTGGCCGCTGATTGGCTTGCGGGACTGGTTAATGAGATTTTACATGTGGGGTCTCCCGTCAGAAGCCGGGTAGCCATGTATGTGACAACACATAGACGGCTACAGTCTGCTGTGCTCGGAACTTACCGGGGATGCTACGGAGACCAGCGGAGGTGAGTATAGGATCTACACTCACAGGTACTCCCATTTGATTTCTACTGGAGATCCCCGGCTTGGGCTGACCTGCTTGGGGTGTTAATGCTTTGGCTGGGGAGACCCGGTGATAAGGTCCCCTGACTGTGGCTTACACCCCAGCCGGATTTCATGCTGGTTTTAAATATAGGGGGACCCATACACAATTTTTCCACCTATTTTTAAAACCAGGACTGGTCAGCAGCCAGGTGCTGGTTCCTGGGGCAGATTGGGATGGAAAACCAGCCCGGGAAATTTCTGAAGCAGCCCTAAATGGGGGGTGGAGTCTGTGGAGGAGGCGAGGTCCATCATCCTCCTTCCCTCATACCCCAGTCACATCCTCTTCTCTATCATCCACATTCCCACATACTCCAGCCACAACTCTCCGCCATCATCCACAATCCCTATTGTCCCGGCCACATCCTCTCCTCCATCACACTCCTGCCATGTCCTCTCCTCTATCTTCCTCCTTCCCTCAAACCCTGGCCACATCCTCTCCTCCATCATCCTCCTTTCCTCATAGCCCAACCACATCCTCTCCTCCATCATCCTCCTTCCCTCATATCCCTACTACATCCTCTCCTCCATCTTCCCTTATACCCTGGCCACATCCTTTCCTCTATCATCCACCTTCCCTCACACCCCCACCACATTCTCTTGTCCATCATCCTCCTTCCCTCATGGGCAGGCCACATCCTATCCTTCATCATCCTCCTTCCCTCATACCCCAGCTACATCCTCTTCTCCATCTTCCCTTACACCCCGGCCACATAATTTCCTCTATCATCCACCTTCCCTCACACCCCCACCACATTCTCTCGTCCATCATCCCCCTTCCCTCATGGGCAGGCCACATCCTCTCCTTCATCATCCTCCTTCCCTCATATCCCTGCTACATCCTCTCCTCCATCTTCCCTTATACCCTGGCCACATCCTTTCCTCTATCATCCACCTTCCCTCACACCTCCACCACATTCTCTTGTCCATCATAATCCTTCCCTCATGGGCAGGCCACATCCTATCCTTCATCATCCTCCTTCCCTCATACCCCAGCTACATCCTCTCCTCCATCTTACCTTATACCCCGGCCACATCATTTCCTCTATCATCTACCTTCCCTCACACCCCCACCACATTCTCTCGTCCATCATCCCCCTTCCCTCTTGGGCAGGCCACATCCTCTCCTTCATCATCCTCCTTCCCTCATATCCCTGCTACATCCTCTCCTCCATCTTCCCTTTATCCCCTGGCCACATCCTTTCCTTTATCATTCACCTTCCCTCACACCCCCACCACATTCTCTCGTCCATCATCCTCCTTCCATCATGGGCAGGCCACATCCTCTCCCACATCATCCTCTTCCCCTCACACCCCCACCACATTCTCTCCTCCATCATCCTCCTTCCCTCATGGGCAGGCCACATCCTCTCCTTCATCATCCTCCTTCCCTCATGGGCAGGCCATATCCTCTCCCTCATCATCCTCTTTCCCTCACACCCCCACCACATTCTCTCCTCCACCATCCTCCTTTCTTCACACCCCAGCCACATTCTCTCCATCATCATCCTCCTTCCCTCATAGTGGTGGCTCGGTCAGTGTCATAGAGCGCTTCTGCAGTCACACTACTCAGTATATGTATGTTGAAGTGGCTGATTGTTTGGTAGCTTGCCAGTCAAATGCATGAACATCCTCACTTATAGTGTATACTTTACTGTATATAACACGGACATGGTGCCAAATTCAGCACAAATGCCATTTTTATTACCTTGCAAAGTAACACATATGTTTCAACTATGTGAGTGTGAAACAATGGCTAGGAAGCCTCACAGTCACCTTCAACATGTTAATCATAAGCACATTTTATTGCTGAATATTAACATGTTGCAACACCAAAAGGACAGTGTAACATGCAATATATTTGTGATTGTCGCAAAGTATAAATAGGGCCTGTACTTATATAGTAAGCTATAGGTCAGTTGCAGCAGAGCACAGTTGTCAGAGAAGAGAGGCGATGAATGCACTGGTTTGTGGTGACATTCTGTTCCTGATTGAATAAGAGATGACTAGTGTCAGAGGCATAAGTTCATAAGAGGCTTATGTAGGCGAAATAGTAGCTGGTGCTCCTCAACCAGAATGCACATTCATTCATTACCAACACCCCAGCAGCACCCAGACACTCCCCTCATTCACCAATGACTCCCCTTCTATCTCATTCACCAACGACACCCCAACGGCACCCAATTACCCTCCCACATTCACCACCAACGCATAGCCCAGACACCCCCCTCCTCATTCGCTACCCACACTCCTGCAGCACCCACTGTCTTACACTATTAATAGCTATGCTGCACCCAGACAACCCCCATTATTCACTATCAACACCCCAGCAGCACCCAGACACCCCCCTCCTACACTATCAACACCCAGACACCACCTCCTATACTATCAACACCCAGACACCACCTCCTACACTACCAGCACCCAGACACCCCCTACCACACTACCAACACCCAGGCACCCCCTCCTGCACTATCAATACCCAGACACCACCTCCTACACTATCAACACCCAGACACCATCTTCTAAACTATCAACACCCAGACACTCCCTCCCATACTACCAAGACCCAGACACCCCCTCCTACACTATCAATGCCCAGGCACCACCTTCTACACTATCAATGCCCAGACACCACCTCATACACTATCAACGCCCAGACACCACCTCCTACACTATCAACGCCCAGACACCACCTCCTACACTATCAACACCCAGACACTCCCTCCCATACTACCAACACCCAGACACCCCCTCCTACACTATCAACACCCAGACACCCCCTAATACACTATCAACACCCAGACACCAACTCCTACACTACCAACACCCAGACACCCCTACCACACTACCAACACCCAGACACTCCCTACCACACTACCAACACCCAGACACTCCCTCCCATGCTACCAACACCCAGGCACCCACTCCTATACTATGTACACCCAGGCACCCCCCCATACTATCAACACCCAGGCACCCCCCTCCCACACTATCAACACCCAGGCACCCCCTCCTACACTATCAACACCGACACCCCCTCCTACACTACCAGCACCCAGACACCACCCCTCCTACAAAATTAGCACCCAGGCACCCCCCTCCTACACTACCAGCACTCAGTCCCAACCCCTCCTACTCTACCAGCACCCAGGCACCCCCTCCTACAATACCAGCACCCAGGCACCCCCCACCTACAGACTGCTTGGTGTCACTGACTGCGGCGCAGGCATGCACAGCTAGTCTCACGCTGCACTCAGAGAGGGCCACCACTGATCTGATCTCTGCAGTCACTGACAGTCCAATCGGCGGCGGGTGGCCCCATCAGAGAGGTTTCTCCCCTTTAACCCAGTAAGAGAGTGGTACGGCCCAGCGGGGAAGCTCCCAATGTCCCGGTGGCCCAATCCGCCCCTGGCTGGTTCCTAAAACACAGGGGAAACCTAGGTTTTTTTTTTTAGATTTTTTGGAACCAGGACTGGCTAAGGCACCTAGAATTGGCTATGATTTTTTTTGTGGGGTAGGGGGGGGCAACATATTTTTTTTAAATTAAACGTTTTTTTACAGGTATAACACAAGCAGCCTTCACATATCTCACTGATATGTGGTGCAGGCTGCTTGTTCGGGAGAGGTTTGTTAAGAAGAGACACTGAAAACTCGGATGAGAAATCTCATTACAAACTTGCAACTCGGTGAGAAATCTCAATCTCTTTCACCATCGACCAACTCAATCTCAGCTAAACTCACTTCTTAATATATTTGGGAGTTTCAGATGCGTAAAAACCAGGGGCGTATCTATAATGGGTGCAGGGTGTCCAAGGGGGTCCACACCGCACACCCTGCGGTGTGGGCCCCCTTGGACACTATGAAGAGGTAAGTATAGTCTAATACTTACCTCTCCATAGTGCTGCTTTGCAGTACTAGTGTCCCTGGGAAAATGTCGCGGGTATAATTTTTCTGGAGACCCGTGCATGAACAGTAGATTCTGGCACTAAGCCAGAATCTACTGATGCACCACCCGCCATGGCACCGCTAGAGAGAGGAGGGGGCCCACACGCGGGCCCCCTCCTCTCTTAAAACGCCTCTGCTAAAATCACCCAAGTTTCGGCAATGCAAATCGAGTTAAGAACAAGCAAACTTGGTCAAACTCGAATCTTAGTAAATTTACCCCTAAGTATATGATGTTCATGTATAATGAGGCAATGTAAGTAAAAAGTATTCGTTCATTGCTCTGCAACATACGGCTGCTTTGTGTTATACTGTTAGCATAGCCAGGTTTTGAGTAGAGGAGAACAAGGGGTAAAAAATATGCACTGATTGCTTCTGAGGTCAAAAGTAAAACAACCACCACCTATACAGTACGTTGATGGAACTGTTGTGAAAATCAAGTGTTATGTGTGTGTTAACTGTAACAATACCATGTTAGCTTGTGTCAACAAGCAATAAAACAATAAAAAATATATCATTAAAAGCAATGAAATAAGTTGCTGATTAGCGATAATGTTATACAGTAGCTCTTTTCAGATATTTTCTGCGCTTCTAAGAAGCTGGGTGAGTGTGGGAATGAACATTTATGGCTGGAAAGCCTCTTTCCCTAAACTTGCCCTATCACTTCCCTTCAGTTCCTCTGTAGAGCCGATGGTCTCTTCTTCCTGCTGATGTTCCGGGTCTCTATGCTCCACACTTGACAGGAGCTGGGGAAGACCAGATAGTGTTAGTATTGGGGTTATTCAGTCCAAGGCGCTGGTAAGGTCCAGCGCGTTTTGTACGTGGTGTATTTTATCAAGAATATTAATGGCTGTAGTGAGAGCAATGACGTATCTATAATGGGTGCAGGATGTGTGGTGCACACTGGGACCCGCAGCGCACACCCTGCATCTCTACATAATCTCTGGAGTCCTGTGTCTGCCGACAGCCCAGAGATACAGAGCCACAAAAATAATGGTGATTTGTGAATGTGCACTGATGCTGACAGGGGCCATTTTCCAGGAGAGACCTGCGCATGCGCAGTAGACTCTGGCACCAAGCCAGAGTCTACTGAGCTGGCAGAAAGAAGAGGCCCACACAGAGACTGCACACAGGCCCTATCCTAAGTTTAATTTAACTTACATAAATAAATAATATACTTTTTCTACAGTTTTAAATGTTTTGCTTCCAAAGCTACTGTGTCAATTACATTAGAAAACCAATACTTTTGTACCACACATTTCTTTCTGTAACCCAGCAAAAAAAAAATAGCTTCATTTTATTAAATGAAATATTTTTACTTAAATTAAAAGTGTCACTGTCACTGGAAGCTAAAGTCGGGGTCACGCATACAGTATTTACCTCCGATCTGACTTTGCAGCCTCACCGCTGCCAGGCCATCATTGCAAGCTGCCAGGCCGTCATTGCAAGCTGCCAGGCCGTCATTGCAAGCTGCCAGGCCGTCATTGCAAGCTGCCAGGTCATCATTGCAAGCTGCCAGGCCGTCATTGCAAGCTGCCAGGCCGTCATTGCAAGCAGAGACAGGAAAACTTTATAATAACTAATTTTTGTTAAATAGATCTCTAGCTTCAAATAATTTCTATCTCTTTTGTGACACTGTGGTTTACGCCAGGGATTCTCAACCACAATCCTCAAAGGGACTGATTCAGAGTTGAACACTTTTCTGATGTTCACGCAGATGAGCAATTATCGGTGGTTTGAGCATGCATCACAGCCGCATTGCGCACGTGCTGTGAATGAACAGCGACGCGTTCAATGTGAGGATTCACTCACAATTAAATGACAGGAAGAGACCGTTTTGTGGGTGGTTACAGGTAGTTCCTCCAAATACGTGTGTGTATCAGGGCTGTTTCCCGGGCATGTACTAGCCAGCGGCTACGATCACGCACGCAGAGAACAAAGCTCCAGCGTCTCAGTTAACACGGCCATTCTGAGTGACCATAGGCTCACTCTAGGATTCTATGTTTTCCAGACCTGTGTACAATGCTGCGTTTGTGTGCACAGTTGCGGGCAGCTACCAAGGGTCCAGTGGGCATCTCAATATAAAATCTGCCACCTGATGCATTAGCATATTTTAACAGTTGCTAAGCGGTATGACAGGGTGCCTGTCCGTAGCGTCCAAAGCAGTGCCGCAGTGATACTGACTGCAGGTTGCTGTTACAGGCAAGGGCCTTATTACATTTTCAGAAACATCCTTATTGAATTATACTTCACCTTTAAACTCATGGTATTCTTTGTAACCAAATAATTGATTGACCCTTTAGAGGGTACATAGGGAGGGATCCTGGCCAAATAAATTATC
This sequence comes from Taudactylus pleione, assembly GCA_031769625.1. Lineage (NCBI taxonomy): Eukaryota > Metazoa > Chordata > Amphibia > Anura > Myobatrachidae > Taudactylus > Taudactylus pleione. The sequence continues at coordinate 2,058,518 of JAUIMM010000773.1, forward strand.
TCATTCATGAAAAATGTTTCATTGCTACAGAGTTGAGGCAACAAAGCCACAGATCTCTCTACAGGAAGGAAAACACTGTTATCTCCACATTTACTTTATAAAAAGATAAACTACATTTTTTGTATTTGAGAGTACAGCTAAGTAAACTCAAGAGGGGAAAAAACTATTACTCTTCCAGAAGCTTTGAAGCATTGTACTGCATAGAGCAAGCCTTATACTTAGAGAGCATACACTAGTTTTTTGTTAGACATGAAACAACATTGTTAATATGTAATGACATTGTTATTTTCTATGAGTAACGGGTAGTGAAACACAGAATTTAAAGTAGACAAAAGTGGCATTTGGATCTATGGCCCAATATGCTCATTACCGTCTTATACATTGTTAGTTTATCCAAAGCATTGTTGCTAAGAAACCAGACACAAGTGGGTGATGCAAGGGGTGACGCAGTGAATCTTGTCTGCTAATTACATTCAATGATTTGGTAATTTACTGTATATTAATATAATAAGAACGTTGTTGTTGTCTGTTTGTTCCAAGTTGGTGCAAAAACTACTGAACCGATTTTCATGAAAACTGCATCATTTGTATTGGAAACTCCTAGAAATAACCAGCACTTTGTTTCTTCTCCATCTGTCAAGTTGAAACTCCGGAAAAATAAAATTTATTGACATCATCAATGCAAGATATAGGTGATCTCGCAAGAAACTTGCACTATGGGCTTCTGTTATACGGTCCTGATAGATCCTTGGCCCCAAATAATGCAGTGTATGGGATCCTGGAGGATTTACAGCTATGTTCAGGAGAGCAATTCATTCAATGCTATCAGCTGGAGAGGTCAATCTACAATCAGTCAATAAGAAACTGTTTGATAAGGCCCCCATACATCAGAGATTGATACACAATCGATAGCAAATTGCACGCTTGCTGCAATCAATCTCTGATGTATGTGGGTCTTCACTTAAAGTACTGCTGATAGTTGTCATCATCGTCATCATATGTATCAATAGCCCTATAGAACCCGCAAGACAACCACCTCCTGAAAGGTGAATCTCCATATATGTCCATGTCTGTACATCTAACATGCCCTTACTGTACTGAGACTATGGAGCTCAATCAGAGCCGCTCGCTAGATGCGATCGCTCGCACCCAGCATATGCAAATTCGTCTAAGTGACAGCATGGCAGGCGCTCACTCGGAAAGGCATAAGCACGCCCACTTTGTGTTGGCAACCGATCACTTTGTGTCTATAGACACCTATTAGCATATGTAGAGATGCCCACTAGCGCACGTCATCTCTTGAAAGTGTATTAAAATATTGGTACATCGAGGACCATCAGAAGGCCTCGCCATGCTTGTGGTTGCCTTACCTTACCGCAAGCACTGCGAGGACTTCAGTGTAAAAAACAGGCAGGTGACGTGTACTATGACGCTGGCTGATAATTATGCACGCATCTGAAACGGCGTTGCTACACTCAGGCACGCCTGCGTTTGCACCTCCACTCCCCCGTTATTAGTGTTCTGCCCCTGTTACCAGCCACAAATGGCCTCTCCTGTCACTCATTACACTGGGCTGTCTTTGCTGGGCGAGCGAGCGGATTTCGATCGCTCCGAGTAGTTCGCGCACGTGTAGAACGAAGTGTACACATGCGCGGTCTGACAATATCGACCGCGTACGAGCGAGCGGCCGCTTGCGAGCTGGTCTGAATCAGGTCCTATGTTTGTCCACTCCTTCTCTCTCTCGTTAATATGGATACATTTTCGTTGTGCACACATTGCATGGTACAAAAATGCGTAACTTACACAGAGATAAAATAGATGTACAACTACCTCTTACAGAGCTTCTATATTGCTAAGCAGATATGTGCACAAGGCCATATAGTTGATATCACCACTAAATTAGAAAATGACTTTCACAAACTTATATCTCTTAATGCAGAGGTTCCCAAACACATTCCTCAAGGCTCCCCAACAGGTCAGGTTTTAGAAATATCCATGGTTGAGCACAAGTGACTTAATTAGTACCTCAGTCAATTTTATTTGATCACCTGTGCTCATCCATGGATATCTCAAAATCCTATACTGTTGGGGAGCCTTGAGGACCGCGTTTGGGAACCTATGTCTTAATGAGTGATGTAACGTTCAAGTTTACTTTATTTACTTTACAAAGTGTAAAAATACAGTTTTAATTTTCTGAATGAAAAGATTCACATAGGATTTATTTTTATTATTGAGTATAACTTTATCATGTTTATTTATGGCGCAATTCTCTATGCTATGGGCCTAATTCAGAGGTGGACGCAGTGTCGATTTCAGTCGCAAGCGGCCGATGCTTTCAGTCTGCTCATGTGTCTGAGTTGCAGAGAGACCATTTCAGTAGGTGTTCCTGGGTGGTAAAGGGGTGGCTAACTAGTCTCAGGCATGTCCCGGGAGGGTGGCTAACTAACTAGACCAGTGATTCCCAACCTCGGTTCTCAAGGCACACTTACAGTCCTGGTTTTAGTGATATCCATGATTGTGCACAGATGGTTAAATCAAAATAACTGAGGCACTAATTAAGTCACTTGTTCTCAAGTATGGCTATCCCTAAAACCTGGACTGTTATTGTGCCTTGAGGACCGTGGTTGGGAACCCCTGAATTAGACCCAGGCATGTCACAGGCATTTCACGGCCAGCGCCTCCATCTTTTTTTGCAGTTGTGCTGGCACCTGCGGCCATGTTCTGACAGACATTCTGAGCAACCGTACAGCTGCTCTAATGTCTGATGATGCGACCAATGTGCACTCGATGATGCCGATGGTGTGACTTATTACGCAAGCGGTGAATTTGAGTTGCAGCCGGTTGGTGTCTCTGTATGACTCCCTGCGGCATTAGCATAAAGAAGCAGTCGCACTCCGTAAGAAGATACAGTCCTGGTTTTCATTACAGTCCACCTCTGTATTAGGCCCTGTGTGCTCCAGTGGTTTTTTAATGCAAATAATTTTAATTTGTATTTTCTCACAGATTATTTTTTTATCTGTTATTAACCTCTTTGTGACCTTTGAAAGTAGTAGACATCTTTATAAATGTACAAAAATTCATAAAAATAGGAACCACCCAGAATTCCCTCTGTAATCATAAAACAATGATAAAATAGAATAATGGGATCAAACATACTACCGCAGAATACATTGCATATTTGTTACCATAATAAATGAGAAAATGATTCTCAGTTTACATAGCCCATACTGTGGCAAAAACTTTAACGACTCTGCTCACTAAAATGTAAACTAATATGAGTCATGAAAAGGTTAAAATTAAGGTTCAATAATTGCAGCTTTAGTAATAAAAAGTCAGTAATAAATAGAGATGTGCGGTTCGGTTCTCCAGAAATCCGAATCCACACGAATTTCGTTAATACGGACATATCAGAGTCGCGGTTCTGATCTCCTGAAAAGATCCGGACAGATCTGAGCCACGGTTCTGATCTTCCCATGGTTCGGAATTCGGATTTTAAATCTGAATTTGGGGTTTTGGATTGCAAAACTTACATGATTTTAGCTGTTTTTAAAATCTTAAAAAAAAACTGTTCCAAAACCAAAACACAAAGATGAGTCAGCGTACATCTCTAGTAATAAATGACTAACAGCAGGCACATTGCACATATTTATTATTGTTAAGATTATTATCTATTGTACAAATGAGCAACTATTTGGAACTATGAACTGAATATGGGGCCTCTTTGAACAAAGTTATTGCTTTATATGGAAGACCTGGAAAGACGGAGACAAATTCTTTGTCATGTCAACACCATGGGCCAACTTGGAAAGACCTGCAAGCTTCAACTTCACCTGTAAATTCATCACTTGCTCAGTAAAAGATTTGTATGTCACAAAGAAATATTTCCCGCTGGCTTGTCACGAAGTATGTACATCTAGGAATTTTTATTTTATTTTACAGTTCTCCATCTTCAGCGACTGACTTCAATTAGCCAATATTATTGTTGTGACAGTAAATAATAGTCATCCAGCAACATGCTGTAATCTATTTGCTGAATCTGTAACTTCTTAGCAAAGACTCCATTCGATATATTTACTGAGTGCCGACTTGGTGGTTTTTGTTTTTTGTTTTTCCCTTTACTTTGCAAATCGGTGATCTACTAAAGGCAAAGTCGTTGGCAAATCACGTGGAAAACACGATTTTGAATGCAAATAGATGGCAACAGACCATCGGACCAACTGTCGAATATGTACAATACAATATGTACAATAGACAACAATAGAGATTTGCTACACATCATGTTTGTAAACACAATAGAACACGCTGCAAAATCAGACCACAATAGGCAAAAACAACAGAATACAAAATGAGTGACGGGTTTCTGTGACCAAAGTGCAACCAGCAATGTGTTCTCAATAAAAAGAGAATTATAAGAATAGTTTCAACAATCACTATAGCCTTAATAGTGTATTGTGGAATTATATGCTATCGCAGGTTAGAAACTATTTGTATTGTTTCACCATACGATACACTGGCACTACAGGCTTTAATAAATAAACTACCCTTACACAATTATATTATTTTATGTAATATATTGTCATAATGTCTTACATGTCATACATACTTAGAAATAATCTTACTTCAGATTTGGGATGACTCAAGCAATAGTTCACAAACATTACACAATGTAAAATCAGCAATGTACACATAACAACAAAGAAAGGCACATATTTGTTGTGTAAAGTAAATTATGTTTTGTGTGAATAATCAGTAAATGTTTTGTACAAACATTGTCCGTTTCTTCATATTCTCCTTTTTTATTAGAGGAACCACCAGGACTTCTGTGTGCAGATCCACCTCTTGTTCGCAGACCCCTCTTGGAGGTGTTGTTGGTGGTGAGGCAGTGCTCGGTGTGCTGGTAGTAGAAGAAGTAGCCACTGTTTCCGGTATTCTTGATAATAGTTCGCTTCCAAAAGCCAGCACACAGCTATTTCATCCGTCAGTGCATTATTTTGTGACTCCTGCACTCTAATGTAGGATTCCTGCATATATAGAAAGGATTGCTGCATCCGTAGGTTTGAGTCCAGGATTTTATTAAGTGCTGTATGATGTTGACATTGCCCTCACTAGTGCACAACCTAATCACAGGGTTATTTACAGAAGAGAGTGATGCCTTAGTTGTGTATTGATTTGGAAAAGTTGCCTAAACTGTGTACCCATACGTTTGTCTTGCCTGTCTTAAAAGATAGCCACAGCCTGTAGAAATTGTGCTCCAGAATCAGCAGCAGGTCTGCAAAGTGTGGGAGATTCAGGTTGTAGAGTTGACAGTGTTGACTTGGCACAGTTGGTCGTGTGATGTCAAAGAATTCAAGTGTAATCAAAACCTCCACATCTCCTGTTCGTGGCCCTTCTTGTGTATGTGCAACCGTTGATATGTTGCACATACACAGGATCTGTGAAGAAATGAAATACAGTATTGCATCATGAATAATGTTACTTATTAAAAGGATAATGCACATTGATTTGGTGTTATGTAGCAAAGGACATGTAAGCTGCATAACTTACACAAACAGTATTGATATGACATACGATCTCATGCAAATAATGAGTTTACTAACGCACAAGTTGGTATCAGCAACAGTTGGGCCAAAAGGTAGAGTTCAAATTAGGAAGCAATTTGCACAGTAAAGCCACACACATTTTAAACATACCTATTAAAATATGTGTCCTTTATACTGTCTTCACTTCATATTACATTAAAAATTAATTTCTTAATTGACTTGTTATAGTGGTACTCACTTACCGGCTGCAGGCTAACTGGTACTGACGTGTGCCTGGGTGGATGACTTATGAGCAGTTTCCTCAGTTTGGCGTGGAGGATGAAGAAATACTTGATCTGGGTGGAGCAGTTGATGGGCCTATATAATAAAGAAGATTATGGCAGATATACTGAGCTCTGGAAAGTGATAAATTGGATAGTGATAAACTACCAACCAATCAGCTCCGGTCATTTTTCAAATACAGTGGCTGATAGTTTATCACTTTCCAATTTAACACTTTCCAGAGCTTAGTACATTTACCCCAATAGTGAGAAATGTTTACCACCATGTATTATGTGTACAGTATACAGTACATTTGCACATCTAATTTACCTGCCTTTCTTAACATCTTGAACTGCAAAACCATTTTTTTTTCATTTGAGTGTATTTCATATTCACAGTCCAGATTATCTAGGTATGCCCCATTTTCCATCAGAAGATGCAACATTTTGCATCGCTCGCAGATCCATGTGACTAGCTTAAAAATGTGCACAAAAATTGGCCTGATTCAGAGGAGGAGACTGCTGTATCCGTTATTGCATCCAGAGGGTGCTCAAGGGGAGGGCTGGCAGGGCTATTGCCTGGGGCGCTGTGGCCTGTGGGTAGAGCCGCAGTCACCCCACCATCTAACTACTACCTGCTGATAGCTGCTGGGCACTAAGACCCAGCGGCTGTCCACATCTTCTGACATGCGTGGCTCACTGGCACCACGTTTCTCCTCCACACAGTGGAGCTGAGGAAAAAAAGGAGCAGGCAGCCCAAGAAGAAGGTAAGTTGAAGGGGTCTGGGGAGGGGGTTGGAGTGACGGGGGCCGGAGGCTAGAGTGAAGGGGCAGGAGGATGGAGTGATGGGGCAGGAGGATGGAGTGACAGAGGGCAGGAGGATGGAGAGACAGGGGCAGGAGGATGGAGTGACAGGGCAAGGAGATGGAGAGACAGGGCTGGAGTGACAGGGGGCGAAGCGACAGGGGGCAGGAGGATGTAGTGATGGGGAGGAGACTGGAGTAATTAGGGGCAGGAGGATGAAGTGACAGGAATGGAGTGATGGGGCAGAAGGATGGAGTAACAGGGCAAGGAGCTGGAGAGATGGGGCTGGAGCGACGGGGCAGGATGGAGTGATGGGGCAGGAAGCCGGAGTAACTAGGGGCAGGCGGATGAAGTGATGGGATGTAGTGATGGGGCAGAAGGATGGAGTGACAGGACAAGAGGCTGGAGTAACTAGGCAGGAAGATGGAGTGATGGGGTGCAGGAGGATGGAGTGATGGAGCAGGAGGCTGGAATGATGGGGCAGGAGAATAGAGTGGCAGGGGACAGGAGGATGGAGTGACGGGAAGGAGGCTGGAGTGACAGAGGCAGGAGGCTGGAGTGACAGGGATAGGAGGATGGAGTGATGAGTCAGGAGGTGGGAGTGATGGGGCAGGAGGATGGAGTGACAGGGCACAGGAGGATGGAGTGATAGGGCAGGAGGATGGAGTGATGGGGCAGGAGGATGGAGTGACAGGACACAGGAGTATGGAGTGATGGGAAAGGAGGATGAAGTGATGGGGCAGGAGGCTCTGCTATGTTGAATGGTGCTTGTAGGTGATGTATGTTATTAGCCATTTAAACCATATTTACAGTAGTGTAGGTAAACTATGAATGCAGGGTTTTTTTTACCATGTCTATTTTTCTATTGCTGTGCACTGCTAGAAAGTCCGGAGTGACTTGCATGCATTTGTAATTGTATTCTGAGGTTTCATATGAAGTTTTCTCTACCATTCTGGAGAATGATCTGTTTTGCAAGTAAGTGAATGCCCTGCCAGCTTCACACTAGTATTTTTCAGATAACAGGGAGTCTGTTCATATGCATTTGATAATTTCAGTCAGGGTTCTGGTCTTCATTTCATTTTACCCATTTTATATGCAACTGTCTTTTCATGATCTATGTCTTAAGAAGTTTGTTATTTTATGTACTGTGAATTGATTTTCATTATCACTTTGAAATGTGAGAAGATTTAACTGAAACTTGTCATTATTAGATACAGATGTGTCCTCACTCGTCTTTGCTCCAATCGCACCAAATAGCCCCTCTCAGCGCACCTGGTCCCGTGAGACTCTGCTAGCGCCGGGTATCTTTTTGCATTTTCAGTTGCTAAAAATGCATCTAAGTCGCAATGTGTTGTAACTAGAACGCACCAGAAGACTGTGCTGATTAATTTGATATATGACACTTGTATATCTGTGTGCGACTGAGGGATAGATATATTTACTAAAGTGTGGGTTTATAGAACTGGAGATGTTGCCCATAGCGACCAATCAGATTCTACTTATCATTCATCTGACATATTTTAGAACATAATAGCTAGAATCAGATTGGTTGTTATGGGCAACATCTCCACTTCTATTAACCCGCACTTTAGTAAATATACCCCCGAGTCTTTCAATCAGCATGTAAAGTGCTACAGTATGATGCAATAGCTGCAGCTTTTTACCACGCCAGGTTCAGTTTACAGACTCAATTACATACAGATATACAAGTGTCGCATATAAAATTAAGCGCAGTCTCCTGGTGCATCCTAGTTGCATTTTCAGCAAAAAAAGATGTCCAACTCATCCAGAGTTAAATGGGACCTGGCGACTCACTCATATATCACGCTGCATTGCGTATTGAGGCTAGATGAGCAAAGCCACTTCTGTAGTTCTGTTATTTGTCCAATATATCTTTGTTCTTTATTAGGTAAGAGACTATACTGTAGCTTATAAAAATGAAGTATTTATTGCCTCCAGGTGTGGGCAGATTCATAGGACAACACATGTCACTGTGTCTGAGATCAAGTGGTCATGAGGTTCATTTTTACTTATTTTAGAATTTACTCTTGTGACTTTAGCTTTTATGCAGCAATCGCACCCCATACAGTACTTGCTAATCAGGTTGATAAAATGATATCCTTTCTCCAGTTTCCCCTTTGGCAGTTCTTATATTCTTTTTGGGTCACTGTACCATGTATGAAAATAATTATTGTGTATGTGTGTTCTTCGTCTCATCTGTTTATTTTTTTTATTAACATTTATTTATATATCTTTTGTGCTGTTGAAATATTATAACCTCTAGCAAGTTATATCTGGATAGCATCATCTCAACTTTAAATTTCCAATTTCCACACCTGATAGTCTTTATTCAATTTAGTCATTGCTAACTTAAGTTCTGAGCTGACATTTATTTTCAATTTTTTTGTTACTTTACTCACTTTGAAATTCAGTGTATACAGTAGTTTCCCACAGCCACTCTGCAGATTAAACTAAAAGATAGCTTGTATTGTCCTTTAGTGTTATGCAGCAGCGGCTCCTGCCCTGAGGGGGGCTGCCACTGCTTCTGGTCCCGGCACTTCCACAATGAATATCAGGCACCGGGACTTGTGCATGCGCATGAGTGGTGGTAGCGCCGTGCATGCGCATAACACTAGACCTGTAGGGCTGCCCGAAAAGGCAGAGCAGCGGCTTCCACTGGAAGCTGCTCTCTGCTTATGGTAGCCCGGACTGGCAGTCCCAAGGGGAGGAGACACCTCCCCCTGGGGCTGCCTGTCCTGTGCTTGACTGGCAGGTGGTACTTCCAATAGACACAGACTGCACTGGCTCACTGAAGTGGAGGATTTTACTGGGGGGGGGGCTGCAGCCTCGCAGCCCCTAGGTAATATCTGCCACTGGTGTTATGCATCTAACATGCAGGGAAGATTATGGGATAAACTTTACTAGGGCAAGTACATGTAAACTTTCATAACATAACATAGAGGATTACACAGAAAGAAGGTATAATAGAGTACCTTTTTGCAAAACTGAGAAATTACACTTTGATAAACAGAGACAGTGCTGTTTACTGCCCCTCCCATTTAAACACTCAAACAATATTCAGTCTGCAGCTGTTGTCACTCCAAAAAATATTATGGTCATGTTATCGCGACCGGATGCAGCACTCGGATCTGCAATGTTGTTAGGAGGCGTCTTTTGGCCTCAGATGCCTCCTGCAGCATTAGAATATTTTCTCATCGTTGCTGCATCCAAAGAAACAGGAACGATGAGAATAGCATACAACTCTCAATCAGGCCCATTGTTGCCTCCTTGATGATAACAGCAACAGCGAGGTCTACTTTTGCAGGCATGGGAACAAGTGTGCTGGATATGTATCCAGCATGATGCCAGTAAAAGCCACAGAGACAGCTACACAATGCTGGCAAATAGTCACAACATTGCAGTACTATAACAGGAAAGAGTTCAATTAAGATACATAATGGCAGGGGCAGAACTATGCGCCGAGCTCCAGCTCTGAAGGGGCACCTCCTCCATTGTCCACAACATATTCACCCCACTTAGGGCTGTAACTATGTACCCGGAGTGTACCGTCACGGCCGCCCAATACATGGCACTCCTTCCAGGCACCTGAGAAGCCACCATACACTAGTGGAGAGCTCCATGTCCATCCATCAGCTGCTGCCTTTGTCTAGCTATAGCCTGTCTGCATGCAAATTGCTACATTACAGTGTCAGCGGCTGTGATGGGGGGGGACAAATTATAACTTGCCTCCGGGCATCTGGGATTAATTTACGCCACTGCATGATGGACAGCTATGGCTACCAGCAGTGAACTGTAGTTCGTCTTTCATGCCTCTGTCTTCCTCTGTCTCTCCTCAATCTAACCAGGTTAGATTACCAGAAGCTTCACAGAATTACCAGTCACCAATGACTGCTTTACTACTGGAGGCTGGTAATGCTTCCCCATATTTTAGATTATGAGCTCCTTTGTACACAGCCATCTTTACCTTTTGTTTCAAGTCAATGTATGTTATTTATATTTATCCTGAGCTCCTCAATCGATAGCATTATGAAATATGTTGACTATTTGTAACTAAAGGATAATATAAATATTAATAATAATGTTAGGGCATAGACATAAAATGGAAGCATATCCATAGCACTGCACTAAGCAGTGATATCAGAGGTAATTTTATTTTTCTTAAGCTTTTGTCACTGTAAAATATCTCTATATTAACAACACTGAGAAAGCACAAGCGTGATTTAATTCAAGTAGAGATATAATCCTATTTACAACAAATCATGTACATCCCCAGAGGGAATAATTTTGAATTTGTGTAATAGATCCATTGATCTCCCAGGATTAGTAGCTATAATAAATCTGAATAAATAAAACTATTAAATAATATTTTTCAGTTTATACAAAGAGCCCCAAGGCAAATACACAAACCTAAAACAATAAAATAATAATTAAATATATAGCAAGCAAGCCTATTGCAGCTGAATACTTGTACTGTAACTAATATTTCAATATTTTTTTAACGGGTGTGTCTTTGCATTTCAGTGACGTAACATTGGGGGTAGAGGGGGCACGTGCACTGGGCGCCATCCAGGGCAGTGCGGTCTGCGGATCTACACACTAAAACAAACACACTGCCGCCACTGGCGGTGTGTTTGTTTTAGCACTGCAGCCAATAAGAGTCAGACAGACTCTTATTGGCTGCTGCACCCAGGGCTAGAACCTGGCTGGAGCTCACTCATGAACTCTGCCTTCCGTCTCCTGCAGTGGGTGAAGGTAGAGAAATCATGGTGTCATGACAACTCTTCCATAGTGCCGAGCTGACGGCGGCAAGTACAGTAGCGGGGTTTTGGGTAAGTAAATTATGTGTGTCTATGTGTGTTTTATGTGTATGGGGCACTGTATAAGGGGCACTACTGGGGGCACTGTATAAGGGGCACTACTGGGGGCACTATATAAGGGGCACTACTGGGGGCACTATAATGGGCACTACTTGGGGCACTGTATAAGGGGCACTAATGGAAGCACTGCATAAGGGGCACTGTATAAGGGGCACTACTGGGGGCACTGTATAATGGGCACTGTATAAGGGGCACTAATGGAAGCACTGCATAAGGGGCACTGTATAAGGGGCACTACTGGGGGCACTGTATAATGGGCACTGTATAAGGGGCACTAATGAAGGCACTGCATAAGAGGCAGTACTGGGGTGCTGTATAAGGGGCACTACTGGGACACTGTATAAGGGGCACTAATGGAGGTACTGCATAAGTGCCAGAACTGGGGGAACTGTAAAAGGGGCACTACTTAGAATGTAAGCTCTTATGAGCAGAGCCCTCTACCCTCTTGTACTTCTCCCTACTTTAGTTTCATCTACTTCTTACTCACCACTAGGGCACCTAACACTTGGTTGCTTATGCTCTGTTGCTTATCTGGGTGTTATGGTCAGTAATGTAGCAATATATATTATCCATGTCCTGGTCCTGTATTGTATTGTTCTGTAAGTCGCTTGTCTACAACTTGTTTATGTGCTTTGTAAGGCGCTGCAGAACATTTGTGGCGCCATATAAATAAATGATAATAATAATAATAAATACTTTTGGCATTGTATAAGGGCACTAATGGAGGCACTGCCAGTGGCATAACTACAGCCCCCGCTGACCCCGCGGTGGCTTTGGGGCGCGGGGGCTTGTGGTGCGAGGTGGCCGCAGATTCCATGCGGACTAGCCGTCCGCATGAAATCTGCAGAAAACGGCCCTCCAAAAATGGCCGCCGCCTAGGAGGAGACAGATGTTAGAGGTCCTGCTGGACCTCTAGCATCTGTTAGTCGTGCAGGCAGGGCGGTAGTGCAGACCGCACATAAGTGCCGTCCGCACTACACTAGTATAACAAACACACAGCCGCCGGCGCCGGCAGCTGTGTGTTTGTTTTAGCAGCCGATGAGTCAGACAGACACATCGGCTGCTTGTCTTGCGCCCACTGCCGAAGCCGGGCTTTTCCGGCTCCCGCAGTGGGTGATGATGAGAGAGATGTCATGACGTCTCTCCCATCATGCAGAGCGGGCCTGCCCAGGAGGACACTGGATGGAGGACCCGATGCCGGAGCGTTGATCAAGGTAGGTGGATTTTGTGTGTCTGTCTGTCTGTCTGGCGGGGGGGGTTGTTTACTACTACTGGGGGCATTGCTGGGGGGGTTGTTTACTACTACTACTACTACTTCTGGGGGCATTGCTGGGGGGGTTGTTTACTACTACTACGGGAGGCATTGCTGGGAGGGGGGACTACTGCTGGGGGCATTGCTGGGGGGGATGTTTATTACTACTACTGGGGGAATTGCTGGGGGGGGTTGTTTACTACTACTACTGGGGGCATTGTTGCGGGGGTTTACTACTACTACTACTGGGGGCATTGCTGGGAGGGGGGACTACTACTGGGGGCATTTCTGGAGGGTTGTTTACTACTACTGGGGGCATTGCTGGGAGGGAGGACTACTACTGGGGGCATTGGTGGGAGGGAGGACTACTACTGGGGGCATTGCTGAGGGGGACTACTACTGGGGGCATTGCAGGGGTGGAACTACTACTGGGGACATTGCTGGTGGGGGGACTACTACTGGGGGCATTGCTGGTGGGGACTACTACTGGAGGCACTGGTGGGACCACTACTGGGGGCACTGCACTGGTGGGACCACTACTATTGGGGGCATTGCTGGGGGAGGACTACTACTACTGGGGGCACTGCTGAGGGGTTAGTACTGGGGTCACTATTTAAGGGGGTCTACTACTGAGGGCATTATATAAGGGGCACTGCATAGGGGGATGACTACATGGGGCACTGCATAGGGGGACCACTTCTGGGGGCACTGTATAAGGGCACTACTGTATACTGTAAACTGTCTAGGGGGGTGGGAGCAAATTTTGTACTTTTGCACTGGGGGCCCATATATGTGGCCCTGTAATTATTTTACCAAAATGCCGAGGGGGGGTTATATGGGGGGGCAACAGAAAAATATTGGCAGGGGGGAGCAAAATTTATAGTTACGCCACTGGGCACTGCATAAGGGGCACTACTACTGAGGGCACTGTTACAGGGGACATTGCCTAAGGGCACTGCTACAGGGGGCATTGCATAAGGGACACTGCTACAGGGGGCATTGCATAAGTGGCACTGCTACTGGGGGCATTGTTACAGGGTCATTGCATAATTGGCACTGCTACTTGGGGCATTGCATTAGGGGCACTACTACTGAGGACATTAAGGTGTCCTGGGCTCCAAAGACCCTAGTTACGCCACTGATGCATTTGTGTGTATGTGTTTTGAATGTAGTACAGAAGAAATGCAGTAGTGTTTTATAGTTTATCTTAAGACAATGTGAAACTGGGTGCTAATATCATGCCAAGATTGCATTGTGTATGTGATTTTTGATAAATGGACCCCTGAGAGAGGTGTCTTGTCATAACTGTGACCTATCCCAACTGAAGCTATGAAGTACTGTATTGGGCTGGGAAGTGTGCACTGGCTTTGGCACAGGTCTTGATTTTTTTAACAATATCTGTCAAGTAGATCTACATGATTTCTTTTGTTTAGTTTCAAGAACAAAACAAGATGTTTCCTTTGGAATTCATAGGTTCTTTCTCACAATTTATCCTACTTTCTAAATTAGTAATAACTGAGTAGTGATAAAGTCGCTTTTGTGTAAATATTTGTAAAGCTCAGCCAAACGAGATATTTTAATAACACATACTGTTCACAAAATATTTTTTAAACTCGATTGTTTTGGAAGTTAACTCTAAGAAAAATAGTGAAACATTATCAATCTACCTATCTATCTATCTATCTATCTATCTATCTATCTATCTATCTATCTATCTATCTATCTATCTATCTATCTATCTATCTACCTATCTATCTGTGAGACAGTGGCATAAATTCATCCCAGACGCCCGGAGGCAAGTTATAATTTGGTGTCCCCCCGTCACAGCCTCTGACACTGTGATGTAGCAATTCGCATGCAGACAGGCTATAGCTAGATGAAGGCAGCAGCTGATGGTCTGACACAGAGCTCTCCACTAGTGTATGGTGACTTCTCAGGTGCCGGGAAGGGGTGCCATGTATTGGGTGGCCGTGACGGTACACTCAGGGTACATAGTTACAGCCCTAAGTGGGGTGAATATGTTGTGGACAAGGTGCCCTCTCAGTGCTGGAGCCCGGCAGCAGGTGCCTCCATTCTCTACCATAGTTCTGCCCCCGGCGTGAGACCCTTGTAATTTCACTAGCATACTATCATTCCAATAACGTATCCTTAATTCTTCAGTATCCCTTTAGTCACACTACATGAACTGTACATTAATTGTATACTGTACTACTTAACTCCAGTTGCGGCTCCATCTCAATCCCCCACCACTTTGTGGCTTCAATCCGATAACCCTCCCATTGCTGCTCCATCCCAATACCCCCCGTTGCAACTCTGTTCTGCCCCCCTGCTCCCATCTCCCATACTTAACCTGGTGCCCAGTCATCCTCTCTTAATACTGTCCCATCTCCCTTGCAGTGGGAGCCATCGGGGCTCGCACACTGAGGAGACAGAATAACCTTACACAATTTTTATGCATATATTATGTATGGTGTGAGCATCTGTGTGGGACCCCTCTGGCCCTTTAACATTTTCATAGTCAGCAGCATTATATCTGTGGATGAAAACCCCATGACCCATGCTTCGGTTAACATGGGCCCTGACCTTAATCATGTATCTCAGTTCAACGGATGAAACCTTTTCCTGGAAGATTGGCAGGAGCATCTGGAAGAAATGGCACAGTTTTACCAGGTACCTTCTGACTTTAAAGTAGAGCTGGTTTTCAACATCCTGGAGAGTGAGGCCAGAAGAATAGTTCCCCTAAAACCAGAGGAGATCGCAGAACCCTAAAATATATTTTCCAGATTTTGGAGGATATCTATAAGAATACCTCATCTGTCTGCATACTTCAACGACACTTCTTTGACTGGGTACAGCGAGAGAACGAATCTTTGCCACTGTTTGCAAATGTGCTACCTGAGCTCATAGGAGAGCTACAGAGGAGAGATTGATAGGGTATGGGGCCCTGCTTGACACTAATCAGCTTCTGAGAGATCAATTTGCCATGGGACTCAAGAGTGCCCCTCTGAGACAGATCATGCTGTACAAAATTGCAAAAGATGACACATTGACTATCCACCAAGCACAGATGGATGCTGTAGCTGGGATTGAGATACCAGCTTTGGTTGATAAGCAATGATGGCCCAATGATTTCCACCTGCACCTGCTGCAGCTAAGAAGTTTACCCTCTAGAGAGCTGTGTGAAGGATCTTAAAGAAGCCCTATTGATAATGAAGGAAGAGGTGGCAGAGTTGAGAACTGAAGTCTGATAACAAAGGGAGTATGGAAGAAGTCATCAACAAAGGAATACTCCTATGCAGTATGTGCATGATACCGATGGTTTCTAAAGGCATAAAACTGGAAGACCTCATTGTTATCAGTGAAGGCATCTTGGGCAGATTGCAAGAAATTGCCCTGAATGATCCGCTGAGCCACATTAAACTAGATTCTCTCTCAGTGGTGACCCCCCAACTCTACTTGGAAATCAGTGGTGATGCCATCTCCTGAACCAGTACATTTGCATCAGCTTAACTGCAGTGTGTCTGCCCCCTGTTATGTGGATTCTGATTTTGTCTGGGCTTGTCCTTGCTTCATAGGGAATACAAAGGACAAAGGGGGGGGTGTGTAGGTGCCTGACGGTAGAGACGGAAGTGGTTACTATTGTGCCGAAAGAGCTGTAATTTGCTGTGGCGTTGCTTCAGATGAGCCTGAATCCGCAATGATACAGGTTTGTTTAATGGGTCTGTGACATTTTGAAATTGGCACCAACTGTGAGCCAATTGCTCTGTCAAAGCTCCACCCACTCACATCTTATATTAGATGCCGCAGAGTGGAGGGGGTCAGTTCGTTGGTGAAGTTCAAAGAAGAAGGATCTACAGAGTACTTAAACAAAAATCTGGCTGCAGAGCCTTGGGGCCGGCAGCAGTTGGTGGGAGTCAAGAGAGAAGCTGAGGTTCAGAGAGGCCTGCAGGGGAAGAAAGCAAAAGAGCTGTATGTAGCTCCCCACTGCAGCCTCTCCTGCCAATACTGGTAGGCGACCTTGGGCCACTACCACCTATATTTAACCCTCCCTAGACCATCAAGGTTATCACAAGACTTCCAAAGGGTGGTTGCAAGGGGGGGGTTGAGGTAGCCAGCGGCAGCACATGCACAGACACAGTTTCCCTGTATTTTTTCCAAAAAGTACACGGAGAAGTATGCAGACAGGATTCGCAGGGCCAGAGCTTTATTGCAAGCTCTGGGCCTGATTCAGACCCGCTCGTGAGCGCAGAGTGCTCGCAAGCGGGTCAATGTTGGCCCAGTGCGCATGCGTACGTCGGAGCCGGCTTCGTCGTGCACATGCGCGAGACCCGGATAGCAACTGGGAAGCCGTCGCTCTGGGTCTCGTACCAAAGGGGGCATGCTGTCGATGGTGAGTGACAGCACGCCCCCTTTGGTGGGCGTGCCGGGAGCGTGGCTGCCCAGACGGAGGCGTTCCCATTGGAATGCCTACCATCTGGGGCCGGCCCCACTGACATCACAAGTGATGTCAGTTGGAGTGCCTTAGGCTCTGATAGAGTCGAAAGCACTCCAGGGCTTGCGGCAACGAGACCCTACCACAAGGGTCTCGTCGCAAGCCCGATGGTCGTGATGGTCTTCCTGTGGTCACCCACAGCTATACGAGCGGCCAGGAGGCCGCTCTAAAAATTAGGAAGGACGGCCCTGATTCAGAGCGAGCGCTCTGTCAGAGCATCCGACTCTGAATCAGGGCCTCGGAACCTCATTCAGAGTCGGTCGTTGTGGCCGCACAGTCGTACGCCACTGATGTTCGCTAAACTGCGCATGCGTAAAGTTCGCAATGCGCGTGTGCAAACTAGCTCTTACGATCAGAAATTTCTCTCTCCTTGAACACAGCCAGGTCGTTAGTTTGAGTGACAGAATGAACCATTTGTGGGTGGTAACAGGGGAAGTTGCTTGAAAAGGGGGAGCAAAGATCCAAACTCAGGCGTGCCTAATTATGCGAACGGCGTTTAATGGGCGTGCATAATTAACAAAGTAGTGTCATGGCACATGTGACATGGGAGGTTTTTACACTGACTTGATCGTAGTGCTTAAGAGAGGGTATGGTCAACCTTAAGCTCTACGACCAGCTCCGATGGTTCCCGATGGTCGCGATTAATCCTTATATCCCAAGAGATGACGTGTGTTGTGATCGAGAAGGAGGTATTATTTAGTCTTACGGCCGCTTCTTACCCTCGGTCGTTCAGCTAACGATCTCATCTTAGGACCGCAACTTGTGATCGCTTAATTTGCATATCCGGCCCCTTTGCGCAACGACCGACTGTGAATGAGGTCCTCTGTCCCTACAAGGGATTTTTGATAAATCCCTATGACATTTCCTAAATTCTCAATGCGAATTTCGTCAGAAATATCACACTACAACCGCATTTTAAATGTGGATTGTAGTAAAAAGAGCCCTTAGTCATTTTTGTACTAGCTATTTTAACAGAGATATCATCACTTTGTCATTTTTTGCTTCCATTAATACAGTGGCATGGAAAGCCCTATCCAGTAGCAGGTCTGGACTTGTTTTAAGTGTTTGTGTTATTCATGAGCAGTAGTGTTGGGTAACTGCAAATGTTATTATTTATTTTAAAAAGTTTCCTAATGGTGATGTAACACTATTTTGATTTTTGTGCTGTCATTTTTATAAGAAGATTATAATTCATGTCCTCAATGGTGATAATAATAATTACACTAGTGATAGTAAGTGCAATAGTTTTGGGGATGTTTTTACAATTCTTCAAAAGTGTGTTTATCACAGATTGACAATAGAGGAGTACAAAACTGTATTATTTAGTACTTACTTGATAATAATGGTTACTTTATTTGATGCAAAAATGTTAACTCTAATTTTCATTATTGTAATGTATGTGTTTATCAGTTCTCTTTTATAAGGCAGGATTCCAATAGAGGTGAAAAGTGCCGTTTGGAGATAAGTTTCCACGGATTCTGACTTTCCGCCTGTGTTCTAAGTATCTCCATATTCAATTCCAGGACGTTTTCGCCTAAGCGGAAACTCAATGCAAAGTAATAGGCGGAAAAGTATCTCCTATGAATAGCAGGTGAAAAAAAGTGCAAAATCGTTATTTTGGTGTGCAAATGTGGGGAAACGACTCATAACCCTTGGGACAGCCCCCCAAAGGACAAATCAACCACACATTTTTTTTTAAATTACCTCAGAACAGCCCAAAAAATAGACTTCTTGGGGTGCTGTAAGGAGAGGCCAAGTGTTTTTGGGATTGCAGCTGCATGCATGAGGGTGGTTTCTCACGTTTTTTAAAAGTTCACTTTAAAGACATAAAAATATGCTAGCACCCATTTTCAAGTACCCCAAATTTGACTGAGATGTCAATTTCTTTTCCAACCTGTGTTCCCGGAGATGTCGGTCAATGCAGATGGTCAGACTCATCAGATCTTCCAGGGTTACTACAGAAGGATGTTGGACCAAGATGACCTTTATCTGATCCAAAAGTCCCCACCGGAACTGACTCCGGAGAGCTGAGTCATTCCACGCAGAGTCAATGGCCCACTTATGGAATTCCGTACAATAGACCTCCACTGCCCTGTTCTCCTGTGTGTTAAGGACCGGAGGCTAGCCTCAGCCATGGCTGCTTTGGCCGGTTCATCATAGAGCATTCCCAGGGCTGTGAAAAAGGAGTCCACAGTCTGAAGTACAGTTGAAGTGGAGGGAAGGCCAAAGGCTCAAGTTTGGGGGGCTCCCTGTAGAAGGGATATCACAATCCTGATACGTTGGACCTCAGAACCAGAGGATAGGGGTCTGAGCTTAAAATAAAGTTTACAACTTTCTTTAAAGTTTACGAAGTCCTTGCGGTTCCCTGAAAACCGGGTCGGCATATTAAATGTAGGCTTGATTTACAGTAGGACGGGCAGGAGCTGCCCAAGTCTCCTCCACTCGGAGAGAAAGTTCCTGTACTTTCGGGTCAGAACCTGAATCTGGGATGCAAGAATTTGCATGGGATTCTGACCAGGGTCCATGATTAAAGAGGAAGACAGATGAATACCTCAATGTAACAAAACGTTCTCAAAACAATTATTTTTGGGCTGGTGATAATGTTAGGAACTGAGGTATTATCAGGGAAGGTTAGTCCTGCAACAGCCTAAGCAGCTTTTGAGTCCTGGAGCAGCTTTGAGAGCTGGAAGAGCTTGGCTGGTTGTGGCCTGTGGACCGTAGAACAAGATGCGGCCTTTGGGTCGTGTAGCAGCCTTGAGGGCTGGTTAGCCTTGACTGGTTGTGGCCTGTGGGCCGTAGGATAAGATGCGGCCTATGGGCCATGTAGCAGCTTTGAGGGCTCGTGAGCCTTGACTGGTTGTGGCCTGTGGCCGTAGAACAAGATGCGGCCTTTGGGCCTAGTAGCAGCCTTGAGGACTGGAAAGCCTTGGCTGGTTGTTGCTGATGAAAGACTTGTGTCGCCGGGTTGACACAAGTGACGGTATGCTGGGTTGTGTACTTTGGACGCTGGATTATGGCCCGTGCCGCTGGGTTGACACAAGCGGCTGGACGCTTGGATTGTGCACTCTGGACACTGAGCCACCTGGATAACACCAACGGCTGGGAGCAGGTATTCGAAACGTGCCGCCTAGATGACACAAACGGCAGGTAGATGTTATTCGGACCATGCCGCTTAGATGGTACAAACGGCAGGTTAAAAACAAAGCTGACAGTATAACTGGGTACTTGGCTGGAAAACAGGAGACTTACCCAGAACCGGAAGCATGTGAAACTCTATCACCGGCATCAGAGCAGCGCTCACACCAGAAGGAAATAGATGCAGGAGCCAATCCAGAATGATTACGGAATGAAGGACAGGAGGTAGGAGGAGTTTCAGTGAATGCTCGCCCGGTGTTCATCTCTTCCTGCATTCGCAGTGCGGCGGCTTGTGACAGTAGATTAGAAAGGAGGAAATCGGGTAACTCTTTTGAAATGTAATGTGGTTATTTATATTTTGTGAGAAAGCATGATTGGTTAAAAGGAACACTGGGCGGATTTACCCCCCGTGATATTGTGTGTAAGAATGATATAAAAAGAGGGCATGTGAGCCCTGTATGTGTGTATCTTTTTGAACATCGAAAAGGAAAGAACTGCTGTAACATCTTTGTATGCTGAACCCCTTAAAGCAGAGGGGAAGAGTCTTTTTTAAGATTATTGAGCAATAAACATCTTTGACTTTGGAATGATTGTTTCTGAGTTCGGCGACAACAGAATCGCACCAAAAGCTATTCCTTTCTCCAGCTGTTCTGGATTGAGCCCAGCATCTCCAAGCTCAAGCTCTCTGCCAGTTACCATGCAGAGCCTGGTCCATTGCGAGGGATTAGTGGGTATCAGCCAACACCAATCAGTAGGTGTGGCCGCAGCTCATAAATGCATACACACAGAGCCGGCCCTAGCCATTTTGGTGCCCTAGGCAAAATTTTGAATGGTGCCCCCTAGCAGATAATCCCACCAACAATCTAAGGCCCCCATTTATCAGCGAAGCATAAACCCTTTAGCGGTCGATAAAGGAATTATGCATTCTTTTCTGGATTTAACAAACAGCAATAATCAAAGATTACCGCTGTTTGTCAAGCATCGCTCTTGCTATCTTTTAGATGGCGAGTGTAATGCGGTCCCCATTGCCTGCAATGAGACCCAGTGGTGCCTTTACAGCTTTGGCAAAGCCTTTCGAGCACTGCCGGGTCCCTGTGTTATGCACATGCACAGACAGACCATTGCGCATGCGCATAACACCAGAGCCCTGACGCTGGCAGTGTTAGCCAGCCAGCAGCCCAGCGGAGGAGGACTTCACGGGACCTTGCTGAAGGGTTAAGTTTTGGTAAATACTTAGTTTGTATTACAGTGATACTAAACGAAAAATTGCTCTGAAGTTTACCATCGTTGATAAACTCATTCTGACCTGGCTCACAGGCAGTCAGTGCGTCACCTGATCGGCTGACTGCTGTACTGCCCAATCGGAGCTGAACTGAGCTCTGATCGCGGCAGCAATGGGAGGGGAGGGGGAGACAGCGGCGCGAAGGGGGGCAGCATCGCGGAGGGGGCAGGGGCAGTGTCAGAGCCCTGGAATGCCCCAAGGCATTCCAGTCGCCCCTAGGCATTTGCTTATAAAGCCTATGCCTAGGGCCAGCTCTGCATACACAGCAGAAGCAGTTCCAGGTGCCAGCTTTAGGAGCCTGGGTGTACGTAAGAAGCCATTCCAAATGCTGATGGTAGGAGTTTGGTGGTGGCAGCTACATACCACCCACTGCCAGGGGCGGATTGGGAAATGAAAGTGGCCCTGGAAAAAAACGTGAAAGCGGCCCTCGGTGTGCGCGCCGAAGGCGCGCGTTGAAAAAGTGGGTGTGGCCTTGTGGAAAGGGGTGTGGCCTAATGTGAAACACCATACCTGCAAGCCACTCCCCCTGTTTCAGTCATAGTCATACTGGGGGCATGCCTACCGCTCCAGGAGCTGATAGCCATGCCCACAGTCCCTCTCACCAGTGAATAAGCACAGCGAGCATGTGAATGAGCATTTTCATACCTGTATGATTACTCTGCAATGGGGAATCTCTGAAGAAATTGATCCTCCCTGGACAGGCAGTGTCGAGTTGGTATTTGCTATTCACACACGAGATCCCATGGTCTGGAAGCCGCCTGTATGTGTCCCAATAAAACCAATGTCATTATCATGCAACAGAGATTCAACCAGATAATAAATGTGGGTTTCCCATATCAAACAATTTTATATTAATAAAATATATTTGCTCTTTTGGTACCATTTGCATCAGTAATATGGTTTCATTAGAATTGTTATCTTACTGAAGATGACTGTGCCCCAGTGTTTCTTCTAATAGTATCAGCGTTCCTACCGTCCTATATGTGTGTCTCCAACCTATCCCCTCATGTGTTTCTTCAGCGCTATCTCCCTGCGCCTCTCCAGTGCCACCCCCAATTCTCTCCGGCACCATCCACTCACCGTGCCATCCTCCTGCGTCTCCCGAGCGTCATCCTCCTGCGTCTCCTCAGTGGCGTCCTCCTGCCCTAGCACAGAATAGCCCTTCTTTCTCACACACAGATCATCTCCCCTTAGCACAGAATACCCCCCTCCCCACAGACAGATCAACCCCCCCATCTCCACAGACAGATCATCATTTCCCCCACCCTTAGTATAGCAGACCCCCCTCCCCCAGACAGATCATCTTCCCCACCCCTAGTATAGCAGACCCCCATCCCCAGACAGATCATCATCTCCCCCGCCCTTAGTATAGCAGACCCCCCTCCCCAGACAGATCATCTCCCCCACCCCTAGTGTAGCAGACCCCCATCCCCAGACAGATCATCATCTCCCCCACCCTTAGTATAGCAGACCCCCCGTCCCCCAGACAGATCATCTTCCCCACCCCTAGTATAGCAGACCCCCTCCTCACAGACAGATCATCTCCCCCGCCCTTAGTATAGCAGACCCCCCCTTCCCCAGATAGATCATCATCTCCCCCACCCCTAGTATAGCAGACCCCCCTTCCCAGACAGATCATCTCCCCCACCCCTAGTATAGCAGACCCCCCTTCCCAGACAGATCATCTCCCCCGCCCTTAGTATAGCAGACCTCCCCTCCCCCAGACAGATCATCATCTCCCCCACCCATAGTATAGCAGAGCACCCCCTCCCCACAGACAGATCATCTCCCCTGCCCCAAATATAGCAGACCCCCCCTCCCCCAGACAGATCATCTCCCCCGCCCCTAATATATCAGACCCCCCTCCCCCACAGACAAATCATCATCTCTCCAGCACCACCCCTAGTATATCAGACCCCCCCTCCCCCAACAGACAGATCACCACCCCCTAGACTGCAGCCAGACCCGATTGTCTCCTCTCCACTCTGCCCCCTCCCCAGGCTGTGAAATGAAACTTAAACATGACACTTCACAGCCTGGGGAGGGGAGAGTGGAGAGGATGTGATCAGGCTGAAAGACTGCTCTGACCGGCCGGCGGCCCCCCATCCCCACCGCAACTTACCCTCACCGCGGCCACGCTGTCACCCACGGTCCAGTGCTACTTCACCTCACTCCGACTGTACGCTGGGTGGAGCCTTGATAGGATGCTGGCCGCTGGCATCTCTTCTCGTGAGAGAGGCTAAGGCACGGCCAGGCAGTACTGATAGGCAGCCAGGCTGCTTGTGTAAAACACACAGGAGCCGGCTGGGTGACGCGAATCGGGGGGCGGGGCCTCAAATAACAAGCGGCCCCACAACCAATCGGCCCACCGGGATTTTCCCCGCAAAAAGTAATGCCCAATCCACCCCTGCCCACTGCACAGTGGTGGAGTCAGTGACAGGCAGTCGCTGATGGTAAGAGGGAATCCCTGATACCACAAGATCCAGTGGGAACCAACCCAATCTTTTTGCATGGCAAAATTATTTTACTTTTAATTAGCAACCTGGACCACATTACCATGAGCCAGGAAAATTTGATCCACAATATGGTTGTTTTTGGGTACATATTTATATTCCTTGAACAGTTTGGAGGGAAGCTATAACTCAAGTAATAACCTAGCTTCATGCTTTTAGTACTGGCTTGTACATCGACTGCCCTAGCATAGGAATTGTATTGGAGCTGTAAGGATTCGGAAAAGTCACAATATACCTGTCTTTATAGGATATAAAATAACTTTTGGATCAGTACAACTATTGTCCAATAAAGGGAACAGTATTGCTAAAGATACTATTTTCATATTCCGTGGATGACAGGATAGACTGCAAAAGGTATATTTTTGACACAAAGACAATTTTATATATATGAAAAGTGGAGTCAGGTTTAGAGTTTTTTTGTTAGTACATTTTTAAGGTAATTTGTAAAGAAAAAGGGGAAAGGAATGTTTTTGTATAAATGTTTATTGTATAATGTAGAAATGTTCCTTTGATTTATGCTACACAGCATCAAAGCTTGTTGTGAATTATTGTAATGGTATGTGTATTCATTCTGCATAATATGCATATATAAATATTTAGATATACCTATCTGTGGTGTGGAGTGATACTTACCGTAAAGAGACATCCGATACAAGAATATCTACGGAGGAAAGAAGACATTGTCATTAATAAGCACTGTATATGTGTTATGTTCTGGGTTGTTTGTGGACCCGGGGTGGTAGCAGGAGCGATCACAGAAGCAGATTTGAAAATAAAACTAGGATTTTTAATAAGTGCTTGAGTAGACATATAATGTGGCAGTAAATAAAAGTCCAGGAATATATAAATGTGCACAAGAGTTCTGTGGTGGGAGTAAAAGGGTTAATGTCCAAGTAGAAACAATTAGAGCTGTCCAGGTGTGCAGGTAGTGAAACTGAAAATAATCAAACCAAGTATGCAGGTAGTGAGCTGAAGCGCAGGATGTCAGCAGGCTCAGGCACTCAGGTATGGGCAAGGGTGAGGTCATTGGAGGAAGCGGGGTAGTCCAGTGGGAGCTAGGAGCTGACAGGCAGACTGGCAGACAGCGAATTCACAGGAACAGGATAAGCACAGAGAACTCCCTCTCAGCTAGGCTGAGATACACGTTGCACTGGCAAAGAAGGAAGGCACTGACCCTTCCTAAATACCCCATGCCGTGCTGTTACTGGCCGGAGGGAACATGTGACTCACCAGGATTGGCCGGCCACATCACATGGCCAGAAGGCAAGATGGCGGCGCCCATGCCAAACGGAATGGAGACACCACCAGGCCTTACCAGCGCAGAGTGACAACAGGCCCGCACAACAACGCGCGCAGCCAAAGCCCCCCACCAGACACCAGCTCCGCCACCAGACAGCCCGCGCCACAATGACCTCACAGGTAACACTTGCCTAGCGCCATGCTGAAATAACCTGGCCGTGACAATATGGTATTCTACTTAATGTGTTAATCTTGTAAATTAAAACATAATATTCAGAGGGCTTTCCCAAGCGAGCCTTAGACAAAGTCATAGGTATATATATATAAGTATAATATATACCTCATCATCTTTTTGGCTTGGGTGGAGGCACAAAAATTTAATATCCCTTTAAGTGGGGTTACATTTTGGAGGCATTTTGCTGAGATCCTAAGTAAAATGGAGTGTTTCACAGGAGATGATTTGTATATGTGGTGCCAAAGGAAAGAATAAAATACCAAGAAATGTTTTGGAGTTAGTGGAAACTTTTTGGAGTTTTCAAATGAGTATATTATTGCTCTAGTGAAACCGTTATATGGGGTGGTACGCCCTAGGATTGTGGACAAGTGGAGAGGAGATATGGGGCTTGTGTGTGCTATGCTCATAGAGACAGATGGGGAGTTGGATCCCAAATTGATACCTATAATGATGATTGCTGATAGAAGTATGGGAATAAGGTGGAATATTATATGGCCAAATGTAAGGGAAGAGGAAGAGGCTGTATCACCTCCATTGTTAAACAATAACACCCCTGATTCCCCAGATTCTAACGCAAGAGCAAATGCAGGGGGTGATGCTAATGATAATGAAGGGAGATTGGGAAACCAATTTTAAACAATCGTAAATAGAGTGGTTACTCAATTAGAGCATTGGCACTATGAGGGGAGTCATCATAGGTTGAGAATCTTCTCCGGTATTCAGCCTGTTCCTGTGGGAGAGGAAAACTATGAGGCCTGGAAAGAAGCTGCAGTACAGCAAGCTGAGGAGTGGAAATGCCCAGGCCACATAAAAAGACAGAGAGTGGTGGAAAGTCTACGGGGACCTGCTATGGGAGTCATACAGGCTACTAGGTGTAGTAACCCTGATGCGACAATAGAGAAGTACTTTGAAGCATTAGATTATGCTTACAGGACGCTGGAGGATGTGGGAGACCTACTTTCTCGCCTACATCATACTTTTCAAGAGCCTGGAGAAGAATTAAGCATATACCTGTTTAGATTAGATAAACTATTATATAAAATTGTTGAGAAAGGCGGGATAGTGAAAGTAGATGTTGATAAAATAGGATGAAACAATTATTACGGGGCGCTCTAACTATAGACCCTGTAGCTCAAAAAATAAGATGTTCTGAAATAAGGATGCCACCACCTAGGTTCAATGAACTTATGAAGGAGATTAAACAAGAGGAGATGCTAATCGAGATGAGGGAACATACTGTGAAAAAAGTAAAAGTAGTGGTACCGACTATAGAGCAAAATGCATTTGAAGGAAAGATCATGAAATTAATGGAAGAACAAAACAAGAAGATTGATCAATTTCTAGTATCATCAAGTGTAGGTCAGTCATCAACGAGAGTGACATCAAATACCACTAATAGAGGTATGGGAAGAGGAGTTAGACCTATGACACGGCCATGTTTTAGATGTGGATGTATGGGTCACATAGCATACGAATGTAATCAAAATGTTGGTCCAAATCGAAGTGGAAATGAGATGGGTAGAGAACAGAAAGAACAGGGAAATGGCTGAGGGAGGTCTGTGACCCCCTCACAGGCCCCCTAGAAGTTGGTTTATGTGCTATGGGGAATACTTGGTGGGGTGGAGTCTTGCCAGAGGGTTTAATGGGACCTGCCCCTATCATGTCAGCAAGAATTGATGGGCACCCTTGCCAAGTATTATTAGATAGTGGCTCACAAGTATCAATAATCTTTGAATCATGGTATCGAGAAAAATTGTCTGAAATATCTATACAACCCTTAACAGGACTAGTTATTTGGGGGTTGAGTGCAGAAAGATACCTATATTTGGGGTACATTCAAACAACATTAGAGTTCAAAAATCTTACTAATGGAAAGCTTCAGGTCCCATTCATAGCTTGAATCTGCCCTGAAATACCTGGAGGGAGAAGTGATTTTCCCATTATTGTAGGAACTAATACTAATCTATATCACAATCTTTCTGAATGGTGTCAAGAAGGGGATAAGAAATCTCAGGTTGCTACTTTCAATGTCCAAGTGGAAATAGATGGGTTAAAATCTGATGCTGAGAGTAGGTTTGCGGGTTGTTTTCACGGAAGTGATATATCAGAAAATGACAAGGGCCTGCTAATTACAGAGTTAGAGCAAAAGGTCCAGGCTTTTTCATTGGAGGAATGGGATTTGGGGGTAGCTACAGGAGTTGAACATTATATTAGGCTTACCAATGAGACCCCATTCCGAGAGTGTTCCCGTCGAATAGCTCCTGACGATTTTAATGATGTTAGATTACACCTGAAAGGGTTATTGGAAAACCAAGTTATTATTGAATCCCGCTGTCCATATGCTTCCCCAATTTGTAGTAGCTCAAAAAAAAAGTGGAAGCATACGTATTTGTGTGGACTACAGAACCCTGAATCAAAGAACTGTGCCAGACCAGTACACCGTACCTAAGGTAGATGAGGCATTGGATTGTCTCCAGGGCAGCAATTGGTTCTCTGTATTAGATCTAAGAAGCAGGTTTTATCAAATACCATGTGTCCAAATGACCGGGAAAAAAACGCTTTCATATGTCCCTTAGGATTTTTTGAATTTCTAAAGATGCCACTAGGAATCAAGGGAGCTCCTGCTACCTTCCAACGAACAATGGACAGAATAGTAGGGGACATAAATTATTGAGAGGTTATTGTATATTTAGACAACATCATTGTATTCGGAAATACTCTGGAAGAACATAATAGGCGCCTGCTTAAAGTTTTGGACAGATTGTTGGAGGAGGATTAAAATTATCCATAGACAAATGCTGGCTGTGTCAATGTTCTGTTAAATATCTAGGCCATATTGTAAGCTACCGACCCTTCCAAAGTAGAGGTGGTGAATAAGTGGCCACGTCCCAGCAAATTAAAAGACCTACGGTCTTTTCTAGGTTTCTGCGGTTATTACCATTGATTTGTGCCAAAATATTCCCAAACTGCTAAACCTCTTACTGACCTAACTAAAGGGTATCCCCTCAGTACAAAACAAAAGGGGTCAAAGGAGAAGATTAATACAAAGTTATACTATAAATCAAATGAACCGTTTGGAAGCAGGTGGACTCCTGATTGTGATAGCTTTTACAGAACTAAAAAAATGCTTGACTAATACACCAGTGCTGGCATATGCTGACCCTAATTTGCCATACACTCTGCATACAGATACATCTCAAGAAGGTATCAGAGGGGTATTATATCAGCAGCAACAGGACACACTGTGGCCTATATCATTCGTGAGTAGAGGGTTATCTAAAAGCAAAAAAAGATATCCTACACAAAAGTTGGAATTTTTGGCATTAAAGTGGTGTGTAGTTGAAAAATTTTACGATTACCTATATGGGACATTCTTTGAAGTTCATACAGATAATAATCCGCTAACTTACATCCAAACAACTGCTAGATTAGATGCCATGGGACACAGATGGTTATCTGCCCTTGCATTGTACGCTTTTAAATTAAAATATAGACCAGGCATAAATAATACAGATGCTGTCACTCTCTCAAGAATGAACACAAAAAAATGAGAATCACACAGGACTAGTGGAAGAATGCAAACCCGGATCCAAAATAACCCGGCTAGACAGGCATAATATCTACATTTGATTATTACCAACTTCAAATATCAATTGCCACAAAGTAGACCACACTATTGTTTGTTGGTGGTGCTCCCCAGAGTCAGAGAAAAACTGAAAGTAGACTCAAAGTAAACCAGGAGACAAAAGAAGACTTTTTGTTTGGGGGCTCTACTTAAGTAAGATATCTTACTTAAGTAGTGCCCCCAAACAAAAAGTCTTCTTTTGTCTCCTGGTCTACTCTCTCAAGAATCCCAAACCAGTTGGTGGAAGAGACTGAAGAGGAGTTGATTGAAGTTCCAACTGGGGATGTCAAAGGGATGTGCCATTCTGTTCACATTGGAGTAGAAGAAGGACAGGAAGTAGTTAGTAGCTTGGGAGCATCAGAGAGAGCGATACCCCTGCCTTATTGTTGGCCCAGTGTAGTGGAAATGGAAGGGATTTCAAAGATCAATCATAGGAAATTGCATCTGGAGCAAAAACAAGACCCTGATGTAGTATATATCTATTCTCAAATGATGCATACAGTTGGCCCTCCAACTCCACAGGAAGAGTCTAAGGAGATTCAGTTATTAAAATGGCAGGGCAGGAATTTGTTTGTAAATAAAGGACTTCTATACAGAGATCCTGGGAAAACAAAGACTAAAGAGAGAGGGAAACCTCAGCTAGTATTACCCAAGAAATATTGAGGATTAGTATTGCAAGCGCTGCACGATAACCATGGACATTTGGGGTTTGGGAAAACTCTATGATTGATACAGGACAGGTTCTATTGGCCTGATATGAGAACTGAAATAGAAAATTATTGTAGGAACTGTGGAAACTGTATTGTATGGAAAACTCTACCAACCAAAGCCCCGCTGGTCAATATTCAGAGTAATGGTCCTATGGATCTAGTATGTATAGACTACCTGACATTAGAGGTTGAACCAGGAAAAAAATGCAATGTGTTGGTGGTCACTGACCATTTTACATGTTATGCTCAGGCTTATGTTACGCCTAATCAGAGAACTTCCACCGTGGCTAACACATTGTGGGATTCGTTTTTTATTCACTATGGACTACCAAATAGGTTGCACTATGATCAGGGGAGAGACTTCGAGAGCTGACTAATAAAAGAGCTCTGTTCTATTTGTGGGATCGATAAATCTAGAACCACACCATATCAACCACAGGGGGACCCCCAGCCGGAATGGTTCAATCGTACTTTTCTGAATATGTTAGATACCTTGAATTTAACAAATGTAAATAGAAACATCATATTAGTAGATTAGTGCATGCTTATAATTGCACGAAAAATGAGGCCACTGGCTTGTCTCCATACTATATTATGTTTGGAAGGGAGGCAAAACTTCCTATTGACATCTGTATGGGGATCTCTACTGACAACAAATCATCTGTATCACATACCAAATATGTGACAAACTTAAGAGAGTAACTGATGAAAGCATATGATTTAGCAAGGGAAACTGCGAAAAAACTTGGAGAGAAAAATAAAACGCAATATGATAGGAGGGTGCGGGACCAAGATTGGCCCCTGGAGACAGAGTACTGCTTAGAAGACTGGAATTGTCTAGGAGGTTCAAGATAGCCAATAGATGGAGTGAGGAGCCATATATGGTTGTAGAAAGGTTCCTAGATTTGCCAGTCTACAAAATCAGGCCTGAAAGTAGTTCCGATGTTGTGTTAACTTACCATCATCAACATTTGCTCCCAATAGGATGGGAAGTCAGAATGGACAACTTTGGGGATGACAAAGAATTCTATGCTCTCCAACCTAAGTCACCAGGAGGAAAAACAAGAGATATGGCTGATCAAACTCATAACAATAGTGAAGGAGAAGCAAGTTGGAGAAATAGGATACTATTATTATATGGATAAACCACCTGAAGACCTAAACAAAATTGAGAATAAGGAAAATAAGTTTCAGAACCCCTAGGAATAGAAACTAGTGAGTTTGGTAATGAGGATTTCTTCCAGGGTGATAGAAGAAATTGAGAAGTAATTAGTCCAGTTACTGAAAATGAAAGGGTGGAAAGGGAAGGAATTTAAGAGAGGCCTTGGAGGCAAGTCAAGCCTCCCTTAATTCTCACGTATGATCAGTTAGGAGAACCTAGGAATGTTGCTAGAGTAATACATCCAAATGTAGTGTTTACCTGGCCCTATTTTGGATATACTAATGCAGAGAAAAAAAAAAAATCTTGGTATATGGTGATCTTAAAATAACAAAGTTCAGATCACCAGGGGGAGAATGTATCCATATTACATATGGCAAAAAAATATGATAGCAACAAATATGTAAAAGGAATTTACAAGATAGGTTATATTGGGTATAATATTGTTGTGTTGCTGTGTTGGAATAGAGTAATGTTATGAATAAACAATACTATAATGTACATAATGTAATATATGTCTGATTTAATTGTTCAAGGGCCAGAAAGCTCTGGATGGGATAGCACAAGGTAGAAGCCAGTAGTACCGAGCGGGAGAGGGTCATGTGCGGCAGTTGTTGAGGACAGAAGGGAGAGCGGGAGCCCTAACTGTCAGTCTGTGCTGGAGCCCTAACTGTCAGTCTATGGACCCCCTTTTCTGAGCCTACATTGGTGGCTGGACTGCACTGGTGAATAGAACAGCGGCCCGGGAGTCAGCGGGAGCATGGGGTCGGTGTGGTGTTGGGCACATCTGGAGGAGGAAGCAAGACATGTTGGGTTGCAGAGCTGTCAGAGCTGCGGTAGCCAAGAGCAGATGTTGGGCTGGCCAGTGAAGTCTGGAAGCGGTGGCTACGGCATACAGGAGGTGGAGAGTGGATGATAGACAGGAGGTGAGGCCAGTAGCAGCACACTCCAGAGTGGTTGATAGACAAGAGGTGGAGCCAGCGGCAGCGCATTTAAGCAGCTCATACACCTCTGGGTTAGAGCAGCTACTACGGGGCATCAGAGAGAGAATTATCCCTGGCAGCTTTATGACAGCAGATGAGGATAGCGAGCGGCAGTAGTGCTCACCAGCAGCAGTGAGTAAAAGTCATACACTGCAATCACACCCACTGTTAGGCTGCTGTAT
This sequence comes from Taudactylus pleione, assembly GCA_031769625.1. NCBI lineage: Eukaryota > Metazoa > Chordata > Amphibia > Anura > Myobatrachidae > Taudactylus > Taudactylus pleione. The sequence continues at coordinate 2,090,827 of JAUIMM010000773.1, forward strand.
ATCCTAGGAAGCCTTACAGTCTATAGTGACAGAAGTACAGAAGTATAGTTAATTACTGCATGGAGAATAGAAGACTCACAGCTGGCCCATTTGAGGAATATACCCATCTATTCTACTTAAATACATTGATATTATAGGAGGTATTCGGGGGAGTGCCATAGGAGGTGTGAGTCAACAGCATTCATAAATTTAAGAGATTCCTCATAGTACATATTTATATTCCTTGAACAGTTTGGAGGGAAACTATAACTCAAGTAATAACCTAGCTTCATGCTTGTAGTACTGGCTTGTACATCGACTGCCCTAGCCTAGGAATTGTATTGGAGCTATAAGGATTCAGAAGATACACAATATACCTGTCTTTATAGGTATAAAGGGAACAGTATTGCTAAAGATACTATTTTCATAATCCATGGATGACAGGATAGACTGCAAAAGGTATATTTTTGACACAAAGACAATTTTATACATATGAACAGTGGAGACAGGTTTAGAGTTTTTTTGTTAGAACATTTTTAAGGTCATTTGTAAAGAAAAAGGGGAAAGGAATGTTTTTGTATAAATGTTTATTGTATAATGTAGAAATGTTCCTTTGATTTATGCTACACAGCATTAAAGCTTGTTGTGAATTATTGTAATGGTATGTGTATTCATTCTGCATAATATGCATATATAAATATTTAGATATACCTATCTGTGGTGTGGCGTGATGCTTACCATAAAGAGACATCCAATACAGGAATATCTACGGAGGAAAGAAGACATTGTCATTAATAAGTACTGTATATGGTATTCTACTTAATGTGTTAATCTTGTAAATTAAAACATAATATTCAGAGGGCTTTCCCAAGCGAGCCTTAGACAAAGTCATAGGTATATATATAAGTATAATATATACCTCACCATCTTTTTGGCTTGGGTGGAGGCACATAAATTTAATATCCCTTTAAATGGGGTTACATATACTTCTCAAAAATTTACACTATTTCATACATCAACCCAAGGCTATTTTCACTGTAATTTTACAAAATAAACATGAAAATATTTGAAGAGGTGAAAATAAGGAGATTAGTTATAATGGTGATACATATATTTAATGGTAAAATGCTTTCTGATTAACTGGTATCTTACCTGCCTCCCACTGTCACCCGATGCAACAAACTCAACTGCTTGCTCACTGTCTATTGCAAAGTCTGGCAGGTAAGGTAGTTGCAAGCACAGATCAAGCAATAGGCGAATACAGCAAAATTTTATCAGACTTTTCAAGTCAAAAGAGTGTAACAAACTTTTTAATAGCCCAAAAGTACGTGCTATCACTGATCTAGTGATCTTATGTGCATCATTATACTTGTGCTCAGCGGGAGGATCTGGAAGCGAGAACGGAGTCAGAAACCAGGAGCAAAACCATAGTCAGAATCACCTATAAAATAAAAATATAAAAAGAAAATGGTGTAACATCTAAGATAAAGGAATGTAGTTTCCATTACCATAACAGTGCAATATGTACTTAGGAGCTCATTCAGACCTGCTCGCAAGATGCGGCCACTCGTTGGCAAAAAGGGACCGGATATTCAAATTCCACGCTCGCACTGCATGCCGTAAGGATGCCCACTATATCTTAGCGAGCTACGGCACTGAGAGCTCACTAGTGTATAAAGACGCCCCCTTTCCCCTCGCAACACATGTCATCTCCTGGAATTGTTGAATTAATCAGTAACATCGAGAGCCATTGGATCTGCTAGCAGCACTTGAGGTAGCCTCACCCCACCGCAAGCACTGCGATCAGTACTGGCTGAAATACATGCATGTGACGTGTACAATGACGCTACTTTGCGACTTATATGCATGCACATTAAGCAGCAATCGACCGGCAGAGAGCGATTGCACCTTAGCGAACGTCTCTGAATCAGGTCCTTAGTCAGCAGCCATTCCTCTAGCATTTGTCTTGCCTCAGATTTCTTCTGGAGGGTTTAATGACTTTGGATAAAGCCATTGTGACATGAGCCAGTATAGCCCACCACAACACCTTTCATGTTTTTATCACAAACCTCCTGCATATTGGTAGAATGGTGTCTAATTATGTACACATGTGTCTTGGCCCTAGGTGGTCTCAGCCAAATGTCTGTGCAGTCAATCGCAACAAGGACATTTGGCATGCCTGTCATTCGATAAAAAGCTGCCCTGACTACATGCCACTGTGACTCCTGGCTAGGGAAGCAGAAGCAAGTATCCATCATAGGTAGGAATACTGGCATGAACTAGGTGAGGTCCATTTTGACAGGGTCATACAGATGGAATAAGTTGGTATGGTTCAGCTGGAACATCTGCTTGACCTTGCCAAAGGACAATGCTTTCGGGTTCAAATGCCACCTGAAAGACTAGGCCTGTGCAGTCTCCATGGTACCTGCATAACCTGTGGATTGGGTTCAGTTTCTTGCTCCTGTGTCCTTTCTGTCTGCTGGTAGAGCTTCAGAAATCCCACAAAACTCTGCAACATAGCTGTACTAGCAAACTATGTCATGTTTGACTCAGAGAAATTAATGCACCTGCTTTGGCCTCTTTTACTGTATATGTATCATTATTTTGTGCAGATTATTCTTGCAACTATTCAATACAACTTTGTCGGGAATTGGTTTAGGTGCGAGAACCGGCATTCTCTGACTAAAGTGCTGGGCGCGCGGCTGTTAGTGCCACGCTAAGTCGGCAAACAGCTGCGCGACCAGGCACTTTTTGTTTGGATTTCTCCTCGCATCCCCAGGGGGGTGCGAGAAGAAATCCTTTAGCCCACCCAAACTGCGTGGTATAGTGAATAGCTCCCTCCCGCAGCTATTCATCTTCGCATTGAATTGAATTCGGCCCAATGTAACTGTTAGCACCACTGATTTATCAGTTAGAGCCAATTATAGATATACGTTATTCATCTACTGTAGTTCAAAAGAAACTATCCTTATAGTATTGTGTAAATAGTCACTAAAACATGGCTCAGTATAGTTAAAATAAAACAAAACATGCAAGTTACACAGACATATTTAACTGTACTGAAAATAATAATAATAGTAACTGAATACTAAGCATAAAACAAAATAATCTGAATAGAACATGTATGTGACAAGAAGATTGGGCAACGACCAAACTATTTTTTATCTTGGTAACCGTCAAAGATTACCTAACCACCAGTTTTTAAACTGAAAAAATTTTTTTTACAATCATGCAGTGAATGAGATATAATCATTTATCAGCATAACAAAACAATTATTTTCAAAGCATATTCTTAGAAAGATTATTTACAGGAATAAAGGTTAACTTGCGACTGTGAAAACATACAAACATTCAGAGCAAATAATTTTTTGTAATCTCACATTAACTTTTGAATAATTGTCAGGAAAAAGAACGAGGCAAAGGATAGTGTATTATCATTTATTGTGATTAATTAAAAACTGATTAAAAAGATACTATTTTTAAAAGTTACAATCCACTAATCACAGGCTCCTTTGAAGCAGCTTAAAGTCAATTGCTCTGTTTGTATAATTAATGGTTTCTTTCTGGCGGCTCTCTGTCCTTAGCTATGCTATATAATTCTCCCTGATGAAATCATGTAGTGAAGAAACGCATATGTGGTGGTTAAGGAAGGAAGTGCATTATTTAATGCATATTTCTTTTTCACTTTTAATAATTGTGTTTGACTATGCAGAAATGTACATGGATATGTGGAATAAAATGGTTGCATCTGTAAGGTGTAAAAATGAGTTCTTGTCCATGTAACGTGTTAGGTGGATTGGCGCATGCCAATAAAATGTACGAGTGAGTCTAATTTCAAACTGAAAGAAGAATATTGGGCCTGACAAGATACTGGAAAGTTTTATGATCTGATTGTTGAATAGGAATTTTTCAGATACATTGGGGCTTATTCATTTGGGGACGAGAATAACAAAAATCCCGCACCTGTAAAGGTTTTTCCTGCAGGTGCGGAATTTTTGCTATTCAATTAGGTGCAGGGTTTTTTAAATTTTGAGCGCTCGGAGTTTTTTTTCTCGCATCTCCAGAGCAAGTCGGATTTTTACTAAATTCGTTAATTTTAGGAAAAATTAGCAGGCCTTGCTCTGGGACCCCGGTGACACCCCCCTTAGGACTAATCAAGCAATTGGATATTTCCAATTTTAGCTTAATTAGTCCTTAATTACTTACCTTCTGCAGTGTTGTCTTCTTCCTCCAGCGTCGGGACCAGGTCTCCTGCAGCAGTGGTGAGTATGTAGTGTGTGTGAGTGTTTGTAAGTGTGTATGTGTGTGTGTCTGACCCCCCCGTGTGTCTGTGTACCTTCCCTGTAATGGGCACTGGGAGAACTACATCTCCCAGCAGACCTTGCTCCTCCCACCAGCCCCCAGAGCCTCCCAGCAGCCCTGGGACTCCCAGCAGCCCCCTACCCAGTGACAAGATGGAGGGGAGGCCACCAGAAGCTGTAAAGACCACCGGAGATCCCCGGGCAGGTAAGTGTAATTTTTTTACATGGCGTGGGGTTTTCAGAGCTGAAAACCCTGCAACAACTTTTTTTACTTGGTATTAGGAGCAAGTATACCCACAGCATTACACAATTGGGCGCAAGGGGCTCGAGGTTTTTTACCTAGCTAAACCTCATGCCCAGTTGGATATGCCCCATTGTATTTAGTGATTTCTGTCTTGTTATTACTAGGTGGTGGACTGGGGCAAAGTGGGTTTTTCTACATGACAAGCTTATCGCTGTGCCTGCCAGTAGAAATTATTTTTATACATAAACAACACTGGCAATTGTTCTCATCCACTTAAAGCAGTGATTCCCAACCTCGGTCCTCAAGACACACTTACAGTCCTGGTTTTAGTGCTATCCATGCTTAAGCATAGATGGTTAAATAAAAAAAACTAAGGTACTAATTAAGTCACCTGTGCTCAACTATGGCTATCCTTAAAACCTGGACTGTTAGTGTGCCTTGAGGACCATGGTTAGGACCCCCTGACTTAAAGAACAGGTCTTTGTGAGAAGTATTTTGGGGTGCAGATGATGGGGGAGACAGTAACAGTAATATACACTGCATCACTAGTCTGAACACACTGTTCTTGATATATCAATATACTGTCATTTATAAATTCAATTAGTAAGACTGCATTTTTTTGTTTTAGACAACAACAGGAAAAAAAAAATATATTGTTGCAATTTTTTTAAATAACTGGGAGAAAACTAAATACAAAGAGGTCTCAGGCACAGTAGAGGATTTTTAGGACAGATAAACAGTATATATAATAATATTCTGCAGTGATAGACTTCCTTGGGGAAAACAAAGGGGCAGGTTCGCTTTAACAAATAAAAAGCAATCAACAATACCACACACAAACAGTAGCTTCTTTGTTTACACTGCAGTGTGTGAGTGTGCAGTCAGTGTGTGTGATAAATTCAATTAAACAAACACTGACAATGAGAATGCCTGAGTCACACTTTGCACAATCCATCTAATTCTTAAAATAAACTATTTGCGCTCTTACCTACTCCTTCTAGTCATAATGGCACCCCAATGGTTCCCTGATAATGTGCTAATGGTGTTTTTATATATTACAGTGCTCCAGTCCAGATTCCCACACCCTCTCCCTCCACTTTGCTATGTGAAATGGAGCCCGATCACTTTTATATGCAATCTAAAACTTGAGATGCACTGCTGGGAAGATGATGTTTTGCCTTATTTTAGGATCCGAACTTGGTGGGAAGACCAGTAACGGGACTGGGAAACAGCCCTAAGTTCGGTGTATTTAGTTTCCTAGAAAACTGAACCACTCATCTCTGTACAGAACTTTATGTACTAACAATGACTACTCTGTTTTAGACCGTACAAAGTTTTCTTTAAGAGACAGACTTCTCCATCTTTAAACATTTTCTCACAGTAATGCTCTGGAGGTTCCATGTATATCTCCTCTCCACTGAAGGAAGCCAAAGTCTAATTAGTATAAAATGACCAGTACCGGCCTGACCATTATGCAAGTTATGCCTGCTGGTGTGTAGGGCGCCATGCTCCATGCAGGGAGCAGCACACATTTTCACCCACCTACCCTTCCTCCTGGTCACTCTGGAGTAATGGGAGGGAGTGGGGAAATGGTGGGGAGAGGAAGGTGAAGCTTGCCTGTTGTAATCAGGTCTGTCCACTCCTGGCAATGACTAAGTGTAATATACTGTACCTTGCCACAGGAGTGTAGGTGTCAACTCCAGATCTTTCAGTAAAACCCTTTGTGACAAGACAAGCTTTAAAATGGGTAATTGTTCCGTCTACTTTGACTGCAGTCCATGCATTTTTGTCATTGAGCATTGTCATCTCCTTGTCTATTGCTGATTTCCATTCACACCAGTCTTTACTTGACTTTGCTTCTTGGATATTTGGGGGTTCATAGACTGTGATATTGGGAAACTCCTCATAATATCTTTTAGGTGGTTTTCCACTATTTGACCTCGCAGAAGTTCTGGTCTGTGGTTGGATGCCCATACTGGTAGTTTCAGCTGACGATTCCTTCAGCTGCTGACATAACCAATGTCTCAAACTAGCTCTACTATACCTGTTCCAGATTTGTTTCAAGTGGTGCTGTTTCTTGGAATATAACATCTATTGATTTTATAAGCTTTTTCTTCTTAGAGTTCCAGAATCTTTAAACTTTACTCTCTTTGTAGTATCCAAGCATGATACATCTCACAAATTTGGGATCCATCTAATGCCTTTTCTCCTTGGGGATATACATATACAATGCACCCAAAGACATTGATATGGTTGATGCTTGCTTTGCTTCCCGATCACACCTCTATCAGTGTCCTATCTTTCACAGCAACTGTGGGAGCATGATTCTTTAGATATACTGTTGTAGATACTGTGTATGCCCAAAAGAACTTATTCAGGCATCTATTGGCATAGATCAAGGTTTCTCCACTTTAGTGAGGTTTGCAGGCTCACTTACACCATTCTTCTCTGGTGTGTATGCAATGGCAAGTTTATGTTCAATGCCAGTCTTCTTTAGGAAGGTTTCAACAGATTTGTTTTGATATTCTCCTCCATTATCAGACCTCAAGACTTTCAACTTGTGACCAGTTTGAGTTTCTATTGATCACTTGTCTTGCTCTTTACTAAATTCTTTGCTCTAATTAAATAAACATGTGTCATTATTGTGAAGTCATTAATGAATGTTATTCAGTATATGTATCCACTTATCTTGCTATTTTGTAAAGACGCCCCTTTGCCGTTCGCATCACACATCATCTCCGCTATTTATTAGATTAATCGGGAACATCAAAAGGCATCTGAGCTGCTCTCAGTGCTTGTGGTATCTTTTTCTTACTGCTATCACTGCGAGCAGTTCAGGCTAAAAGCCAACCAAGTGACGTGATCAATGACGCTCCTTTAATAATTATGCATGCCTGCGTTCGGATCTCCACTTCCCCGTTTTCAAGCACCTTCCCCTGTTACCACCCACAAACGGTACATTCTGCCAAGCAAATTAGCAGCCCCTCGCTGTTTTACGAGCGCACAATTTCCGACCGCAATGACTTTTGCACATGCGCATTACGACCCATACGCATGCGCAGTTGTGCGAACATCGCTCAGAGCGAACGAGTGGCCACTTACGAGCAGCTCTGAATCAGGCCCTGAGTGCACTGCTGATGCTGCTCAGAAAGTACGTTTTCCTACCTCACACTCTAATCACCTCAGGCGACACTCACTCTTGCCCCTCACCACATGTAGGAGAGCTGACAGGAATCTACCTGTCCAGTCATTTACCTCAGATCAACTGCAAACTCTCCTTGTCCCTTTTGGGTTGCCATGGAAACCTTCATATAACCCTACAGCTAGCCGCATAAATAGACACTCCCACATTAACCCCTCACTACACCCCAGTGCGTGGGGCTACTGGAAAGCTCCAGAATGCTGACAGCTGCTGTCAGTTACATGTATGAGGTGTGGCTAATAAATATCGAGACAGTACTTAGAAAAAATGAACCATACTGCATCAGTTAAAAGGGCGTTGGGGAACATTGACCTTGGACTATCCCACAACAGTATTGCAAGTTTCACCCCTCTCACACACATAGTTTGCGGTTGCACAGCATTCGAGGAATTTGTGTTTTTTCCGTGCGTCATATAAATGCTTAGTTCAAAAGTATAGCAATGTGTTAACTTACATTTTTTTATTAAATTTAACAAAACGCCCAACAAATCTTTCGTACGCTAACCGGGGCATGTGGGGCAGATTGTAAGCCACGTGCACATGTGTTTGAGTGGCATAAAAAATTTAGTGATGGTTATGAGGATGTCAAAGATGATGAACATCCCGGAAGGCCTTGCACATCAAAAACAAATGAAAATGTGGAAAAAATGTATCAAAGTGTTCAAACTGACCGTCAACTCAGCACCTGCATGATGAACTAACATTGCTACAAATTGTTCTAGCAACTTTGCAGAAAAGAATAAGATGAAAGATGACCAGAGTTGTGGAAAAATGGTTTCATCTTCCATCAGGACAACATACCAGCCGACACAGCTCTCTCTGTGAAGTAATTTTTATGCCTGAAAAACAGATGCAGTGCTAGAACACCCTCCATACTCAGACCTAACACTGTGTGACTTCTTTCTTTTCCCTAAAGTCAAATCTGTACTCAAGAAAGCCCGTTTTGAATCAGTTACTGAGATAAATGAAAGAAAGTGACAGAGCTGTTGAAACAGCTGACAGATAATGAGTTGTAGCAAGGTTTTAACCAATGGTAAATAAGAATGTATGCAAAAGGGGACTACATAGAGTGGGATTGGCATTAAAAAATATAGTATCAGTCTCGTTAATTAATAGCCATAGTGTTAGATGTATAGTGCCCCTATTACTAATACTGCACTAACACTAAAATTCAACTCTACATAAATAATTTTTATTTACAACATTAAAATCCATTTGTTTTGCATTTAACAAAGATAACCATCACCAAAAGCTTGTTAAAATTGTAATAGCATGTTCAAGTTATGAACAATATTTAATACCAATTACAGCAATAAGCTACAGTATCAGTACAGTACAGTATCAGTACACCTTCATGTCTTATGCAATGTAATTGATAGTTAAACCTATCCTATTATATGTTATAACAGTGAATTGCTCAGCTAGTATCACATATATACAGTATACATATCATTTTTCAGTCTCATAAACACTGACATTGGTGGTTTAAATTATAGTCATATACTTGTTATAAACTAATAAAAAAGGTCTGTAAATCTGAACTGCTTTATGACTGGATGGTTATGGATGGTTCCTTCCCTTTAACACAAATCCAGTTTTAGGTTTGTGTAAGTGATTCATTCAGTATAAGCCATTGAGGGACCTAAGACTTTCTTTTGTATCCCAATGTGATTTTTATATCACTTTTCTCAGGAGAGATAGAGCTTTCTTCTTGTAGTATATTGGAAGAAATATGTTTGAATGAAGAAATATCAATATAGTGGTCTCAGCTTACACGTCCTTCCCCCTTCTCTGTCCACTACCATAGAACTTTGCAGGCAATGTACATTATGCAGTATTTTTTATTACATGAAACATTCCTCAGAATGCAATGTTTCAACCATATACTGCAATAGCTTGTTAAAAGTATTTTTAGATGCAATTCTTGATACCAGTTTTTCTCGTAAACCTTTTTTTCACTCTGCTGTAAGTAGCTAACATTTGTGGAATATGCTTTATTTTAATTTGCTACTTTTTAATACAAATTTAGCAGTTGTCAGGCTGCATCTAGGAAGGATAAAGGCTGCAAGTCACCATTTTACCTGCATATTTGTAGGTTAATCTATCTGAATTCCTTTCATCGGCAAATAAAACACAAAATGTATATGACTATATCTTACTATAAACTTTAATGTACATTAAAAAAAAAAAAGTCTGGATTTTGTCTATGTACAACCAGGACAGGGGACTCACCAGTAAATCTATAAATGAAATGGGCTCTAAACAAGGGGTTGGGTATGTTAATCTGCCCAGTTGTGGTGTTGTGTGGGTCAGATAGGTATATTGTCTTTGTTGTGGTTGTGGTCATTGATGGATGATTTGCGGAGCTGCAGCTTGGTGCAGGATGGAGTTTGCCTAGGGATCATGAGGCTTGCAAACAAAGGAAAAACATGTGCTTCGGCCCTTCCCCCTCCCCACGGTCTAGTGACTACTGGATGAGGTCTGTTGTAGGTTCAGAGACCATGCGGTTTGGACAATAGGGCAGGAAGCATTCCCAACCCCCCTCATGCACAAACACGCACACCATCACCAGCCATCTTGAACATGTGCTCTCAGCAGACATTGATATATCTCTCATTGTATTTTAATATGTCTCTTTCTCTCTCTCTCTCTCTCTCTCTCTCTCTCTCTCTCTTTCTCATATTGCTCATTGTATTTTGATCTTTAATAACCGTTTCATGTATTTTAACTGTACCTTATGACCTAATGTTTGTACAATTTATTTGCGCTCATTATTAGATCATAGCGTTGTAACATCTGTACTTTTACCTGAATAATAATCTTTAGCGCTTCGGACCGCTATTCAACTGTCTCGGTATTTCATTAATGGTATAATCAAAATAGCGACATCTTGTGGTTTTAGAAGGTATTGGCAGGGTTTTGTCTTAGAGGTTTTTAGGCAGGGTTTTGTCTTAGAGGTTTTTAGGCAGGGTTTTGTCTTAGAGGTTCTAGGCAGGTGAATCTTAGAGGTTTATAGGAAGGAATATATTAAAAGGTTTATTTACAAATTTAACAACTGATACACAGAAAATTCACAAGGAATAATGCTATATGTGCTGCAGTAAAAAAGACCTACATAAGCAGCTGATCACTGGACCCAGTAAACAGGGACACCTTTAGAGAGGAGGGGGCCCGTGTGCATTCCCCATCCTGGGCCCCCTCCTTTCTCCCTGGCAGCTGACTGACATGGCTGGCCGGCCACCGCAGCATCAGAAGACTCTGGGTACTAGAGTGTGCCCAGAGTCTATTGCACATGTGCAGATCACCGGGGAAATGGTGCAACTGCCATTTTCCCGGCAATTTCCTCACTGCGCATACGCAAAACACCGGAAAAATGGCCACGGCTGCCATTTTCCAGTGTTTAGAGCAGCGCTGAGACACCCGAGAGGGGACCTTGGAGAGGTACGTTTTAGATAATATGGGTGCAGGCCCCCACTGGACCTGGGGGCCCGTGTGCACTGTACACCCTGCACCCATTATAGAAACACCCCTACCAGTAAGTAAACATCAGCCTCGTGAACTGGCACGTAACACGTATTTAGTCACAATGTGGTGTAAAGATCTGAGCTGTGCTGGAAAACAAAAAGTTAGTTGCAGATAAATACAAACACATTGCGAACAATTAAGAAAATCAAAATAAGTAGAGTTGATTATAATCCCCAATCTCTTTTTATTACTAATTATATAGCATTTGTTCATTTTTGACATGTACTCACCAAGCAGTTCATGCCACATTTTAGTGACAATACGGATGATGCATGCCAAAGTGACATGATATTATTGTAATGTACCAAGGATTTAAACAACCGCATTAAACGAGGCACATGAAAAAGTTGTATAGGCAACTAGTTGTCTGATGCTGAGTGAATGCACAGCAATTGCAGAGCATAACTTGCATGAGCATAACTTGCATGGTTTTATACTGCGCTAATTCCATAACTGAGAGACTGCATGTATGAGTGATGCAGGAATGATGCCGAGTACACAATTCTACACTGACTTACTGTAGGAGGGATGTAACAAGTCATTCTCACATAGGCAAAGATCAGTGTCTATGGAGCCTATGCAGAGTTGGATTGAAGTGGCGAGCAATGTTAACATATAATGAATCGATCAGGTCCCCCCCTTTATTAAGGGGTAGGGACAGAAATAAAAAATTGCTGCAACTCGAGGCGAAGTGGATCTTCAGATTTAACATGGTGGCCCCCCATGGATTAAATGAAAATTTGTCTATAAATTGCTTTATATAGATTATGTTATAACTAGTGTAGTGCATGTAATTGCTATGACTTGTGATATTATCCTATACTGGTTTGTGAGAGTGTTTAAGAATAAAGCAATGGTGGATAATGAGGATACATTCATGTAGTTATCTATAATAAGTAGCCATTAAGATGTTGTTTGTACCCATAAGCTTTAAGTTTTTGGTCTATTTGATCTATGTCCACACAGACATATGTTTTTATTGGTGGTGGTTGCACTTGTTGTCATGGTAACCGGCTTGCACCCTCATTGCCGTCATGACGTATGACATCATCGCATCTAGTATCCAGAAGTTAGTGGAGTCTGCCAGCTCATGGTGCACTGTGGTGTTCTATAAATAAGGTGAGAAATTGTTGTTCTAATTATCCTGAAAAAAGATGTAAAGAATAAAGCATTTGAAATGTTGATGTAAAAAGTGATGTGAGAGTGTAAATCCGTGGAGTGAGGTCCTACTTTCTGGTCTGTTTGTGGAATTGAGTTGTTCCCGGGAGGGCACCCAGGTATTATCAACTGATTTAGTGGAGTGCCAGTCATAAAACTGCTTTATATAACTGCTTTATCTTTTCCAAACATGGTGGAATCTCCAAGACTAAATCTCCCTTTAGAGTACCTAGCACTTTTGATCCGCCTTCTTCAAACACATTGATTGAAACGTTTATGCGATTGATAAAGGCTGACATTTTTACATTTTGCCACACATTAACAAAGCTAAAATACATAATTCAAATGTAAATAAGGCTGAAATGTCAGCGGCAAAATCACTACGAGATAATACTAACATTGTAAACTGCCCCACTGATAAAGGTGGGGGCATTGTGATACTAAATAGAATGGATTATGTAGAAGAAGTGATGTGGCAGTTGTTGGATGGGAGTTAGTATAAAAAACTAATGTATGATCCAACTGACAATATAAAAGAGAGATTGATTCCATCATACAAATGTAATAACTAGATTGATGATCAAACTGTAAAATTTCTCACACAAGAATTTTTGAAAATTCGCTTTTTATATGTATTGGCCAAGGTTCACAAATTATTGACCCAGCTTCCCGGGTGACCGATCATCTCCTCTAGAGGATCATTGGGGCAAACGTTGTCCCAATATATAGACAATTATCTGCAGCCTGTGGTCCACAGCACACCATACTTTCTACAAGATATAACAGACTTTTTGAAGAAGTTGGCATCAAGCTGGGTGTCTGCTGGTGACTCTGGATGTCACCAGCTTATATACAAATATATATCATGATGAGGGCATACAGGCAATGTGTGACATTGTTACCTCCAGTTTACACTATGAGGATCTGCCAGTTGCATTTTTGTTGTTGTTGATGGAGGTCATATTACACAAAAACTACTTTATGGTTGACAGTGCATTCTATTTGCAGTTGAGGGGAACTGCGATGGGGTCTAATATGGCCCCATCATATGCAAACCTGTACATGTATGTGTATGAAAGAATGCACATTATGGCCAATTCCATTTTTTCACAGTTCATTGCATTTTATGTCAGGTTTATTGATGACCTATTCATGGTGTTTACTGGAGATGAAGATACTCTGTGGATGTTTGTTGAGGCTCTTAAATTGATTCCTGTGTAGATTAGATTTTCCAGCACAAGTAGCAAAAGAAAAATAAATTTTTTGGATGTGACCATAATGGTTCATGATGAAGGTTTAACTGCAACAATTTTTAAAAAACTGACTGATAAAAATGCTCTGCTTCTGCTGTCCAGTTTCAATCCAAAGCCTCTAAAGAATGGTCTTCCATTCCCACAGCTGAAAAGGGCTGTTTGTATTACTTCAGATCAAAACAAATAACCGGACACATTGGAGAATATGGGACATAGCTTTATCCAGAGTGGTTATCATCTTAGAGAGGTGCAGAGAGCAATACAAATGTCAGGGCTCAGACGGGGATCGGCTCTCTCTTACCATCCCACAGGCTTCCTCTGACATCACGGGCGGTCGAGCGGCTGGTGCGGTGGGTATTCTCCCCACATGCAGTGGTCTGCGGGTGGTCCGGTGTCAGGGATCGCAGTTCCTGACATGGGCGCCGCCATGACAGTCAGCCCATGTGACAGTATCTTTGTCCCTGGATAGGTGAGTGGTCAGCTGATGCTGTGCACCTATCACAGGGTTCCCCTGGGTATATTATGATCCCACAAGTTACAGGAAGTTGCCTGAACAACGGTTGTCTCCTAGTGCCTTAGTTGAGTTCCCGGTCCAGGTTCTTGATCCATTGCATCAGCAGCAGCATTGTGTTACCATCTCTACCAGTGTGCCTCCCGTCTCTGGTTATTCTCCGTGCAGCAGTGTGTTACCATCTCTACCTGTGTGCCTCCCGTCTCTGGTGATTCTCCATGCAGCAGTGTGCTACCACCTCCACCTGTGTGCCTGAACGTCTCTGGTGAATTCTCCATGTAGCAGTGTATTTCCACCTCCGCCTGTGTGCCCAAACGTCTCTGGTGACCCTCCATGCAACTGTGAGTTACATCTTTACCTGTGTATCTAACATTCCTAGTGATCTCCATGTCAAGTGTTTAAACTGCATCCTAAACCTCATTATTGGTGATACTGTTTAGTGCCTTACTCCAGGCATTTTTCTCTCAGGGCCACGGTTATCTGTGTCTCCATTCCCACTGTGCTTGGGTACCTGGTGAAAGGACCACGATCTGCTCATAGGGTGCAGCTAGCCCAAATCCTGCTTGGAGGGGTCACTGGCGAACACCATCCTGTGGGTTAGACTCTGCACCTTTGCCCAGGTCTCGCCAACACCCAAGATCTGTGGATGAGGAGAACATATATCCAGGCCCCCCGACTCCGCTTCCTCCCACAACTAAGACCCACAGCATCCCATACATCAGCTACAGACGTGACAGTTTGTTCAGGCCCAATGGACGCTGCGGGGTCCCAAGGACCTGGGTCCTTTCAAGAGTTGACTTCTCGGATGGACAACCAAGAGGCGGCCCAACAGCAAGTGGCTCAGTACTTACAGGAACTCTCGAGACAGCTGGTTTCTATTCATACCAAGCTGGCCTCTATTCTCCCGACTACTCCGGCTGCAGCTCCCCATCCTCCGGTTCTACCTCAGGGGGCTCTGATAAACAAACCCTGCCTTCAGCTGGCGACCCCAGAGAGGTTTGACGGCAACCCTAGACGGTGCCGAGGATTTATAAATCAGTGCGATATCCACTTTGAATGCCTTCCCCAGAACTTCCCCTCTTCTCGGGCTAAAGTGGCATATGTGATCTCACTGTTAACTGGGGCTGCATTAGCTTGGGTCCCCCCTCTATGGGAATGAGTGGACCCCATTGTGTCCACCAATGAAGAATGAAGAATTAGTTTTAGCACTTAAAAGAATTTTTGATGAACCTGGTCGCTCTGCTTCAGCGTCTACAGATCTACTTCGTGTACGTCAGGGAACCCAATCCGTAGGTCAGTATGTTGTCCAGTTTCAGACCCTGGCATCAGAATTAAAGTGGAATGAGGAAGCCCTTAAGGAGTCCTTCCTTCATGGACTTTCTGAGAGGATGAAGGACGAACTGGCCTCCAGAGATTTGCCAGAATCCTTCGCTGATGTCATCTCCCTCTGCATCAAAATTGACCTTCGTCACCGGGAGCAGTGGAGAGGAAGAGGTGAATGTTTTCCAGCCCGTTCTCCTTCTACAAGTCACCATTTGCCCCCTTCAGTTTGTGAGGAGGAACCAATGCAAGTCAATAGATCTAAACTCACTCCTGTTGAACGCAATAGACGCTTCCAAAATAAATTATGTATCTAATGCGCTGCACCTCTTTTCTCTCCCATCCCGTATCTATCAAAATAGGATGTCTGCACCGTGAAATGCTGGAATTTTTTGTGTTGCCCGAATCCTCCTATGAGTTAGTGTTAGGATTGCCCGGTTAAAAAAACACAACCCTGTTTTCGATTGGGATAAAATGCAAATCCTATCCTGGAGTCCAAATTGTTTTCAGGGATGTTTGACTAAGCAATTCCCGTACGTAACCAAACAATGGTTACCAACACAGCTGGGGAATCCTCCTGTTCTGAGATTTCTAAAAAACCCTCTCAGTCCTATTTACCCGAGATCTATCAAGACTTTGCTGACATGTTCTGTGAGCAAGCGGCAGATAAACTTCCTCCGCATCGACCATGGGATTGTACCATTGATATGCTTCCTGGGAAGACTCCTCCACGTGGCCATATTTACCCATTGTCCTTTCCAGAGACCTCTGCCATGGAAGAATACATAAAAGAAAATCTTGTTAAAGGGTTCACTCGGCCATCCTTCTCTCCTGCCGGGGCCGGGTTCATTTTTGTAGGGAAAAATGATGGAGGGCTCTGTCCCTGCATAGACTATCGGGGCTTAAATCAAATCACCATAAAGAACCGGTACCCCTTACATCTAATTTCCGAACTTTTTGACAAGGTCCGAGGGGCTCAGTTTTTCATCAAGTTAGATCTGCGTGGTGCTTATAATTTAATTCGAATAAAGGCTGGATATGAGTGGAAGACCGAGTTTAATACCAGAGACGGGCACTTTGAGTACCTTGTAATGCCATTCGGTCTTTGCAATGCACCAGCTATTTTTCAAGGCTATGTCAATGAGATCTTCCAGGACATTCTCTATAAATTTGTTGTAATTTATCTCGATGATATTTTGATTTTTTCTGAGGATTTGCAGAGTCATCATCATCATGTATGGGAAGTGTTGTCCCGCCTTTTGTGATCATTGCCTTTTTGGGAAACTATCTAAATGTATCTTTGATCAAACAGCGGTGCCTTTTCTGGGATATATAATCTCCGGGAAGATTCTTCAAATGGACCATGACAAATTAAAAGCCATTTCTGAATGGCCTTTGCCTACTTCATTAAAGGCCAATCAGTGGTTTCTAGGATTTGCAAACTATTACAGGAGGTTCTTTCCTCACTTCTCCACATTGGTATCATCCATCACCTCCCTTACGAGAAAGGGAGCTAACCCATCCAATTGGCCTGTTCCAGTGGTGCAAGCCTTTCAAAAGTTAAAAACTGCTTTCTCCAGAGCCCCAATTCCCGGCCAGCCTCAACTGGACAAGCCATTCACAATAGAGGTGGACGCATCCTCTGTTGGAATAGGGACGGTATTGTCTCAAATCACTGAAGACGGGAAAACTCATCCTTGTGGGTTCTTCTCCCGTAAGTTCTCTCTCGCAGAGAAGAATTACATTATCGATGACCAAGAACTTCTAACTATACGATTAGCACTAGAGAAATGGTGTTATCTCCTTGAAAGGGCTAAATTTCCAGTCACGATTATCACAGACCATAAAAATTTGATCTATCTGCAAACTGCACTTTGGCTGAATGCCAGACAAGCTCGATGGTCACTTTTTTTTCCAGGTTTAATTTAAAACTTCAGTTTTATCCAGGTGTGTTAAACAAGAAGGCCAATGCATTATCCCGCTCTTTTATGACCAAGTTGGAGGAGGAGGATTACTTGCAGGTTTGCCCCATTTTTGACCCAATTGTCTTCGCTCCCACTCAAGTATTATCTCTGTCACCTGGGAAAATTTTGTAGCCTCTAATTTACGTAAAAAATTATTGACTTGGGCTCATGCGCCCCTGTTTGCGGGCCACTCCGGAATCACCAAGACTTATAAATTTCTACTTTGGTCCTACTGGTGACCCACTATGAAGGAGGATGTCAGGGAATTTGTCCTATCTTGTGTTAAATGAGCTCAACATAAGACACCTCGTAGGAAGGTGGTTGGTCCTCTACACCCCTTACCAATTCCAATTGCTCCATGGACCCATATTTCGATGGACTTTATTTCTGAAGTACCTCGGTGCAGGGGGCATAACACGATATGTGTGGTCGTGGACCGCTTTTCACCGCTTTTCTAAAATGGCGCATTTTGTTCCACTAGTTGGTCTTCCATCGGCTCCTCAATTGGCTAAAAAAAAAATTTGAGATATTTTCAGATTGCACAGTCTTCCAAAAGAAATAGTCTCTGAACGGGGTGTTCAATTCGTGGCCAAATTCTGGAGAGCCCTCTGCAACACATGTGGAATTAAATTGAAATTTTCCTCAGCCTACCACCCACAGACGAATGGTCAAACAGAAAGAGTTAATCAAGAGCTGGAGACCTTTATTAGGCTCTTTGTGTCATCCTCCCAGGATGATTGGGTTGATCTCCTACCTTGGGCAGAATTTTCTCACATTATAGGTACCACACTTCCTCTAAGTCCACTCCTTTCTTTACGGTCTTTGGGAGACATCCTCGAATTCCGGATTTCCAGGATCTCCCACCAATGGACGTTCCAGCGGTAAACAAGGATATCCAGTCTTTCTCAGTCCTTTGGAGTAAGATTCACAATTCCTTAAAACAATCGTCAAGAAATTATAAAAAATTTGCTGACAGGAAACGTTTGGCTGTTCCTTTGCTGAGAGTTGGGGACAGGGTTTGGTTATCCTCTAGGAATATTCGATTAAGAGTACCATCTATGAAATTCACTCCACATTTTATTGGCCCGTATCGTATCCTCAAGTTGATCAACCCAGTAGTCTATAAGCTGGAACTTCCTCCCCAAATTAAGATTTCTAACACTTTCCACATTTCCCATCTACGACCTCTGGTGCTTAACCATTTTCAAAATTCTTCCCCCAAGTTGACTCAAGTAAAAACATTGCAGAGTACTGAATTCGAGGTCGAAAAGTTTCTAGACTCTTGGCAGAGATTTAATACTCTCCAATATCTCATCGATTGGAAGGGCTATGGGCCCAAGGAAAGAGCTTGGATCAAAGCTTCCGATATACATGCTCCGTGATTTATTTGGAACTTCCATAGGAGACTTCCGGATAAGCCTGATGGGTGTTCAGTGCCCTCCCTGAAAGGGGGGGTACTGTCAGGGCTCAGACAGGGATTGGCTCTCTCTTACCATCCCGCCGGCTTCCTCTGATATCCCAGGCAGTTGAGAAGCTGGCGTGGTGGTGGGGGAGAAGCTGAGTATTCTCCCCACATGCAGTGGTCTGCGGGTGGTCCGGTGTTGGGGATCGTAGTTCCTGACATGGGCGCCGCCATGACAGTCAGCCCATGTGACAGTATCTTCATCCCTGGATAGGTGAGTGGTCAGCTGATGCTGTGCACCTATCACAGGGTTCCCCTGGGTATATTATGATCCCACAGGTTACAGGAAGTTGCCTGAACAATGGTTGTCTCCTAGTGCCTTAGTTGAGTTCCCGGTCCAGGTTCCTGATCCATCGCGTCAGCAGCAGCAGTGTGTTACCATCTCTACCTGTGTGCCTCCCATCTCTGGTGATTCTCCGTGCAGCAGTGTGTTACCATCTCTACCTGTGTGCCTCCCGTCTCTGGTGATTCTCCATGCAGCAGTGTGATACCACCTCCACCTGTGTGCCTGAACGTCTCTGGTGAATCCTCAGTGCAGCAGTGTGCTACCACCTCCACCTGTGTGCCCAAACGTCTCTGGTGAATTCTCCATGCAGCAGTGTGTTTCCACTTCTGTCTGTGTGCCCAACTATCTCTGGTGACTCTCCGTGCAACCGTGAGTTACATCTCTACCTGTGTATCTAACATTCCTAGTGATCTCTGTGTCAAGTGTTTAAACTACGTCCTAAACCTCATTATTGGTGATACTGTTTAGTGTCTTACTCCAGGCATTTTTCTTTCAGGGCCACGGTTATCTGTGTCTCCATTCCCACGGGGCTTGGGTACCTGGTCAAAGGACCGTGACCTGCTCACAGGGTCGAGCTAGCCCAAATCCCACTTGGAGGGGTCACCGGCGAACACCATCTTGTGGGTTAGACTCTGCACCTTTGCCCAGGTCTCGCCAACACCCAAGATCTGTGGATGAGGAGAACATATATCCAGGCCCCCCAACTCAGCTTCCTCCCACAACTAAGACCCACAGCGTCCCATACGTCAGCTACAGATGTGACAACAAATATGTCTGAGTCCCAATAGAGATGAATTACTTACCTCCAGTCTGAAGAAGGATGACAAGGAGAGGATGGTGTTTTCTAGCATTTACTCTATTACCTCTGGTTTGTCCCGTAAGTCAATTCTGCAGCACTGGCATAGCATTGCCTCTGACCCTGTCATGAGTGATCTTTGCCAGAATGTGCCAATATTTTGCTACAAATGTAGCCAGAATTTAAAATAACTAATTAGTCCCTCTGACATCAGTCCCAGAGTCTCCCAAAATATGAACTGGTTAAAATGACAGAAAGGTGCCTATAAATGCCCCGATTGTGTGAATTGCCAACACTTGATGACGGATGAGGTATTTACTCACCCCAGTACTGACATGAATTACAGATTGCAGGATCGTATGAACTGTGAAACCAAGTTTGTAGAATATGTAATCCTTGTGCCCATGTAAGCTGTTATACGTTGGGAAGACTGTGCGTATGATAAAGGAAAGGATAGCGATGCACAGATCATCGATCAAAAAGGCATATTTAAAGATGGAACCCAGCACTCCACCAGTGGCTAAACATTTTGCCAAAAAAGGACCCAAGTTGAAAGAAATCATGTTCATGCTGATTGATCACATCCCACCCCTACATAGGGGAGGCGATAGGCATAAACTACTATTATTGAGACATGAGTTCCAGTGGATTCACAAACCTGACAGTATGGCACCTCATGGCTTAAATGAAGAATGTAGCCTGTATGTGTTTTTATAGGTTTTTACACTAGGTCTATGGGTTTACATGTACTGGAGTATTTATATTTATGCTTGTCCATATATTTAATAATTTCTATAGACATCAACCTATGACCAATGATATTTATCTTTTTGATATTAGTTGGATTAGAGTTATTAATGCAGCCATTGTCTATTCCACACTGAGATCTGGTTTAATGAGGTGGTTATACACTGGCTACTATATATATATATATTGTTATGTGTTTATGTCTCCATGGTTACAGGCAGCGGCATTTGGGTGTGTGGTTCTCTATCTTCCCCAGACTGTGCAGCTGGGTTCCGCCTACCAGAGTCAATTCCGGTCTAGTGGGGTTGGGCTTTTCCTTGTTGTCTGGGGGATGCCGGAGTTCATGAATGACCACATGCGGGTGCGTGGAGCCATGGTGTCATCACAGGTGAGCACACCCAGGTGCTGCATGTACTTAAGCCAGTTTGTACAGTAGTTGATAATGGTGGATGCTACCTCTTTAAAAAGGGTTATACAGAAACGGCTGTCGGGACTAGGCACTAGATGTGAATTTCCAGACTTGTGGCTTGAATGTCTGATGATAACTACCCAATATGTTATCCTGACAACCTGGCTTTTTTATGGCTTTCTTAATGGCACATTAAATTGTTTTTTCTAATTTTTGCGTTCATTTTGGAGTGCTGGTGTGTTCCTCATTTGGATACATTTGGGGGATTACATATGTGTACATGAAGTAACCTTGCACCCAGTGATATTTGGATTAAGTGTGTGCGGCTCTTCGAAGAGATGTGTGTGTGTGTGTGTGTGTATATATATACACTCCCGCCCATCCACTTCGCTCAACAAATGCCTGCCATCTCCCCTGCCATCCGATTACTTCCTACCTCTCCCGCCTCCAAGTTTTTGCCTGTGCTTCTCCCTACCT
Organism: Taudactylus pleione; assembly: GCA_031769625.1. NCBI lineage: Eukaryota > Metazoa > Chordata > Amphibia > Anura > Myobatrachidae > Taudactylus > Taudactylus pleione. The sequence goes on from JAUIMM010000773.1 coordinate 2,112,461, forward strand.
TTGGAACTCTCTCCCTCTCCCTATCAGACTCTCCACCTCTCTACAAATCTTCAAACAGGCTCTCATGACCCATTACTTCATCAAGGCCTTCCAGCTCTCATCCTAACCCACTTCATGCTCTTTCCTCCCTATCTATCCTATCCGTGTCACACCTGTCTGTCTGTCCCTCCCTTTTAGAATGTAAGTTCTCACGAGCAGGGACCTCTTCCCTCATGTGCTTCTCCTTACACTTTCTTGTACTCCTTACTCCCCACAAGGGCACCAAACACCTGACTGTTAACTCCCCGTTGTTTATTGTGAGGGTTTTAATCAGTATTGCAGCAATGTATATAAACCATGTACTTGTCCTGCACTGTAACTCTATGTTACTCGTTTCTTGTTCACTGATTAGTTTATGTACTCGGGAAGGCACTGCAGAAGAAGGAGCTGCGAAACACTAATGGTGCCATATAAATAAAGGATTTTATATATATATATATATATATATATATATATATATATATAATTTTCACAAAGTATAGGCTGGTACAAGTTAACATCCCTGCATGCAAATTGCCCAAGTATCAGGCCAAAGTTTGCATGTGGATTTCACCAAGGAAGAAAAAAGAGGTGTCGTTTGGCGCCACACAGATGCATCAATAGGTCTGGTGACACCAAGTGCGTACTCTGACTATCCCTGCACGCCGCAGGCATGACCGTGCCCAGAATGGCCTAAAATAAAGGGCATGGCATTGCGGGGGATTCCGATTACTTCACTCCAGGGGCTGCCCAGCATTGCAGGAGATAATGGGCTGCCCCCTGAGACTAGGCTGTCAGCATTGTCCACTCCTTTTCTATGACAGCAGCTGGGTGCTGCAGGAGAATATCACACTACAGTACCTGGCTCCTGTCACTGCAGAGGAGCCGGCATTTTGATGTCACCCCCTCCGAGGGTGACACCGAGGTGGGGCCGCACCGCCCTCATGCCGCCACTGGTGCCACATGTCAACCATAGCATGTATTATTTGTCCTTAGGATTTTGTTTTTTCTCATTAGAACTGTATATGATATGTAAATGAATATAAATGTTATATAATCACAACATTTAAAAATATGCACAATGAAACTAAAAAACGTTTTAAACTGAAACCTAAAGAATAATGCAATTAATTATTTTTACGAAATAATTTTCCTTTGAGCATATTTTGTAACCTCTCCTGATGTTTTATCTTTTATGTGGTATGTCTGAATTTCTATTTGATTACTCTCTAGTAAATGTTTTGCATGCTTTTATACTATTACAATATACATGGTATTTAATCATTCTAGAATTTGAGTCATGCAAGAAACTGAATCACATAAATATTTAATTAATGTTTTGTGTTTATAAAAGCGATTAGCAAAAAAAAAACTAAAATGACATGCAGAACTGACAACATCATCAAGATTTATTATAAGGTTTATGTTACAATAAAATGCTTTTTACGTATGCACTTTATAGAAGATAACCACTTTAAAGGAAATATATCCAAGCAGACCTTACAATATTTCTACATAAGAGGTAATTATCTGATGTTTGCCTTATGTTATATTCAGCCTCTAGATTTTCTCAATAATATTTATGTCAGATTTTGTAAGTTTATCATTTTGTCAATCTTCAAACATTCCAATACCTTTTAAATGGCTGCTGAACATATAAGTATTTTCAAAGCTTAAGTGCATACCAAAATGGGAAGAGGAACAAGGATCATTGCAGATCAATTATTTAAAAACATTTTTTTTAATATGTTCTGTGTTTCATGATATGAATTGGTTTAGGCCACCAGATATAACAATTGCAATATACTTAATATAATTCTTGGTAGTCAACAGACATTAGTCATGCAAATATTGTTATAACTAAAATATGTTGTTTGTAATATGCAGTGTACAGTAGCAAATTGTGTCACAAGACAAACTGGCATCAAACCGCTTTAGAATCTTTCTTTTCATTTTCCAATATTCTGATGTTAGTAGAGATCTGTATTTAAGGGAAAATATACTAGCTTCAGCAGTACTAGAGTCAGGGTCACTGGTTGTAGATCATAGTTTCTCTAGTAGTCATGCATTCTGCCCTATAAAACAAAGCTTCAACAGCACAGTTAATTGCTCTGTACGTAGAACACAGGTTCTATGATAAAGAAGGAATGCATTACATTCTACGAGGCATAGCTTTAGCAATAAGTTAAATGTTCTCATCTGTTCTGCTGGAAAGCAGTTAAGGATTTTGTTCTTTAGAGGATAGCCTTAAGCAGTATGCCACTGAAGGCTTTTATTCAATAGTGCATACATGTAACAGTACATCAGTCAGGTTTTATAGCATCTAGCCTCAGCAGTACTGTAGTGATGAGTCTTATTCTACCTTACCGTATGCCAGTAAAAGAGCAACCAAGAGTTTTTCTTATTGAAAACATAATATCAGCAACACCACAGTTAAGGGTCTCATCTGCACAGCATAGCTTCTGAAATATACATTCACATACACAAATTCAGAATAGAATAACAGACTTGTGTTCTATAGAGTGTAACATCTGCAGTACAACAAACAAAAGTTTTGTTCCAGAGTCCAACATCTGCAGCAGGACATCCAAGAGTTTTGTTCTATAGAGTGTAGTGTCTGCAGTGCATGATCCAGGAGCTTTGTCCTAGACTGTAGCATCTGTAGTATAGCAGCCAAGAGTTTTGTTGCTGTTAGGATCTGCGGTTAGCCGATTATCTTGATTGCAGTTCCCAGTCTTAGTTGCTACTGGGACACTGCATTTTTTCCTGTCTGTCTGTGTGCTGATCTCATGTGTTCAGTCATTACTGTCTGTTTGTGTGCAGTATCAGCTGCTCACTAGTTATTTGCCCTGTCTGTGTGCACATGCCAGGTGCACACTAGTCTTGCAGGGAGACTTGCAGGTGTACACTAGTCTTGCAGGGAGGCTTGCAGAGCTTGCTCTAATTGGACCATGTATCTGTTAAATTACAGCCAGTCCTTCACTACATGCTGGTGATAGAGTATTCGTGTTTCTGGTTCTGGCTTAGTCTCCTGTCACCCAGTCGAGCTCCAGATATCCTGTCTATTGTATTGTGTTATTCTGCCATTTGTGTCATCCAGGCAGCACGGTTCACTTATCATCTACCTGCCGTTAGTGTCATCTTGGTGGCACAGTTCGCATACTTGTCCTCTGCTGCTCGTGTCATCCAGGTGGCACGGACAGTACTCTGTGTCAAGAGTACGCAGCCCAGCGTGCGCTGCTTGTGTCAACCCAGTGGCACAGGCCACATTACAGCATCAGCTGATTGTGTCAACCCAGCGGCACAGGCCGCACTACAGCATCAGCTTCTTGTGTCAACTCGGCGGCACAGGCTGCGCTACAGCATCAGCTTCTTGTGTCAACCCGGCGGCGCAGGCCGCACTACAGCGTATTCAGTGCACCATCTGGTGTACCAACGCCAGTGACTTTATTATTGTACAGATCTTCATCTACCACATCTTGCCAAGCTTATTCAGCCCTCAAGGCTGCTGCACAGCCCAAAGGCTGCACTATATCCTACAGCCCACCGGCCACAGCTAGCCAAGATATACCAACTCTCAAGGATGCTGCACGGCCCAAAGGCCGCTTCATATTCTATGGCCCAACCGGCCACAGCTAGCCAAGCTATACCAGCCCTCAAGGCTGCTACATGGCCCAAAGGCCACTTTATATCCCACGGCCCACTGGCCACAGCAAGCCAAGATATACCAGTCCTCAAGGCTGCTGCACGACCCAAAGCCGCTTCATATCCTATGGCCCACCTGCCACAGCTAGCCAACTAATTCCAGCTTTCAAAGCTGCATCTAGCCAAGAAATTCCAGCCCCCAAGGCTGTAGCATGACTATACCCTAAAGTGTCATGTATGTGGCATAACATTGTCAGCGGACAAATATATTTATCTTGTGGGTATTTTTGGTGATCTCCTGTTATGTAGCCAACTCAGAATTTTGCCCAGGTTCTGACCACAAAGGTTCAGCTGCTAAAGCATAAAGTGCGTGAACTCTCTCCCACTAGAGGAGACCCGGGGTATGACAGTTCCTGCTATGACAGAACCGAAACTGAATCTGCCTGATCGGTTTTCCAGAAACCATAAGGATTTTCTAAATTTCAGAGAGAGGTCCTCAGGCTCCCAGGTCTAACAAACTGGGATAGTCATTTCTTTGTTACAGGGGGATCCACAGACTTGGGCCTTTGGTCTCCCTTCCATCAGTCTGGCACTGCAGACCCTAGACTAATTATTTGCTGCTTTGGGTCTGCTCTATGATGACCTGGAAAAAGCAGCTATGGCAGAACCCCTTCTTCATCATATGTTTGAAGGCTATGGTCAGTCTGGAGAAAGGTGTGGGCTGATAAACATTGAGGACCTTGTAATTTCAGAGTCAGTGACTTGGTATGGCTGTCCTCCAGGAACATCAATCTGCTCCAGAGGTCACAAAAGCTGGGGCCTAAGTTCATCAGCCCATTTCGCATCATTGCCCAGGTTAATCCCATAGGCTTGTTTTTGAAGTTACCAAGGACTCTTAGGATTAACAGTACCTTTCATTGTTCTCTCCTAAAGCCAGTGTTCCTTTCCTCCAGGTTTACTGCTAGGCATTCAATCAGGCCTCCACCAGTACTCATCCAGGGGCATCAGGAATTTGTTGTAGAAAAGATCCTAGACTCCAGAATTTCTCACGGAGGTCTTCCATTTCTGGTCCACTGGAAAGGGTATGGACCAGAGGAGCATTCCTGTGTTCGGGTTCCAGAAAGATCAATGCATGCTCCTACCTTGAAAAGAAGAATTTTTGATAACTTTCCAGACAAACCAGGGTCTAGGGGTTCCTTAACCCCTCGTCAAGGGGGGTTACTGTTAGGATCTGTGGTTAGCAGATCCTCTTGATTGCAGTTTCCAGTCTTAGTCTGTAGTATAGCAGCCAAGAGTTTTGTTGCTGTTAGGATCTGCGGTTAGCCGATTATCTTGATTGCAGTTCCCAGTCTTAGTTGCTACTGGGACACTGCATTTTTATCCTGTCTGTCTGTGTGCTGATCTCATGTGTTCATTAATTGCTGTCAGTCTGTGTGCAGTATCAGCTGCACACTAGTTAATTGCCCTGTCTGTGTGCACAGGCCAGATGCACACTAGTCTGTCACTAGGGAGGCTTGCAGGGCTTGCTCTAATTGGACCATGTATCTGTTAAATTACAGCCAGCCCTTCACTCCATGCGGGTGATAGAGTATTCGTGTTTCCGGTTCTGGCTTAGGACCTCATTCAGAGCCGCTCGCAAGATGCGATTGCTTGCTTGCAAAAAGGGGCTGGGTATGCAAATCAAGTGCTCACTCTTTGCGCTGTAAGGACGCCCTCTATGCCTTAGTGAGCGACGGCAGTTAGCGTACGCTGGACTATAAAACCTCCCACCTGTCACTCGCAGCACACATCATCTCCGGGAAGTGTTTGATTAATCGTGAACATCGAGGGCCATCGGAGCTGCTTGCAGCGCTTGGGTTGACCTAAGCTACCCCAAGCATTGCAAGTTGTTCTGGCTAAAATACAAACAAGTCACGTGTGCAAATGACGCTACTTTGCTAATTATGCACACCCATTAAACGCCGTTCTGATGGTCAGACACGCCTGCGTTTGCACAACCACTCACCAGTTCACAAGCACCTTCCCCTGTTACCACCCACAAACGGCGCAATCTGTCACTCAAAGTAGCGGCCCGACTGCGGGCTACGGGCGATCACTTTCCCATCGCACTGACTGGTTCGAGCACGCACATTGCGAATCATACAGATTGTGAAAAATTGCTCAATGTGAGGGAGCGCAGCATAGCGTCCGGGTCTGAATCAGGCCCTTAGTCTCCTGTCACCCAGTCGAGCTCCAGTTCTCCTGTCTATTGTATTGTGTTATTCTGCCGTTTGTGTCATCCAGGCGGCATGGTTCGCTTATCATCTACCTGCTGTTAGTGTCATCTTGACAGCATGGTTCGCATACCTGTCCTCTCCCATTCATGTCATCCAGGCAACACGGACAGTACTCTGTGTCCAGAGTATGCAGCCCAGCGTGAGCTGCTTGTGTCAAACTGGTGGCACAACAAGGGACTTAAGATAGGCATCGAAACGCTGATGCCTAGACACCGGAAGACCTACCCCCGCATCCCAATCGCCCTCTGATGGGTAAGTAGAACACTTAGCCCAGGGATGGAAGGGTTAGGTTTAGGGATCCCCAGGGGGGACTTAGGGTTAGGCACCCCCCCAGGGAAGGTTAGGGTTAGGCTAGGGAAAGGGGGGTTAGGGTTAGGCACTAGGGGGGGAGGTTAGGGTTAGGCACCCCCACCGGGGAAGGTTAGGGTTAGGCTAGGGAAGGGGGGGGTTGGGGTTAGTCACTGGTGGGGAGGTAGGTTTAGGCACCCCCCCGGGAGGGTTAGGTCTAGGTGCGGGAAGGGGGGCTTAGATTTTGGCACCCCTGGGGGAGCCTAGGGGGAGGTTATGGTTAGGCACTAAGGGGGAGGTTAGGGTCAGGCACCCCTAAAGGAGGGTTAGGGGAGGGAGAGGGGAGGGTTAGGTTATTGCCTATCCCTGTCGGGATTTCGACCCATCGGGCTGCCGCTGTCTGTATTTGATCCGCCGCTGGCATTACATACCGATTCCCAGTCAACAGTTCATTTCTGCAGAACATTACCTGTAGATTACAGAAGTCAAAGTTTGTAGTCTCTAAAGTGTTCTATATCTACAGAAACAAACTACCAGTTTACAGTACAGAGCATACTTTCAGAACTAAATTAAACATTTATTTTTTAGAGCATATTCAAAGGTTAAATTATATAAAACATTGTAACTTCAGAGTTACCTTAATAGTAATATTCTGAAGATCAATTTCATAAAACAACTTTTAAAGTATCCACATTAACTCATGTTTTAAGGATTTCCCTAAACTTTAACAAGTAAATTAATTATTGTAATTAACTAGTCTACTATAATGGGTTTAAATCAAGGCAAATTAACTAACATGACATGCTAATGATATTTAATTAAGCTTAAGTGAAGGTTTTTGCCCATAAATTTTATCATATAACCAGGATTTTCGTATGTTCACTTCTTATGTTTGTTCTTATTAATATTTCCTCATCCATAGGGAGAAAAGAGAAAACACAATCACTGGTGCATCAATGTTAGTAATAAAGCTGCTAATATATATTTAGAAACAAAAAAGAGGATGCAATCTGACGCTGAATGTTTGCACAGCTGTATTATCACTTCAGACTGCCGCTTACACACTCAAGGTAAGTTATACCTTCCCTACAGATAATACCACAACAAATATTTTTAGAATATTGAAGCGCTGTCTGTAAAAATAAATTAATATTGCACCAAATTATTCACATATAAAAAAACAACTTACTACCAGATCAACCTGGTGATGCCAGTAAGACCATAAAAACGTAAAATTTTTTACAACAAATTTATTGCAGATGTACTACTGTAAAGCAGTCTTAATAAATCAGGTATTCCTAATATATACATATATATATATATATATATATATATATATATATATCCCTGTAGTTGTTGTCAAAAAGTATCAAGCAAAATATAGACACAATCTAAAATAAGTCCATAGCAATTCCAAACCCTGCTTAGCAGCAGAAAATAATTGATACAAAATTGTCACTTAGTAACATGAATGGTTACACGAAAAGTTACTCCAATATCCGATTCAGTGGGAATAAGCTCTTGTGTTCCATCCTCCCCAGTATGGTAGAAGATGCACAATTTAATATAATCCACGGATCAGATGAGAAGTTTTTGATTAAACTGTGTGCTTGTGGCTTGTGTTAAATTCTCCCCTTTGATGAGGGGAAAGCACGTAATTAAACCAGAGATGCAGTAGTTAAAAAATGTGGTGCACTCACATTTAAATTCAGTCCTTCTAATGGACTGTTCTTTGCAGGCATTTGTATTAAAATGTATCCAATACAATGCTGCTACTCACTGGTGTCCTGCCAAGACGGATCTACAGTAGCACAGAGTAGTGTGATCACGCAGACTGGCTTATCCACCGTATCCACTTCAACGCATTTCTCCACCTTCATACAGATCAGCGGCTTCCTCAGGAAGTAAGAGGTGTGCAGCTTCTATGCCCTAGTGCCATTAAAATAGTGGCTACATCTGATCTTATTCAGCTGTGTCCCATCAGACACCTCAATCACCATTTCCCGACATAGTGCTATATATTCCATCATGCATATCAAAAGCGAACTTATATCGAGTCCATACTAATGGCATGTCAATATACAGTATACAGTATAATCATCCGCCCGTGTACCTCATATATAGGTCTCTATTGATTAATCTATTTGCTCTTTACCAAATGTTTCTAGAACATAGATGGTTAAATCTAATCAGTTGGACTGATTAACATCTCTAATATATATTCTAAACAATTTATCAAATTAATAAGTGAATACATATATACCTAATAAGAACCTCAGTTCTGTTTAAACCATAAAAAACAGATAAATAGATAAATATAAAAATATACAAGAATATTTAGTAATAACATAAAATAAAATAAAAATAACATTTAATTAATCAAAATGAACAATAATAAATTAAAAGAGAAGGAAATCAAATAATGTAAAATATCAAAATGAAAAAATGTGATAAGTTTTTTTTATATAATATAGTTTACTTATAAATGGTGAATATACAGATAAATATATATAAAAAAATCTCATACATGTGCAAATACACCTAAATGTGCTTGAAATTGACCACAGCTACAAGGATCACATTGAACAACTTAACACCTCTTGCATATCTAATTTGTACCTCACTTCTACCTTCCGTATCATGATATGAGGACCTATATATTCATCATACTAGTAACTCTATACCAATATGTATTAAATAGTATACAGCACACCACTATAAGGAAAAAGAGGGGGGGAAGCTTGAACATACACCGCCGACTCTGAGATCTCTTTAAACTCAGGAGTCTGCTACCCAAATCCCACCCCCTCTAAAACCAATACCCTACCATGTTGTATTATGATAATAGTATCAATGGCAGTGCAGCATGAACTCAAATTAAGGGAGTCAAGTCTGCAGCTCCAAACTCGAGATATGTTTAGGCTCAGGGCTCCAAGCTGCACGACCCCCCTCACATCCCCTAAACGCTGTTGAGTTCTACCGTATCATTAAGACTGTGCAGAACTAAAGTATTGAGGCAGAAGATCCAGTATGCTTCGCGTCTACAAAGCATACCGAATCAGTCGCCTCCCCTCAATGTCGGTTTAACAAGTTCAATCACTATAATATTGATATCCTTTATATTGCTTCCCTGACAACCAATTATGTGTTTTGATAAGGGATGAGTTCTTATCTGTTTTAGCCATGTCCGCCTATGTACCATAAATCTCTTATGAAGCGTTCTTGTTGTGCGGCCAACATATTGAAGGCCGCATTTGCATTGTATTACATAAATAGCATAAGTTGATCTACAATTCGAAATATTTTTTTATCTTAAATTGTTCTTTATAGACAAATGATTCGAACTGTGTTGTTGTTTTTTTTTTGGTGTGTTCACATGTAGCACATCCATTTTTCTGCCGCCGATGCCAATCCTGGCATCCCCACTCTCCCGCTGCGCTACCCGCCGCCGCTGATAGTCGCTACACTATGTTGATTCTGCTGCTGCTGCTGATAGCCGGCCGGGCCGGATGATTTCACCTTGTATGGCCCGCAGGCTGGAGGTTCCCCACCCCTGCTTTAGGCAGTCTTACAAAACCTAAACTTTTATATCAATTAAAACTGCATTGCACAGTTCACACTAACTTACATTTTTTCTCCTTCTATATTCAAGAACCCCCTGACCGGATTATATAGACCTACTAAATTCTCTTTCCCATTGTTATCTGGTGGCACTAATTTTCAATATGTGACATTTAACCTCATGTTTCAAACTCCAATTTCATTATGAATAGCAAACTTGCAAGTAGGGCCCTCTTACCACATTGTCTGTTCTTGATTTATTACTGCTTTTGGGGCATGTTTATTAATCTTTTTCTTACTAAAATATTGTGAAAATGGGTGTCGCAAAATTCTTCTTTAAATGCAAAAATGTGCATTATTTTAGTAAGCAAATTGCATTTCCCATAAAGTACTTGTAATGGGAAATGTGATCTGCTCAAATTGACTAAAATAAAATTGTAACAAAATACCGGAGGGAGTCCTATGATCAAGGCCGTAACTAGGGTGTTGCGACCTGTGCCTTGTCACAGGGCAAGAGGTGCAGTTAAGGACTGACAAATCCTGCTGCATCTAGAGCTGGTGAGTTATACTGCATAATTATTGTGTATCATTACTGCAGCCATTGGATTCATGCTGTATTTTGCAGTGATACCTGGATAACAGGACAAATCAGATTTGCCATGGCCCTTACCCACGCCCTTTGTTTGAGTGCACATCTTATGTCCCTGTTTCAAAAATAGGGGTGTGGGGGGGTGCCAATGCTCTTTTTGGCCCAGGGCACCAAAAAAATCTAGTTACGGCTCTGCCTGCAATAGTAACTTTATGTGAAGGTGGTGTTATGCAGGCTTCCCTCCATTTCCCCTACTCTTGCTCAGACTTTCCCCTGTCTGCTGACAGGGAAAGCTGAGCCAAGGGTAGACTTCTGTGATCAGCCTGTGTGTCTAAATAGACCACAGGCTGATCACCGTGAAAAAAAATAGTAAAAAAATAAAATAAGATGAACTACATTCAATGATCGGTGATTTGGTAGGGTGCCCCAGTCATCTGATTAATGTGCGGTGTCCCCCGGTCATTTGATCTGTTATATAGTGAGATGCTGTGAAGTTCGGGCCGGCATCTCACTTTACAGTACAGATCATATGACAGAGCAGGGCAGAGCAAAAACCAAGCCTAATGATCAGATGACCATAATACCGGGAGCTCACCAGATCACCTGAACAGAAGAAAAAGTAAGCATGTTGAAGCATGGGGGGGAGGGTTTAGCCGGCGGCACATACGCAGTCACACTCTTGCATGGAGAGGATTCGCAGGGACAGAGCTTTATCGCAAGCTCTGTCCCTGCATGTGATGTTTGATACACCCTTGTAAAGTACTCAAATATCAAATTGTAAATTTGGGAAATTTTATCACATTCCATCTACATCTGAGATGCGTATTGTGACAAATATGCCCCTATTCTAAAGAGCAGGAACGGTGCTAGGTTTCTCGGCACCCAACGCAGTCCTGTTCTACACTCTCACTTGCCTCCCCCTCTCTTCCACTTCCCTCCTCCGCTCCCTCCCCCTGAGGTTATATACTAATAACTCCAGTGTGTGGGTGGAGGGTGGGGTTCTCCTGGAGCCAGCCAGGTAGTGGTCCTGGCTCCCTTGTGCGGCCGCACTGACAGAACTTGCCAAGCCGGCCTGCTAAAGAGGTACAGATGATGCTGTTACCATATTAATAAATGCTACAGTGGTATACTAAAGAAAGTGGCCAACATTATTTTGTAACATGTACTGTGACTGTCTTTGCTCTAATTTAAATGCAGATACAATTGTGCTGATAAACATCAGCCTGCACTTTATATTGAATGTAATTATAAATTAAATTATGATTTACTTATAAGATTATAATTTGTTATGCAAGGTTCCGTTTTACACCTGTTCAGCTGTGTGCTCATGGTAGAATTAGGTTGGGAAATATCACATATTTGCAAACATCATCCAGTGCACGAATTGTATACAGTAACTTATGGAGACATAGCCTGGGTTACTAAAAAGAAGTCAGGTATAGCACATTTATATTACAACTATTAATAATGTGAATGCTAGTATAACTGTCAAATACTCTTACAATGATATACCACTGTAAGACATTATGTTTTACTAAGTAGTTTTTATGTATTCATGCTGTATTCTGTAAGTTTTATAAAGTAACTGTACGCCTGGGGTCTCTTTGTTGTAGTGGAAACCAGCTTAGGCTGTCCAGTGCTGGGAATGGTTGAGGAGTTTTACTGCAGATTTTCTATTAATTATTTTCACTTTAAGCACTGCCTTGTCTTATTTATTACATGTGTCAGTTTGTATGAGACGTACTGTATTACAACAATTGCACCTCTTCTCTAAATGGGTCCCATTAAAAGTATGGGATTAGACCATATCTTTAGAGAAAGGAATTTGTAGGTGCATTCAGAGCAATTTAATAAAAACTCTCACACACACAAAAGTGTCACAGATAATAAAAAAAAGACATGTGGTTTCAATCACTCATGATATACTGAAGCCATAAATAAGACTTAGCTAAGAAGTGATAGGTTTATTTATGTAAAATGACATTCCATTCGTTATACTGAACATTGCATTGGGAGGTGTGGCTAACTCTCTCAGTGTTTGTCTTATTTTCCCTCCCGCTCAGTCACTCTGAAAAAGACGACCAGGTGACCACTGACGATCCTCACAAAGCCCACCCACTGTGCTTCAGTTATTTTAACTAGGCTGTGATTTAATACCTGCAGACCTGTGGAGTTTATGCCTATCATGAGGAAAACTAATGATCTGTTCTCAGGCATTATTATTGCTTTATTCGGGGGGGGGGGGTGCATGTTGGAAACTTTAAATAAAAATATGATACATGATTTTACTCTACTGTACTGTAATTCCAACTATCTCCCGTAAAAGCTAATATTTATAGTTTCTTGAGTAGGATCCTACAACCCACCAATTGGTAGTAGGGTTAAAAGGGGAAGCATTATATTTATTATTAAGTATTCATGTGCTTATATTAAAGTAAATTAAACAAAGTAATGTGTGTATATGAACAAAAGACACAATTTAGTACATTTAGTTTACAAAACATAGGGCCTGATCAGCAAGGGACGCATGTGAGAGATCACACGGACCGGCAGCTGCGAGTATATGCTAATCAATGCATACACACGGCATCCGCAGCACAAGGATGCTGACGCCCAGCAATACATAGTGCCGCCCATCTCCCCTTACTCAATGCTCAATCAGTACGTAGGACAGCGCAAATATCGGTAACATCGAGAACCATCGGACCCAGATGCACAATAGAGGATGACCTGACCTGGCGCAGGACTTTGACCACATCCTGTGTGCATCGAGACATCTGGCTGCATATGCCCACCCACAAACGGCACTTTCTGTCAATCATTAACAGAAAGGTCTGCTTATTCACTGCATAAGCCGTGGGAATCTTTACTCGGCCGCAGTGACTGGTTCACGCACGCACATTGTGACGCATACGCATTCGCAGAGACGCAAATCGGTTGGCACCGTGAGATCTCTCACTTGTGTCCCTTGCTGAATCAGGTCCATAGTTTGAAGAGGTTCATATTGAAGAAAGTGGAGAACATGTGCAATGGGTTTACTGACATCATATGACATGCTGAGACTCACCCAGGGCCTATCTTTAATGGGTGCATCTCCCGGGAGTCCAGTGCTTTACAAACTGCCTGGAAATTGGTCGGCGCAGCCTTTTTCCTGGAAATTTGAACAGGCGCAGTGACGAGATCACCAGGAAAATGACTGCCGAGCCATTTTCCCGGTGACCTGTGCATATGCAGTAGACTCCGGCAGAGCACTAGAGTTTACGCTAGTGCCCAGAGTCTGCTGCGCTCAGTGCGCTGCCAGCAGTCGGGCAGAGAGGAGGGGGCCCTGGACGGAGACTGCAAATGGGCCCCCTCCTCTGATTATTTGCCCCTGCCCCCACCGATCACATGGGTGGAGCAAGCCTGTTGCCACACCTTTCTTGCTAGCCAATCACAAACCAGCAACTTGTGATGCAATGGGCTTGGGCTGAATGGAGAAGAGACAGAAGAAGAAGAGAAAAGAGAAGACAGCATATGTAAAGAGATGAAGGGGAATTAGGGATACTATACATTCTATGAAAAGTAAAATAAATAGTAGGGATTGGAGTTTTAGAATTCTTACAGTTTGAGCTACATGACATAAGACAAGACATATCATAGATTACTAAAAACATTTGATCATTTCAGTCTATCTTTGTGGTTGATGGCGACTGCACTGCCTAGTATACCACCCATATGCATGAATAAGAACATTCCAGCACAGGTCCTCTGATATCAAGCTGTACTGGTGAAGCATTTACTTCTGGTTTTGGACCTGGTAGATGTAATGCTTGGCCATTGTACTACGCATTTGCAAGCTGCAAGTAACAGTGATATTGTAGCCAATATGCTACAATGCATAATGCCAGTAAAACGTGCCCATAGCTATTAGGACTCAATTCTGGAAAGCTTAGCTTTTTGGAGCTTTATACAATCAGGCGACTGGCAATTTGCTGTTCCCATAGAAATCTATAGACACTGCTCTGCAGACTGAAAATAGGATGATTGATCATTCATATGGGGGAACCTTAACTGATGTGGTAACATGGGAGTTGAAACAGGGGTGGGGGGTGGGGGGGGCAAGGGGACGGTTCACCCCCCCAATCACTGCAAAGGAGCGCCAGCTGTGGACTGTCAGGGCTGTGCAGCTTTACACTAATAGGCTGCACAACCCCTGCACTGCATGGAGGAGGTGCAATGTGCGATCTTTAGGTTAAAATACTGCACATTACACTTCCTCCTCTGTGCAGTGTGTCGAAGCTGGATAATTGGCTGAGACAAGATCAGCTTAAAATTAGATCGAAACGACCCCATCTTGCGAATGGCCGCAAGACACCATCTTGAAAATGAGATCTGCAAGACTATTATGCGAATGGCCGCCCAGCGCCATTTTAGCTAAACTCACACTTAAGTACATATGGCGATGCTATTATTAGCATCATGCGATCGCATATTTTACCATACCCCATACACACATTAATACACACAGTTGCGCTGTTAACATGTCGCACATTAGCGAATGCATAATACCCCGCATGCGAACGCTTTTTATTAGCTTCATGCGTACGCATCTGCCCCTAGTTAACTAACCTCTTTTCCCAAACCCCTAATACATACACAATGCACACTCACATAAAAGGTTCCATAGCTTTAAAGTGTAAGATTCAAGTTTTATTCATTTATTACCAATGCTGTGAAATAAAGGCTATTTGGTATCTAAGGATTAATACATGATAAATAAGCCGTGTTTGGTGTTATACTGATCTGCACTTTCTCAAAAGCTTTCCGGTATTATCGGTGTGAAGATCGCAACATGTATTCTCAACTTATGGACCGTAGAAAGTTAAAGCACCAAAATGTACTTTGTAAAATTAACAGCTTAGGTTTGCATGAGGCTGGAAAACGTAGACAAAAGGCTGTCAGAGGCTGGTCTGTGTCCATTTGAATCAACCTCTTAAATGTCCTGTAACAAGCACCGTGATGGGGAACCAATGGGATCGCAACAAAACTCTCTATTGTATAGTCTATTCCTGTAAGGGTATAAATATGTGTGTTCTGACTCCAGTCTTCAGCCTTCATGCTGATGCTGTTGATGGAGGTTTCTTGTTGATGCCGGAATCTGGTCCCAGAGCGTGTGCGTATGTATAACTGTATCTTGGGTCTGTATAATTTCTTTGCGCTAAATTGTACTTAGATCACAGCGTGTAACTATCTGCACTTTGCTTGAATAATACTTTGTGCTTTGGAAACACATGTTCAAGGTCTGAAGGCATTTATTTACTGTATGACTGCGTACGCAAATAGCGTAAATTTTAGAAGGTATAGGCAGGAGCGTATATAGGTTTAAAGTCAGTATCCTTAGGTGCAGGGGCTGTGCAGCCTCCTCAACATAAAATCGTTCCAACGCCCCTATGTGGTAACCTTCTGTAAGCTGCATTATTTACCTAAAATCCACAATGGTAAATTTTCCCCATAGACCAACAACACCAAATTGATAAAAGTGAATCTCCTGGGCAGTGAAGGAGCCCACCACCAGCACAAAAACACTAACAACAAGACATTTGTGCATGCCCCTAAGTCTTGGCCAGGTAAAACTTTATAAACATTGATGCCTGGAGACAGGTGCAATTACAAAAGCAGAGAAATTATATCAAACTGCTACTGAACTGTGTGCCACCTTGATTCAATTTGGGATCCAACACTGATAGAACAAATCAACCATCTCAAACATTTTTTTTTCAACAACATGAACCAAATATGGTGGTTTTAACTAAATTGTACACTCTGAAGTCAAATTTGGATGTAAAAAATGTGTAATACGTCCCATTTTTTTTTATGTAATTATCTCGCCAATGTAAATTAACTGAATGGCTTAAAGCAGGGTTAATACTGGAATAACAGTCACATTTACTAACAAAAAGGATTTTTAAAACATGCATTTACTGTATATAAATAATACAAAATCCCCACAAAGTGGGTGGATACATTTGGAAAATATACTATTTACAGTTATTTTTTGTGCTTATGAGTACTGTGCTCCTCCTCCCTTATCAAAAACCAGCAATTATCACCCATCATCGCTGTGTCCCATCTCCCTGATACTGTTGCTCCATTGTCTGAATATCTTAATGGATTCGCTCCCCTTGCTCACCACTCACAGCTACTAAATTGTCAGGAAAGAAGCCCAGGTGCAAATGTAACAAATCTATCTTCAATGACATACAGCATCCTAACTAGTTGCTCAGTAGTTCAGGTATCAGCTCTTTATAGTTTTCTGTTTTTTTATTTCCTAAAACCCACCAGCCACAGATCCAAAGTGTCTCCATGCAGCTAACTCTGCCGTATTACATTTTTGTTTTGTCTTTTAAAAGTAGCCTAATTTGAGGGCCTACAATTATACCTTCCTTCGACCTAGTATCACTCAGTTTTGGAAACTGGCCTTTTGAATACACAAAACCTTCCCCATTTTTGTGCACACCTTTTACAACATTTTCATGATCCTTAACTTAATATGTAATTGAGAGTGAAGCACCATTGCAAGTTTCACTGAAGGTGCATTGATATTGTAACTTCTATGGATATACTCCTCCCTGTTGGGTCCTGAATTGGAGTATTCAATGTTAACTTTACTTTTCTTTAAAAATCCATCAGTTTTTGTTAGACCGACATAACAATCTCACACACACAATCTGGCGCTGCCTTTATCCTGAGGAAGCCGCTGATTACTTTGGAGGCGGAGAAACGCGTTGTTGTGGCGGCAGTCAGCCGTCAGTGTGATCACACTGCAGTCGTCAGTCATCCCTGCTTATATCAGTGAGTAACGCCGTCACTTCGGATGACTGGAATACTGAACTCCATTTGCAAATACCTGAAAGATCTGGCAACACATGTGAGTGCACCACATTGTTGTTAGACTAAGTAATTGGATATCCATGGTTTGAGTTCAAACATCGGAGTCTTAGCGCATTGTCCGTATTGTCCGTATTGAAGTGGAATATAAATATATCATCTATTTCACCCTAGCCAACTACGGCCACAAAACTGAAAGTATATCTAACTTATATTTTCTCCTACTTAAAGTGGATTATTAAATACAGCATTTTAGCTTCACCAATCGATTTAAAGGATCCAATATTGGAATATTATTCTAATTATTGTGTTGTGACACAGTTTAGAGACTGCCATTCTCTATATTAATGCATATGCATCGATGACACGTTGATAACATTGCCTGAGGAAAGAGTGTTGCCAACAGGCTGTGGTTTTTTACATTTTTATAAATTGTATCCAAATAGCATTTAGATTAAGTTCATTTGTTTCATAGTGATGTACATATGTCTTTCATCCGATTTTCACACATATTGTGCTAGCCACGTATTATAAGTGATTGCATATTGTCCAAGCTGGTTACTTTTAACAGTACATTCTAGGTAGATTTGGGTCAATTAGGCTTGAGTATATTTATTTTATTTATTTCATATCTTAGATTAGGTCTGGTTTTATGTTTACATTTATGTGATTAAATATGTTATTTTAATTGCAGACAGCACTTCATTATCTATTTTTTTCTTTTATTGACATAACTATCTTACTGCATAATGGTTCTCGCTAGACCATTGGAACCGCAAAAGTCATACTATTCTTGTTCCCCTTCCCCCATTTCATCATACTTACATAGCATTTTATACAGCACATATGTGGTGCCTAACCTTTATCTTGATCAGTTACCGAAAATAAACATAATAAGCTTGCATTAGTTTCTGCATGATTGACCAACATTTTGACTTCAGTTTAGATCAGTGGTTCTCAAACTCGGTCCTCAGGACACCACACAGGTCATGTTTTGCAGGTCACCCAGCAGGTGCACAGGTGTAATCATTACTCACTGACACATTTTAAATGATCCACAGGTGGAGATAATTATTTTGCTTGATTCAGTGTGGAGACATGGAAAACATGCACCGTTTGGGGTCCTGAGGACCGAGTTTGAGAACCTGTGGTTTAGATCGTCCACAAATATATGCAAAAGTATTTGGGGAATTTATACATGCGCAATGTTTTTGATCCATTTTAAAATATTTCACAAAACAAACACCGCACTCAAATTAGACACAATGCCACTGCAGCTGATAAACCAAAACTATCTACTGAAGTAAACATTTGTATTGTATTTGGTTCACATATAGACAAACTTAATTTATTATTTTACTATTACCCTCTTGACAGTCAACATATGGGGATGAGTCTGAAATATTACGTGTTCTATTATAGTAAGGATTTTAACAATAAATATTGTTTGCAGTCGCTATCCCTCCACATCTAAACTGGAAAGATAGTGAAATTCTACATAGAAAGGGATGTACTGTAGTTTAATTCCATGCAGCATTGCTCATTTTTAAACATTTTCTAGTGTATTTTAAGATATTCTTGCTTGTATCTAAAAAATGGGTTGTAATAAAACACATAAAAGATAACAGAAAACAACAGATTTCATCCATATTGCCAAAACCTTGTTGACAAGTGTAATGTATGCATAAATGGCAATAAAACTTTAGGATAAAACTTGTAAAGGCTCATCTTAATAGAATACTGTATAATCAGTAATGCAAATAATAGTGATTAGAATTTATTTGTAGCCTTTTTATATATAACGTTTTATCTACAGTTATTTGTATTTGATGTTTATTACAGAGTACACAAAAGCATAAAAATGTTGCAGTATGCTGGCAGTCACATATGAATTGTATTTCTCTATGTGAAATAAAACCTACATTTTCAAATAAAATAAAAAATCTTTGTTTGTAGGTTTGGATAGAAATAACAAAATGCAAAGGTGCTGTCTGTCAGACATTTTTTATATTAAACATACATTACATCCCCAAATTATTACTCGGCCGCTGAAACACACAAATACACAAAAACATAGACCGCGACTTCAAATAAAATCAATTAAAACAGCTATATTTCCACTTATGTATATGGTCAAATGTAACCAATATTAGCATTCAATTCATAAATATTGATCAAATGATTCAGACGCACGTCATGGAAAAAAAAAACGGGATTGATCCAATTAAATATACATATTTAATTGGATTAATCATGGTTGTTTTCCCTGTGAGTATGCCCCCAAAAAGAGTTTTTTTTTTCCTTTTCTTTTGGGTTCATCGATGCTTTAATCTATACCAGGTGTGTGCAAGTTTGTTAAGGCCCCCATACATCAGCAATTGATTGCAGCAATCGTGCAATTTGCAATCAATTGTGTATAAAAATCTTTCCATTTTCAATCGATTGTGGCAACTCTGTACTCTGCAATCGATTTAAAAAGGGAAAGATTTTTATACACAATCGATTGCAATTTGCACGATTGCTGCAATCAATCTCTGATGTATGGGGGCCTTTACTCAAGGACCCTTAATAATCATGGTCCTAACATTAACCAGTCAATCATCTCAAAAACACAATTTATTAAGCAAATTCTGCACCTATGTTTTGTAACATTTTGCATACAACAAATAATACACATGTGCAGCAGTTAGGAGTTGGTTAATAAATAACCTGTTAAGCGTTTCTTCACATTTCAAGTTTAACAACA
Organism: Taudactylus pleione; assembly: GCA_031769625.1. Lineage (NCBI taxonomy): Eukaryota > Metazoa > Chordata > Amphibia > Anura > Myobatrachidae > Taudactylus > Taudactylus pleione. The sequence continues at coordinate 2,132,451 of JAUIMM010000773.1, forward strand.
CTGATGTATACTGTATTACATTGTTTGTGTGGATGCTGTTTTTTTCAGTTAATTCTGGATATGAGTGTCAATCCTTGCTTATGACACCTCTGTTGAGACCAAGTAGTCCTGGTCAGCATAATTACAATGTTGCTTACATAGCCATTCAAAAACATGACAGAATGCACCTTTGATCTATTGAAGAGCAATTTCAGGTGTCTGCATAAATCAGATGGTATATTGCTTTATGACCCTGCAAAAGTGGCTTACATTTGTAAATACATGCTGTATGCTTCATAAAATTGCCCTATGGCAAGATAAGGCAGATATGGCAATAAATAAGCATACTGTGATGAGCTAGAAGCCCCTTCACCACGTGAATATGTAGTGAATACAGAGGGGAGAAATGAGGTTAGAGAGAGGATCATTTGCCAGTACTTCGCAAGTAAGTTGTTTTAATGTAAAGTCCAAAATGGTGCTATGTTAAACTGTTTCTGTAGTAACATATTGCTATATTTTTTTTTTACATTTTTGAGGAGATATATATATATATATATATATATGTATATATATACTGTATATATAGTATATATAACTATGTGTAGAGTCCTGCCATAAATGATATTTAATTGGATTATGGTTAGTGTGTTCTTAAATTGTTGTGTTAAAAATTGTGCTGTCTTTATGGGTTTTTATCATTTAAAGCAAAAACAAATTATTATAAGCCACATTTTTACTGTAATCATGTATTGCATATATTACCATGTGTTACTTGTCTTGTCTATGGAGACATGTGTAATATATATATACACATCTGTACTATTAAAAAATTTACAAACGTAGAATGTTTCATCTATATGACTTCATCAGGGGTATAACAAGCCATAAAAGGGGAAACTTTATGAAACAAAATATCTCTGCAGTTAAGCTGGAGTTCACATCACTCACCATTGGTCTATGTATGATTCCCTGGCTGATCCACATTGTTATTACCACCAACCGTATTTTGATCAAAATGAATTTTGTTTCATATGCATTGCCTATTATGGCTTTCTATACCCTGATGAAGTCCTACTGGACGAAACATGTATGGCGGTTTTATATGGAACTGCCTTATTGATCTGCCAACAGTCAAGAGCCTTTACCCCAATAACAGGGCCATATAAAGGAATATTGTTGCCAATGTACCATTGACAGTGCTTTATTATTAAGTAAGCTTTTTACATACATGTGTTTGTCTGTTAATTTTAAAGCAAAATAAATGTGCAATACTTCACACTAAAAGTAGTTGTATTATTCTCTGGGTGCTTCTGGTACAAGGGTCTCATTACAGGACCTTACTGTTAAAAGACTTCTCTTCTGTGGTCATCTCCTAATTGAAGATACCATCTTCTCCATTACACTATCCCAAGGGGAGAACTCCAAAGTGTAGGGATCAATTACAACAGACATACCTGTATTGCACTTTTTAAGGATTAAATATCCTGTTTTACATTTGCGGCACCTTCTGGACATTTTTGTGTGTGTATATACTGTATAAATATATATAATTCTTTTTTACAGTGAGTTTGTCCAGTAAGCATTAACCTTGCATACTTATTCTGTTGTCATTAAATTCACATTTAAATAAAGTTGCTTTTATTGCAATTAAAATGCTTACATCTGTGTCTTATATTTTGAAATTGTATTAAAGAATAAAACATAATAGTAATATAATGCCATCTAATATCAGGGCAACCCATCCTGTTTTTGTATACTCACATGGTGTTATTTTAAATATGTACTTCATTCATATCTGGAACACTTTTCTCCATGACATAATAGAAGTGGAGCCAGACCAGTGGCGTTGTAATGTGCCTCATTTCCTGTTATAGGACTTCAGCAGTCAGATTTGATATGAGTTTCAGTTGACCACCGGAAAATATTTTCTTTTTGATGAAATCATTGATGTCTCGTTCTGAATGGCAACCACAGGAACAAATACATAAATAGAAAGAATTTGTCTGTTTACAATATGTGCCATTGAGAAACATGTGTTAGTGGTTCGATGGTTGAACGTAAACAAGATTCTATAAACACATTATTTGAAAGCAACTGGCATCACATTACATCATTTTAAAATAAAAAGTCATATATATCTGATTGATGAGGTGATCCTAGTGTTTTACCTTTACATATTCAGTTATACATTTTAAGACGGACCATGACGTCAGACGGAATAGCATCACACGAGGAAGGATTTCATTGTTGAGTATTTATTAGGAAAAAGGCAGCTAAGATCTTGCCTTCTCTTATTCACACATTTTGCCTTTTGTATAAACACACCGAAAATAATATAGAAATAATAAAACTTACTTGAGCACAATAGTGGGACATAGCTTGGGACACAAATAACGGAGAACACACTTCTAAACCCCTAGATCACAGGTTCTCAAACTCGGTCCACAGGACCCCACACAGTGCATGTTTTGCAGGTCTCCTCACAATCACAAGTGTAATAATTAGCTTCACCTGTGGATCTTTCAAAATGTGTCAATGAGTAATGACTACACCTGTGCACCTGCTGGGTGACCTGAAAAATGTGACCTGTGTGGGGTCCTGAGGACCGAGTTTGAGTACCACTGCCCTAGATGCTAGTACATATAAGTAGCGACTAATAGCACTTTTCATCACTTTTAGTCAGCATATAAAATTCAGACAATGGGAATATATTAAAGCATATTCTGTCAAAAACATCCTTAGTAAACTGGACATGTTTTCACTGTAACGTCGGCGATCTATAATGTGCTGCATATTTGTCTATTTTTTTGGGAATATGTATGTATATAAGTATGTGTGTGTGTGTGTGCATACATGTTTTTCCTAGTTTTATATTCAAGTGCTATAGAATAGTTGTGTGTATCCATAAGCTGTGCTTGAATGCTCCTTCATCAGATAACAGTGAAACAGACACACATCAGCAACATTACAAGTGACAAGAATCATAATTTGTTTAGCAAACATTAACAATATTTTCACAATAATTCTGGTTTTGGCATAAATATAACGATACACAGTTGTCTTTGCGCAGCTGAGAGATTTCAATTTAACTCTTTGTTCCATATCAGTGACCGGACAACAATGTTGAGAACTTTGCCTCAATAGGAGCACACTGTGTAAGTAGCAATATGTGGTTTCACATGCATCTGGTTCAAACAAAGTACTGTAGCAAACGCATATTGTTTGCAGATGCATCTAAATGATAAAACAGATATGTTTATGGGCTCTATTTATTAACATTATTTTTACTAAAATAAAGTGAAAAAGGTTGTTTCCACACCCTTTTCACATTATTTTAATATCACCTATAGTTATTACAGGGAAATTGGAGTAGAACTCGTAAAATTCTACTCCAACCCCTAAGTATCACTTATTTTTAGTAATCAGATCGCATTTCCCATAATTGTAATGGGAAATGTGATCTGTCTGGTAGTTACTAAAAATACATTTTGAAAAAAATACCTGGGGAGGCCCTGTGATAATAACGCCACCTGGAGGTGGCGTTATCCAGGGTCTCCCCCGGTTACCAGACTCCTACTCTGCTCTAACGGGGAGAGCGTCGGGAGTCTGTCCCAGTGATCAGCTGTGTGGTCTACACGGACCACAAGTTGATTAACTGCAAAAAAAAATAGCAAAAAAATAAATTAACTTACCTGGCTCCATGGACCGGTGATCAGGGCTCCGGGTGATGTCCTCCCTCCGGTCAGCTGGTCTCCCATACTGCACTGTCATCAGGTGATTTTTTCCGAAAATACCATGACTAGTGTGCGGATGGGATTTGCAGGGACAGAGCTTTATCGCAAGCTCTGTCTCTGCAATGGATTTGTAGTAAATCCCTGTGATATTGCCTGAATTCGCAATGCGAATTCAGTGGATAATATCACACTACATTCTGCATTCAATATTCGGATTGTAGTAAATAGAGCCCTATGTGTGAAATGCATGCATAAATGAATTGCAGTTTATTTGCATTATTACTTTACATTTTAACATACAATACAAATGCATAGTTAATGACAGTGTGTATGAAACACAGATAAATAAAGTAACTATATCAATCTGAGATGGAATGTAAGTCTGGGCACAAGAACTTCCAAATTGAACCAGTCTTTTGCAATGTTGCATTATTATTATTATTATTATTATTATTATAATTATTATATATGGAATTGAACTATTACCATTTATTTATGTAGCACCAGCTTATTCTGGGGAATTGGAAACAACACAGGGGAAAATTCAACGCTGTTGATAGCCCCGGGAGGGAGCTCCTGGAGCTATTCAATTCAGTACGCTCTTTAGTCCAACAGTTAGAAGTTAAGTTGGAGAATGCCTATTGTCACGACTTAACCTGGGTGTTTAATCACAAGACCAGCATTCTCCAACAAGTGCCGGCCGCGAGGCTGTTAGCGCTGCACTAAGCCGGAAATCAGCCTCGCTGGCAGCACTTTAGTAAAATTTGTCCTCGCACCCTCAGGATGGTGTGAGAAGAAATCATTTGCCAGACTATACAGCGCGCTGAATTCAATAGCTCCGGGAGCTCCCTCCTGGTGCTATCAACAGTGCACTGAATTGAGTTCCCCCCATTGTAATAAGACAAGGCTAGGTAAGAGACCCGTGCTTGTAAATTTACAATCTAGTTTATTTTTAATAAGTATGTTCATTTAATAGAAATCAGTATAAGTGATATATGGAGATATGGAGGCTGTGAAGGTCTCTATAAAGAAGAGATATGGAGGCTGTGAAGGTCTCTGCTCAAGTAAAGTTAAATAATCCTAAAGTGAAATTCATGTTTTTATCAAACTCGCAAAAGTAACCTTTGACATAACAAGTGTGTACTGTGTAAAAATCTTCATAGTCTGAACCTACACTGTGTTGGACTGTCACACTAAGGTGATGGCCTGATGGCTTTGGCCCTTCACGCTGTAGTACCATGCTAGCCTCCTCTCCTCGTCCCACCACTTGCCACAGACCTATGGCCCTGATTCAGAGCCGGACGCTCTGACCAGAGCGCTCGCTCTGAATCAGGGCCCACCTCCATTAATATGGAGCGTCCTCCTGGACGCTCGTATAGCTGTGGGTCACCACCCACAGCATATACGAGCGTGCAGGATGATGGTCGTGATGGTCTTGACCATCGCGACCATCGAAACTGCGAGCAGAAGCCTGCGGTTGAGTTTTTCAACCGCAAGGCCAGGAGTGATTTTGGCTCTATCAGAGCCAAAATCACTCCCACTGACATCACTAGTGATGTCAGTGGGGCCGGCTTCAGACGGTAGGTGTTCCCTTGGGAACGCCTCCGTCTGGCAGGCACGCCCTCGGCATGCCCACCATAGGGGGCGTGCTGTCAGTCAACATCGACAGCACGCCCCCTTTGATGAGACACTCCGAGCGAAGGAAAGTCCTTCGCTTGTCGCGTCTCGCGCATGCGCACAACGGAGCTCCCTCCGTCATGCGCAGTGCAGACCATCGACCCACTTGCGAGCGGACAGCCACTCGCGAGTGGGTCTGAATGAGGGCCTATGTACCTCTGTAGGAGGGGACTCAGGAGAATGAACTCTGGGCCTGATTCAGAGATGTATGTTCATCCAATGTTGAAGGGTCTGCGTCTGTGCAGGACCTGTTCTGCGCATGTGCAGAACAGGTCCTGCGATCTCGCTCGCAGACCCCCCAAGCAGCAGCATGATTGACATGTCATCTCCGTTTTCTGGGATAGTCGACGTCAGGGTCTGTGGATGTCTTCTTGATCGCCGGCTTCATCACCTCTAGCTGGGGGTACTAGTGCGGTGTACAAGTACCGCAGGGCTGTGAAAAACAATATCAACCTTTTATTACTACCATTATCCCTTCATCCACCAGCATCCAGGGCTGGTTGATGCTTGGGAAGGGGACACCATTTTTTTGGGGGGTGTCCCCACTTTAAAAGATTGCCAGCCCTAGCTGACCTGTTTGGGGCTGGTTTAATAGTTTGGCAGGAACACCCCATATTCTGTGTCTTCCTGCTGTGGCATTACCACCCTAGTGGTTTAATCTGGTTAATGGAAAATAGGGGGAGCCCCATGCCGGTTTTCCTCTTGATTTTCCATGACCAGACCAGGCTGAAAGGTCCAGGGTTGGTTATGGTTTTAAGGGGGAACCCAATGCCATTTTTTTGTCCTTCATTTTTTACTTTTACAAAGCTTTAATCTTAAAATGCATGCACAGATCTGTGCATTGCTTGTCCCAAAATCACCTGCCTCAGGTAGGTGTATTTATTTTGGGATTTGAATGATGAGTTTTTGGTCAATTTTAATTAGATTTTCAATCCAACTGTTAGTAAATAAGGGGATCCTGTAATGGTCTGTGTGAAAGTATCAATGTTTGGTCGATGTTCAGTTTTGATAGAGATTCAGTTTTATGTAGGATTTTATAGTCAATTTTGAATTTAGTAAATGTCGTAGTTGCAAAATCGAATGACAATCACCTACAAAAACACCAAAATTAACCATTAGTAAATATACCACTAAATCTTAAAAGAGGGAATTATGTTACAGACCTCAGTAGCATACAATCACCAAAAGGATGGTGTAGCAGTAAAATAAAAATTTTCTCTGTGAAGGAGAGCAAAGTATGATTTTTAACACAATATTCCAACAAGATCATTTACCTAGTAACACTAAGGAGTCAATAGTGTAAAGAAATAAACATGAGCTGCAAGATCCTATAATCCTGTTAATCATATGTTCAGCAGTAGCACAGTGAGAGCTGGATTGAGGCTCCATTCCAATCTTCCCCTCACAGCTCTCACTAGCTGCCTGATGCTGCCCAGACACATACTCCCTTCTCATTCCAGCAAACCTGGAGAGAGAGAGGGAAAAGTAGGGGGAAGAAGGAGATGGGAGGTATAAAGTGGAGAAAGATATGGTGGAGGAAAAGAGGGGAAAAAAGCTCCTGCAATGCTGGGGGCAGTAGCTAGAAATTAAAATACTAGTTGAAGAATATTTGGAACCATGGCACACAGTATGTACATTTCAAAATACAACCATGTGCCACATAAATACAGGAGCACAGTATCTCTACCTTCAGTTAAACAGTCCACAAGATGTAAAAAAAGCACTCGAGCCAAACATCTGTGATAGTTTGAGAAACTCCACAGTCCAAGTCTGTATTATGGAAGGAGATGCAAAAACTGCCTAAATGGAAGTGGATTAAAAAACCAAATTTCTCAACAAGATCCAGAACTCCAGTTGTAACCAAAGAAGTTACTATCAGACAATCATTCAGTAGGTGCAAATGATTTTTTACCACCAAGTGACGCACTAAAGCAAGTTCACACATTCAAGGGAAGATTAGATGCAAAGAGATAATTGCAAGCATTTTGCTATGACTATAATGACATTTTTGCTGCACCCACTAAGTAAATTCAGGAACCTGATTGCAATGACAGCTCTATAGTAGATGAAATTGAGATAACGTGACATCAAAACATTCTTCTTTAATTGTGACTTTGAAGATGCATTTTACACATTTGTTTTAAACCTAATTGTAGATAGTGGGGAGAAAATGTTCTTCTACCTAACAATGAAAAGTACATGAAAGCTTTGGGGGCATCATTCTATGTGGTTACAACTGCCGGCCCAGATACTGTCGCTGTAATACTCTAGACATGTGAGTAAACCTAGTCAAAGACATTAAATGCAGTCAAGATAGTAATGCCCATGTTTTCCAAAACAGAGGCTGGCCCCAACCACTCACCACCCCCAAACTGATTGACAGACTGCACCATTAGGGAACTCAAGAGATCTCTTAGTTGAAGGCCGGCGCATACGTAGTACAGGACCTGCACATGCACTAATCTGCTAAGATCAGAGCAGTGCGCCAACCATTGGGTTTGCATATAACTCTGAATCAGGCCCAGTGTGTAACCAGCTTTAGAAATGTCCTACAGGCTCCTTTAGATGCTGGTAGATCTAATGAAAACAAATGTGATTCATTAAAAATTCTACAGTGCATCTGACCACTGCAGCTGTAGTAGGGGTCTATATTTGACACTTGGCACCTTGTAAGTGATTGCATTTTTCTGAAAGTGACTCCTTTTAAACACTATTGGTTGTGTCCTCACAATGATTTAATACAATTTTACATTAAAGAAAGAAAAAACAACATACATAGGGGCAGGTTCAATCAGCCGTGAGATTCAGTTCAACACTGCGTCCCTGCATGTTTTGCCCCAGAGAGTGCACTTAATGCAAAATTTTTCTTTGCAGCTTCAGGAGCTGTGAGGGAAGATCATCTTTGAATACACCCTCTGGGGCTTAATGCACAGGAAACCCATAGATCCTAGCACTTAATGTGGAATCTATGGGTTAACGTGTGCTACTCATGGGTTTACCACAAGGGGTAATTGACTAAAAATTAAATAGACCAGGTGGTAAACCCAGAGCTTTACTCGTGCAGTAAACACTGTGGGTAATTGGCTCTGACCCATAGTGTAATACAATATAAACAGTCCACCCTTTGGGTAGGAAAATAATTTTTGTGACTGCAATATATCTTCTACCAGGAGAAAAAGTGATGAGTTATCCAGGCATGAATTGGTGTCCAGATTTTAAGGACATCCACGCTGGACTACAGGTGACTTAATTAGTACTTCAGTAAATTTGATTTTACCACCTGTGCTCAACATGGATATCTCTAAAACCTGAACTGTTGGGGTGCTTTGAGGACCATGTTTGGGAACCTCTGGTCTATACCCTTACTTGAATTTAAAAGGAAGAAAGCATTTCAAGGTTTATTTCTATCTTCTTAAGGGATTCCTCATTAGATAGATAATCCAAACATGTAGGAAAAAAAATATAAAAAGGATATCTCGTGCAACCACTCCATTATGGATAGAAAATATTATGTTTTAGTTTTATCCATTCACATATAGTAAATAAAAAAACAGCAGATAAAAAAGTAGAGATCATATATAGTATAGTCTGTACAGTACTTTTTCTTGATTTTATAGTGATGGCTGATATTCTTATGGGGCAGGAGCTGGTAAGTAATTGTCTTGCAGTAGATCTTGTCTAATCGTGTGTGATCTTTCACTGAAATAGTTCTACCCTTCTTATACTGTATATTCCATATACTGACAGCTACTAAATATAACTATTTGTTGTAAGAAAGAAAAACACTGCTTGCAAGTATCTGCTTGTCTAAGCCCAAAGCAATAGTCAAAGATTAACTTGGATGACCCTAGAAGAAGTTTCTCAATATTTAAACATATTTTTCCCCTTCCTGATATCTGTACTGTAAATATTGCTTCTGTAATTTGTTGAAATAACCAAACTTCCGGCCATGTTGAATTAAGGTGACATAGTTGGTGTAGCATACAGTATTTGTTAGCTTAGGGATATTCTCAGGCCAACACATTATTAAGCATTACTGTACGTAGTTCCTAAATAGCTTTTCAATAGCTCCAGGATAAGGAATTATTTCCCAACAATAAAAGTGCATTAACATAGACAGGTTATGTTAAATCATAAACATTTTTAACTGCTAAAAGTTAAACTAATTATCTCTCATTTTTGGTACTATAAAATGTAAGTGGATATGTATTTATATGCATTTGAGTATATACGATTTGATACATGGAAACTAATTTCAGACCATATGACAGATAATTCAGACAGCAGGTAGCAAAGAGAAATAGAGGAAAACCAACATTAATTGATATTGTTTTACTTGGAAGTCATGTACTCCACTGTTTGTATAATGAAGCCAGCAACAAACGTGGTCATGCATTCGAGGTGCAGCAAACAATGAAGAAAGCAGAAGATCCTTCACTGTTTAAAGGTTAGGAAATAAATGAACTTGCAAGTTAGGAAATATGTTTTACTGTGACAGAGAATGGGAAAATATAATCATCTGTTGTCCAGTTTTAACTAAGATCTAATGTTAAAAAGATTCCTTATACAAGGGAACATGGTTTAAAAATGCTGTCAGTATTAGAAACAAGTTTAAAGAGGTAAGACATTTCATACAATCTAGTTATACTGTATATCAGTGGTTCCCAAACTTTTTTGAATAATGACGCACTAGAGCAGTGATTCCCAACCTCGGTCCTCAAGGCACACTAACAGTCCTGGTTTTAGTGATATCCATGGTTAAGCATGGATAGTTAAGTCAAAATAACTGAGGTACTAATTAAGTCAGCTGTGCTCAAGTATGGTTATCCTTAAAACCTGGACTGTTAGTGTGCCTTGAGGACCGTGGTTGGGAACCCCTGCACTAGAGTATCAGCATTTTTTCCAAGGCACCTCTGGCCCAAATGTTTATTCATAATAATTACAGCAAAAATAAAATGTAGTAAATTGTGATTATATGTCACCCTTAGGGTCAGTTATGTGGTGGTTGACCCGGCTGTGCTTCTTTTTGTCCACATATTTTTGATTGGCAGCCTCAGCCACTAGCACTGGTTTTGCCTATCACACTGACTAAAAATAATTTTATTTGGTTCTGGACCACCCAACCGAGGCACCCCTGCAAGTGCCCTGAGGCACCCCAGGGTGCCAAGACACCCAGTTTGGGAACCACGGCACCCAGTTTGGGAACCACTGCTGTATATGCTCAAGAAGGGATTTATGAGGCGACTAGTATAAAGTTTATTTGCTTTAGATTTTATTTCAGATAAGTTGCATTATACATCCAACAGCTAATATTTATTTTGAAAATGCTGTATCTCCAGTGCAATGTTGATTTCAGACGCCAAATGGGATCGGTGTATGGTTTGCTTGTAATCCTGGCATGGCAACCACACACACTGTTTTTGTATCTTTATACGTTTCATATTTTTAGGTAGGGAGGATGAATTCCCCAGTCAAATGAGACACTAATCATTATTAAACTATGATGATGACAGTAGCAGAATCAAATAGGCTCTGCCTCACACATTGAATGGACAAACATTTTGCTTATAGCACACACAACATCATTTTAGCACCTGGAGAAAATGCACTTTTTTGATTTTGATAACTAAGTCGTGTTGTCAAAGAGATCTGTTAGTATTCACACTGTTTTCAAGCATTTTGATTGAATTACAGGACATTTTCAACCATTTAATTTAAAGATATGCACAGACCCTGTGTTTTTGGCTATAAATCCATTAGGTTTTGGTTTTGGTTTTGGCAAAACCACCCTCAAATCATGGGCGGATCTAGACTGCTCTTTTAGGGGGGGCGATTTAATGATTAATTTCGACTCCTCCTCTTTCCTGTACTGGCACCTCCCCTTTCTGGTCCCAGCTCCTCCCCTTCACATGTTGGTGGTTTTTTTTGGCCACATTGATTATTACAATTCACATATGTGTATATATTCATTATGTGTGAATACACCGTTTTAGCACCAGCAGCCATCTCACTGCTCCCCTCCTCCATCTGTCTGAGGGCAACAGAAGCCATCCAACCCCTGTGCAGGGGCAGAAACAGCCATCTCCCTGCTCCCCCCCCTCTATCCGAGGGCAGCAGAAGCCATCCCCGCTCCCCTCTGTGTGGGACAGAAGCAGCCATCACCCTGCTTCCCCCTCCCCAGCCGTCTCCCTGCTTCCCCCCTCCCTCTGTCCAAGGACAGCAGAAACCATGCCCCCCACTTACCCCTCTGTGCGAGTGCACCAGCAGCGGGCTAGGATGGAGGCGTCTCCGTGCACAGTGTCAGTAGCGCACAGAGGGCGCCGCTGTGCAGCAGGGCCAGATTAAGGTTAGAGGGGGCCAGAGGCACTTCAGACAGGGGGGCCCCTATTAAAGAGGCAGGCAGATATATACATTCTACATTGACCAGCACTCTTGTATAAAACAAGTAATGCCTAGGTGCATTCCACGTGTATTTCATACACCATATACATCACTCAGAAGCTGCAGCACTCTCAGTGACTCTCAAGTCACACTACAGACATGCAGTTTAGTAATCCAATGTTTCAATTCCTTACATGAATTTTTGTCATGTATATATATATAAAATGTATTTTTTACCATATAATATGTGTTTGTTGGTGCATGTTACAGCTACTTACCGCTGAGTTCATCTGCTCCAATCCACCGATCTCCTCTTCTGGACAGTTGCTTCTTTAAGCCCAAGCCTCCAGATCTGCAGAGATGTAAAGGTGTGAATCATAGCACCATGTAAAGTGGAGCCAACCTCAGGCTGTGTATAAGTGGGTTTTTATGTGTATATCTATCTATCTATCTATCTATCTATCTTTATATAAAAAATGTATATGTACAACATCAATTTGCCCCCAGATGCTATCACTGTACCCCACACTGAGGACCTGATTCATAGGTGGGCGCTAGTAAAACATTGGATGCAAGCACCCAATGTTTCACTTCTGTGCATGTGTCAGCTCCGGTCACTGCACAGCCTTCAGAGAGATGGTAAAGGATGGACTGAGCTAGGGGGGGATTGCTCCAATCCCCCCCCCCCGCTGGATCCGCCACTGCCTCAAATGTTTTGGTATTGGATTTCTTTAAGATTATTACTACCTAACATCATGTCATATGGATCTATTTGTGTTACTACAGTATTATTAACATTAATTTTCAGCCATTTCCAGTCAATTTTGACCTACTCACAGCTCACAATATTTTTTTCACCTATATTGGCCAAAGGCTGCAGGAAGCTGGCTGGCTAAACTCAGCAATGTAGCAGCAGTACAAACACATGGCAGTTGAAAGAATATAGCACATCTATGAAACATAGTGGCACAGCAGAGGCAGACTGGATGGCAGTTTAATAAACTATACAAACCTATAGAATGTTTTTATTAATCAAGAACTAATAGCCTAAAAGTAAGAGCCTAGTAGAAACAATATAATATATTACCAACACAGTTCTCCAAACAGCAAATTACAGGCCTCAGGCTGTTACATGTACTAATTGCTGCCAGAATAACATTAGTAGAAAACTAAATCACCAGTACATGTGATTGGAGGTAGAATACTATTTAGTGGAAGGTAAAACATTGATTGATTATTAGTTGTATCTGTATACAGAAAAGTACATTGGAGCATTGAAAAAAAATATTAAAAACAAGCATTTAAATGTGAGTTTACAGAAACAATGAATCCACCCAGCAAATCGCAAGCCTCGGGTCAATAGAAATGTATAATTTTAGAAAATAGAAAGAACAAAGTACTTGTTTATATGGATAGTTTTGGTCACTTTGATATCTTCTATAGAAAAGAGTAACGTTTAGCGACACAAAGGTTTGTTAGACAGATTACATCCTGTAGTGCTGCATTGTCTGCCTCTGTTAGCAGTATATACATAGCTAATCTGCAGTAAATGCTAGCTAAAATTAGATGTAACTGCTTTAATGGATGATTTAGTGTTTGCGGAATCTAAATATGGATTATTAGCACTGTTCCATCTAAAATGAATAACCTGAAAATAATAGTTGCTAAAGTAATTTTCTATAAGGTAACTTGCAAATTGTGAGTACATTGATTATTAGACAATTTATTATTTACACCATCCAGTTCCTAACCCTGAGAATCCGGTACAATTGGTTATACTGTATTTGACCCTTTACACCTTTTACAAGAGTGTAGACAGCTGTATATTGTTTCACTCATCAGTGTGTACAGTTACACCTAATTGTCTATGTACTGTCACAGTGTATATTAAAAAGGAAAGAGTAACAATGTTAAGTACTCTATTATGTTTTGTTTGTTTTATTTCTATTTGATCAGAAATTAAAAGCCGAATCTAAATTGGAATTGGTGGTCATTTTTTAAATTGTCTACATTTTTTCCCATAAACTATTCAAAGACTGGAAAAAATATGGTCTTGCAAGATACAGAACATAAATGCCCAAGGAAAATACAGTGCTGCCTATCAAACACACACAATCTTGGCAAAGCCCATAATGAAAAGTGGTGCATAATGTAATTGTCCTTGTGCCTTCTCACCCACCCTTAAGTTGTATATTAAATATGACATGCACAGTTTAACAAACCAAGCACTTCAGCAACAGGGACTGCCCCTTTTATGACTGAAGTACTTGGTTATGAAGGGTCCCCATAAAAGAAAACCTCTTGATGGTTTGGTTTAACCAAACTACCAATGGTCGTAAGACAGTTAACAGTATTGTGAATCAACCTAACATTTGGAAGATGTCATAATCCTCATTATCACCCTCATCACTCTTGTTAATATCAATAATATTAGCTCATCCCCACTGGAAACTACAGTTACAGAAGTATAGCGAATGCAGAGTGAGGCAAATGCCATGCGAGCATTCGCTGAAGCTCCTCCTGCCTCCTGTACATCATTTCAAGGAATTTCTGGATTGGCTCCGGCATCTATTTCCTCCTGATGCGAACGCTGCTCTGATGTCGGTGATAGAGTTTTCATGTTTCCGGTTCTGGCATTGTCTCCTGTTATCCAGTCGAGCTCCAGTTCTCCTGTCTAAGATTATTGTACTGCCATTTGTGTCATCCAGGTGGCACAGTTTGCATTCCATCTACAGGCCATTTTCGTCATCTAGGCGGTGCTGTTAGCACTCTGTATGCAAGTAGCTGCTTGTGTCAACCTGGCAGCACAGGCAGCACTACAGTGTCCAAAAGTGCGCAGTCCTGCGTATGCTGATTGTGTCAACTTGACAGCACAGGCCAAACTACTGCCTCCTGAGTATGCAATCCTGTATAACTACGCCCTTCTCTCTCCAGCGGCATTAGTCCTTCATCTGCCGCATCCAGCTAAGTTTCCTAGCCCTCAAGGCTGCTACATAGCCCAGGGGCTGCCACTCAGCCCAAAGGCTGCAACATGGCCTAAAGGCCGCATCCAGCCAAGTTTACCAGCCCTCAAGGCTGCTACACAGCCCAGAGGCTGCCACTCAGCCCAAAGGCTGCAACACGGCCTAAAGGCTGCATCCAGCCAAGTTTACCAGTCCTCGAGGCTGCTACACAGCCCAGAGACTGTTACTCAGGCCAAAGGCTGGTACACAGCACAAAGGCTGCACCTAGCCAAGTTTACCAGCCTTCAAGGCTGTTACACAGCCAGAGGCTGCCACTCAGCCCAAAGGCTGCAACACAGCCTAAAGGCTGCATCCAGCCAAGTTTATCAGCCCTAAAGGCTGCTACACAGCCCAGAGACTATTACTCAGCCCAAAGGCTATTACATGGCCCAAAGTCCGCACCTAGCCAAGTTTACCAGCCCTCAAGGCTGCTACACAGCCCAAAGGCTACTTCACACCTCAAAAGCTGCTTCTTGTTCTTGGCTAAAAGGCATGACTTGTCGAGGATTCTAGCCCTCAAGGCCGTTGTGAGCCTCAGTTTGTGAAAACAAATCCTAACTATACCTCAGATCCTAACATTATCACCAACCAAAAAGAGTTGTTATGAGAACTTTTTATTATATTGAGGTATTCATTTATTTTTCTCTCTGGTCATGGACCCTGGTCAGAATCCTGCGCGAATTCTTGCAGGTCAGATTCAAGTTCTGACCCAGAAAGTGCAGGAACATTCCCTCCGAGTGGAGGAATCTCGGGTGGCACCTGCCCGTCCTATGGTTTTGAGCCCATATTAAACATGCCAGACCAGTTTATGGGGAATTGCAAGGACTTTATGAACTTTAGGGAAAGTTGTAAACTTTAATCTCAAACCCCTGTCCTTGGGTTCCGAGATCCAGCGAGTCGGGATTGTGATTTCTGTCTTACAGGAAGACCCTCAAATTTGGGACTTTGGTCTTCCCTCTACCTCAACCGCACTTCCGACTGTGAATTCCTTTTTCACAGCCCTGGAATTACTTTAAGATGACCCGGACAAAGCAGCCATGGCTGAGGCTAGCCTCTGGTCTTGTAAAACAGGAGAACAGGGCAGCAGAGGATTACTGTACGGAGTTCCATAAGTGGTTCGTGAACTCTGGGTGGAACAATTCAGCTTTTCGGTGTCAGTACCAGTGAGGTCTTTCATATCAGATAAAGGACATATTGGTCCAACCTGCCTCTGCTTAAAATCTGGATGACCTGATGTGTCTGACCATCTGCATCTACCGACATCTCCGGAAACGTAGATTGGAAAGGAATCTGCAATCACAGGTTCCTCGATCACCTCTTTGGATGCCTTTGGCTAAACAGGAGGAGCCTATGCAATTGGGGGCTTTCTGTCTCTCTGCAGAAGAGAAATGGAGGAGATGCACACTCGGTCTTTGTATGTTTTGTGGGGGAAAAGGACATATGGCCAAACTTTGTCCCATCAAATTGGGAAAAGGCAAGGTCTAGTTGGTAGTGGAGAGTTGCATCTAGGCCTTGCATCCATCTCTCTGAAAAATTCAGTCCTTTTTTCCCACAATACTCAAGTCACCTTACGGTCAAGTATCTGTTTCAGCCTTTGTTGATAGTGTAGCCATGGCTAACTTCATGGACCTGGCATTTTTTGAGACATTGGGACTCATTCCTGAACCTTTATGTAGTCCAGTCACAGTCATGGGTCTGGATGGCATGAATCTCTCCTCAGTTCCAATTTCCCTCCAGACTCCACTGATACAGTTGACCATTGGAGCTCTGCATTTGGAAGAACTTTCGTTTCTCCTCCTTCAGTGTCCACTGGCTCCCATTGTACTAGGATTGCCATGGCTAAAGAAGCACAATCCAGTGATCCAGTGGCAAACTGGGGAAATACTACAATGGGGGTCCTCTTGTCTTGTTCATTGTCTGTCTCATCCTGTTCATCTACAGTAGCAGCGGCCATTCCATTGAAGAATCAGCTTATCGCTGCTCCCTATCATGACCTGGCTGAAGAGTTCTCTAAGAAGAAGGCCGACATGCTACCACCTCATCGGTCTTTTGATTGTGCCATCAATCTGCTGCCTAATGCCAGACTTCTGAAAGGCAGGCTATATGCCTTGTCTATTCCTGAGAGTAAGGCAATGCAGGAGTATGTCCAGGAAGCATTAGAAAAAGGGTTTATTCAGCCATCCAAGTCCCCGAGAGGAGCCGGTTTCTTTTTTGTTCAGAAAAAAGATGGATCACTCTGGCCCTACATTGATTTTAGAGGACTGAATAAAATCACAGTCAAGAATGTGTATCCCTTGCCACTCATCTCAGTCCTATTCGATCAATTATGGGAGGCTTCTATTTTTTCAAAGATTGACTTGCAAGGAGCATACAACCTCTTCCGCATCTGGAAAGGAGACAAGTGGATGATGGCATTTAATACTCACTTGGGGCATTTTCAGTGTCTTGTTATGCCATTCAGTCTCTCCAACACCCCAGCCATCTTCCAGGACTTTGTTAATGAGGTTTTAAGGGATTTCCTGGGGGACTTTGCGGTCATCTATTTAGATGACTTTTTCATCTACTCCAAATCTGTGAAACAACATCGAGAACATGTGAGACTGATACTGCAGAGGCTCCTGGATAATAGTTTGTATGCCAAGTAGGAGAAATGTGAGTTTGAGGTGGAAAAGATCTCCTTCTTGGGCTACATTATCTCCTCTCGCAGATTCTCCATGGATCCTAATAAGGTGAAGGCTGTCTTGGAGTGGTAACAGCCCATATCATTAAAGGCCATTCAGCGATTCTTAGGATTTGCAAATTACTATCACAGGTTTACCAAGTCCTTTTCTTCAGTTGTTTCCCCATGTGGATTTGACAAAGAAAGGGGCTGATGTTGGCAATTGGTCCTCTAGAGCCATTCATGCTTTTAACTCTCTTAAGACAGCTTTTGTGTCTGCTCCTGTCCTCCGACATCCCAATACAGGCCTTTCTTTTGTGGTTGAAGTGGACGCTTCGGAATCGGAGTAGCGGCCATCCTTTCTCAGAGGGATTTGGAGGATGACAAATTACACCCATGTACCATTTTCTCTTGAAAATTTCTTCCAGCGGAGAGAAACTATGATGAGGGCAACCAAGAGCTTTTGGCCATTAAGTGGGCATTTGAGGATTGGCGACACTGGTTAGAAGGCGCTAACCTTATTGTCTCAGTTTTGATGGATCATAAAAATCTGGCCTATATCGATACTGCCAAGATACTTAATACTAGGCAAGCACGATGGACCCTTTTCTTCACCCGCTTTAACTTCATCATCTCGTTTCGGCCTGGGTCCAAGAATGTGAAGGCAGATGCCCTTTCTCGTAGCTTTCCCATTGATCATTGTCCTAGTATTAAGGAAGAAACCATCATTCTGGCTGCTCGGATTCATTTGGCCTTGACAAGAACCTTGATGGACACTCTTAGGCGGTGCCAATCTGAAGCTCCTCCTGAAATGCCCCCAGGACTGGTATTTGTCCCAGAGAGATCTTGTAAGGCAGTTCTAAGATGGTTGGTCATCCAGGCATTACTAAGACTCTTGAACTTCTTTCCCACTCTGTCTGGTGGCAGTCCATGTCTCGTGGTGTTCATGAATTTGTGGCAGCTTGTGATGTCTGTTCCAGAAACAAGACTCTCCAAACCACTCCTTCTGGCCTGTTGTGTCCATTACAAATGCCTCTAAAACCATGGACTCATATTGCGATGGACTTCATGGTGGATCTTCCGTCATCTTCTCACTGCTCAGTCATCTGGACTATTGTAGACCAGTTCTCCAAGATGGTACATTTTGTTAACCTCAGCAAATTACCCTCAGCCAAAGAGTTGGCAGTACTCTTTATTCAGCATGTTCTTAGAATTCATGAGCTTCCTTCAGACATTGTCACAGACCGTGGTACACAATTTTCTAAAATGGATTGTTACCTGCACATAGGTGCTACTCAGATACAACCAATAGCAAATTGAAGCTCACGTGTTCTGTGATGATTGGACATAAAACATAAGCATTTATTAAATAAGAAATGTTTAAAAAAATTAAATAAAACATAGATAAAAATATATCATTCATAAAAAGAAACAGTTCATATATCGTGCACTCCAAGATTTTCAGTTCAGTTATTAATTGATCTCAGAAAAAGGGGGGTGGGGGCAGTTCCTTCCGCATGTGATTCGGGTTTATCAATATGATTAAGTGCATGCAATATAAAAACATGCATAAAAAACCATATTATGGTCTGTCAGATAATTATTTATGAGAATATTCAGGAGATCCTACCCGAAGAGTGTTGTGGAGCAGGTGTTGGGCTGCAGGGTACCCGGGTTGCCCTGCAGTGGCTCCAGTCACTTAACCCAAACAGGGAGGGACTCCTGTAGAAAAACTTTTGAAGTCCAGGAGATGACACAGGTGCAGGTGGCCCATTCTCAAAAATGGTTAATTTTATTCCCCTCAGCAAATTGCCAACAGCTAAAGAATTGGCAGTACTCTTTATTCAACATATTTTTAGACTTCATGGACTTCCATCAAACATTGTCTCAGATCATGGTACACAATTTGTTGCTCGATTTTGGAGGTGCTTTTGTGTTGATCTAGTCATCAATGTCAGCCTGTCATCAGGGTATCACCCACAGTCCAATGGGCAGATGGAGCGGGCCAATCAGTCTCTGGAGCAGTACCTCCGTTGCTTCATTTCCAAATGTCAAAACAACTGAGTTTTACTTTGGCTGAGTTTGCATGCAACTCCTGTCATTCTACTTCATCAGTGTCTCATTTCTTCTGCAATTTCGGGATTGACCCTATGAGTAATTCCTTTGAGACTTCCTCTACTAGTTATTTGTCTCCTTCATCTGTTTCCAGGATACAGTCAGTCTGAAAGAAGGTACACCAGTCTTGTCTTCAAGCGTCAGGTCATTTCAAGGTTTGGGCTGTGATGTGTCGTAGGCCCTGTAGTCTCAAGGTGGGGGACTTGGTTTGGCTTTCCTCCAGAAACATTAATCAGTGCCAGAGATCACAAAAGTTGGGTCCCAAGTTTATTGGCCCTTTTAGGATTATTTCTCAAGTGAATCCTGTGGCTTTCTGACAGAGGTTACCCAAGACTCTAAGATTCAATAACACCTTCCATTGTTATCTCCTGAAACCAGTTTTCTTCTCCTCCAGATTTTCTCCTAGGCATTCAGTCAGGCCTCCACCAGTGATCTTTCTGGGGTGCCAGGAGTTTATCGTGGAGAAGATCCTGGACTCCAGAATTTCTTGAGGATGTCTTCAGTTTCTTGTGCACTGGAAAGGGTATGGTCCGGAGGAGCACTCCTGGATTCCTGAAATTATTTGACAAGTTTCCTGACAAACCTGGGTCTAAGGGTTCTGTAACCCCTCTTCAAGGGTGGGTACTGTCACAAGCCAGTCCCTTAACACATTTCGCTGTGCACAATTACAGCTTTATTGCGTTAAGGGACTGGCCAATTGAATCACCACTACCCAGAACCAAATGGGAGCCTACACTTGTCCACTGGCATTCCTGGATTATTTACCATCTGAGATTGGAACTGTGCCACAAGATTATGTGCTATTTTTAAACTCTATACTGGTGTCTCTGCACCATCTACATTACCAGTTGATTTGACCTGTGCTACAGGGAACTATGTTAAAGGAGACTACCCTTACACCAACTGACTGGACCAGTGATATATGGGACTATCAGATTTGCCAAAGATCTGCCAGCATTACTAAAGAGACACCACTATCTTGGACACTGAATTGTAACTATCACTCCATGTTGGTTTCAGTTTTGTATAGCACCAAGAGACTGCTCGTTGTATAAACTCATACATACATTAAAGCCCCAATTAATTATAACATCTGGGACTGAGTATATACATTATTTGGATTAAGTGATATTTTTACTCTCACTAGTATTGTGCTATTTTATTTTTTATTATTTTTATAGTATGTATTGTGATCTTATGTATATGAATTTATAAGATTAAAATTTGCATTTATATGTGATTTATGCATATGACTATCACTATAGAGTGCTGTGTCTTTCCCCACTTTTTTGTTATTGTGTCATTTCCCACTTGAGCTGACAACTCAAGTAGCTCTTTGCATTTATTAAGATCTGTTTCAGTTGGAAAGAAATACCATACAAAGCATGTTTTCCAAATGTAGTAATCTAATTGCAAGATGTTGCAAACCCTGGAGTGCTGGTGAAGCAAATAAAGAACTTGATTTAAAAATTACAACATACTTAGCTATTACTTAATTTCATCTCCTCCTTCAACTTCTCTAGTTGCTTTTTCAGTAGTTTATTTATGAGTATACCCTGACTTTGCAGTGTTTGAGCTCACTTCATTGGTTACAATTTCAAATAGTCTCAGTAGTTTAAAGAAAACTGAGATAATTCTCCAGTGTGCTGCAGTAAGGTGGTAACTTGTCCACACTATCCCTATGTCATGGCTTGATGTGTACATTTGGGTACAGTAGTATGTTATTGTTCCTCTAGCCCCTGAAGCATATAAGGGGCGGAATTCCACCTGGATACTATCTGTTGCTTCAGCTGGTGGCATGGCAAATGATACTGTTGTTGCAGCTGCTGCAATCTTCTACATGCAGTTGCTGAATGCCAAAAATTCCCAGAAATGTCCCTGGTCACAGTCAGTATGTCCTGCATGCACCTGTCATTTTTTAAGAAATTCTGAACCACCAAGTTTAGTGTGTCCACAAATCATGGTACATATTCAAATGATCCCAGTTGTAATTCTAGTACAATCTTACTTGTATTATCAGAAATGACAAATCCTGATAAGAGGCATATCAGTGTAAGCCTTTTTTCTATCACATCAACATTTTTCCAACAGGCTGAAACTGGTATGCCTTTTAATAGAGCCAGTTATAGAGAAAATAGCCTGCATGTGAATGAGCTGGCATAATATTTAACATTTTGCTGCTCCTGAAGATGATACACACACCCAGTGGGCTGTCACATTAATGTAATATTTAGTTTGACCAATACTGCTTGTCTATGTATCTACATATCTATACTTATGTGAATAGTCAGTACAAAGGCTTTTTCTAGGCAAAGAATAACTTTTATTTAACATCCCGGTACAGGTAAGGACTTGCTGTTCTGATAAACCAGTATCAAATTGGAATTTGATATTATGGACACATGACATCAACTAATCATCTAAAACCAGAGAGATTGATGGCAGATATTAGATGCATATCTAATGATAACCTAGCCATCATGGTTTCAATGATCCGCTGTGCAACAGGATGGCAGCTGTCATACTTGATTTCTCTTGTAAATGATTGTTTGAACTACTAGCCTTCTTGATCCCTTTCTGAGATGAAGATTCACTCCCAGAAACAGCAGCCCTAGCATGCAAGAATTCTTCTTGGGACTTTTGGATAGGTAAGAAGTCAGTTTGCCTTTACAACTTGGATGGAGGACTACCTCTGATCATTAATGAGGAGATTGATGATGAATGTTTTGGCGGAGGAGATTACATTTGCTGGGATCTATCCTTACTGCTGGTAGGTAATCCTGGACTGCTTGTTATTCTTTTACATAATTTTGCAGATTTTCATAAATCATTTTCATGAACTCGCTGCAAAAGACATAACAGGGAGGAGGTGGCTGGATGGTTAACATCCCTAGCACTACATACTTTGGCTTCAGAAATGCTACAGATGCCTTTACAAATTTTGTCATGATTTAAGTAAAACTGATTCCACATGGAAGAGGTGGCTTTTTTGGTCTTATGATAGGCATAAAAATGTCCTTCTTCTTATCACTGGCAAGAACAGAAGCCATTGGTGTCTGACTTACTTTGACACAAAAGGAAATGTACTCTACTGTGCTCATAGTAACACTTATAAACTGCATTTAGAAATCCGCTAGAGATAGTGACTACGACACTGTATTTCTATATTGGGTAATACCCCTGGTTCCCATGAATGTGAGTCAACTATGAGGATTGTGTCTGTGTCACAATGTCTAAATCATCATCATCATTACTTTACCTACTACTCATCCTCACATTTGCAAAGGGTTTAAAATTGTGGAAGGAGGCTTCTCTGGAGATTACAGTGTCAGAAATGTCAGACTCACACATAGCACTCGTGGAAACCCTTGGACTCTCCACAGTGATCTGTGAAGTTTGTGAACACACAGTTTGCTCTTTAGCCTTAGTGTTCTTTTTGTGCACTGATTTGCCTGTTTTAGAGGTGACACATCTAGACTTAGAGCAAGAAGGTGTTGCACGTATGGTTACAGAAGATGCCTGACTGTGTTTGTCCCTGGCTTTTACAATAGGCAGGACCACCACTCACAAAGAAAGGCCATGGTTTGAGCCTTTCCTTGCCATATGTGTTGTATGGCATGTTGCCAACTTTACATTTTTCAGCACTAACTTTCCCTTCATAGTTGTTGTTGTCTTAAAGTTTGTGAAATACTTTTTAGATTTGAAGTGCCCTTTTTAACAACTTTTTTTTTGCTTGACCTCCTTTAACAGTAGATGGTGAAGTACGTTAAATGTCAGCACTAGTACTGGGTTGTTTTTCTTCTATTGACTGATCCAAGATTGATTTTATTTTTTACACCAGGACAGGAATAAAGCTACTGTAGCAACTGTAGTTGAACTTCCCCCACACCAAGTGAATGTACAGTGAGATCAGGAAAAGAGGGACAGGTACCTTTACCATGCAGTTTTATTAAAAAAAAAAAGCAGATTTTTTTTTGACACAATAAAAAATTATATATTTTTTCAACATTTTTTGGGGGTGCAGCTAACAGGAACACAACAACATCCAGAGTAAGCAAAGTAATATATGCTGCCTTTCAGGACACACACTCTTGAAACACTATTTAAATTAAATTATAAAAGACTGCAGATAAATGTGTTTAATTTATTTTTTTATAATAGGAAAAGACGTCTTCTTTGGGGTGCAGCGAACTCAGACACAGCATAGACAGTATACCAATTTGTGAACAAATAATCTTGAAATTACACTGTCTGTAGTCTCTACCCTCATACATAAGTGACAATATAAATTATATACTGCAGTATGTATAGATTAGATATCTTTGTGAAAAAAACAAGTGCAAGAAATTTACGTTAACAAACATATACAACAATCTCTTTACAGCACTGGATTGCAGATGCTACTATGTCAGTCTGACACACACACCCTGTTTGCAGTTTGCAGTGCACTGGATTGAAGTTGCTTGCTAGTATGTCTGACAAACAAACATACAACAGTGACAAAGACGCCTGCAGTCACCCTTCCCACAACCTCCATCTACCTACTACAACTCTCCCTAATCTAATACTAATAGCATCCTAATGGTGTCTTTTGAAAAGCAATTACAGTACATCCCACATCCTCCCTATACACTCTTCTATATGAAATTATTCCTGATCACGAGTGAGGGACTCTTATATGCAATCCAATACATGAGAGATACAAGATTTTTGAGTAATATACGTATTTCCTCATTTTGGGAACCGAACCTGGCGGGAAGACACGAGCCAGTACATGTTTCTCAAGTACGGTTTTGTTGGGATTTCTTCAAAACCAAACCTCTCATCTCTAATATGTATATATATATATATATATATATATATATTATATATCTGGATGGCGGCACTCATTGCTCTAAATAAAGACACTCCAAGCACATGTAGTTTACCAACGTTCAATGCCCGAGGCATTTTCATCACGATGCAAGACAATACAGAAAACAAACTTACCGACTTAAATCCCCCTCTGGACTGTCCCATATCACATCAGAGTGTGGTAGTGTCATCGGCGACGTGGCATCACAGAGATCTAAGCATGTGACCCAAAACAAGGATAGTGATAGGTAGACATGTTGCTGGGAAACAAAATACAATAATTAGACACAATAAACAATAAACCAGGGAAATCCGTGATATAAAGTCACTATATATAGATGTAATTGTAATCCCATCAAACTAACGGGCTGCTAAACAAATGACTAATACACATAATAGTTAAACTCATAGAGCGGGTCATTGTATAGACAAGACCGCTGGTATCCACAGAAATATAATATATATTAGGAATTAGCCACTGGAAAAAATATCTCATCAAAAGACTGTATATAAAGGTATATATACAGTCTTTTGATGAGATCATAAACAACTGACAATAAAAAGCACATTACAGCAAAATTGGCTGAAAAAATATAATAATAATAAAAATAAAAAACAGGAAAGGCGAATATTCTCATTAAGTCCCCTAGGGGATAGTGTGTCCAGGCATTGGATCCATCTGATTTCAGCTTGAAGAAGCTTCAACCATCTGTTTTCTCCACGTATGGAATTGGGGATGTGATCAATAATGCGGTAGCGCAATGTAGCAAGGCTGTGTCCTGCCTCTGAGAAGTGTCACACCACCGGGTGTTCAGACCGACCTTATGATAGGGCTAAATGAATAGTAGACCAATGAACGGCCATCCTCTTTTTGAAAGCCCTTTTGGCTTTACCGACATAATTGTGACCACAGGGACAGCAAATTAAGTACACCACAAACTTGCAACGCTATGTCAGATAAAGAACTTCTTTCCACTATAAAGGTGAAAAATTGTATCTCCAGATACCATAGAGTATATCTACAAGTAGTACAGTTTATGCACCTATAGCAGCCCAATTTAGTACTGTTTAAAAAGTAAATGAATTAGAAGAACCAGTTCTCAATGGAGTATTCTCAGGCAAGTTGGTATGGACCAAAAAATCTTTTAAATTCCTTCCCATCTGATAAGCTGTCACAAGATGATGAACTTGTAATGAAGACAGCACTGGATCTGATTGGATAATAGGCCAATATTTTTTAGAAGACCTATAGCTAGAAGAACTATACTCATTGAACATGTTCACCAAGATAAACTTGCTATCTCCAATGGACGTTCTGCTGGAACTCTTCATAGCTTTATCACGCGGTATTTTTTTACCCTCTCCATGGTGGACAGTAATTCAGTTCTGTTGTACCCACGAGCTTCAAATTTATCCACCATATTGAGTAATGTAGTTTAGTTACATTGCTTGTAATCCTCCTAACCCTCAGCTTCTGTGAGTATGGAAGTCCCTGCTTTAGAGGGAAAGGATGATGACTGGGTACTAAGAGGAGGTTATTGCGGTCAGAGATATTATGAAAATTTTAAGTTGACAGCTGTCCATTGGAGATGGAAATGGTAACATTGGGAAAGTTGACTGACTGTTTATCGATATTGTAGGTAAACTGAACCATTGACCCTGATGCATTATATAATTCTAACAGTTGTATCAGGTCATCATGCTCACCTCTCCAAAGTAAAAGAAGATTGTCTATGTAACGTGTGTAAATTACCACCATATCGGCCAAATGCCTATCCTGGTAGAACATTGCCTGTTCAATATCTATCATGTAACTTTTGGCAAATGATGGGGCTATGTTGGAGCTCATTGCACAACCAGATACTTGCAGGAAATAGAACTCATTAAATACAAAGTAGTTTCTCTTTAGTGCTTTAGTGTTAGCATTAATAGCCTTAGAAATCACTCTATATTGCATCCAGTGAAATTCAAATTATTACTTCCGCACCACCTCTACACCCTCATCATGGGGGATGCCGGTGTATAGGCTATTTACATCTATTGTGCAAAGAAAGCAATTAGATGGAACAATCACTTGCTGGAGCTTGTAGAGTAAATCACTGGTGTCTTTAATGGTAGCTTGTACTTGCCTGCACACATGGCTGTAGCAAAAAAAATCGAAATATCTTGACACTGGCTGATATAGTGAGCCACAGGTCGACATTATTGGGCTTTCAGGTGGGTGGAGACTGTCCTTATGGAGTTTTGGTAATGTGTAGAGCTTGGGAGTGATAGCGAATTCAGTAATTAAGGCCTCTTGAACAGACTTAGACAGCAATTGATCATTGACTGCACATTCAAGGATCATATCCAGTACTTGTTTATATCTCCTAGTGTGATCACCATCAAGTGACAGATACACCTGTGAGTCAGCCAATTGATGATTGATCTCCTCAATGTAGTCATGAGTGTTCAGAACATCGATAGCTCCACCCTTGTCGGATGGTCGTATAGTAATAGATGAATAGAATGGATCGCAGAGTTTGCCTTTCTAATCTGGAGAAATTAGAGTGACACTTGGGTTCTGGTTGTTTGGTAATGTGCTGGACATCATTATCAATCATACATGTATAGGATTTGATAGATGAATTTAATGATATAGGATCAAACTTAGATAGGTTTTTAATGCAAGTGGGCACCATATTGTTATGTGCACCACAAATCTTATCCTCAGTGTTAAAATATTCTTTCAGGTGCAATTGGCATCTAAGTTTGTATTGCTCTATCTTCCATTGAAAGGTGTCAAAGCCAATGGTGGGCACAAAATGTAAACCCTTGCATAAAACTGATATTTCCATAGGGGTTAGTTGTCTTGATGATAGATTAAAATCATTTCCACTTGAGAAGTGGAGATTTTTGCTTCCTTTCCCTTTCGCTTTGACCCCTTCGTCGGGTATAGCTCCTCTATGGTCTATATTCTGTGCTCGGGTACGTACTCCTAAAAGGGGCACGACCGTGGGTGTCAATATCGCTAGTGGAGGAAGAACCATTTCCTGATCTATCTGTATCCAATCCCCTTTCATTAAATCTACTGTAGGGGCAATGTCTATGCCCCTGAGGCTGTTGCGAGGACCCGGTTAACCATGGGTAAACTATATGGAATTTGCTGTCATAGTTCACTTTCTCAAGTTTTTTCTTTTTAGAAGCAATGAGGTCTTTGCAATATTTATTCAAATGAGAATTAAATTCTTCACTCCACCTAGAATGAGATCAGACTCTAAAGTACTGTAGGTTTATAGATTCAAATATCTCTATTTTGCTTTTTATATCTGCCAGCTCTCTTTTGACTTCTTCAATTACTAAAAGCATACGGTCTTGTTAACATTTGTTAAGGATAGAGATACATTTTTACAGAATGGAATGTTAAAACGTCCTATTGTCGGAACATTTCTGATCCGAAAACCACCTGGTATTCTTTTTTCTTTAAAGTAGTCGGAGAGTTTATGTGTGAGCCATCCCCTGTAGAGATCAGCATTATGCAGATTGCCCAAAGAAGCAGTGAGATTGTCCTTAAACAAAATGAATTCTGCATCTGTATCATAATAACTAATTGTTTCACTGTAATTCAGCTCAATCCTATTAGAAGTTCCTTCACTCACATCAGTTGCTGAAGTAGACATATTAAACACAGTATGCTGTAATCCAGCAGGATATATAACAAAATTTTTTGTTTTCTGCGTGCTAATCCCCAAACTGTTAGTGATGACTCAATCTGCACAGTACCAGTGGTACATGCAAATTTCCAAAAATAAGCAAAAAAATACTTGTGAGGAAAGCAAAAAATAAAACTATACTACTTGTAGATATATGGTACCTGGAGATACAATTTTTCATCCGTATAGTGGAAAGAAGTTTTTTTATCCGACATAGAGTTTAATTTCACAGCAAGTTTGTGGTGTACTTAATTTGCTGTCCCTGTGGTCACAATTAAGTCGGTAAAACCGAAAAGTCTTTCAAAGAGAGGATGACTGGTTATCGGTCTACTATCCGTTTAGCTCTATCATCAGGTCGGAGTGAACACCCGGTGATGCAACACTTCGTAGAGGCAGGACACAGCCTTGCTACGTTGCGCTACTGCACTATTGATCACATCCCCAATCCCATACATGGGGGAAACAGATCGTTGATGCTTCTTCAAGCTGAAAGCATATGGATCCATTGCCTGGACACACTATTTCCTAGGGGACTTAATGGGAATCTTGGCCTTTCCTGATTTTTATGAAAACAAAAAAAATATTTTCATACCACTAATCTTGTATCATCAGTGTCTCAGTGATTGGAGTATATATGTGTTCTTTTTTTCCCTTTTTTTTACTTTGTTTAGTTTTCATTTTATTTTTGTTATTATATTTTTTCAGCCTATTTCGCTGTAATATGCTCTTTATTGTAAATTGTTTATGACCTTACATATTTACATACCTTTATATACAGTCTTTTGATGAGATATTTTTTCCAGCTGCTAGTTTATAATATATATTCTATTTATGTGGATACCAGGGATCTTGTCTATACAACGATCCACTCCACGAGTTTAACTATTATGTGTATTAGTCATTTGTTTAGCAGCCTGTTAGGTTAATGGGATTAAAATTACATCTATCTATAGTGACTTTATATCACGGATTTCCCTGATTTATTGTTTATTGTGTGATGTTATTGAATTTTGTTTTCCAGAAACATGCCTACCTATCACTATCCTTGTTTTGGGTCACATGTCGGGACCTCAGTGACGCCGATGATGTCACCACGCTCTGACATGACCCGTCGGCTTCCTGGTGCCATGGACAGTCCGGAGGGAGATTTAAGTCAGTAAGTTGCTTTCTGTATTGTCTTGCACCCTGTCTTGCACCATGGCAAAAATGCCTCGGGCATTGAAATGCTGATAAACTACATCTGCCTGCAGTGTCTTTATTTGGAGCAATGAGTGCTGCCGTCCAGAGATATGTTGTCTGCTGACTTGTTTGGCTGTTTTGGAGGGCACCTGTTGATATTTGTTACCCATTTGAGGAGTGCTGCCTGTGCTGTATTTCCATTTTTATATATAAGACTTTCAACATCAAACCAACAGGTCAGTATTCCGACGTTTCAATCTTTATTTAAGATTTGCTTCAGGGACCATCACCAAACAAATGCAACACCAACACTTAAATAGACCCTGAGACACTTACCAAAGTGGAGCACGACATCAGCACAGCGCGTGGAGTGATGACGTCATCTGGCTGTGTCTCTGCCGGCATGTGATGACGTCATTTGGCTGTATCTCTGCCAGCACGTCCCACACCATGGGATCCATACAAGGGTAACTATGGTGACACCCAGGGTAACTTTGGTGACACCAACAAGTACACAAAATAATGAACAGTGTAAAATAGATAAAACAGTGGAAAAGATCAGCAACAAAGGGAGGAGAGGGATGCAATAGCAATCCTGTTTTTCAAGGAAACACTGCGGATAACACATCCAGCCCATAAAAGATCCAACAACACAATAAACAGTATAAATGTTATCATATAAAGCATGAAATAAAGATGGCTAATGTGAAATAAAGTCAAACAGGTCACCCCAAATATAGTGGTAACTAAAAGGAATGTAAGAAAAGAAACAAAACATGGAAAAAAGGAATGAAAAATACGCAAGTGATCATAAAGCAAAAATTACACCAGAAAGAAACTGCAGCTTATAGAAAACAAGATAGAGATAGCATCTCATTCAGTCCATTTGGGGAGACACGGGGCCTGGTTCAAAGCCGGATGCAATCAGCCGTTCGCTCGTACGCATCCTATTGTTTTAAACCATGCATGCGTCCGGTTCTCATTGAGCATGTGCGGCCGGATCATTGCGGCCATTTTTCGTTCGCTCGTATACACAGCGAACAGGAAGTGACCTATTTAATTTGATTGACAGAATGTTCCGTTTGTGGGTGGTAACGGGGGTGGAGATGAGAAAACGCAGGCGTGGCAAGCCGTTTTTTGGGTGTACATGTATTATCTTGTGCGAACGTCCAATTTGGATGGTATTTTGGATACGTCACTGTGTGATCCAGTTTCCATTATGACTGCTCGTTCAGCTTGTGGTAGGGTATTGGATCTCGCAAAGACAATGGTCTCTTCGTAGCTCCCTTAGCGAATCGATGTTTTGCTATTCTCCTTTACAAGGCACAAGACCAATCACCTAATAATTGGATCACTTGCGAGAAGGTGATTTTCAATGGCCATGATTTATTAGCTAAATTTGGAACGCATGTTGTGTTCCTATTTGTTTGTGTTTTGTAATCACAGCAATCACAAAATAAATGTTTAAATAAAGTTTAAAATGCTTGATTTTTTTACTATATTCCATACGCATGTTGTTGTAAGAATTATTTTGTTTTTAAAAAGCCCGACACATTTTTTTTTTTATGTATACATTTTTTTTACATTTTGGTTACAATACAGAAAGACAATCAGCTACTAATTGCTTTGCTTGTGTTATTGTCTACTTACCTGTTACCTTATGTTTTTTGGATTTAAACATTTTTTAAAGTATATGACCTTTGTTATGTATTTAAGTATGTTTGTTCCAGTCCCTTTTAGCCATTTGCTAATGAATTTGACACACATTTTTTTTCAGGTTTTTTTTTTCAAAAATTAAATGTTCACATTTTGTTAGAAATGTTGCTTTTTTTTCAGCCAAATGTTTTTTTTTTTACATCCCAAAAATAGTAATGTTAAAAAAAAATCAATTCACAAGAAAGGAGAGGGAGGTTTGGTGTAGCAAAAATATGGGGCAAATACAGAGATGGAATTTGGGGAAATTAGCCAGTGCTGTCAACGCCTTCTCCCCCGCTTGGCTTGATGTTGGAGGGAGCATGACTTTGTCTGTCTGGTTGTACGGCGTGCCTGGGCAGAGGTAGCTGGTGTTTCCTCTGGGCTAGGCATAGGGCTAGGCACATTTGGAGGCATGGCTGATGTTGCGCCAGAGGTGGAGGGCCCTGATGATCCAGCAGGAAGGGAGGCCGGCTCCAACATGCGCAGGTGGACGAGCTGCTCCAGGGCATTAGCTATTCTGACATTGGCCGCAGCGTTTGCCTCCAGGGCATCCGCTACCCGTAGCAGATTGGCGTCCATCCTCATCAGAATCTCAGTGTTTTTATCCGTTTTATCATTGAGATCTGTGAGAAGGGCCACTGCCTGCGAGGAGGAAGGCCCTGGACTGTCCGCCACAGGGTCCCCAGCCAGAAATACTGCTTCCACCCTTGCGGAGCCAGCAGATCTACTGCGGCCAAACCTCAGTTCTGGAGCAGACTCGTCCTCTTCTGTGCCTGTGTGAAAAAGAGAGATCATAAAAATATTAGTACATTTGTATTTGTATTTAAACAAGTTTTTCAATCATTTATAACTAAATTACCTGCAGCAACATGTGTAGCCGCAAAGTCTGGCACATCTGTGTCCATGTTGGACATGCCAAATACCTCCTCTTCCTGCACACACCCCTGTGCCAGCTCCTCCAAATCTGTTAACTCCAATGACACAGGGGTTGGCCCACCACCTGTCCCCCCTGCATGCCTAGCCCTATCAGCCATTTTTTGTTTTAGCCGATATTTGAAGTCGCTCCATCTGTTGTTTAAAAATGTATGGTTAGTTTTTTTTTACTAAGTTTTTTTGAAATTTGGAAATAGGTTACAGCATTTTACATACCGGCATTTGACCTCTTTGGTTGAATGGACAAAATCACCAACCCCATTGACAGCACTGGCTATTTCCTCCCACAGTTTCCATCTCGGGGTGCCTGTGCCAGGTTATCAACGCACTTTTGCACCAAACCTCCATCTCCTTTCTTGTGAATTGCGGCTGCCTTTTTCATTTGGCCCTGGCCTGGGTACTAGGCCCCGCAGCCTCCTCATTGTCAGTCTCAACACCTTACAAAAAAAAAAAATATATATATATATATTTTTTTTTTTTTATTTGTGTGGTAACTTTAATTTTGGAGCTACTTACTGTGAGGTCCTGGATTTTGGCTTTGCTGCTGTTCAGTGGACATGATTAATCCCTTGAATTCAGCAGACCCATTGTGGACTCTCGTGACATTTTTATAGATGCGTGTGCATTATACTGGCGCATCTATTGTGTGTCATTGATTTGAGCTGGAAAGTTCAGTCTATTTAAGGCTTTTTTGTGGCCTTGTTTTGGGGTGGGTTGATTGAAGTGGTTGGAGTTTGTGATTGTTGCAGAGTAGTGGTTGTTTAAGGAGTTGGTTGTATTTGGTGCGATTTTTCAATTTTTTTTTTTTTTTGCATTTTTGTGTTTTTTTTCTAAGACTTTTTGTTTGTGTTGAGGTAAGTTTTGTGGGTCGCTTTTTGGGTCAATTTAAACTTGCAATTTTTTTTTTATTTTTTAATGTTAATACGTATTTCCTTTTTTATTTTAGATT
Organism: Taudactylus pleione; assembly: GCA_031769625.1. NCBI lineage: Eukaryota > Metazoa > Chordata > Amphibia > Anura > Myobatrachidae > Taudactylus > Taudactylus pleione. The sequence goes on from JAUIMM010000773.1 coordinate 2,165,300, forward strand.
ATTTTTTTTCTTCTTTCGTGTTGTGGATTGCGTTTATTTTTTGTGAACGTCTTTGTGCGGTAAGTGTTTTTTTTTTTTGGCCAAATGATTTTTTTGCCATCAAAAATGCGAAATGTATTGCGTATATTTTGCTCATCTCCTGTCTGTGGCATTAGCGTACCATTTAGCATTATTTTGTTATCTATATTGCGTATATTTTGCTCATCTCCTGTCTGTGGCGTTATCATACCATTTAGCGTTATTTTGTTACCTATATTGCGTATATTTTGCTCATCTCCTGTCTGTGGCGTTAGCGTACCATTTAGCGTTATTTTGTTACCTATATTGCGTATATTTTGCTCATCTCCTGTCTGTGGCGTTAGCGTACCATTTAGCGTTATTTTGTTACCTATATTGCATATATTTTGCTCATCTCCTGTCTGTGGCATTAGCGTACCATTTAGCGTTTTTTTGTTACCTATATTGCATACATTTTGCTAATCTCCTGTCTGTGGCGTTAGCGTTCATTTTAATTTTCTTTGAAAATCCTAGAATAACAACATCATCTGTGTAGTGCATGCATTCTTTATATTTTTGCCTTAGCCTGTCTTTATTTTGTGTTAATTTTTACATTATTTTTATGGTAAATCTAATTCGTAGGTTTACTTCAAGATGTCACTGCCTAACCCTGTAAGATTCTTCTTAATGTGTAAAAAAGATAAGTATATTTTCTCATTGTTAAATGTTGTAAAAATAACTACATTGTCTAACATTTCAGATTGATGTTGGGCGAATTATAGTGGCGATGGTCCACGACCCCGACCAACCTGAACATCCTCCTAGGCATAGGTATCGTAGGCGTGCAAGGCCACAGATATTTAGAACACATGTCACCCTTTTTGGAATGCCTGATGATGTGGTTTTACGGCGTTATCGCCTACCAAGCCAAATCATCCTAGACACTCTTTCATTAATAGAGAGTGATCTTGAAAGGCAAATTAACAATCCAACAGCAATACCACCACTTACGCAGTTAATGTCGGTGTTACATTTTTGCGCCTCAGGATCCTTCCAGACCACAGTTGGGATCGTTGCTGGCATTTCCCAATCCTCCTTTTCAAGGATCCTGAGGGTGGTAATGGATGCACTCTTTAAGCACCTCCATCATTTTATTAATATGCCATTGGATATGGGGTCCCTTAATGTGGTGAAGCAGAAATTTTTCGAAATTGCAGGCTTCCCACACATCATAGGTGTTGTGGACGGCACTCACATACCACTTCAGCCTCCAGCAGCACTGGAGGCAATATTTAGGAACCGTAAACATTTCCATTCAATGAATGTAATGGTGGTACTTCTCCAGATCCTGTCCCTGAATGCCAAATTTCCAGGAAGTGCACATGATTCATTTGTCATCTGGCAATCAGGGCTTTGGCACAAATTAAACAGCCTACAAGCTGGTGATGCATGGTTTCTGGGTAAGTGGTACCCCTAATTTTTAAATCTAACACTGTTGACTTAGAAATGGTACTGAATGTTTTTTTTTTCCACAGGAGACAGTGGTTACCCTTGCACGCCCTGGCTGCTCACTCCTTATTTGGTTCCTACACCAGGGCCACAAAGTCAATATAATTCTGCACTTACTGCCACCAGGCAGGTGGTGGAGCATTGTATTGGCCTTTTAAAAGGCCAATTTCGATGCCTCCACCGCTCTGGTGGCGACCTCATGTAATTGTCGGCTATGGTTTCCAAAATTGTGGTCCTGTGTGGGATATTTCACAACATCGCCATAAGGAGTGGTGTCCCAATGCAGCCAGAGGATGCCTTGCCTGAGGATGGCCCCCCCGAGGTTAGTCGGAGGAGAGTGTCAGGGGGGGGCCATACGTGATGAGGTAGTTACACGCTTTTTCAGGTATTTGATTTTCCTTTTTTTTTTCATTTGTTTACTTTGGGAATAATGAAAATTATGTGTGTTTACTATCCTATGCTTTGAATTTTAACCTTTTTTTTATTTTATTTTTTTTGCAAAATCCAAACAACAACCTGCTTACTTCCTGAAATTGATCGCCTGTGACAATAATGACTCACAAATGACCTTACACTTGGACAAATGTATTTCTTACCTGATTTGGGACAACATGTTGGCATGCACCATCTTCAACCAATTTTTTTCTACTATTTGTGTGTATTTTTTTTATATTATGATATAATGTGTAATAAACAAATTTTATATTTATTTGGTTTTTTTTAACATGAAAAACCAACAAATGGACAGTACCTTTTAAATTAATTTCCAAGTGTTTTATTTTTATTTATTTTTTTTTTTTTTTTTAAAAACAAAATAACAATTAACAACATGTTTGCATAGCTTTTCCAAACTTTTTTCCTCTTTATTTTCCTATTTTGGGAGTTGCATTGATAATTTTTAATACATTAAATAACTACATAAGGGTATTTTAGCGCAACATTATGGAGTTAATGTCAATTGTCCCAATTAGTTGAATGACAAAATATGTATTTAAATTCTTGGAAACCACTCTTTGTTTTTTTAATTAAAATTTTTAAAGAATAATTAATCAAAAAATTTACTCTGGCACATTGTTTGCATTTTCATATGCAAATTCAAAAAACCCAAATGTAAAAAAAAAAAAAAACACATTGATCTTGTGAGCTAATGTTTGAGTCAATAAATTAGATTTGTTTAAATAAACACTTTTTATTAACAAAAGCAAAATAAAAAACATATTAATTGCGCAAAAATAATATTAAATGGTCCATTGACACCAGCAGCTGGACCAAATGGCCCCTCATCTCCCTAATATGGGCCAAAATCTCCTGATCCCACCTCCTTGGGTCTGTTGAAAGACAAATATGTGTTTTAATTAAATGTGAATTTTTTAAATAAAACATAAAAGGAAAACAGTATGATTTACAAATAAAACTAGTTAACATACCATGCTAATGTTTGTGCAAAAATATAGTGGTAACATAAATTTTGCCTAAATTACCAATTGGCACAAAAAACAACTTAACAAAACATGAACATGAGAATAGTGGGTTGAACAATCACTTTGGCATCTTAAATAATCCTTACACAATTTGTATATTGATTTTAGAAAACAAATTTTAAAAAGCACAATGAAACTTGTATTTTGCTCTGGTATATGTGGTTATTGTAAAGTTTATTTTGTTATGAAACATGAATAAATTTGGCCAAAATTTAGGTACACAAACTCAAAAAATCTTAAAAAAAAAAAAAATCCCCCCAAAAATAAATTTTTTAAACATTAAATTTGGGATGAAATTTTACATAAATTAGCACCCAAAAGAAAATAAAAAGATGCTTTAACCCAAAAAAGAAATAAAAAATTGGAATGCCCTTAGATTGTAAGCAGGGATACCACAGTGTATGCATATAGGGCACATTTTAACAAAATAATTGCAAACATGAAACACAAAATACCTGCAGCTTCAGGGCCAGGTTGGCCCAGATCCTCTTCCTCTGAAGAAGTGGGCCAGTGGATGGCCAAACAAGGTGGGGATATGTCCGGTGGGGATAAATGGGAGGGAGTGGAATCAGGAGTGGGTGCATCAGGAGAGGGTTTGGGAATGTGGATGGGTAGGACAGGGGAGGGAGGGGTTATTTGGATTTGGGGAGCAGGAGAGGTAGGGGAAATAGGGATGTCCAGGTCAGGGGAAGGTGAAGAAATTTGGGTGGAGTGGGCAGGGGAGGAGATGGTGGGAGTTGGGGAGAGGGGTCGGGCAGGCCTCCGACTCCATCTATGGATCCGCTCCTGACCTAAAGGATGTATAGTTTGTAATATTAGCAAATATGTATTGTATACCAAAAAACATTTAAAATGTAAAGCATTAACCCAAAAGAAAAAAATTATTAAAAATCAACAATATTAACAAGGTCTCATTTAGCCCGAAAAAAACGCATACTGCACACATGCACACGCATTAATGCAAATTTACATTAGAAAAGACAAAAAGAACAACAGATTGTCATAGATATATAAACATTCAAATATCCACTTACGCCAACGGATCCTCATCCGAAGATGTGCAAGCAGGCGTGGGGACCGGCGGCGTAAAATCGACCACCGGCGCTCTAATTGGCCGATGGTCTGACGAAAGCCCAATGCCCGCAGCCTGTGCCACACCTCCGCATACGCCCGTCGTTTGCGTAGGTTGGTGATGGGGGACGGCATGTCAGTTATACGCCGATCCAGGACTTCAGTGAGCACCAGCAGCTCACGCCGTGTAAAAGCACTGGTTCTCATGATGGCAATGTTTTTTTTTTACACAAATCAGTTTTATTACAGGGACCCCTACATTTTGATTGGCTAATGTACTTTCATAAATAACATGAAGAATTCTATTGGTTAATGTGTGAATCATGTGAACATCCCCTAAAAATATATTGTGACTTAGGATTGGCTTGCTGCATTTGGATGCGTTAGCAACAAGCCGGAAATAAAACAATTTCTATATTATAAACCAAAATAAAACCTATTAAAAAACCAAACAAACAGCCTTTGGATTGAAAAAAAACAAGTTTGCCGTTAAAAGCGGACGGATTCTACGGACCAAAATGAACACAAAACAAACAATATAGTTTATTGGCATTCAAAAAAGAAACAAGATTGAAAACATTCGACCAACAATTAAGTAAATTAAGGTAATGATTGGCACCAATCGATTCACGGATGTTTGACGAACGAGAAACAAGGCAATCGACAAATGACAGGCCTACTTCCGGTCATAATGTGCGAGCGAACACTTCATCAAAAAACAAGTAGTGCGCTCGCTATTTCGGACGCTCGTTAGCTAGAGGAGGGGTTGTGGAAATATGGGGCGGAAGACTCGCTACGAGCGACCACATGTGCGAGTGCTTGGTTTGACATTTGGACAGTCATACCTACTGCGGGCGAATGGCTGATTGCGTCTGGCTCTGAATCAGGCCCACAGTTCAATCAGTTAATCCATTTTGCTTCACATTGCAGCAGTAGCTTATCTCTATTGCCACCTCTTGTTAATGGTGGAACATGATCCGCTATTTTGTAGGTCAAAGTGGCAAATTAATGTTTTCTCTCAAAGAAATGTCTGGCCACTGGCTGATCACTTTCTCTGCCATTAATTACCAGGTGAATGGATGAGCGATGTTGTGCCATACATTCACAGAATTGACATACCGTTTTACCTATATAGAGTAGTCCACACAGACATCGTATAGCATAAATGACGTAGGTACTTGTACAGGTTAGAACATGCTTTATATTTTTTTTTTCCCAGAATGTGGATGGCAGATGTAGTTGCCTGCTTCCATGTAATGGCACGTTGTGCAGCCAAGACATTTGTAACATCCCGGCTTCTTGGACAAAAAATTCTTATTCAAATTGGGGAGAGTCGGGAATCCAGTGACATAATTTTTCACTAAGCGATCTTTTAAGTTCGAACCTTTAGGATAACATGGCAAGATTCTTGAATTCTTCAGAGGAATAAGTGCAGGATCCGTAGTGATCATCGGCCAATGCTTTTTTATCATGGTATTGATTTGAGAGCTGGCAGTAGAGAAGGTGTTGACAAAAAACATGCTATTATCATCTTTCTTGCTATCTTTCCTGGTAAGAACTAGGCAATCATCCCTCGGAATAGCCAAAGCATTTTCCATGGCTCTATTCAGATCCTTAAGTAGGTATTCCCATTGATGGAATCTGTCCAGCACCTATTTCATCTGTTTCACAGCTTCAGTTTCATTGCTTACAATCCGTCTAATCCTTAGAAACTGGGAATACGGAAGACCTCTTTTAAGGGCAGGAGGATGATGGCTGGCAGTTTGTAACAAAGTATTTTTATCAGTTGTCTTTGTATACAAATTGATATTCAAAGTTGTTCCATTCCAGCTAATCATGCTGGATAATGGATAATGGATCAATTTAGTATCATATTCCCACGTGAATTTAATGGTGTGGTGTAGGTCATTAATTTTATTCATGGTAGAAATTAAATCCACTGATGTTCCAGACCAAATCACGAGGATATCATCTATGTAATGAGTAAAGAAACACAGATGTTTAGAAAACTCTGGGTTTTCCAAAAATAACAGCTTCTTGATTTTAAACATAAATACATTCGCCAAGGAGGGTGACACATTTGACCCCATACTGCAGCTTTGGAGCTGAAGATAAAATTTGCCATTAAAATAGAAATAGTTCCTATTAAAGGTTAATTTTAATACATCCAAAAAGAAGTCGATATTGTTTCCAGTATAATGTAGCGCCTGACTCAGATATTCCGACATGGCTGCAATACCTTCTAAGGGCCATATTAAATTTGGGAGAGAAAAGTCTGTGCTGGACTTTCACTTCACATCGCAGGTTTTCTGGGGATAAAGTATCGGGCGCGTGCCTGCTTTATTCCCGTATCCAATTACAAATCAAGAAAAGCGGGAGCCGGTGGAAAGGCATCGCCAAAAAACGGGAATTTTCAGAAAATATTCCAGGGACGCCCCTAAAGATGTCTAGACATGGGGGATCACTATGGGTTCCCCCCCTTTTTACCTGCTAAAGGAAGTATGGGTTTCTAATAGCAACGGCAGGTGCATATTTGCGGCAAAGAAGAAGGGGTGAAGAATAGCACTTAGATTTTTTTTTGTAAAAATAACTATTGCTATCAAATTTGGAGTACATGAAAATGGGGGTAAGCATTTTTTTTTAGTCCCTAAAATTATTTAAAAAAATTCTGCAAAAATGCACCTGCCTCTACTCCCGCAATGAAGAAAACACCTGCCGCATACTTGGGAACCCCTCTGAATTTAGTTTGGCTATTTTAGAAGTGTGTTTCCTATTTTTATTTTTTTTTAACCCCAAAATTAAAGTTCATTTTTTGGGGTGTCCCGATTTTTCTTTTAACTTTTCTTGACACAGTTTATTTTTAAATTACATTCCCAGGGGTGCAGACTGGGAAGTGCCCAATTCTGCACTTTTGTTTTGCCATGTAAAACATGGTGAAAACTTATCCTCTTTGTTTTTTCAAACACTTTTCGCACCGGCGAAAAGTCTTTGAAATTGAATACGGGGATAAATGCCGTCATCGGCAATAAATTATCGCCGAATCCGACTTTTCGCAGCCTAATTGAATATGGCCCTAAGTGTGGAATACTCGTATATAAATTCACCATGTCTATGGTACAGAGTAGAAGATCTGAAGGAAGTTCATTTAGTTGTTGTAGTTTAACCAACAATGAGGCAGTGTCCTTCAGGAAAAAAGGTTATTTTTGTATAAGCGGTTTTATATGGAGGTTAAGAAATTTGGAAACAGATTGAAACAATGAATCACAGGCGGAGATGATGGGTCTACCCAGAAGGGATGCAAGGTTTTTATGTATTTTCGGCAAAGAATACAGCAGGGGAACTACTGGATGTTCACAAGTTAGTGCTGCTTTGGTATTCTCTGTGATGAAACCACGTTGGACTGCTAATAGAAGGATACCATCCAACTCACGTTTAAATAATACAGCCAGATCTGATTGAAGTAGTTCATAGACTGTAGTGTCTTGAAGTTGCCTGTAGATTTCACTACAATAAGATGCTGTATCCTGAAGAACGATTGCCCCACCCTTATCAGCGGAGCGTATTACAATAGATGAATCCTCAGTCAAGGATTTGAGGGTTACTTGTTCACTCTTAGGAAGGTTAGGGAAATGTACCTTACATCTACATGAGGCTAATACGCCTTCTTCATCAACCATCCTAGAGAAACATCGAATATAGGGCCTGATTCAGAGCCGCTCGTAAGTGGCCGCTCGTTCGTTCCGACCGATGTTCGCACAACTGCGCATGCATACGGATTTTAATACGCATGCGCGAACCAGTCAGTGCGGCTGAAAATCGTTTGTTCGCTAAATAGCGAATGCCTGCTATTTTGAGTGACAGGAGGAGGCGTATGTGGGTGGTAACAGGGGAAGGTGCTTGAAAACTGGGAGTGGAAATCAGAACGCAGGCGTGCTTAAAGGTCAAAACGGGCGTTTTATGGGTGTGCATAATTAATACAGGAGCTTCATTAACCACGTCACTTGGTTGATTTATAGTCAGAACTGCTCGCAAGATTGTGGTAGGAAAAACCAACCACAAGAATAGCGAGCAGTTCATACGCTGTTCGATGTACTCGATTAATCTATTAAATAGCGGACATGACGTATGGTGCGAGCGGCCAGGGGGCGTCTTTTTCAAAATTACGACCGCAAGTTTTGTTCGCTCGTTCAGACATAGAGGCGTTAACAGACCGCAAAGTGCGAACGGTTCATTTGAATAGCCACCCCTTTTTAATGAACGAGCGAGCGCAAATAGCGTCCGGCTCTGAATCAGGCCCATAGGCATTAGTGGACTGTGGTTCAAATGAGGATTTCTTTTTAACTGGACATACATTAGTCTGTGTAAGAGAATTAGGTGTTTCTGCAAAAAACCCTTTGAGTTTTAAATTCCTGTTACATTTCCAAATGTCCACCTTTCAATCGAAAGTATCAAAATTATTGGTAGGGACAAACGACAGGCCACGGTTGAGTAGATCAATTTCAGCTGCATTCAAAGTACGTGAAGACAGGTTTACAACTAGGTTTTCTTTCGGATCTTTTGCCTCTGGTTTTGGCCCCCACGTTGCGTCAAATGTCTCTTGCTCTTCCACATGTGGCCCTGGTGGTGACCCTTAAAGGGAGCTTCTGAGCTGAGGTGGATGCATTGCTTTCTACATCACTCTGTGATGTATTATTCTCATAAGAGGCATCTGTCTCAATGGGCTGTGGTCTGGTGTACCCTCTTCTGTATTGAAAGCGGTGTTTTATTGGGGCTTTGCCCATTGCCCATGAGTAGACATTCTGTTCGTCATAATCCTTATTCACCTTTGATCATTTTTCTTTGTTTAATTTTATAAGGTCTTGTTTATATGCATCTACCTGGGCATTATGCTTCTCTAGCCATTTGTTATTTTTATCTTGTACCAGTAGAGGAAGTTGGGTGGATTCAAAAGATTTGATTTTGTCTTGAATGGAGTTAAGTTCCCTGGCTGATTCCTCTATAACAAGAAGAATCAGGTCCAGGGAGCAGTTGTTTAAAACGGCAACCCAACGGTGGCAAAACTCCACATTATGGCGTCCAATCGTGGGAATGTTTCATATTCTAAAACCCCAAGTATCTTTCTTTCTCTGTGATAGTCAGCAAGTGTTATGCCATGTAGATGGAAGTCAACTTCCTTCTGTGTCACTTTCCGTATAGCACTAGGTGCCTATGTTACCCTTTTTAACACTATAGTGACAACCATCCGGTTTTAGAGCAACTGGCCATAGGGACACGTAGGTATAGCTCTGCCCTACGGAAAGATGACATCATCACATGCCGGCAGAGATGCAGCCAGATGATGTCATCACTCCACGTGCTGTGCTGATGCCATGTTCCACATTGGTAAGTGTCTCATGGTCTGAAATAAAGATTGAAATGTCGAAATACTGACCTGTTAGTTTGATGTTGGAAGTCCTGAGAGTACTGCCATTGCTGCTTTGGAGTTATATATTCAGGGGAGTTCTTCTATCCGGGGAGGGCACCCAGGCAACAAGTTGTATATATATTCACTGAGTGTCGGTTTGATGGAGAAATATATATATATATATATTTTTATATATATATATATATATATATATATATATATATATGTACAGTCAGGTCCATAAATATTGGGACATTGATAGAATTTTCATATTTTGGCCTCTATTCACCACCACAATGGCTTTGAAATGAAACAAACAAGATGTGATTTAACTGCAGACTTTCAGATTTAATTTGAGGGTAATTACATCCAAATCAGGTGAACGGTGTAGGAATTACAACGGTTTCTATATGTGCCTCCCACTTTTTAAGGGGCCAAAAGTAATGGGACAAACTAAACAATCCTAAATCTAACTTTCACTTTTTAATACTTTGTGGCAAATCCTTTGCAGGCAATTACAGCCTGAAGTCTGGAACGCATAGACATTACCAGACGCTGGGTTTCATCCCTGGTGATGCTCTGCCAGGCCTCTACTGCAAATGTCTTCAGTTCCTGCTTGTTTTTGGGGCATTTTCCCTTCAGTTTTGTCTTCATCAAGTGAAATGCATGCTCAATTGGATTCAGGTCAGGAGATTGACTTGGCCATTGTATAACATTCCACTTTTTAGCCTTAAAAAACTCTTTGGTTGCTTTTGCAGTATGCTTCGGGTCATTGTCCATCTGCATTGTGAAGCACTGTCCAATGAGTTCTAAAGCATTTGACTGAATATGAGCATATAATATTGCCCGAAAAACTTCAGAATTCATTCTGCTGCTTTTGTCAGCAGTCACATCATCAATAAATACATGGGAACCAGTTCCATTGGCAGCCATACATGCCCACGTCATGACACAACCACCACCATGCTTCACTGATGAGGTGGTATGTTTTGGATCATCACTCTGGTACAAGTTGATCTTTGTCTCATCTGTCAATAGGATGTTGTTCCAGAACTGTAATGGCTTTTTTAGATGTTGTTTGGCAAACTCTAATCTGGTCTTCCTGTTTTTGTGGCTCACCAATGGTTTGCATCTTGTGGTGAACCCTCTATATTCACTCTTGTGAAGTCTTCTCTTGATTGTTGACTTGACACATATACAACTACCTCCTGGAGAGTGTTCTTGATTTGACCACCTGTTGTGAAGGAGTTTTTCTTCACCAGGGAAATAATTCTTTTGTCATCTACCACAGTTGTTTTCCGTTGTCTTCCGGGTCTTTTGGTGTTGCTGAGCTCTCCGGTGCGTTCTTTCTTTTTAAGAATGTTCCAAAGAGTTGATTTGGCCACACCTAATGTTTTTGCAATCTTTCTGATGGTTTTGTTTTCATTTTTCAGCCTAATGATGGCTTGCTTCACTGATAGTGACAGCTCTTTGGATCTCATATTGAGAGTTGACATCAACTGATTCCAAATGCAAATGTCACACCTAGAATCAACTCCAGACCTTTTACCTGCTTAACTTATAATGAAATAACGAGGGAATAGCCCACACCTGTCCATGAAATAGCTTTTGAGTTGATAGTCCCATTACTTTTGGCCCCTTAAAAAGTGGGAGGCACATATTGAAACTGTTGTAATTCCTACACCGTTCACCCGATTTTGATGTAATTACCCTCAAATTAAATCTGAAAGTCTGCAGTTAAAGCAAATCTTGTTTGTTTAATTTCAAAACCATTGTGGTGGTGAATAGAGGCCAAAATCTGAAAATTCTGTCAATGTCCCAATATTTATGGACCTGACTGTATATATAACTCCAACAAATGAATGGCACTAGGACACAGTAATCTTAAAGTAGAAAAAATTTGTATTAACAGATCAGGACCATACAAACATCAAATGACAAAAAACAAACATATATACATACCCCACACCCGGACACCACCTCCCCGCAATAATGGAAACTCACATCTGAATTCAGCTTTAGGTGGCAGAGACCCATACGTCACTGCCTTGCTGAGCGCATCCTGTTGTCATGGAGACCGCTGCGCTTGCGGTCCACCCAGTCAACATCTCACAACCACAAGTGGATGTAACTCAGGGGACCAAAAAAAGCGAAACACCACGGTATCCAATGACAACCGATGCATAAAGCATCTACTTAACCATAGAGACATGGATGCCGGAGGGTACTAGAGCCTAAGCACTGACTCTCCTACATCCCACAGACCTGAATAAAGGCAATATATACATCTGTAACAAAAATACAAATATATAAAAAAACACATACAACAAACACATAAACATTAGTCGCAAAGAGCTGTACCATATACCGGGTATCATAGACATCAAAATACCACGGTAATACACCATATTACCTCAGCAAATAAAATATCATCAAGCTAAACAAAAACAATTCTTAGCCACCTAACAGCAAATGTATTCCAAGACCTATATAATTAAAGGACATTCCAATTAATTTTATCGTTCAACCCATCTGGATGCATAGTACCCAATCTGAGAATCCACCTAGTTACTTTGTTCAAAAAAGGCTTGATTATGTCCCCACCCCTCAATGTCAAAGGGACAGGATCTACAGCGAAATATTTCAATGATTCCAAAGAGTGCCCCAAGGCTTTAAAGTGTTGAGCCACCAGCTGATCAATGTCTCTTCCAGCCAAAGTGAGACGTATGGCAGATCTATGTTGTGACATTCTTTCACTAAATTTACGTGAAGTCTGTCCTACATAATTCAATCCGCAGGGACACACTATCACGTAAACCACAAAGGAGGAACTACAGGTCAAAACAACAAAACAAAACGAATGTCAAACATCTTAGCAGAATGAGGATGTTTAAAATTTTTGCAAGCAATAGTATAGAGCATGTAGTGCAGCATCCGCACCTATAACAGCCAGGAGGTTTAACATACAGATTGGGAATTTTTGGCACACCAAGACCTGTAATGTCTGTACGGACCAAACAATCTTGTAAATTTCTACCCCTTCTAAATGCAGCCATTGGTTTTGTATATTTAAATACTGGAAAATCAGGATCAGTGGAAACTATGGACCACAAGTCCTGCGTCGCCCTGCGGATTACGGTAGTAAAATTACTCACCTATGGGATATGATTCATTTCATTTCTGCAAGAAGGTTTAAGTAGATCTTCTCTATCCATACCCAATACTTTTCATTTCTGCATCTGTAATGTTTTAGGCTCATAACCTCTAGCTCTAAATTTTTTAATCAAGATAACCAAATGAGAGGACACCTTAGACTTATTACTAGTAATGCGGGCAATCCTCATAATTTGGGACAATGGAAGACCCTTTTTAAGGGTCTTCCATTAAAAAGGTGTTATGGTCTGTAGCTTTATTAAACACCTCAGTTTCGATAACACCTTCAGCAATCAAAACCTTAACATCCAGAAAGCAAGCTTTGCTCTGACTGCAAGAATATGTGAATTTGATGAAAGGTGACCCAAAATGAATCTGTGACATCAAATCATCAAAAGCATCTATGACACCTGTCCACACGAGGAACACATCGTCAATATATCTAGTATGCAACAAAATGTGTTCCTTAATCTTAGGGTCCTCAAAAAATAATTTAACCTCTAAATCAAACATAAAAACATTAGCATACAAGGGGGCCAAGGATGAACCCATGGCACACCCCCATAGCTGCAAGTTGAACTGCCCATCGTACAGAAAAAAATTCCTGCACAATGTCAGTTCCAATAAGGAAAGAAACAATACATGATCAAACATCTCAGTGATTCCAAAAACCCTTTCATCGCCTGCAATCCCCCCTATGCGGGATAGATGTGTAAAGACTATAAATGTCTAAGCATCACAGTAGGGCCCCAGGAGGCAAATTCCCAACAATTTATGTAGGAAAGATGTAGTATCTTTTAGAAATGTCCTTCGTGTTAACAACAATGGTTGTAACACACAGTCCAACATTTGTGACACATTCTGATATAGGGATCCCCTGGTGGCTATAATAGGCCTGCCTCATGGTTTAGAATTGTTCTTGTGAAGTTTAGGGAGTGTATACAGCACTGGAGCTACAGACTGGGGCACCTTCATAGCTACCACCACCTTATCTGGTAACAACATTTTCTCCTGTGCTGTCTCCAGTATAGCAAACAACTCCTTCTGATATTCAGCAGTCGGATCATCCCGAAGTTTCTTATATACAGACACATCTGCCAGTTGCATAATCTCAAATCTGTAATCACCAATATCTTGAACCACGATGGCTCTGCCTTTGTCGGTGGCCCTAATGATGATTTCTTTACATAATTCTAGAGCTTTAAGAGCCCCATCTCAGCTTTTATTCAGATTATGATGAAATTTTACTGGCATTGAAAAGTATTTAATTACGGATTCATCCAATAGACAGTTGAAAGTTTTTAACATTATTGGATACTGGGTAAAAATTTGACCGAGTTAGATTTGAGAAAAGGTTCAAAGATAGAAGAACTAAGCATGTTTGGTTTATCTTGAAAGTGTTCTTTCAATCTGAGATAATGGTCAAAGCTGGGTAGATCTTTACACCAGTTAAACTGATCAAAGTGGTCTGTAGGAACAAAACTTAAACCTTATTTAAAACACTGGTTTCCAGCTCTCTCAATGGCCAAAGTGACAAATTGAAGATAAAGCTTTCTTCTTTGTGGTTATTTTTCCTATTCCTTGTGTTCTGCCTTCCCCTATGGGTGGGAGTGAATTTGAAGGTTTTATCGCCCTTGTAGTGCCTGTACCTAAATTGAGTCTCCAATTTTTGGATGCAATTCTGAGAAGCATTTTCCTCCAGGATTTTTTTGTGCTCTTTCTCAAAATTTGGCAGTCTTGATCCTAGTAATAAGCAATTCCCTATTTGCCTACTCAATGACCAGAGTCATGAGATCGAAGGCACATTTATTGAGACTGGCGATCCACTTGCATACGAATTCAGAGTTATGATGTCCAATAGTAGGGACATTCCAAACACAGAAGCCCCGTGGAATCCTATGTTCTTTAAAATAATCAGTCAAGGACATACTGTGCAATAAAAAATCAGTCTCCCGACATCTTAATTTCAGGAACTGATATTACGGCTCTTCAGAGTTGTGTGTAGAATCCGAAAAGTCTACAACCTCTTTAAACAAAATGTTATCAATTTGGGCTTGTGAAAAACTAAAAGTCTCTCCCTGATTAAGGATCACTAAATTTCGACATCCAAAGCCATCCTTAGACATTCCACTTGAAGCCTCCATCATATAGGACACAAAAGTGAACACACACAATGACAATGTTCAGCTCCGAGTAGGATAATGTATACAGGTTCACTGACAGAAAAAAACTCTTCAACAGGTGCCATGCAACAGGTGCTAAATGAGCACAAATGCATATCTCCACAGTTCTGCCTGCACTCTGTACAACACACAGTCAGCATGATCCTGTGCCAGACTCCAGAATCCATGAATAACTCCAACAAATGAATGGCAGTAGGACACAGTAATCTTAAAGTAGAAAAAATTTGTATTGATAGATCAACAGTTTCGGAGCGACTGCTCCTTCATCAGGACCATACAAACATCAAATGACAAAAACAAACATATATACATACCCCACACCTGGACACCACCTCCCCGCAATAATGGAAACTCACATCTGAATTCAGATTCCAGCGGTAGAGACCCACACATCACTGCCTTGCCGCGTGCATACTGTTGTCATGGAGACCACTGCACTTGCGGTCCACCCAGTCAACATCCGACAACCACAAGCGGATGTAACTCAGGGGACCAAAACAAGCAAAACACCACTGTATCCAATGACAACCGATGCATAAAGTATCTACTTAACCATAGAGACATGGGTGCCGGAGGGTACAAGAGCCTAAGCTCTGACTCTCCTACATCCCACAGCCCTTACTAAAGGCAATATATACATCTGTAACAAAAATACATATCAAAAAAACACATACAACAAACACATAAACATTAGTCACAAAGAGCTGTACCATATACCCTGTATCATAGACATCAAAATACCACCGTAATACACCATATTACCTCAGCAAATAAAATATCATCAAGGCAAACAAAAACAATTCTTAGCCACCTAACAGCAAATGTATTCCAAGACCTATATAATTAAAGGACATTCCAATTAATTTTATCGTTCAACCCATCTGGATACATAGTACCCAATCTGAGAATCCACCTAGTTACTTTGTTCAAAAAAGGCTTGATTATGTCCCTGCCCCTCAACGACAAAGGGACATGATCTATAGCGAAATATTTCAATGATTCCAAAGAGTGCCCCACTCTATGGTTAAGTAGATGCTTTATGCATCGGTTGTCATTGGATACAGCGGTATTTCGCTTGCTTTGGTCCCCTGAGTTACATCCGCTTGTGGTTGTCGGATATTGACTGGGTGGATTGCAAGCGCAGTGGTCTCCATGACAACAGGATGCTTGCGACAAGGCAGGGACATATGGGTCTCTGCCACTGGAAGCTGAATTCAGATATGAGTTTACAAATAGAAAAAGTACCTGGGCGCTTGGTGAGTGGATAACACACCTTGATATGTCACATCTGATTGGGTTAGTCAATCCCAATAATTAAATAAACATAGAAAGAGAAAGCAGCTGGAAAATCAAGTGGTGTATACAATGTAACAAGGTTCGGTAGTTTTAAACAATATTTTATTATCAAATGTATAAAATGTATCAGAACAGTGATTATTATACCTCTGATTGTACATATATTATAAAATAAACATTGTAGCAGGTTTGCTGCATAGTTTTAAACGTTAGTCCTATATCTCACACAAAGTCCTCAGTTAGTTCTAATAGATAATAGATGGAATTGAAAACAAGTTCAATGTGTATAAATATACTTATCAGTCATATAAAGTAGTGAAGGGACACGTTCCTTGAATGGTATTAGGTAGCGCTACCCGCTGAAGCCCTTAAAGTGAAAGAAATTTCAGTTGGGATCACGGTGTCACTATGAAGGCTCAGACCTTATTGAAGGGAGCCTGGATCTCCGTAGATCTTCTGCAGCCACAGCAGTGTTCTTGACTGCGGAGATTGGATTCCTCGTCCGGTAGCAAACCCCGGTGAGTTCAGGTGGAATGAAGCGCTATTTAGCGGTGTCCTCTATTATTAAGCAGTGGGATTCACGGTGTCACTAGGGAGGCTCAGACTTTGTTACCGGGAGCATGGATCTCCGTATACCATCTGACTTCAGGACTCGCTATCGTGGACCTTTCAGCACCACACAACTTCTATAAGGTAAGACACTGACTTATGTTTGTTTTTTGTTATGTCACAGTCTTGATGAAAAGGTCGTAAGACCTTGAAATGTCGACAAGACTTTATTTGTATATGATGACTGGAATACAATACCATTGATCTTTCACCAAATCCAGGAGTGCCGCCTTTTCCTTTTTTTGTGTGGTTGTTACACCACACTATAGGAATT
This sequence comes from Taudactylus pleione, assembly GCA_031769625.1. Lineage (NCBI taxonomy): Eukaryota > Metazoa > Chordata > Amphibia > Anura > Myobatrachidae > Taudactylus > Taudactylus pleione. The sequence continues at coordinate 2,182,277 of JAUIMM010000773.1, forward strand.
AACTATATATATATATATATATATATATATATATATTACAATACCTATATTGTGCTAAATTAACCAGTTTAACTTGAAATGCAAATATAAAACACATACAGTGCGATTCATTAAAAAGTCTTTTTAGTAGAGGCTGCTTCCCCAAGTGCGATCCCTTGCCAGTATGGACCAGAAGGGTTCTACGGAATGGTGATCTTGGGGAGTGTCAAACTACAATTATGCAGGTTCAAATTTTTTCTTGATTTTTTTTGTTTTAATATCTTAATTCAAAGAGGTATGAACTTCCAGCCTAAACTTTAATCCTCAATTAAGATGGCAAATAGTATGCCCTTTAAAAGGCACCTAGGGGTATATTTACAAAAGTAAGAGTTTTTAGAAGTGAAAATGGTGGGACTGATATACTAAAAAATGATACCAGTACAGACTGGTTGGCCAAATTACACGACAGTATCTCAAATTTGAAAACGGACTTGTTAAGCTTTAAAAAGAACAAATATAGAAAAGTTAAAGATGATTACAAAGAACTTCGTGTCTATCCTTGGCTACTGAACCATAGTGGCAGGAGAACCTGGAGGGAAATTTACATTAAAGAAAGAGAGAGAATATTATCTTTACTGATGTAGATTCACATACATCTATGAGTGACTCTGATCACTCCTCCTCATCTAGGGGACCTTTGTTAAAGGGAAATATGTACACTCGCAGCAAAAACAAGGCAGAAGGAGACCCTGTAGACGAGGAGGCCACATGCACAAAAAGAACACAGGACAAATCCAAGAGGGGAGGGAGGAAATCTCTCCAATTATACTCTTTCAGAGTCAGAACAGTCTGTTCTCTCAAAGGGTTTATCTTTTGTTCAGACATATCGCCAATCTGATTTCCAATGGGAAACTGAATTATATAAATATCATAAACAATTGAGACTCAAAGATTACTTTTCTAAACAGACTAACAGTAGTGATTCAAATACCTGCATTACACCTTTTAAATCTAATGTTTTTTCGATCTGCCCTCTAATAAAGCTTCGATTGAGACCTTTATAAGGTTAGTAAAAAGGGATACTTTACCTAAAATTAGAAAACATACTAAATATCATTAAAACTTGAATAAAGCAGAGATTGAGGCTATTACATTTTTGAAAGAGAATCAGGAAATCATAATCTGCCCCACAGACAAAGGCGGGGGGGGGTTGTAATACTAAACAGAAGTGATTATATTGAAGAAGTACAGAAACAATTAACTGAAGTCTCTTGTTATAAAAAAAATTATCATTTGACCCTACAGGTATCTATAAGCATGAAATTGACTTCATTATTCAACTGGATTTTAATAATAATTGGATTGATGAACCAACCATGAGATTTTGAACTCAAGATAATCTGAGGATCCCTCTCCTCTATATATTACCAAAAATCACTTGTATCCCCTCTGGGTAGACCAATAATTTCCTCACGGGGTTCTCTTAGCCAGACTCTTTCTTAATATTGTGATTATTTTTTACAGTCCGTTGTTCAAAATACCCCTTATTATTTAAGGGATACTACTGAATTTTTTTATTAAACTGAGACAATTTGACACTTTGCCAGATAACTGTCTACTGGTATCCTTAGATGTTTTGAGTTTATATACAAATATTGATCATGTAAAAGGGATGGAGGCAGTGAGAAGGGTGATATCATCAAGTACACACTATAAGTCCACCAAATGATTACTTATTATAATTGATGAAAGTGATTCTGCATAAAAACTATTCTTTATTCAATGCTTTTTTTCTTCAATTAAAAGGGGCCACAATGGTGTCAAATATGGTCCCTTCTTATGCTAATCTATACATGTACGACTATGAGACCACCTATATCACTGCCGATCCATTGTATTCAAAATTAATTTTGTTATTTTTGTTATATAGATGATCTTTTTTGATTTAGAATGGGAGTGCTGATGAGTTGGAAATTTTTGTGCATGCACTTAATCAAAAAGAAACCTCTATTGAGTTCACACACAAAAGTAGTACACAGTGTTTCGATTTGATGATTTAGTTTCCATTGTGGATGGTAAACTCATGACGTTTAAAAAAATACGTTTTAATGTGCTAATAGCTTCCATCCTCACTCGCTAAAAAGAGGGCTTCCATATTCCCAATTATTGAGAGTCACCAGGATTACCTCTAATGCTGACAAACTTCCAACAGCATTGGATAAAATGGGACAGAGTTTTATACAAAGGGGATATGACAAAAGAAAGGTCCAAGAGGCTATTGACAAATATCTAGCTCTTAATAGAGAGCAACTTTTAGACCCCAGACAAAGAGAAGAAATACAGGCCAGGATGATGTTTTCTACCACTGGGCATATTAAAAAGGCCAAATTAAAACACTGGCATATATTGTAGATGGACCCGGTTTTGGCAAAAAATGTGTGAACTTACTCTTGTTTTGTAATAAGAGAAGTCGAAATCTGAAGTAGCGTGTAACGTTCTCTGACATCATCACGTCTAATTGGCTTACACTACAAAGGGGTGCATTCAAATGCCCTGGGTGTGTAAATTGGCGATTTATGCATAATGGTAATTGGTTTTGTCATCCTGTCACTGGCAAGATCTTGTATGACTTGTGAAACCAAAATAATTAGTCTACGTGATTATCTGCCCTTGCAATAAACTGTATGTGGGCAAGACTACACGCATGCTGAAAGAAAGAATCAGCATGCATAGGAGTTCCATCAAAAAAGCCATGACATTGATTGAATCCAGTACACCACCTGTAGCTAAAAATTTTTTGTCTATGTGGACATTCGATTAACCAATTGCCTGGCATGGTCGTATCAGATACGACCATACCAGACTGGGCTTTCCCTGACATGGTCGTATCTGATATGACAGGTCAGAAACGCCCAGTGGGAGTCTTGCTGAAAGTTAACTTCCAGCAGCCGCCCATCTCAGAGGGACCTCCCGGTCCCTCTGCTCCCTTAGTTCCTACCGCTATGCCTGATCACTGCTGGAAGCAGTGCTCGGGCAGCCCCGTGCCGACGGCCCCCTTTACCCGGCGGCTGTAGAGGAGATGGAGCAGCCGCCGGGCACATCACATTGACAGCCCGCGGTGCTCCAGGACAGAGCAGCCGCTGGGCAAATCCTCCCCTCCGCCTAACCACACAGCTGGCTAAAAGTAAAATTCTCCCTCCACCGCTGTAGAGATCACGGCAGCCTGGCGGCTGAAGAGACTGCTCTGCCGCCGGGCAAATACTCCCCCATATGCCACCCACACTGTGAGCCTCTCCCCAGCATCACACCCATACCCGACGGCTGCAGATGGAAAGGAGCAGCCGCCGGGCAGATCCTCCTCTCCAGCCACCGTATAGATAGCGGCAGCTCGGCGGCTGAAGAAACAGCACATCTGGCGGGCAAATCCTCCCTCCTTTGGAACCCGCACCTGGAGAGGGAATGAAGCAGCCGCCGGGTATATACACAATACTGTCCTCCTCCTTTCCCTCCTCCCTCTCGTACAGCATCTGCTCTAGCCGCTGGATATAGGTCCCGCAGGGCAGCAAGCATAGTGCTGCCCCTCCCACTTACCCTCCCACCAATGTATATAAGCAGAAGAGCCCTGCCTATATATATATTTATATATATATATATATATACATACACACACCCACACACAGTATATATGTATATATACATATTATATGCATATATATATATACCTATGGCTTGTTACACTAGAGGCCGGAATATCAGAGACATAGTAGTGCATACAAGACATTACGGGATTCACAAGAGCTGAAAAATCAATAGCCCCTTTTCTACAACGTCCCCCAGGATGCTACAAGTGTCTGCAGTGCACTACGTGCAAGCAAATGATTATAGGGAATTCCATCAAACATCCCCATAAGGACAAAAAATATCAGATACGTTTTGTCCTAAACTGTTTAACTACGTATGTGATTTATACTATCATGTGTCCCTGTGGATTTTATTACATCGGCAAAACCATTCGTACCATCAGGGAAAGAATGGCTTTACATAGGTCGGCGATTAAATTGGCCTACAGCAGAGGCAGTTCCGAACAACCGGTAGCCCATCATTTCTTAGAAGCAGGACATTTGCCGTCCTCCTTAAGGCATATGGTCATAGACCATGAACCGATCTCCATCAGGGGTGGGAATCGAGAACATAATCTATTACGCCGGGAGGCTTGATGGATTCACCAATTGGATACAATCGCCACTAGAGGATTGAACGAAAAGATTAACTGGAATACCATTTAACTTTTAGAGTTGCATATAAGGTGTACGGAAGACTAGTCACATTGTCATCATAGTGATCGGGTGACTAGTTAGATTTAGCCAGCTATAGTTTCCTTCTATCTTAGGGGCATTTTTTGGCCAGTTACAGTAACCATTCGGAATGCAGTCTATATGTTCCAGGTATTTTGTTTGCATAGCCAATGCATTGTGACCTCTGATGTTATTCAGTTTATAGACTTTCATTGTGATTAGGGTACTAGCCAGGCAGAATTTCACCATGCTGTTTATCCCTTCAGGGCAGCAGAACTTATGTCCTGACTGCTCTTTGTTTCATTTTCCCTAGCGCTTAGGTCTGCTTAGCAGACCGGGGAGACGCTGCCAGGTTTCCTGGCAACCAGGTCGTGGCTTGGTGACGTCATTAGGACGGGACTTCGTCCTCGGCGTGGAGGCGCGCTGCCCGGTCTGCTGCAGATCAGGGATCCCTCATACCTATTTAAGGTAAGAATGTTTGTATAATGTGTTTGTTGTTACTTTGTTTCATGTATGTATCCGGGCCGCCTTGATAAAAGGGCTATGCCCTGAAACGTCGGCATTTGATGGCCTAATACAAACGATTTATTTATCATCTATTGCTGGGAGTGCCGCAGTTTTTTGTTCTTCTGTGCATGTCTAGTTGCTGAAGGCACCCATCATTTACTTTCTCTACTTACCATACGAGTGCCAGTCCGCTTGTTCTGTCTATATATATATATATATATATATATATATTTGTGTGTGTTATTTTATTTTATTTTTTTTAACAATTTTTTTATGTTTATATTGGTGTTATAGGCAATTTTGTTTTGATTATGGCGGTCCTGTATCGATCAAGAGTCGATACAGGGCCTATGATTAGGGATGGTATACTATACAGTATACTAGGGATGGCCACTGACCATTGATAGTTTACAAACTATCGATGGTCTATGACCAATAACAAGTTGTTGTGCCATTGCTGATGGTCATCGATACTGTACCATCAATGGCAGCCTGAACCGATGTTAAGGAAACATCGGTGGCTGCAGTCTAGAACAAGTGATGATTTTTTGATCGATGGTTGCCACATCGATAGATAATCATCGATTGTTTGAAACTGCAGTCATCGATGTTTCCTTAACATCGGTTGGGCTGCCATCGATTGTGAAGCTGTCAATAACCATCACTACAGTATACCATAAATTTAGCTATATTTATGGTATACTGTGTTTAAAAAAAAAATTGAAAAAAAATGCATAAAATCGTGTAGGATAAGTTTTAAAAACATGTTCTTGACCAAATTCAGTTATAAAAAAAACGACAATTTTGGAGCGGTTTTTGGAAATAAAATTCATCAGTTAAGTGGTTAAGGCAGGGGTTCCCAACCACGGTCCTCAAGGCACACTAACAGTCCAGGTTTTAGGGATAGCCATACTTGAGCACAGGTGACTTAATTAGTAACTCAGTTGTATGGATTTAACCATCTGTGCACAATCATGGATATCACTAAAACCAGGACTGTTAGTGTGCCTTGAGGACCGAGGTTGGGAATCACTGGGTTAAGGACTTAAAATTTATGCCTTTGGATCATATTCCACCACCTTGCAGAGGAGGTGACAGACATCGCTCTTTACTCCAATGTGAATGTGAATGGATATACAAGCTAAACTCCATTTCCTCTAATGGCCTTAATGAGGAATTATTATTTACTCCCTTTATCTAAGTGACTGTTTTTGAATTCTATATATAGGGAACTATCATCAGAAATAATCTCTTTTGGGCTTTATTTTTTATATTATTTATTTTTCTGCTGGACAATGGACAATGGATTTATGGATTTACTGTCTTTATAAGCATGTTTGTTTGTTTTTTGATGTACTGTATGTGTAAAATCCCTATTAATGTACATTAAAGGTGCGTATCCACTAAAAGACATAGAAACGAGTGCACAATTCTAACATTGTAATCGTGCAGTCATTTCACAGTCTGTGATGTGCCTACACTGAACATTCAGTCGCTCAGTTTAGCACATCAATCATCTTCGTACATGCTGAACCTGACGTTATCATCAGGTTGACCAGCATGTTCGAACAATGATAGATGTCAAAAACATCCAGCGGGTACGCGCATCGCTTTTCATTTTTTACTTAAAACTGCCCGATTTGCGGATGATTAACAAGTGATTGAATGATAACGATGATGTTATCGTTCAATCGGCCTGTTTAATTGCATAGTGGATACGCACCATAAGACTTATATAGTCATTCGCGATATGCTTATGCTACAACCAGATGATTTACATATTGTTAATGGATTATTTTCAGATTAATTCCAGTTTTATACATTCTGTTTGTTTTGGTGGTGGTACATTCTATCTGTGGGATTGCTGCACTCCTTCTGCATGTGCAGTGTAATGATGCGCTGACCATGCAGATTAAGTGGAGATTCATTAAATAACTGAATCTTCTAATGGGTATGTAATGTTTTGATGATTATTTCTTGTATATCGTTTTTGTATTTATTTTGTTGTGATTATATTAGATTACTCTTGTCATGGACGTGGTTGCCATGGCCGTTTTGTTTACTTCCGGTGAGTGGTTTCAACCAGGCTCCCTGTTTCCGCCATCTCACCCCCACGCATCCACATTCCCATACACTTTCTCTCTCTCTATCTCTTGGACTCTCTCTCTCGCTCTCCCTCTCTTATCATATTTGTATTGTTTATATTGTATTTTAACTAGTATTGTGAAGTTTAAATACTGTGATTATATAAATACATTTTTGCTTTACTGCATCTTATGCGCAATGTACTTATTCAAATGAAATTATCCAAATGATTTAAAGGTATATAAATTCTGGTTAACACTTTATGAGTTTATATATATATATATATATATATATATATATATGAATTATAATATGTTATTTAATGATAAAAATTGAATATTTGCTTCAGAAATATAAGTTTTAAAACAGGCAGTTGCCTACAGGTACAAACAGACAAACAGAACAAAGCAAGAACAGAAGGATAATAACGCACCCCTTAGCAGTAACTATACCCCATATTTATGATGGCTTTTTTACATGATGGTGTTCTTTGATACTACATTAAAATAATTTTTTTTTCATAATTTCCTACATGGTGGTGTGCTGGTCTTCTGAGAAAGTCCTGGATGGATAATTCTTGGTGCACTTTATATATATATATATATATATATATATATACATATATTTATATAAATATATATATATATACATATATACGCATATATATATATATATCTTATATATATATATTACAATACCTATATTGTGCTACATCAACCAATTGAACTTGGTACGATTCGTTAAAAAGTCTTTTTAGTAGAGGCTGCTTCCCCAAGTGCAGTCCCTTGCCAGTATGGACCAGAAGAGTTTTACGGAATGGTGATCTTGGGGAGCGTCAAACTCCAATTATGCAGGTTCAAATTTTTCCTTGATATTTTCTGTTTTAATGTCTTAATTCAAAGTGCATGAACTTCCAGCCTAAACTTTAATCCTCAAGCAGGATGGCAAATAGTACGTCCTTTAAAAGGCAACTAGGGGTATATTTACTAAAGTGAGAGTTTTTAGAAGTGGAGATGTTGCCAATAGCAACCATGACCCAGCCACCGCCTGCCGGAATGATGTGGGCAGTGGCTGGGTCATGCATTAAGCTCCCACTGACCAATGTTTGCCACCCACCTACCCACTAACTGCCCACCAATGTCATGGGGCCACCTAATTAATTAGAAAATACTTCAAAATTTAGCAAAAATGTATAAACAAGTATATTACAACAAGATAAACAAATACATTACAAGATAAACAAATACATTACAACAAGATTATAACAATCATATTTTTTCAAAAAAACACAATACATTACATTTAAAAGCATCATTCCTTGTAAAACAGGGGTCTTCAACTTTTGGCCCTCCCGGTGCTGTGGAACTACACAACCCAGCATGCCCTGCCACCATTTGGAAATAAACAGCATGCTGAAACTGTTCCAGGGCATCCTGGGATCTGTAGTTCCACAACAGCTAGAGGGCCAATGGGTGAAGACCCATGCTGTAAAAGAAAGAAAAACATTAAAATACCAAAAAATAAACACATGACATTCCAGTAAAAGAAAACACGATTACAATATTGCACCAAACATTAAAAACCTGTAAAAAAGATAATATTAAAACATTAAAAAATGTAACCATAACCACATAAAATATAACAAAACTATATACATTAACATTTAAATGTCCTCTTTTTCCTTCTTCCTAGAAATGTCCATGGATAGTGAGCGTGACTTTATCACAGGATTCATAGAAATTCTGCAGTTTAAAGAGTGCCTGTGGTGCATAAGTTGTCACCAATACCATAACTAGAACCACAAATTGGCCGCTTTATGAGTTTTTTATTACAGTATAGGAAAAGGTTCATTGCCGACACAGACCTCAAAACTGTCCAGCACAAGATTCAAAACCTCAGGACAGTGTACATTAAAGAAAAGAAGAAAGTTGATGACTCCAAAAGATCCGGCGCAGGCACCGATGATGTATATGAACCATTGCTGTGGTACTACAAACAGATGTCCTTCATAATCGATCAGGAGCCACAACGGCAGTCTCTGGTGTTGATGGCTGAGCAAGAGGGAGAAGAGGAGGTTGCAGAAGTGACTGGACCGTCTGCTGAAGTCTTGGTAATTAGTGACACAGTTAATAAACCAAAGCCTTATTGTTTATGTAGTTCAATCCAAAATGTCCAATATAGTCAGTAGTTCACAGACATTCCTGTGGCACTGCACCTATTCCATTGAAATATGGCATGCACTCCTCCTTCACTTCTTTGGCACGTGCGGTCGATGTTGTTGTATTTGGTGCTGCAGACACAGATGTCAAATGGCCAATGTCCCCCGGAGGTCCTACATCTTCTGGTCTAGCTGGGACTCATCCTCATTGGGTAGTTTTTCTTTGCAGAGAGTTATGCAGCACACAGCACGCCATCATGACCCAGTCCATCTTCTCCATGCATAGGTTGATGGTGGTGTGGAAAAGGCGGAAGCAGTTGCTCAGTATTCCAAATGCATTTTCCACAATGCGCCGTGCCTGGGAGAGACGGTAGTTGTAGATCCTCTTCTCTCTGGTCCGGGCCCTCTGTACAAATGGCTTCATCACATGTTCATGTAATGCAAAAGCCTTGTCTGCGACAAAAATGTAATTTAGCCCGTGCTTTGTCTGGTCCAGTGAGGGCAAGTTAAGGGTTTTGTTGGTGAGTCTTTGGTAGAAAGTCTGTTTGAAGGACCCACCATCCGAAGCACGGCCATCTACAAACAGAAATTCGTAGTTGGCATTCACCACTGCCATGAGAACGATGCTGAAGAATCTTTTGTAGTTGTAGTAATATGATCCGGTGTTGGTGGGTGGGTTGATGCGGATTTGTTTTCCATTGATGGCTCCTCCACAGTTAGGGAAATTCCAACGTTGTTCAAATTCTTCAGCAATGCTCTTCCACTCCTCCACAGTGTTAGGAAACTGTAAAAATATTTAAAAAAGGGTTATAACATATCTAAAATATTATTTTTCTATTTGTTTCCTATATAGACTCCCACCCAAGACCCTGATTTGGCTTCCACTCCAGACCTGAGTCTGCTTGGGGAAAGTGATGTGGAGAATAACACCCAACTGGCAATACCCATTGCACCCACACCCTCATCCTCTTCCCTACCACCACAAAAAAAACAGGGGAAAGAGGAGATTCATACTGAATGGGAGGACATATTTCTTATGAATGCAGAATACCTCCTACAAAAATCTCCAAATGCTATAGACGACTTTATAGCACATGTAAACAGCAGTATGAGGAATATGGATGAGGATACCAAAAAAAATCTCAGGCTAAATTATGACCTATTGAGTAGGTGTATGAGCAAAAACCTAACCAACTCCACTTATATGACTGAACCAATGCTATATTCCCCTGTACCAAACACCTATGTCAGGCACCCCCCAGCCCAGTTAGAGATTACTCCCTCACCCAGCACCCCAAGCACAAGCACTACCAGGTTTAATGCTCTGCTGGATGCAGCGGATGAATCGCCCTGTTATACACACATGTAATTTATTTACTTTTTTATTTCTTGCTTTTACTATCACCATATTTTATCCATCCCAATAGGTGCTGCCTGAATGGTTTAGGGTGGTGATGACGCTGTTTGGACAAGGTCACTATACACATGGCACAAGAACACATTGCTGGAAGCCAGGGCCACAATGTATACTTGTGCCATGTGTGTATTGGCCCATTCAAACTGGCGTCTGACCCACCCCATAACATACAGCACGCTACCCATTGGGATTGATAAAATTTGGTGATAGATAATTTTGTTTTTTATTTTTCTTGCTTTTATTATCACCAAATTTTCACCATCCCAATAGGTACTGCCTGAATGGTATAGGGTGGTGATGACACTGTTTTGGTGATAATGCTGTTTTGTAAAAATGTTATTGCAATCTATATTGCATACAGTTCAGTGCACAGTTTGGGTTGCCTACAGGTCAGTGCACATTTTGGTTAATGCAGCCTACTATTTGCTGTCTAATAATAATAACATCAAAAAAAATTGTGAGGACATAGTGTGCAAGTATTTTTTGTCCACAGTGGCTCTGTATTGTTCCCGTGTTGTTGTAGTGTTGTGTACACAAGATGGCTGCTATGCAGCACAATTAAAATAAATAGAAAATGCACCAGCGCTTCACATAAACTATTAAGGCTGCAAAAAACTACATAGGAGTAGTCTCTTTCACTCCAAATAGAAATCACAAAAATACAGAGATATAGTTTTTGCGCCACTAGATGGGGTCAACAAGTGTTCATCTATAAAACAAAGGATTACGATTAATCCAGTGACTCCAGTCAATAAACAACCTTGTATAGTTCTCTTGTCTCAGATCTTCTTATAACCAGAGGTGATACTCTCAGGGATGTTTCCAGAGATCATGTGAAAGAGAAGAAGATAAGGCTCCACATAGTAAAGTACTTCCAAACAACCTTTATTCCAACAAAAATATATATATAAAACAAAAACACAATCTACAGGATAAAAAGGCAAATATTAGCCGTGTACCGTGTAGTTGGGGTGCAGTCTCCTAACACCCAAGCAAGCATAAGATGGAAATTTCCACTAAGTCTCCTGGGAATGACTCATGGACCTGCTGCAGTCTAGGAAACGTTCCCCTATGGTACCAGTCAGACACCAACACGTTTCGACTCACAAATAATAAGAATCAGGGTATGTGCCTATAGTAAGGGGAATATAAGTGACAGCCTTTCACTTATATCCCCCTTACTAGTTCCTCATTGGTCAGTCAATTACTTGAAGATTCTCCCATAGGTATCTTAACACAAAACAATCCTCATACCTTATACAGTAGATCCCTCATTAGTGCACACATCAACATCCATTTCATTACAGTATAACCACCCATTTCGTATATAATCGGCAAATATTTTCAATTGCGTTCCACATCCAGAATGCACAATACTTCCTGTTTCCTAATTTCCTATTAGCCACTGACATCCGGTCCGGACATTATGTATTCTCGTACTGTGCATCCACCTAACTAAACCCCACGTGAGGTGGCCATGGTAACGGCATCATCATCATAATGCCGCAAAACTTCCGGACTCTCCGCTGCTCCTCCTCTCAAGCTATTACTGTCAGAGACAAACATCCGGTAGTGCTAGTTGCGCCCTCCATGAGATAACTACACGTCACTTACAGAGTCCCGGATGTTCTTACTATTGACCTCCACATACTTTCTCCTTGGAACGCAAGCAAAGAAAACTCTTCCGATGCTGCGTTCCACATATGGAAACAACAATGATAAAGTCCACATTATGCATAATGGTAGCTTCAAGGTGCAGAGTGCAAATATATACATATATGAAAAATAAATATATATAAAAATATATATAAAAATAAAAATCAGGAGGATATGAGATAAATAGAGATAAATATAGAATGGAGGAAGATTTCAAATGAATATATTAAAATTATTAAAAATGGAAATAAAATTCATAAATAAACTTGAAGTTAATAAAAAAATACATCCCCAACTGTCTACAGGAACCACTTAAGCTCAAAGTCGCTATTCATCCCATTGGGAGAAAAAGTGCATAATTCATAGATCCACTTCATCTCTACCTTAGCTAAATTCTCTCCTATATTCTTCTTTCTCCAATGATTAGTGACTTGGTTGATGCCTAAAACCAATTTCAAACTTTTAACAGAACATTCATGAGATTCTTTAAAATGATTGGAGACTGAGTGTTTCTCAAACCCTTTCTTTATATTTCTTAGATGTTCTGCCCAGCATTCCCTTAGTGGTCTTGAAGTACGACCAACATATTGGAGGCCGCATTGGCACTCCAAAAGATATATACAATTCTTACTATTACAAGTAATGAAATCTTTAATCTCATACTTGACTTTAGTAACATTGGATATAAAAGTTTCTACTTTGCTTTGTTGTATTTTATGGTTTTTACACATCAGGCATAGTCCACATCTGTGGAACCCTGTCGTTTTGATTCTACCCACTCTTTTTGGTGGCACCGCACTCTTAACCAACTTATTTTTTATATTCGGTGCCCTTCTATAGACAAACTTGGGCTTTTCTGGTATGTTGGATTTTAACATTGCGTCTTTCCCCAATAGATGTCAGTGCCTCCTGAGTATTCTTTCCACCTCCTTATATTGGCTGCTAACTGTGGTGAAGAATGGTAATTCACATTTATCTCCCAAATGTTTTCTCTTTCACTAGTAGGTAATAATTCTTCTCTATTAACCTCTACCATCTCTTTGATAGGGCCTTCTACATCCACACATTTATAACCTTTAGAGAGAAATTTACATTTTAAAACTTCCGATTGTTCTTTAAAAACTTCTAAATCTGTACAATTCTGATGGACCCTTCTCACTTGCCCTTTTGGAATATTCTTCAGCCATAATGGGTGGTGATTACTACTACAGTCAATATAGGCATTGCTATCCGTTGGTTTATTAAAAGTTTTAGTTTTTAAAACCTTTTCCTCCACATATAAAACAACATCGAAAAAATTAACACTAATCTTACTAATATTAAAAGTGAAGGCAATACTAAAAATATTATCATTAAGGTTATCACAAAAAACTTTTAAATCCATTTCACTACCTCTCCATATAAATAAAATATCGTCTATTAAACGATACCATTTGACAATACTTGTGGCAATACTATTATTCTTCCAAATTTTCAGGCCTCCCAATACCCCATAAACAGGTTTGCATATGATGGGGCGAACCGAGTACCCATGGCAGTACCCTTACACTGTTCATAAAATTTCCCACCATGCCAGAAAAAATTATTATTGAGAATGAAATGAATACCTTCAATTAAAAAATTGACCTTCTCATTCTCCAAGTCCCCCATGTTCAAAAAATATTTAGTAGCATCCAACCCTTGGGAAAGTTCATTGATAGTATACAGACTTGTCACGTCTGCAGAGACTAAAACAAAATCATCCTCCCAATTTATATCTTTCAATTTATTCAAAACATCACTAGTATCCTTGATATACGAATCTAATTTTACTACCTCTGGTTGTAGATGATAATCAATAAAGTGGGACAGGTTAGATGTAATTCCCTCCATCCCAGCAACTATTGGGCGACCCGGAGAGTTCTCTAGATATGAACCTTAGGTACTACATAAAACACTGGAAGGCTCGGATTATCTATCAAAATATATTGTTCTTTCTTTTCAGAAATAACATCCTTATTTCTGTATTTCGATAATAGGATTCTTAAGTCCTTATTAATCCATTCACTGGGATTACTCCTCATTACCGCATAGGTCTCCCTATCATTAAGCTGTCTCATAACCTCTTTTTCATATACTGCCGTATCCATAATCACGATACTCCCCCCTTTATCAGCGGATTTAAACGTGATGCCTCCATTGTCACTTAAGTTTCTTAGGGCATTCCTCTCTTTCTCCCCCACTTAGGTTCCAGTGTTTCTAAATCTGCTGTGACCACCTTATTAAAACATTCCACAAAACACCCACAACTAAAAACAGGATTAAAAGTGGACTTCGGTCTGAAGACTTCTTGCTTATTGGTTGCACAAGTTTGTCCTAAAATATATTTTTTCAAAGAGATCTTCCTTGTGAACTTCTGGATATTCAAATAGGTCTCAAATTTATTCAACTTGTAATTTGGAGAAAATTTTAGACCCTTTTTAAGAACTGACTCTTCCTCTTTAGTTAATATATGTGTACTTAAATTAAAAATCTTAGTAGTTTCCTCCTTCTCCATATTATGAACAGATTAACTTTCCTTTAAAAGCTCTATTTTAGATTTTTTCGTTGATTTCTTTGTCAACCCCTTTCCCCTCTTTCCTCTTTTTTTACGTTTATTTACAATCTGTGATCCCATTTCCTCCTTCCTAAAAAATCCTCCTCCCCCAACACTTGAAATCTATTCCTCATACTCTCAGGATTTTTCTTGATTGTTTCTCCTGGATACCATTCATATCTAACACAATTAGTTTTTCTCCTGGGAGTATTCCTGCTATTTGGAAAGTATCCTTTCCGATTACTTCTCCATTCCCTTTCATCTTCCCTTTGGCGATAATTATTCCATTTTACATAATTTTGATGCCTTATCCTATTCAGCCTATGTTCATAGTTCTCTCTATATCTTTCTTTATCCCGAAGTTGGTTTCTATTCCTCGAATAGGAGTTTCCCTGTCTATTATTTGAACTGTCTACACACTCACATGGGGTATTATTGCTCTCCTTCCATTTTCTCCCTCTAGGGGTGTTATTTTGTTCCTCCTCTTCTCCTATACTCAGAATATCATCCTCTACTCGTTCTTTCTCTCGTATATTTTCCATTTTATCCCTTCTAAGTTTAGTCTTTTTTCACAGGATGACCTCTTTCTCTTTTCTAAAAATGTTATTCTCCATTTCAATTTCCATAGCTTGATATTCTTCTATTTTACGAAAGGGTTCTAATTGTACTGTAAAGGTCTAAATTTCATCCTCAATTTCTACTAGATTCTTTTTCCTTTCTTGAATAATAAGCTCCATCAATGCAAAGGAACAATCCTCTATTATCTTATCCCATCTTTCATACAATTCACTACTTTTGTTTCTAGATGACGCTTTTTTATCTATTTTTAAACCTCTAGGTATTACATGTTCTGCTGCATATTTCTCTAGTGTGGCTGCATCCCACCATACTTGACTTTCTCATAGAAGTACATGTTCCAAATTCTTCAATATACCTCCTACTTAATCATCATTACTTATATCCCTATTTACATCTGGGTATTTCTCCCCTGTATCAAATATGGTGTTAATTAACACTTGACATTGATTCCTATACCCCAACATGATGCAGCTGATGAATTTACAGAGACAAATGAGTACAATTAAAATAAATAGAAAATGCACCAGCGCTTCACATAAACTATTAAGGCTGCAAAAAACTACATAGGAGTAGTCTCTTTCACTCCAAATAGAAATAACAAAAATACAGAGATACTGTATAGTTCTACATAATGGCAGTTTCAAGAGATCTGAGGCAAGTGGATCCTGTGGATTGTGTTTTTGTTTTATATATATATATTTTTGTTGGAATAAAGGTTGTTTGGAAGTACTTTTCTATGTGGAGCCTTATCTTCTGTTTCACATGATCTCTGGAAACATCCCTGAGAGTATTACCTCTGGTTATAAGAAGATCTGAGACAAGAGAACAAGGACATTTATTGACTGGAGTCACTGGATTAATTGTAATCCTTTGTTTTATAGATGAACACTTGTTGATCCCATCTAGTGGCACAAGAACTATATCTCTGTATTTTTGTGTTTTGCTATGCAGCACAGTTTTATGCTTGATTTGCACTGTTATTATGTTGTGTTTTATACACAAGATGGCTGCTATACAGCACAGTTTTCTGCCTGATTGGCACTGTTATTTGTGTTGTTTACACAAGATGGCTGCTATGCAGCTCAGTTTTCTGCCTTATTGGCACAGTTAAAGAGTTACATTTAAAAAAATATATGAAAAAAAATAAAAACTATTTTTTTTCTTTCACAAGAAACTAATGTGTGGTGTGTTTTTCTTCTTTCATTGCAATACTGGAACTGCAGCACTTTAACGATTGCTTTGCAGGTCTCCGGAATGATGGTGCCCAAGGACTGAGGTGAGATGAGTGTCCCAAACTTCAGGTCTTCAAATGACCTTTCTGTAGCCAGATACCTCAGGGTAGCCACCAGTCTCTATTCAGCAGGGATTGCCCTCCGCCACCTTGTGTCCTGTCTCTGGATGTGGGGGGTCACCAGATGCAGCAATTCCTGGAAGGTGGTGTCATCCATGCGCAGGTAGTCGTGGTAGTCATCCGGGTTGTTCTCCTTGATCTCCATCAGCAGGAACATGTGAGAGCAGGTATCCCTTTGTAGTAGCCACTCCTTAGTCCAGCATGCTCTCGTCCTTCTTTGCTGGGCCCTCTTCCTAATCTCCCGGACTCCAGCTTTGGCGACCAACACTCTATACTGATAGGGACGCATCAGCACAGAATTCTGGAACAGGATAGAATGCAGGTGGGTAGCACACACTTGCAGGTAGAATAAACTTTGTAAAAGGCAAGCCAAATACAAAGAGCACAGTAGCAATGTACAGGATTCAGCAGGAATACACCTAGCCTCACTAGTAGCAGAGCAGAATGTGCACAGAGTTTAAAGGGTGCCTGCTTAGCTTAGCTAGCCCCTCCCATTGTTATGACTATTTAATTCTCCCACCAATTGTCAAGAGCCTTTTTTTTTTTACAACTCACAATTTATGTTGTCCGATCTCACGATGAGTATGATCAGATCAATCATGAGATCGTGAAACGGATTGGGTGAAAATTGGGTGATTTTCCAAAATCGTGATCACGACAGCAAGTGAGCTCCCGAGAGTTCACGGGGAAATCGTACACGATATCGGATCGTAAGCACATCGTTATGTGTGTGGGCACCTTAAGGTAACTTGCTGCTCCTATCACAATATATATACCACTACCTGACCTGTGAGCTGTACACTGTTGCAGGGAAGTTGCCCTCCATTGGATATCTCCAGCTGAGGACAATAAGAAACATCAGGCTGGATAGGTCATTCATATTTTGACCTGAAAACTGAATATGTATTGTGATAGGAGCAGTCAGTTACCTTAGTCTAAGTGCCTTTTAAAGGAAGTACTTTTTTCCATCCTGATTGAGGATTAAAGTTTAGGCTGGAAGTTCATACATTTTGAATTAAGATATTATAAGAGAAAATGTCCAGGAAAAATTTTAACCTGCGTAACTGGAGTTTGGTGCTCCCCAAGATCACTATATATATATATATATATATATATATGGAACCCTCATACTCTACGTTTATATTATATTATGATATATGATATATATTTATGATTATATTATTTTCCACAAAGATTTTGCAGACTGAATTATATTTATTCGATAATTTATAAAAAAAAAAACCCAGAAAGGCTGGAATGATAGTTATGAAATATTCTCCAGAAGTAAAAAAGTCCAAAAAATATGCCAGAAATTAAAACCTTACAGAACAGAGTTATG
Source organism: Taudactylus pleione (assembly GCA_031769625.1). Lineage (NCBI taxonomy): Eukaryota > Metazoa > Chordata > Amphibia > Anura > Myobatrachidae > Taudactylus > Taudactylus pleione. The sequence continues at coordinate 2,200,218 of JAUIMM010000773.1, forward strand.
AAAACGACACGGTGGCATTTAAAATGAAGAAAAAATTACCAGCACTGATGAGTTTCCCATGATAGCACTTTAGAGCCACATTCCTGCAAAATGGTGTTACTGTAATTGCGCCTGGATAAACCGTGGTGTGATGGCTTTATTTTAAATGTTGGGAATTTACTATTATTTTGTATATAAAGTACATACAGTACACAATTCATGGCTATTCTTGTTTGTTTATCAGTCTGCTCCAATAAAAAAAATATTTTGGTTTAAAAAAGTTCACAAATTCTAGAGAGCATAAATTTTATATTTGGATTTAAAATTAGGCTGGCATAAGCCCCCAACTCCAAATACATTTTCACATTTTAAATATTCCTTCCATGTGGCACAATAAGGCTTTGCCAAGGTTCATATTTGCCTTTCAAGCTGAATTTACTGTTAACATTGAGGCCTTCGTTGCTTAGATGTAATGATTTCAATACGGTGACAACTAATCTCCCATTATAACTTGCTACCGGTTTTACAGTTCTGCACAATTGCTGGCATAGATGTTGGCATAACATTGAGAAATTGTTCCTTCAATCCTTACTCTTTTTAGAGATGTTTAGTGCTAAGCTCCAGATGGATTAAAGAAGACTAATATGAGATGTTTTGTCAGCATCACAAGAAAGCAGTCACTTATTTGCTAATCATTGCAAGGAATAAGTATATGTAAGTACTAACATTGATGAATTAAAAAGTCTGTGTCTCTGTCACCTACAAATTGACTCATGTCAGTAGTAACAGTGTAATGCTCTGGCTGCATTCTGCTGCGGTTCAGAATAAACAATGATTTATTTTAAGAAATTACTATGAATCAGTCTTTGTTCTGCTCCTCCATAAGTAAGCTCATATGCTCATAAAGACAAAACAGATGTATCACAGTGCAAAGCACAGTTTACCAAATACAATTTTACTTTTACATGTAACATATGAAATACTGGCAACTGTGCTGAGTTCTAGACATTAAAAAAGAAAATATCAAGGAAATATTTGAACCTGCATAATTGGAGTTTGCCCATGGTCACCATTCCATATACTATATATATATATATATATATATATATATATATATATATATATATATATATATATACTGTATCTATACAGAACCCTCATATTCTATGTTTGCCTCAGTAACTATATTATTTTCCGCAAAGATTTTGCAGACAGAATTATATTTATTCGATAACATGATATACATCTGAAACATGTTTAGATGTCCACATAAACATGATAAAACATGGCTATTTTAGTTAAAAGGTGATGTAGGCACTAATAAATGAGTGTTGTAATCCAATATAACATAACACATTACATGAAAAGTGTTAAAGAGTGAATAGATACATAGACAGACTGTTAGGAGGACACTGTTTTTATATTTTGGCCTTTGATGTACTGCTGCTCAACAGTAGGGGATGCTCTTCTGAGCCTGTACTGTGGTCAGGTGTCAGGTAATTGCCTAATCATAACTTGCATGGATTACTATACACAACTGTCTATTTAGTTTGCCTATTCCCAGCACTCTTTGCTGGGTCATCAATGTTACTGGCCTTGTGTTGCTGTAAGCTTCTGTGTTTTGTACCTTCTTCCTTCATTTATCGGGTTACTTCTTTCTCTTCTCAGTTCACTTATACAGCACTTTATTTATTTCTGCCTTGTTCCCATTCTTATCTCTGAATTATTATCTGCATTTCCAAGTGCATCTGTTTTTCGAAGTATATCTGCATTTCCAAGATTATTTGCATGCTCCTGTTATTGTATTCTTCCTCAATAAACATCCTTTTGAATATATTACTATATTATGTGGTTTGTTGCTCAACCACATCCAAGGGGATCATGACACATACTATACGAGTGATCTACATCAAAAATACTCACTTCCTTAGTAATATATGAATTTTTAATATATATGTCATATATTAATTATATTAAAGTGTTTTTTATAACTCTTTCCTAATAGCCTTATGTGTAAGTAAAAGTATTTATATTGAAGTTGGTAGAATACAGATAACCAGCCGAGGAACTGACAGAGCAGAGCAGTGAATGATAAACATTTAGAGAGGAATATCAGTCCTGCATCTGCATTCAAAATCGATTGTAGTGGGGAAGACCAGTAAAGAGACTACTGCAATTATCACATGTAATTATGGTGTCCAGTATGTCGGTAGAACAACTCGTATGCTTCATACACGCTTTTTGAAACACAGAATAAATGCTATAAAGGGGGTTAACACACTTACGGGTCTATTTATTAAGCAGTGTTAGGAGACAGAGTGAAAATGATAAGGTGCCAGCCAATCAGCTCCTAACTGCCATCTCACAGGCTGTGTTTTGAAAAATGACAGTTGGGAGCTGATTGGCTGGCACCTTATCACTTTTCACTCTGTCTCCTAACACTGCTTAGTAAATAGACCCCATATTCTTATCCCAACATGTGAAACAAAAGCTTGGAGGTGATGTGGGTGTCCTGAAACTTCAAGGCATTGAGCAAATCAAAAAACTCCTAGAGGTGGTGATCGCTTCAATCTATTATGCAAATGAGAGGCTTTTTGGATATTTTCACTTGGTTCTTTATTTCCGAATGGCCTCAATGATTGTATAGAAATGAATAATATTTAATGGCTGGCTCCATTGGAGTTTTTGCTACTATATATATGTCTGTGTATATATGTATATATATATATATATATATATATATGTGAAGATTACAATGCCAATCAAATATAGAGACTTCTAGTTATAGGTCTACTCTATGTATCTTATTTTATTATTTATATGAAACCAAAATATATCAAGCACTCCCTAATAATATGGGTGTCAGCTCAACCAGTAGAAAATGTATCAGTGGTGATCTGATACACAAAAACAGATAAAATTAATGGAACAGGAATCTGAGTGCCTTCTTTAAGGGAAGAAGTCAATACAAGGACGAAACGCGTTGGTTGCTCCTGCTTTTTACCTTCTCTCATGAACTTACCAGTTTTCATGATCAGATAAGCTAATATCAATCTTATTTACTTGCATCTTTTAAATAATTTTTACCCTTGTATTTGCACATTTTTTTATGTTGTTTGTATAATATTCCCTTTTCTATAAGGGGAAAGTTTATTGTTTTTTTTTGTTTTTTTTCTATATTTTATACACTTTTTGCATATATTTATTATATATAGATGTATTTATATTTCACATATTTATGTATTGTGTTAACACTTATTGAAATATGGCGATCAGATAGATATTTCTGGGAGCTCATCATTTTATTTATTCACTTGGCACTTTATATTTTAGCACGTTATTTACACATGGTTATACAAGCACAATTGGCTCTCAGATTCCTGTTCCATTAATTATGTATATATATATATATATATATATATATATATATTGTGATGACTTGGGGTATTTAGCTCGGCCGAGGGTGGATGGGTGCAGTGTTTAGGTGCTTATTGAGGATCCACACACAGCTTTCAAGTAAACAAATGATGCTTTTACTTCCAGCTTGTGAATTCAGGATACAGAAAATAACAAAAGAAAATAACAAGACAACCTAGCCCCTGTTCAGGGCATCTAGCTCACTTCTTGAGCCCTCTCTAGTGTGACGCAGCTAGTCTGTCAACAAAGTCCCTGCCTGCTACTTGCAGGCCTATCGCCGGCTCCAGCCTGGCTTGGCTTGGCTGCTACAGCTACACAAACACAATCCTCTTGGCCTTCCCTGTATCACACAGATATAGGCCCTGGCTTTCTCATCCCGCAGCTTTACTGCTTCAATGTCCCACGGTCAGAGAGTTTTGTAGTCCCCCCTTGTCTCCCGCAAGGTCCAGACACTGGCCTCCTGGCCCCCAATGGCTCGCTCAGCTTCACTGGGCTCTCTGGCTGTTACAGTCCCAACTAGACTGTCTCCACCAGCCTGACTGCTCGGCCTTCTCATTAGCTCACACCTGAGCTCTCTCCACCAGGCAGGTGTATCACCACTCATTATTTCAACCCTGTGTGGGAGGATCTCTCCAATCCCACACAGAATCTACTGCTCACCAACGCCATCTCTGGTGATACTGCCACAATATATATATATATATATATATATATATATATACATACAGCATCAGCGGCACTCTGGTTTCAAACAGCACACAGGGGCAGGTTCATAATTCAATGTTTCGATGCATTTATTCACATCTTCATCAGGATACAAATTACTACAAAATGACACTTACTTATACACCACCACCGGACACCATGTGCATCCCCACAGCTTCCGGGTTCCGGTCACTGAAGACGCCCACAGATGACGTCATCATGCACGGCCCGTTGCCATGGTAACAAGTGACTCTAAAAAAATTAAAAACATAGCAAAATCGAGTGTGAATTACACATACTTAAATGCAGTATAACACATTAAACATCTTATATGAGCAGCAGTAACATGTCAATAACATTCCCGGAGCTACTCCAAGCAATGTATTAAACGAGGTTATCTCTTATGGGATGGCAAAAATCTTATACATAGAAGTCATCAATCAAAGCATTAACCAATATTAGATGTACAAGAAAGTTTTTCCATTCTGATATATCAAATGAAGATTATAAAGATTAGCTGTGGTTTTACAAATTCAAGCATCACAGCTACAAATCCATACTAAAATATAACCCTCACCTATAAATACATGGGTGAGTAAATCACATCTTTATCAATGATGTAACCATGAGCAGACACCAATCGCAAGACCGAGCATCCTACATAAAGCAATGTAAACCAAGGCTATTATTCAAACCCTTAGGATTTAATGTACCTAATCTATAGATCCACCGTGACTCGCACTGCAGTAGCCTGCGTGATCTATTGCCTCCCCTTATCATTGGTGGCACATGGTCAATTATCATATATCGGAGATATTTCTGGGAGCTCATCATTATATTTATTCACTTGGCACTTTATATTTTAGCACGTTATTTGCACAAGGTTATACAAGCACAATTGGCGCTCAGATTCCTGTTCCATTAATTATGTATATATATATATATATATATATATATATATATATATATATATTCTTTTGCTGTCGATGCTTTGTGAGTATTATACATTAGATATATTATTGGCTATTAATATTCCCTCCATTCTGTGCTGGAGTCGATTTTAAATGTTATTATCATCCCTATTATTCCAAATAACTCTATTGGTTATTTTGGCTATATAGTTCTGCATTATAATTGACCTGTTGAGTCTAAATTATGTGCTTTAGTCTTTCTACATATAAAAATATGTGTCCTGGTTCTTAAAATTGCTGTGTTTACTATATACTAGATGTCAATTCTTAAATCACGTACAAGACAAAGATACATAGCTTTCCCTTTTCTGGTTTGTGGGGGTCTAGAACCTGGGCTATTGTGATTGCAGTGTCGCACGATTAGCCCACTGCACCATTCAGGCTGGATATATTATAATGTTATTCTTTATCCATGAATATATATTTTGACAATACTACTTAGGTATCCCTAATAGTGTTGTCTTTTTACAATGTTGAGAGTTAGATTTGAATTGGCCATCATCCTAGAAGTAAAAAACTAACATGTATCTATATATATATATATATATATATATATTTATATATATATATATATATATATATATATATATATATATGGTTTTTTTTTAAATATATTTTTTCTGGTCCTGTGCGAGATTCAAACCCTGGTAGTTGTGAACACTGTGCCCTGTGATTAATCCACTGGACTATTTAGTCCAGTCATATTATACATTGTTGCTTTTTCACCTTTCTTCTTTTCTAATAATGTTTATACTACATTTAGGTCTATTACTTTAGATAGATGTATTGTGTTTCACAATGATGTTTTTCTAATTATTATTGTAATCATATTGACTGTTTATTACTCTGTGTAATTATGTTACAGATTTCTTTATATTTGATAATTGTTTTATGTTACCATTAGCAGTTTTTTAATTTTACCATTCTGGTAATTAAGGACATCTGTGCCTATTCAATGCAATTAATCATTGGGAAAATACTATAGGCTGTCAGAACATTTAAATACCCTATCTTCCAGTCCTCTGTTATACCTTCTGATGAAACCGTTAAAATACTACAACAGAGAAATGCGTTAAGGATTGAGGATTCTTTTGCATGCTAGTCCATTATTGCCAAAGCTTTCAGGTGCTACACACTTTAACAACCGGGACTGTTTGGATACAAAGTTGCCATCTCTGATTTCAGCATAAGCCGTGCATTCCCTCTGTATATCGGCTGATGACATGTTGCTCCTGCTGACCTGGCTCCACAATAGTATCAGGTGGTTGCTATCAACATCTCTAGGGGAGCGTAATTCACCGAGGTTCTGCCCACCCGCTGCCGCAACTCCGGGATCGTTCCTGGTGAGCAAGATCTATAGCAATGGTGAGGTGCACTCACGGCAATGAGGTTGAATATTACAACAGCATTTGGTCTAAAAAACTGCATCTAATCATCCATGTCCCATACCTAAGTGGATTTCTAAATTACACCGGATTTCTAGAGACTTTGGTGGACTTTATACAGTATCTGCATTATATGTTAGGAAGATTTCCTTTACATTTTACTTCTCCCTTTTATGTATCCTACTTGGGTTAATTAATAACCCTTCTGGACCACCTCCTGTGGATTTTTATGCTCTAATTGTATGTCCTGGTAATTATACCTTATTAAATTAATTTGTAATATTCTATCTTTGCGCTCCCAATTGCCTTTTTATATGTTTATCTATTTACCAGTGTTTCCAGAAACCTCATTGGGAGCTGCATGGTGGATAATATTCATCCATTATCTGTTAATTTTTTACTTTTATTAGATTATAAATTGCACCTGATATAGCTATATCTTACATCTATAGGTTTTTACTGCAATTATCAATGCAGGGAATAATGAGTGCATGAATTAGAGATTTTGCAGTGTCTTGTGCTAGATATAGGCATATTCTGGATGTTTTTTATATGTATATAACAGGATTTGGAAACAGACTGAATGTGGGGAACAAAGGACAGTTCAGAGTCATGGATGACTCCAAGGCAGCGAGCTTGAGGGGTAGTGTTGATTGTCGTATTGTCAACAGCTATAAAGATATCAGGTTGGCAACTACTATTGGCTAGTGAAAATATTATTAATTATTTTTTATAAAGATTAAATTTTAGGTGGCAAGATGATGTTTTGTACCACAGCTGCACCATAATGGTAACCCTGTTGTGCAGTAATCAGCGTTAGGAACCCCCCCCTTCAGGAATGCGCACACAGGAGCATAAAACCTTGGAGGTAGGTTTAATTGCAGTCACTATGCATGCACAGTAATTACTTTTCCGCATCTCCAAATCCATAGGTAGCATTTAGCTTGCCAATGTTGACTTCTTGCAAACTTTAGCCCTTGGTCAGAACAAGCCAGCCAGTGGTCTTTTGAACATTGCTCTCAGAGAGCTCTGTAGTGTAGCAATATATCTGTGAGTCTCTTAGTGGCTGTCCAATGAACACTAGCATTTGCAACGCATTAGATTTTATACAGTAACACTCCTTACAAAGATGTAAGAAGAAACCCATGGATGACTATGGTCTAGTCTAATATAGGAGAAGGTACCTAACAATCTGCAGAAACAGGAAACGCTTGTCACACTACATGTTCCGCACTGACTATAGTTAACTGCACACCAGCAGAAATAACAGCACCTGCATGATGCAGAATATATATCATTCCATTTCATTCTTCTTTGTTAATATGATTTTATGTTTTATATATATATATATATATATATGTATAAGTTTTTGTGTTAGCTGTTTTTATTGAGGAAAAAAGCAATGCAATTCCATAGTTATTGATCACATACATCAGCTGTATCAACATGGCATGAGAACATCCAAAGTGGTGGGTCAAGATCAACTAAGTAAGGGGAAACAGATGTCCAATAAGCGTATTACACAACAGGGTTTATAATATTGGGTTATAAATAAATCAAGAAAATAACAAATACGGGGGAAAAGAGAATGTGATGACCGGGGATGGACTATGTGGCAAGGTATAAGAGAGATCTACAATGGATAAATATAAATAGTGAGAGAGATCAGCAGAGAATTAAAGTTTTTAGACTGTGCAAAGCCCAGCATATTAATGACTTTACTATTTTAATACTTTGGGGTCTATGTACTAAGCTTTGGAGAGAGATAAAGTAGATGGAGATAAAGTACAAATCAATCAGCTCCTAGCTGTCAATTTACAGGCTGTTTGAAAAGTGATAGTTAGGAGCTGATTGGTTGGTACTTTATCTCTGTCTACTTTATCTCTCTCCAAGGCTTAGTACAAAGACCCCTTTATTTTATGAATATATACTGTTCAAAGTTTGTTACATACTACTGATTTGGAATACTTTATGATCCTACTACTCATTAGTACACACACAATGCATAATGACCCAGGGCCACACAACACCCATTAACTTTCCCTCTTCAAGTTTTTTTTGGGAAAAGATGGACTACCTATCCCTATAGGCTGTCACCACTTACAAAGTATAACCATATAGTAGCAACAAAGGTGTACCCTGTATAAAACCCTTTTACCTCTCTGTTGTTTACTAATAGCAAGTTTAGCTTTATTACTGTTTTGTTCTCAATTGTAAAGTGCAACATAACATGCTAGTGCTATGTAAATATTTTTTAAGGAATCGCTGCTTAAAATAAAATTAAAATAAATTATGGCATATCAAAAACATAAAAAATAAAATCATCTTTACCTCTAAGCTCTGTATCTTGTATTTTTGTAACATACACATATATAGTATGGCTTACTCTTATGAGAACTAGCAGGTTAACTTTTGGTGTATGCAAAATGTTATAGTTTGATTATGTAATCATACTACACTCTGACTCTAGGCACCTCAATATACCTGGAGGGGAGAGGCATGTTAATTTTCATAATTAGACTTATATCACCTTTTCCAGAGCTTCCTCTTATCGCACTGCCTCCATCTGAGTAAGTATCTTTTTTCAGGTCGTGGGTCCTTGTTGGGATCACCAGGAGTTGACTTTGAACACCTGTAAATGACTTACTAAAATTAACTTGCAGTGAAATTCACAAGTATATGGGATAAGCCACTTAGCACATGTATTAGAATAAAGGCCTGGCACATGAAAATAATGAGTGGTTTGTATAAATAATTTGTTCTGTAAACAATAATTAAGCAAATGTACATTCTAGACTACAGAGAGCTTGAGTCTTGAAGAATGCAATGCAATAATAGTTTTATTCATTACTATCTACTGTAGCTCTCGTTAACCACCTATATTTTTGATTCAGTTTCTCATTCCTCTACAGACCTTTAATGTCATTAATCAAATCTTTGATACAACTTTATATTCTTTCTCTTGACTAAAACATGTTCAAAACATCCCCATAGTAAAGGAAATCTCACTGTAACCGAAAGGTCTATGAACTATTTAATAACTCCCTTCATTTTCAGACATGCAAGTATTGCAATATTTGTGTCACCCCATGAATCTCATAAAAATATGGTTTTCACTCCCAACACTACTGAAACCACCATTATTAAACTGAAGAAACTGTGCCAATTGCCAAGTCCTCAGTAATACTCCTGGACCTTCCAGCAGCTTCAACAGGCTCTACAGGAAATAAATTACATTGTCAGTTTCCTGGGTTATTGGTTAAATCATCTACATGATGATTAATGACGCAAGCTTCACAATTTTCTTTTACATAAATGTTTCATAAGGGTACGTGCGACAACTTCATTTTCTTTCAGCCAGCTCCTTCTCTCTGACATTCCCTAATCTAGTATTTACTGGGTACAAAGTTTAATGTTATGTTGTTTACATTTTTATGAGGTTAAAACCGTGTTGAATAAGTGGTTATAAATCAAATTCAAAGGATCATGATAACCACTTAACATATTTGTATTATTTACAGATATGCAAGTTAAAGGGAAAATATATTGTACATATAAAATATTTCTGTAAATATATATTTTTTCATACTGGTTCATCTAAGAATTTTGTACCTTTTGTTTATGTAAAGAAATAGACAAAAAGTAATAAAATGTATGAAACAAAAAAAAAATCCTCCTTTTTTCCCTCCAGTAATTACTAGTGACTTACATCAAACAAAAAAGTAGAAAGTTTACATTTGTATATCACACGCAAAACTGCATAACAGAGACTATTGAATATGGACAAGGGCATTTAAGCAATTGCAAAATAACATGAAACTGTGTAAAACCACATAGCCCCAGACATGGTGCCCCCAGCATAATATAGAACCAAACCAAGTATTATCCTTACAAGAGAGACCAAGGGGTAAATGTAATTGGGTGCGGAGTTCTGACACTGGTGAGTCCCATGCAAAACTGTCCGATGTTTTAAAGTGGCAGTTATGTAACAGGCAAAATCAACCTGGTTTTGCCTGTTAAATCTGCTACTTTAAAACATTGGGCAGTCTCGCATGGGACTCTGTGATGCCAGAACTTCGCACCCTATTACATTTAGCCCCAAGTGTGGAAAGTGTGAAATATACTCCTTTCAAATAACTACGAATACCTCTGAGCTTCCAAAGAATCCTGTTTTAAAACAGGTGCTCCTGTGAAATAGAGCAGCCAGGAGGGTGTTAATATAGACCTCCTACTGTATGTCTCAAAAATGTGTTCCATAGACTGTTTCCTATGAAGAGAGGATTCTAGAAATTGCATTTGAAAAGTGAAATATAATTTGTTTACAAAGATACGTAGGAAGGCAAGCATTGATCCATTCCTGAACAATACATTTCCTCACCACTGATGGTACAATGGTAAGAATTTTTCGATAGCCTATAGACAATTTAGTAGTAGATCAAATATGCCTAGGACTCCCATTCTGTGGTAAGTATAATATATTCCACCAAGTGAGTGTAGGCAAACATTTGTACTTGTCTTCAAATATGTTTGATTGGAGGACACTCCCACTAACAATGATACATGGAAACAGACAAACAGACCCATGGTAAATGATTGTTGGGGAGACATATGCCCCTATGAAATATATTAAAAACATTTCTCTCCATGTGCTTGCCTTCACAATGACACATAAATATGTGAACTTTTTGAATAATACAGGGGTGCTTCAATAAGTTAGGTAACAAGATCTCTCATGTGTGTAATGTTCTCTATTTCATTCTAATTTCCCGCCAGGCCAGAGCATGTAGACCACTGTTTTCCCTCATGGCCATTACTTCAAAAGTAATACAGGGCAAGTGTCAAGCCAATAGGAAAGACTAACAGCAACCCAAGAGAAATGTAAAACCTTTTTGAGAAATTTATAATGTAGTGAGATAGATCTTTGTCTTAAGGGTCTTGCGAATACATGATCCAAATAATTCGACCAGTCAGCTGGCGTCAGGTATATAACCCTGCATGCTCTAGTGTAATTGGAAAATGTGGGCGTGAAGGAGGTCAAAATTGGTAAAAAAACATTTTTGTCAGTGGTTAGGAGTTTCCATGTGGTTGCATCTACAAATTGCCAAATAGAGGTAAGCTCCAGCCTATTTATTGATATTAATTGTGACTGTACCACATTGAAAACCAGGATCATCTGAGAGTGGCAGAAGCAAAGAATAACAGCTTCCAAGTAGCCAGAGTGGTCATATGCAATGGGTTATTCTGAAATTCCAAATGTACAATTGCAGATTTGATAACTTTATACTTCCTGCCAAGCTTAAAGAGGGACATCTGTGGCTGCTTATTCCACTATATGAATTTCTAAAATCTCCCGCTTGCGCAGCCTTCCATCACCAGGAGAAAGCAGAATTTGTAGGACCTGGAGAGGGTATAACAGTTTGGGCAACATCATTTGTATCAAGTTAGCCCTGTCCATATACAAAAAGCGGTCTTTCTAGTTGTTGAGCTCGGCTACCTTTTAAATCATACAGATAAGCAACAGCATAAATTTGTAAGAAGGTGAATAGCTCATGTCTGGTAGAAACTTTTTTGCGCTAACTCTGTTATACTTTTCAGGTGGAATAAGTGAATGAAGAAATTAGTTACATTTCAGATGAGTCTCCTCATTTTACTGCTAAGACGTTGATACTGTCCACACTAAGAGGCTGATACTGAGTTGAGAGCAAAGCATAAAAAAGCAAGTAATTTTTTTGCACTGTAGGTGGGGTAGATTTAGAACATGCAGAGAGAAATGTAGATATGAGACATTGGAGAAAGATAGAGTGGAGACAGATGACAATATAATTCTTCCAAAAAGTAACCGAACCTGTACAGAACTGTAGAAGCATCCTAAGGGGGGAGGGGGAGGTTAGGATTAGGCACTAGGGTGGGGAGGTTAGGGATAGGCACCAAAGAGGGAGGGTTAGGGTAGGGAGAGGGGGGGATTAGTATACCGAACAACAAGAGTCGTTATGCTAGCCCTGTCGGGATGCCGGTGTCGGGATTCTGAACAGCCGAGATCCCATATGCCGGTATCCCATACCGATTCCCTCAGGCTGCTACTCATTACTGTTAGTGTCCGTGGGTATTGCTAATCACCACTGTACAAACTACAGGACAAACATTTGTTCATTTAGTGGTGATATTACTGACATGCTAGGTAAACTCTAGGGAGATTAGATTGTAGCTCTGATATCTGACCATCTGCTTCCAGTAACCACAATTTATGCACTGCATTTATCACAAGGCTCTATATAGCGCTAGGTCATTAAGACGATAGGAAGGAAAATAGCACCTTGCAATTAGTTATAATAATAGGAAGCTTTCTATGTACCATGTGGATTGTCATCTGTCACAATGTATGAAATGTGTTAGTGAATTGTTACTCAACAACAGATCCTTTGTATCACACATGTGTTGTGCTTATTAAGTAAATTAGCAGATTTATGTGTTACAGTTAAAACATCTTATTGGACACAGATGCTGTGCTTTGAAAGAAAACCACATGCTAACAAAAATTATAAAACTAGTAAAATATGATGATGCAAACTCAAGGAATTATATTACAGTACAATAGATATAACTTGGTTTATGTCTATTATTCAACACAGCACATACTATGTGTCACCCACAGATCTAGCACTTACAAGAGGGGTACCAGGAGGTCACAGGTGTTGATTAATAAATTGGGCAGAGCTAATGTACCAGCAATAGGGGGCAGTGTAGCTCAGCCTCGGGTGCCAGAAACTATAATTCTGAGCATCCCCAAATTGACAGGAGCTAGAAAATGACATCAAAGTGACAAAGGAGCATCAATCCAAGTTGCGGTTCTGATCTTGTAGCTGTTCGGAATTCAGATTTTAAAATATTACATAATTTTAACTGTTTTAAAAAACTTTTTCTCCCCTTTATTTTTTTTTTAAATTCAAATCCAAAACCAAAACACGGGGCTCAGCACACATCTCTAGTAAGAGCAAGTGATTTGTGGGAGCTACTGTGAATCTGGTGAGATTAGATTTAAAGTGACAATTAGTTTAAAGGCAAAACAAACCTGGTTTTTCCTTTAAACTAATTTCTACTTTAAATCCAGTGACCACTTTTCCAGCATTACACTGGATCATGCAAATTCAGAGCTATTACATTTAGCCCTTGGAGACAGTCAGAAGCATAGAGCTTGGTCACTGAATTCTTGGAGAAGACAGAAAGCAATGTCTGAGTGATGTCTGTGGACTGGGATTCATACAGTCCATCAGGAGAGGACAGAATTTACAACTCATAGAGATACTGAGAGATGATTATGGCATGACAACCTAGAGGAGTAACTAGACTTTTTTGGTGCCCTCGGCCAGAAAGAGCATTGGTGCCCCCCGCCCCCTCCTATTTTTTATAGACTACCATAAGACGCACGCACGAAAAAAGGGCATGGCCTCATGGGGATGGCCCATAACAAATTTGTCCAGTATGATAATGAAGAGGTACCAATCCCATTGTACCACTGTTATCTAGGTGACACTGCCAAATACAGTGATGATGCACAATAATTATGTAGTATAACTCACCTGCTCTAGATTTAGGAGAGCGCTCGTGAAGCTGCAGCTGCAGCAGGATTTGTCCATCAGAACAGCTGTGCACAAGCCTGGAGCCGGTATTGTAGATCGCTGACTGAAGGCATAGATAGAGCGCTACTTATAGTGTATAGGCAGCAAATATAAGCTGCAGGGAGATATGTGTATGTTCCCTGTGTTGGCCGCTGATCACACACCGGCAACGGTACTTGAGATGTGCTGGTAACAACTGGGTTGGGAATCGGTGCCTCTGTTCAGGGCTGCCATCAGAAATTGTGGGGCAGATAGCTCCATGTGTAAGGTGTCTGTGAGGGGTGATAGGTTCCCAGGTATGACAATATTTTGAAATGTGTGTGTTAAATAAAAGAGGATGTGACTGGAAGCTACAAGGGGATGTAGTCAGCATTGTGTGTGAGATGCCGACGGTCAAAATAAATGATGCCGGAATACCGAAAGTGTCGGGATCCCAGCTCCAGAATCCCGAACAGGAAGGGTTAGGGTTAGGCACTAATGGGAGGGTTAGGGTTAGACACTAAGGGGGATGGTTTGGTTTAAGATGCGGGGATGAGGGATTTGTGATATCTCCTGCTTTACCTTTTTGATGAATGACCCAAAAACTTAATTTCTACAACTGCAGGTGAATATGTTCAAGTGATGATGAATAGAGACCATAGAAGTTTAATACAACACCAGGGGCATTTTAAGAGAGGAGGGGGCCCATGTGCAGACTCAGTGCAGGCCCCCTCCCCTCTCTTGCAGTGCCACTGCGGCTGGTGCAGTAGTAGATTCTGGCTTAGTGCGCAAGTCCCCAGGAAAATGGCCACCACCATTTTCCTAGTGACTGTTGCTGCTCTGTAGCGCCGGTCCAGCGCTGCAGAGCTACACTACTGGAAACAACGGACAGGTAAGTATAAAGAGTTAATGGGTGCAGAGTGTACGGTGTGGGCCCCACTGGACCCAGGGGCCCATGTGCACTGCACACCCTGCACCCATTATAGATATGCCCCTGTACAACACACATCAAACATACAGACAGAGCACATTCTGATTGTTCATTTCAGGAAATTTACCCCCAAAAAAACCAACAATAAAAAAGAAATATAGTAAATAGAAAACATGTGGGCCCTCTGTTTGAAGCATGTTAAACTATACCTTCACTAAGTTTATGTAGCATCATTGTCATTACTTTTACTGACCTACTTAATTTTCCTTTAACAAATCCATTTATCTCACTAACTGACCAAATTAATGAATTCTCTAATCCCTTTCACAGTGTGACAGGTAAAGAAGAATACTCATCATAGTTGTCATTGCTGGGGCTTAAGGAAATTCTAATTAACCTAAGGTTCAGACTCTCTGTCTGCTATATTTCTAGGGGCCAGATTTAGTATAAGATATAGTAGGCCTTTCTCTCTCTTTTGGCAGCATTCAGGGGCTTAGCATAATGAACGTTACTCACTACTGTTTTGCCAATGTTTTAGTAGTCTTTACTTTTGTCAGGATCCCTGATCTAAATTAGGTAATCACGCACATTTGTGTGATAAACCTAATTGCGGCTGTGGTGCAACGTACAGGTCTATATACAGTATATATATATATATATATATATATATATTAGGGGTGAGCGGGTTCGGATTTCTGAAATCCGAACCCCCCCGAACCCCCCCGATCCGAGGCCGATCTGAGTCAGGCTCGATTTTTCCCGCCTGACTCAGATCTGAAATCGAGGCAAAACGTCATCATCCCGCCTTCCGGGTCTCGCGGGTTTTGGACCCTATATAAGGTACCCGCGTCGGCATCATTTTCTCACTCAGCTGTGGACAGTGAAGAGTGCTGTGCTGCTGTTGTCCATAGGGGCTGTGTCCACTACTTCAAAGTCCATAGGGGCTGGCTGGACTGTGTTGTGCAGTCAGTTGTCCATAGGGGCTGTGTCCACTCCAAAGTCCTGTGCAGTGTCCCAGTCCTAAAGGGGTGCTGTAGTGTTGTCCAGGGGGTGCTCTGTCCATCAGGGGTGCTCCCCCCAAGTGCTAAAAAAAATATTTTTTCTGTGTTTGTGAATTGTGTGCACTGCATCAACAAAGTAGTGCCAAACGTGCGCCTGTGTCATAAGTAAAGGGCCAGCTGGCTTGACCGTTAAAGGGTGCTGTAACCCCCCAAAGTACACTCCAAACAACATAAAAAAATTATTTTCTGTGTTTGTGAATTGTGTGCGCAGTAGCCGCACGTGCATCAACAAAGTAGTGCCAAGCGTGCGCCTGTGTCATAAGTAAAGGGCCGGCTGGCTTGACCATTAAAGGGTGCTGTAACCCCTAAAGTACACTCCAAACAAAATAAAAAAATATTTTCTGTGTTTGTGAATTGTGTGCGCAGTAGCCGCACGTGCATCAACAAAGTAGTGCCAAACGTGCGCCTGTGTCATAAGTAAAGGGCCAGCTGGCTTGACCGTTAAAGGGTGCTGTAACCCCACAAAGTACACTCCAAACCAATTAAAAAAATATTTTCTGTGTTTGTGAATTGTGTGCGCAGTAGCCGCACGTGCATCAACAAAGTAGTGCCAAGCGTGCGCCTGTGTCATAAGTAAAGGGCCGGCTGGCTTGACCGTTAAAGGGTGCTGTAACCCCCAAAGTACACTCCAAACCTAATAAAAAAATATTTTCTGTGTTTGTGAATTGTGTGCGCAGTAGCCGCACGTGCATCAACAAAGGAGCAGCGCCAAGCGTGCGCCTGTGTCATAAGTAAAGGGCCGGCTGGCTTGACCATTAAAGGGTGCTGTAACCCCCAAAGTACACTCCAAACAAAATAAAAAAATATTTTCTGTGTTTGTGAATTGTGTGCACTGTGGCTGCACGTGCATCAGCAAAGGAGCAGCGCCAAGCGTGCGCCTGTGTCCCATAAGTAAAGAGTCGGCTGGCTCATTTCTTAAAGGGTGGTGTAACCCACAAAGTGCACTACTCTCCAGCAAAAATAAAAAAATATTTTCTGTGTTTGTGTGCGCCTTAGCCGCACGTATATATCAATATAACATAAATGGAGGACCAAACTTTCTCCGATAAAAATAAAATAGGGAAAGATCAAGAACCACTTCCTCCTAGTGCTGTTGCTGCTGCTGGGAGTTGTTCATCATCCCAGAGAGGAAGTAGGAACACCACTACTTTTACTAAACAATTGACCCTCCAACAGTCCCTAGCGATGAGGATGAAGTACGACAGCAGTCATCCTGAAGCAAAACGTATAACTGAGGCCTTGACTGCTATGTTGGTGTTAGACGTGCGTCCGGTATCCGCCATTAGTGCAGTGGGATTTAGACAATTGATGAAGGTAATGTGTCCCTGGTTCCAAATCCCATCTAGATTCCACCTGCATCCTCAAAGCAGCAGCAACAAGCATGCGTCTGTCTGTTGAAGGGTGGTATAACCCTCAAAGTGCGCCAAAAAAACAAACAATTTTTTTTATGTGTTTGTGACTTTTGTGCGATGTAGCCGCACGTGCATCAACACAGTAGCAGCGCCAAGCGTGCGCCTGTGTCATAAGTCAAGGGCCGGTTTGGACATCTGGTCCGGACTGAAGGACGTGCCAACAATTTCTGACAAGTCTACTGTCACTGCATATGATACTGTCCTCAAAGCAGCAGCGACAAGCGTGCTTCTGTCTGTTAAAGGGTGGTGTAACCCTCAAAGTGCGCTCCACAAACAATAAAAAAAGTCTTTTTTTTTCTGTCTTTGTGAAATGTGTGGGCTGTAGCCGCACCTGCATCCTTAAAGCAGCAGCGACAAGCGTGCGTCTGTCTGTTAAAGGGTGGTGACACCCTCAAAGTGTGCTCCACAAACAATAAAAATATTCTTCTTTTTTTTCTGTCTTTGTGAAATGTGTGGGCTGTAGCCGCTCCTGCATCCTTAAAGCAGCAGTGACAAGCGTGCATCTGTCTGTTAAAGGGTGGTGTAACCCTCAAAGTGCGCTCCACAAACAATAAAAAAAGTATTTTTTTTCTGTCTTTGGGAATTGTGTGGGCTGTAGCCGCACTTGCATCCTCAAAGCAGCAGCGACAAGCGTGCGTCTGTCTGTTAAAGGGTGGTGTAACCCTCAAAGTGCTCCAAAAAATAAAAAACTATTTTTTTTATGTGTTTGTGACTTGTGTGCGATGTAGCCGCACGTGCATCAACACAGTAGCATCGCCAAGCGTGCGCCTGTGTCATAAGTCAAGGGCCGGTTTGGACATCTGGTCCGGACTGAAGGACGTGCCAACAATTTCTGACAAGTCTACTGTCACTGCATATGATACTTTCCTCAAAGCAGCAGCTACAAGCGTGCGTCTGTCTGTTAAAGGGTGGTGTAACCCTCAAAGTGCGCTCCACAAACAATAAAAAAAGTCTTTTTTTTCTGTCTTTGTGAATTGTGTGGGCTGTAGCCGCACTTGCATCCTCAAAGCAGCAGCGACAAGCGTGCGTCTGTCTGTTAAAGGGTGGTGTAACCCTCAAAGTGCTCCAAAAAATAAAAAACTATTTTTTTTATGTGTTTGTGACTTGTGTGCGATGTAGCCGCACGTGCATCAACACAGTAGCATCGCCAAGCGTGCGCCTGTGTCTTAAGTCAAGGGCCGGTTTGGACATCTGGTCCAGACTGAAGGAACAATTTCTGACAAGTCTACTGTCACTGCATATGATACTTTCCTCAAAGCAGCAGCTACAAGCGTGCGTCTGTCTGTTAAAGGGTGGTGTAACCCTCAAAGTGCGCTCCACAAACAATAAAAAAATTCTTCTTTTTTCTGTCTTTGTGAAATGTGTGGGCTGTAGCCGCACCTGCATCCTTAAAGCAGCAGCGACAGGCGTGCGTATGTCTGTTAAAGGGTGGTGACACCCTCAAAGTGTGCTCCACAAACAATAAAAATATTCTTCTTTTTTTTTCTGTCTTTGTGAAATGTGTGGGCTGTAGCTGCACCTGCATCCTTAAAGCAGCAGCGACAAGCATGCGTCTGTCTGTTAAAGGGTAGTGTAACCCTCAAAGTGTGCTGCACAAACAATAAAAAAATTCTTCTTTTTTTTCTGTCTTTGTGAAATGTGTGGGCTGTAGCCGCACCTGCATCCTTAAAGCAGCAGCGACAAGCGTGCATCTGTCTGTTAAAGGGTGGTGTAACCCTCAAAGTGCGCTCCACAAGCAATTAAAAAATTATTCTTTTTTTCATGTCTTCGTGAATTGTGTGGGCTGTAGCCGCACCTGCATCCTCAAAGCAGCAGCGACAAGCGTGCGTCTGTCTGTTACAGGATTACATCGGTGACAGCATCCAAGTAGGCATGTCAGACAGTCCGTACATGTACTGGCAGGAAAAAGAGGCAATTTGGAGGCCCCTGTACAAACTGGCTCTATTTTATCTGAGTTGCCCCCACCCCAGTGTGCATTCCGAAAGAGTGTTTAGTGCAGCCGGGAACCTTGTCAGCAAAAGGCGTAGGAGGTTGCTTCCACAAAATGTGGAGAAGATGATGTTCATAAAAATGAATTATCAACTTTTCCAGGGAGACCAGCCTCCAGAATGTACAGAGGGACCTGTGGTGGTGGATTCCAGCGGGGACGAATTAATACTCTGTGAGGATGAGGATGTACACAACACTGAAGAGGGTGAGGAATCGGTGAATGAGGAGGATGAGGACGACATCTTGCCTCCGTAGAGCCAGTTTGTGCAGGGCCAGATTAATTGCAAGCTTGTTTTGTGGGGGCCCAAACGAACCAATCATTTCAGCCACAGTCGTGTGGCAGACCCTGGCGCTGAAATGATTGGTTTGTTAAAGTGTGCATGTCCTGTTTATACAACATAAGGGTGGGTGGGAGGGCCCAAGGACAATTCCATCTTGCACCTCTTTTTTTTCTTTGCATTATGTACTGTTTGGGGCCTAGTTTTTCAAACTGCCATCCTGTCTGCCACTGCAGTGTCACTCCTAGGTTTTTGAGGTTAATAATAGCATAGGAGCAGAAAAATCAACACATTCTGTGATTTTAGCTGTTTTTATGCTTTTTTAAAAAAAATACAGATCCAAAACACAAAACCCAGAACCCAAAACACCGAAGGGTGGTTTTGGCAAAACCAATCCAGATCCAAAACACGAAGAAAGATCCAGATCCAAAACCAAAACACAAAACACGAAAAGTGGCCAGTGCGCACCCCTAATATATATATATATATATATACATATATATATATATATATATATATATATATATAGTCCAGAGCCAGCACATCCATATCAAAAAATAAGTATTTTATAAAGTCCAAAAAGACATCATTATAATAACAGCATATCCATATAGAAGTGCATTTTCAGGATGACCAAGCTCAAGCGTATAGAACAGCAGTATTCAGAATGATACTCATCATAAAAAAAAGTGCAGTGCCAGCAGCCATCACCACATGACAGACTCGACGGCCGTTTCGGTGCAATCACCACATCCACCAAATTTTGATTTTTATTGTGTACTCTCTAAGGTCAGCGCTTACTTAATTAGTTGAATTTTTGTGTACATTATATGAGGCCCAACCCCTCATAGCTTAAGTAGCAGCAGACCAGTGAGTCACCCATATTATATGTCAATATTCTACACTGGGGCTTGGAGAATGATGCTGAGAGCTACTGGTGGGCCAGGGAATGGAGAGATGTAGAGGGGCCCTGTAAAGCTGCAGGGGGTCCTGGAGAGACATATGGTATCCTGGAGAAAGACAAGGGGGCTTGGAGATGGAGATAAATGGAGGCCTGGAGATGAAGAGGCACAGGGAACCTGGCAAACCACAAGGGGCCTGGAGAACCACAGAGGGCCTGGAGATGGAGAGACGTAAGGGGGTCTGGAGTAACATGGGGGCCTGGAGAGAAACAGAAATTGTTTGATCAGGGAAATTCACACTTTGCCCTGCACAAAAACTTCAGTTACTATACACTATCTGGTTATGATGATGACATTGGTTATATTTCTACATAATCCGGCATCTTCCAGACAGTGTGATCTAAATGAATAGTGAATACCAACTGAAGACGCTGCCCAGTGAGGCTAAAATTCTTCAGAGGTTCCCTACTGCAGAGAAACTGCCATATAGGTAAGAATATATATACAAACTGACTGGCCTGTACCTAGTGCAGAGGGATGGGGTGCCCCAAAAAGAATGTATAATTCACCAGGATTTCTGTTGCCGACCCTGCTCCCCTCAGTGGCTTGCAAAAGCCCCTTCAGGCTCTAAGAGGAGGGAGTATCCTGCTCTCCTTCACAGATCCCACCCCTTCAACAGACCCACCCCCATAAGGACTGCTTCCAGAAATTTCCTGGGCTGGTTTTCCATCCCAATTCTCCCCTGTATATATATACATATATGTATATATATATATATATATATATATATATATATATAAAATTATTTTTTGTGAGAGGTGTAGATTAATGTGGGTAAATTGAGTGTAATACTAAGATGTTGAAATGCTACATAGAATCTCTGTGTGATATTCAGATTGCTGGTTTTAACAGAATAGATCTACTAAATAAAATTTGAGCGGTTTGAAATCTATTCAACAGAACCAAATTTAAGAGTGCCAAATTGCACCATGTCAATACAAAATTGCACCTTGTCACAAAGCAAAATTCCATTATCCTGGAAATCTAGGATCTCACGTGTTTTCGATCACGTAATCCAATCCCGAGGTGAAACAAGTTTAAACAAAATTTTCCCATAATTCCCTGTGCTCGCAGATTTTTGATCACATACAGGGATGCTCATCTGCAATGGTGGCTTCAGAAATGGGGCTAAAGTGCAGTCCTAAATTCAAATACAGGAGACACCAACTGCCCTTTCAAACGCTGCCAAACATCACCAACTAGGACTCACTGGCATTTGGTGTGGCTCCCTTTTTTGAATTTTTAACTGCGCTGCAGCCCCACCTATGGAGCCACCACTGCTCATCTGCCATTTTGACTCATGCATGTGTAGGCAAGGAATTTCTGTAATAATAAATTAATTACAGACAAACAGTGGGCTGGTTGCTCTGCAATTCTGACACTTGTGTTGGAAATTACATTATTTGAAACACCACCATCTGCAATGTCCATTGTATCAGCTTTAGAGTCAGGAATCAGATTAAAAAACAAAGTTTCTCTGTCCTATACTTTGTTCTGTGACTGAAACTGAGTGACGGACAAGGGATGATTCAGAGGAGGACAAAGGTAAAGATAATTTACTTTTGTGCATGTGTCTGAGACACACTGTGTATGTGTCCTGATGTTTAGCACAGGAGACAAAGATGGAAATTGCATGAATATCAATGCAATTTTGATGTGCGATTCTGGGCAGTAATGGGTGAGTGAAAGGCCTTGAGGGGGTTTTGCTCACAGTTGCTGGCCTGTCTGTGTCAGTATCTGTGTCTAATGGTACAGTGCACTGACATCGCGGGCCATGGTCACTTGGACATTCTGCGCTTGCCATAGGCAGGTGCAATGTCCAATGGTGTAGCTGATGGTGCGTGTTTGTATGCATTGTAGCAGATTCAAACCACAGCGGGTGTCTCAATAGGACACTCATTGACTGTGGCATTATTATAAACACACAGTAGCAGCTGTGACAAAAAACACAATTACTACTGCAGCTGCGTCCAGCACTGCATCACCCTCAGAGAGTGAGAGGCCAGCAGAGAGTCTGCTAGAGGCTAAGATTTCCCATCCTGCTGAAAAATAATCTTATTTAAATATTGTTTGCACTACAGTGCAATCCATTGTGTTCAAAAAGTCTGTTATTTAACTGCTTATTTATATTTGACAGTGAACCCTCTTCCCCCCAAAATGTTTTTACATTTTTAACAGTGTTAAAAAAACACGCAAAAAAGTATCTTATATTGTGTTGAATTATATCACAGTTTACCTATGGAATCTGCAATAGTTTGAGCAAACACATTTCTTTATCTTTCTGCGACAGGACTGCCCCAACACCAACTGTGGAAGCATCCACCTCCAAAAAAAATGTTGGTCGCAATTAGGTCGGAGAACTTAACTACCCCCCCAACATTAACATTTCCAACACTGTTAAAAAAACACACACAAAGATATGATCTTGTACTTTGTACCAAGTTTAGAGCTCAAAAGGAGTCAAAACATAATTTTCCCAGAAATCTTGGATTTTACGTGTTTTGGATTGCATATAAGAGTCTCTTCCTCATGATCATGTGTCATTTCACACAGGAGAATGTATGGAGAGGGTGAAGGTTGTAGCTGCTCTTCAAGAGACACCATTAGGATGCCATCAGATTAAAGAGAGTTGTAGTACAGTAGGTAGATGGAGTAGGTGGAAAGGGTGACTGCAGGTATGTTTGTCACTATGAGTGTATCTGTGTGTTTGTTTGTCAGGCAAACTAGCTCACAGCAACTGCAATTCAGTTCACTGCAAACAGGCTACTTTGTGTTTGTTTATCAGACCTAGTAGCACCTCAAATCCAGTGCTGAAAACAGGATGTTTTATATGTTTGTTAAAGTGAACTTCTTGCACTTGATTTTTCACAAGGATATCTACACTGCATTATATGCACTATATTGTCACTTGTGTATGAGGGTAGAGACAGTATGATTTCAAGATTATTGGTTCAAAAAATAGCATACTGTACAGTGTCTGAGTA
The DNA here is from genome assembly GCA_031769625.1 of Taudactylus pleione. Classification (NCBI taxonomy): domain Eukaryota; kingdom Metazoa; phylum Chordata; class Amphibia; order Anura; family Myobatrachidae; genus Taudactylus; species Taudactylus pleione. Next base: position 2,223,887 of record JAUIMM010000773.1, read on the forward strand.
AGTTGCACCCCAAATACCTCTTTTCCTGTTATATTAAGTGCAAACAAATACATTCTTTTATCTCTAGTCTATTATAATTAAATTGAAATCATATTTGTTTCAAGAGTGTGTGCTTTGGAGAGGCAGCGTATATTACTGTACTTACTCTGGGTATTGTCATGCCCCTGTTATCTGCACCCTAAAATAATTAAAGTGGAAAAAATAATTTTGTTTCTGGTGTATCTGCAGTCTTCTATAATTCAATTTAAATAGTATTTTAGTGTGAGTGTCTTGGAGTGGCAGCATATATTACTGTACTTACTTGGTGTTGTTTTGTCTTCATTAGCTGCGCCCCAAAATAATTACAATAGAAAAAAGACAAGTTCTTCTTTGTGTCAAAGTAAATCTACAGTCTTTTATAATTAATTTTAAATCCTATTTCAAGAGTGTGTATCTTGAAATTGCAGTGTAATGACTGTACTTACTGGATGTTGTTGTGCCCCATTAGCTGCACCCCAAAATAGTAGAAAAAATATGTTTTTCTAGTGTCAAAACAAATCTGCAATCTTTAATTATTAACATTAAATACTATTTCAAGACTGTGTGTCTTGGAGAGGCAGCATATTTTACTGCACTTACTCTGGATGTTGTTCTGTTCCTGTTAGATGCACTCCAAAATAAAGTGGAAAAAAATACATTATTTTCCAGTGGAAAAAAACTCTCCAGACTAAAGATAAAACTGCTTGGTAAAGGTAACAGTCCCTCATTTTGCTATCTCATTGTACTGTACATTCACTTGTTAAGTTCAACTACAGTAGCTAGCTTTACTCATATCCAGGTGTAAAAAATAAAGTCAATCATGTATCAGTAAATAGAAGACGAGCAACCCAGTACTAAGTTTTGGCAGTCAACATCTTCAACACAGAACTTCAACATCTACTTTTAAAGGAGGTCAAGGGGAAAGAAAGTGTAAAATTGGCACCTCAAATCTAAAAAGTATTTCACAATCTTAAAGACAAAATCACCTTCCTTATGAAGGGAAAAGTAACTTCTGAAAAGTGTAAAATTGACAACATGTCATAAACTATACAGAGTGTCAAGGAAAGGCTCATGCCATGGCCTTTCTTTGTGAGACATAATCCTCTCACAAAGAGAGGATTACGTCTCTTGGATGGATTATGGATGCAACCCGTATGCAGGGAATTGGCTAGATCTATTCCTGAGGCTCAGAGTCTAATGTGCCGGCCGTATTCAGCAGGGACCCTTGCAAGAAGGTATGGACTTGGCTGCATCTGACACACAGGTCGCGGCCCTCAGGTTAGGTTTCCCTATACAGGTGCTGGTGACTAGTATGGAGTACAGGAGACTTTAGCATAGTCAGCAAACCAGGTCAAACCCAAACAAGCGAGATGGTACCAAGGAGCAGGCGTAAATGGGTCACAGGGAGTAGCCAAGGTCAGAACCAGATATCAACGCAGTACCAGGGGTTAGACAGAATCGTGGTCACGAACGAAGCCAAGGTCAGGATCAACAATCAGGATATGCATGGAATGCTGGAGTATAGAAATGAGCCTATACTCTGGCACCTGTTTGGTGCCAGAGACTCCCTATTATAGGGAGAAGTTAAAATCTGGCGCCAAACATGACTTCACATTTGGTGCACCTGTCCCTTTAAATTCTTTGCAGGTCAGCATGGACGCTACTAGGAGAGCCATGGCCGCTTGTACTTGCGATGGGGATCCGGAGAGAAAATCAAGGCAGCGGGCGCCGGGGACTCTCCGCTCGCTGCCAGCCGCCGACGGAGGTTGCAGTGCTGCCAGACCCGGTAAGTAATAACTGGTGTCCAGTGCACTGTGACACTCTTTCATTCACTAGAATGCCTATTGTGAAAGCCAGGGCCAAACACAGTCAGGCATCCTCTGTTACCTCTCATGCGCTACCTTCTCGCTCTGAGTATAGATGTGTCAGCTCTAAAATAGGCAAATTGGTACATAAAAAGAACACTAGGGCTAAAGAAGAAATGGTGTGTTCACAAACAAGCTATGTGTCTGACATTGTAAATCCAGAGAACCCTCCTGCCACCATTTTTTGAACCCTGATTTAGACATAGAAAATGAGGATGCTAATTAGGAAGTGCATCAGGATGAGGGGGATAATTCTGTATCTGACACTAATGAGGATGTTGATGATGAATGTGTTAATTTATAAAATTTAGGAGGATGATGTTGTTTGTGTTAGAGTAAGTCAGCCAGCAGTGACAGATGTTCTTGCAGGTGATAAGAAGAAGGACATTGTCTGGCCTGGGCATAACACCAAAATGGCCACCTCTTCAGTGTGTCAGTGTGTAATCATTTTACCCAAATCCTGATAACATTTGTCAAGGCATCTGTACCATTTGTACTGCCAAAATAAGTAGAGGTAGCCACATTACCCATATAGGCACCTCCTCCTTCTTACATCATTTGCAGAGAGTTCATGCTAACTATTTTTCAAAATCTGTACAATCTTGTAAAATAACAACAATCAGTTCAGCACCAGCTACTAGCAATATGAATAGATTCCATCGCATGCAATCTTCACAACACCTTCGTCATCAACCTCCTCATTAATATTTGGAGGTAGTCCTGCCTCCACTTTTTAAAGACAAACTGACTCCTCTATTTTCCAGAAGTTCCAAGAAGAATCCTTGTGTTCTAGGGCTGCTGCTGTTGCCAGGGGTGAATGGGTTAAAGAAGACCAGTAGTTTCAAACAGTAACTGACAAGTTAAAAAAAGACAGTTGTCTTCCATTCAGCACAAGGGAGACTCTGTAATACCACTCACCAAAATCCTTGCATAACTATTGGCACCTATTTAGACTCATAAGCTGGTGAACTGATGCCACCTTACAGGGTCTGTAACAGTGAGTATGTACCCATTATACCTTCAATAAAACCACTACAATGGTTAAGCTGGGCTGTTTTCAGACTCAAGGCATCCACTGGTATGTACAGAAACTCTGCTACATCAGCAACCTGTACACAAATATATCCAACAGGTCAAGGGCCCAGGTACACAAGTTTCAAGTACACAGGCCCCAGCTACTAGAATACCCACAGCAGCACACATACACTATATTTGGCACATGCACAGCACAGACTGCAATAGAACACAGAGTGAAAACAGCACAGAGTGCTTTTAAGCGCAGTGTGAAATCAGAGAAACTGATTTGATGATTTGGGAAACATAATGAAAAAATTAGAAGATGCACTCATTAGAGAAAGTAGAGTATGGTGGGAAGTGGTAATGCTAGAGAAAAATATTAACCATCAATTGGTTCCCAAAGGACTAAAAATTTATAAAAAATGTAGTTTTTCAACAGTAACAGAAGTTTTCAGAATGAATGGGAACCATTCTGGAGAACTGTTCATTTCAATTAATGAATCTTATCAAAGATAAAGTAAAGGAACTAGATACATTAGATGAAGAAATAATGGGATATAAGAACATGATGACATCCTTTTCTGATCTCCCGGAATATAAGGCGCAAGAATCAACAACTGAAAAGAAACTGGAAAAAATAGAGAACATCATTATTGGTAGAAAAACTAGGAAATTCCAAAGGGATACAAATGGGGAAGAATTGACAGAGTAGAATGAGAGTCCTACATCGAAGATTGATTATACATTTAATAATCATAAGAAGATGAAAAATAGATATGTCCCCTATATAAACACTCCCAAGAAAAATAGAGATTTGCAGAGAAGTTTCAGTGCTCCTAAAGTATGGATTCAAAAGGGAGTAAGAAGAGAACATACAGTATATACAGGCATAGAGATTTAAGAAATATAAAAATGATTATGAACGAAGGGGGTGTTATAGATCCCCACAATGGAATAGTTCTAAATATAGGAAATGTCCCAAACAATTTATTATGCAAAGAAGATTTAATGATCCCCCGGAAACACAACCACGCCTGCAGAACAGATATTCTATTCTGGATCAAGAGAATTATTCCACCCCTTTTTTAGATGGAAGATGAAAGTCCAAACATTGGAGATAAAACACACAAAAAAAAGAATAAGAGTGGAGACTAATAGGAAAAAGGGTAAGAAAAATAAAAAGATCAAACGATATAAAAAAAAGTATAACACAAAGCATCGCTGATCAAATTTAAATTTTTAATCTCAGTACCCACATTTTATTAGAGGAGAAAAGATCATTACTGGAAAAAGGGCTACATTTTGCCCAATCCACCAGAATCAATCAGTTTGACACTTTTGTGGATGTACAGAAGTTCCTCAGAAAATTAACTCTTAAAAATTTTTTAAAGTTAATTCAAAGGAAAATGAGGAGGATGAAATACCTGAAATCAGCATTTTTAAAAAAAACGGTCAACCTTTTTCTGAGCCATCTCAAAGGGAATTTTCTGGAGACATTTAATACACTGTTCAGGGATGACTTAGAACAATTGGAAACAGAAAACAATTATTATAACCTGACCTTTAAAGAATGTAAGGCCATTAAATCCCTGAATTCAAACAGTGAGTTGGTGATTAAGCCCACTAATAAAGGCAGGGGAATTGCACTGATGAATTGAAAAGATTATGAGGGGGGAGATTTGCAAACAACTAAGTGACAAGGAAACTTATAGAAACCGTAGAGGAGACCCTACTAAGAAAATCTCCTTACAACTAAAGAATAATATAGATAAATATAATAAAAAAGGCACTTTAATGGAATGTTGAGAGCATTTTTTATACATTGAAAATCCGGTGATATCCACTATATATATTCTTCCCAAGGTCCATATTCCCCTTCTGCTAATTTGGCCCATTTTATTGACACCTTCTTACAACCCTTAGTTTTAAACAATCCATCACATCTCAAAGATGCTAGAGATGTTTTACATTTTATTAGTATTATTGAGTGGCATGATGATTACCTTGTTACAACCGATGTAAGTGCCCTTTACACAATAATTGACCATCAACTAGGCATTGAGGCTGTGAAAATGGCACTAGTACAATCATGGGTGGAGTTGTTCTTACAAGAATTTTTATTAGAAGGCATTGGTTTTATACTTTTAACAACTATTTTATCTTTAAGAATGATTTTTATATTCAGATGCAGGGAACTGCTATGAGCACTAGGTTTGCCCCTAGTTATGCCAACATATTCAAGGGAAGATGGGAAGAAACAACAGTATGGAATAATAACCCATATAGGGTGAACCTAGTGTCCTGAAAGAGATACATAGATGACATTTTATTTGTGTGGAAAGGTGATAGGGATGTTTTAAACAACTTTTTTACTTATTTAAACACTAATAATAACAATATTGTTTAAACATTGATGCTAGTGAAGAAAATATTAATTCTTTTAGATCTAACCATCTACACAGAAGGTCGAAAAGTTAAGACTAACATTTTCATAAAACCTATGGTTCCCGGGCATATTTAAATCGAAAAAGTTGCCACCACAAAAATTGTTTGGACATGATTCCAACAGGACAATTTTAGAGGTTAAAAGGGAATTGCTCAGAACAAGACAGTTTCATTACCCAGGTGAGGGAAATGGAGCAAAACATTATAGACTGTGGATACAAAAGAAATAAAGTACACACATCTCTGGAAACAGTAATGGAACTTGATAGAGAAGACCTAATGAAGGCACAAGTACGGGAAAAGAAGAAGAGTAATAATAAGTTTAATTGGACGTTTGTTACAAATTATTCATCACAGCATCAACAAGTCATGAAAATTATGAAAAAACTTTGGGGGATATTGAAAAAAGATGCAATAATTGGGGAAGATTTGCTGGTATGCATCTTCCGTAGAGTCCCAAGTTTGATCACTAAATTAGTTAAAAGTTTACACCTCCCATTGCCAAAACAAATAACATTTAAAGCAGAAGGTTTTTATAGATGTGGGGTGTATATATGCTGCAAAAATATAATGAACACCTTTGGTAGCAAGAAAATAGAAGTTTGCATTAACCAGAAGAAACATGTTGTCAAAGAGTTTTTACCTTGCCACACCAAGAATGAAATCTATGGGATAGAATGCACTTGCCACACATTTTATATAGGAAGGACCAGTAGACCATTAAAAATGAGAGTACAATTAGTGAGCATCTTAGAAATATAAAGAAAGGATTGCAGGCCCACACACTTTCAAAGCATTTTAAGGATGTCCACCAAAGTAACAGTAAACATACTGTATCCTTAATTTTTATGGTCTTAAGAAAATAACAGTAGGTCCCAGGTATAATAATATAAATGAGGCGTTGGCTAGGGGTGAAATTAACTTTATCTTTAATTATAAAACATTGATTCCCAATGATCTTAATAAAGATTTTAAAATAAAGTGTTTTTTATAGGTATTACGAGTTTTAAAGGCATCAGTTGGGTTGATCCTAAAAAAGGGATCATGAATATTAAAGAATAGGAGTTTATGTGGGTGTTCTTTTAAAAATTAATTTCTTTCTTTTAGAGGTTCTTTTATAATGCTATATCCCTATTGCGATGCCTTGTTTTTCATATGATATGCCTTGGTATGTATGCCTTGGTTTTATGTCTTGTTTTGCAATTATTGATATTTATCTATTTATTTTCCCTTTATATATTGGAGGAAACTATGCACTTTAAATCTACCCCAAAATAATGGCCACCAGATATTGAGGACATACTCCAAGGAAAAGTTACTATTCTTTGTTTCTTCATATAACTGCAAGTACATGGAGAATTTCCCTTCAAAGTATGAAGGGGACACGTGGCAACACAAACCCGGAACTAAACCTGTCTGATCGCGGGGAAGATTGTGACTGGGATGCACTGCCATGTCACTTCCGGTTCCGGCCACAACTTCCTCTTCCCGGATTTGTGATTGGCGGGAACAACATTGAAAGAAGGGGGGCTTTGAAACTGTGGAATGGGGGGATATTGGGATGGAATGGGAGAACCATTAGGCTCTGAATAATGGTTAGACAACTCCATGTCTGGAAATAGATTTTTGCAGGATTAGGACATAGGATGGGCATAAATACCCATGGAATTAGTGTCCTCAGTATGCCTTGATAAAGATTATATCCAAATCGAAATGTGTTGGCTCAGAGGACTAGGAGGGATTGGCTCTCTACACCAAAGGACATTGGAGGTGGTGACACAGGGACACCTGGTGGACTACTACTAATGCCCTTTTTGTCTACTTTGATTTAAGTGGACCATAAGATCTGGTGAGAGATTATCCAGTCCCTGTTATGTGTTACTTAATTGTATTTTAATATCTTTATAATATTTTTATAATGTTGAATAAAAAAATGTCCAACACTTTATTGAGTGTATCTTCCATTTATATATGGAGTGACTATCTGCAACAAAGGGACAGAATATTACAGCTGGGAGACCGGAATTGACACACAAGCGATATCTGTCTACCATACATGTAGACCATATAATCTGGTAGGAACCCAACATTTTTTCACTATGTTAAGAAGTTGTGACAATATCACCCTATGTGAGATTTATGTATTTTTGTCATTTTGGGTAAAACAACATATATCCAAATGAAGAAATTAGAAAAATAACAGATCAGTCCAGTGCTGTCTAGTGCCTCAGGATTCATTTGGTGATATATTTATTTATTTAATTTAGATGTAGAAAGAGCCATGGTTGCCTTAAGTGTAGAGCATGTGTACTCAATCATACATGGAGTCAATAAATTACTCGTGGACAGCACTGCAAACAGAGTATCATAATGGAGGTGGAATTCTTCTGACCATTGCCTATACTCCTGAGCAAAACAGTGTAGGTGAACAAGCAAACAGTACACTAGTGGAGAAAGCAAAGTATGCTAAAGGACAACTGCCTTACTGCCTTTTTTCCTCTCACTCCCTGCTTGACCCATATTGGTTTGGCTTCCATCCTCTCCACTCCACCAAAACTGCCTTCACGAAAGTCCCCAATGACCTCCTTGCTGCTAAAACCAATGCCACTACTCTATGCTCATTCTTTTTGACCTCTCTACTGATTTTGACTAGAGATGAGCGGGTCCGGTTTTCTGAGAACCAAACCCACCTGAACTTACAGATCCGTGGCGAGATCCGAGTCTGGCTCGGGTTTTCTCACCTGACTCGGATCTCAAAGTGAGGCAAAACTTTATCATCCCACTGTCGGATTCTCGTGGGTCTTGGATTATATAAAGGTTCCCGTGCTCGCCGCCATTTTCATTTTACTTGTGGAGAGTGAAGAGGAAGCAGGGGCTGTGCTGTGCTGTTGTTGTCCATAGTGGCTGTGCTGTTGATGTGCATAGGGGATGGCTGCTGTTGTCCATAGGGGCTGGCTGGGCTGTGCTGTGCTGTTGTCCATAAGGGCTGTGTTGTCTATAGGAGCTGTGCTGCAGACAGAAGAGGGGGGCTTCAGTGGCTCCTGTGATACTACAGTCCATAAAGGGGTGCTGCTGTGTTGTCCAGGGGGTGCTCTGTCCATCAGGGGTGCTCTTCACCCCCAGTGTGAAAAAAATAAAAAAAGTGTTTTTGTTCTGTGTGTGTGTGTGTGCACCTTAGCCACACTTATCAGCAATGTAGCTGCACAGGGGTGCTGCCTGTGTCATTTATCAAGGGGCTGCTGCCTCATTCAGGGGTGCTCTCCCCCCCAAGTGCAAAAAAAATATATATATTAAGTTATTTTTTCTGTGTGAGTGCATGTTAGCCACACTTATCAACAATGTAGCTGCACAGGGGTGCTGCCTGTATCATTTATGAAGGGGCTGCTGTCTCATTCAGGGGTGCTCTCCCCTCCAGTGTAGAAAAAAAATCTAAAAGCTTTTTTTTCTGTGTGTGTGTGCGTTAGCCACACTTATCAGCAACGTAGCTGCAAAGGGGTGCTGCCTGTGTTGTTAATCGAGGGGCTGCTGTGTCCATCCAGGTGTTGCTGTGTCCATCCAGGGGTTGCTGTGTCCATCAAGAGCAGGGGCTTCTGTGCCTATCCAGGTTCTGGTATGTCCATTAAGGGTTTCTGCGTCCATCCAGGGCAGGGGCTGCTGTGTCCATCCAGGGGCAGGGGCTGCAGGGGTGTATTCAAAAAATATATTGACACTGTTAGTAGAAACGCAGTGTATTCATAAAAAATATTGTCACACTAAGGACCTCATTCAGAGCTGGACGCTATTTGCGCTTGCTCGTTCAGAAAAAAGGGGTGGTTATTCAAATGAACCGTTCACTCTTTGCGGTCTGTTCACGCCTCTAGGTCTGAACGAGCGAACCAAACATGCGGTCATTTTTTGGTAAACTACGCCCCCTGGCCGCTCGCAACCTACGTCATGTCCGCTATTTATTAGATTAATCGAGTACATCGACCAGCGTATGAACTGCTCGCTATTCTTGTGGTTGGTTTTCCTACCGCAATCTTGCGAGCAGTTCTGACTATAAAACAACCCAGTGATGTGGTTAATGACGCTGCTGTATTAATTATGCACACCCATAAAACGCCCGTTTTGACCTTTAAGCACTCCCCGTTTTCAAGCACCTTCCCCTGTTACCACCCACAAACGCCTCATCCTGTCACTCAAAATAGAAGGCATTTGCTATTTAGCGAACAAATGATTTTCGGCCACACTGACTGGTTCGCGCATGCGTATTACGATCCATACGCATGCGCAGTTGTGCAAACATCGCTCGGAACGAACGAGCGGCCGCTTACGAGCGGCTCTGAATCAGGCCCTAAGTGCAAAACGCAGTGTATTCATAAAAAATATTGTCACACTGTAAGAGGTAGCGCAGTGTGTTATTCTTTTCTGATTCATAACACTGTAAGTGGAAACTTCACAATTTTACAATTTACTAACACAAAGTTAGCAATAAAAAAATGCTATTTTTCACTTCTTTCCTCAATCATGAATAAATTATTAGTCTACATGCCGACTACAAGACCACAACAAAGTGCTAAATAATGTGTATTATATAATAAACATAATGACATCACAAACGCCTCAGCTGAGATTCACATAAACATATTTTCAAAAGGTGAAAATAGAGGCTATGGTTTAAAAAATGGAATAAAGCAGCTAAAACTGCATTCTCTGATTATAGTGTCCCTACTCCTTACCCATGGCCCCTCTACCTGATTTTCAGCGAGTCAGAGGGGCAACTCCATGCAACCATATTCCAGAGTGCAGCTGCTCCTCCTGTAGCCCAAGTCAGAAGATGTGTAGGGGGTGTGGTGATATGGACTAAAATGGAGCTCACATCCACTAAAGTGGACAATAAATCCCCAATCTAACAGGGAGCGCAGCTGTAATTTATACACAACACAGGATGGGATGATGATATAAGCTTGGGTGATGGTAGAATCTGGGGTGATGTATACATCATCTTCTTCACACAATATTCATTTGTCCCCACTGGAATCCACCATTACAGGTGCCTCTGTAATTTTTGCACGTAATTGATAGTTAAGGTCTTTCTTATAGAATTTGTAGTTCATTTTGATGAACATCATCTTTTTCACATTTGGGGAAGTAGTCTCAGGCCGATCACTGACAAGGTTACCGGCTGTGCTAAAAACTTTTTCTGAGTACACACTGGAGGGTGGGCAGCTCAAGCAAAGCAAAGCCAGTTTGTGCAAGGGCCTCCAAATTACCATTTTTTCCTGCCAGTAGTCAAACGGACTATCTGACATGTCTATTTGGATGCTATCATTACATTTTTTTAAATAGTTCTCAACCATTCTTTGAATGGTAACTGTATCAGATGGATTCACGGTAGAGGTGTCATTAATTCTAGGCAACTCTGAGTCTGACCCCATCAGATGTCAAACTTGGTTGTGTTGACTGAACTGCATCACCAGTGAGTGGTTTGAAAGCTTAGTTTTTTCTCCTCAGATGCACTTGCTGGAGAAACTGAAGGAGAAGCTATCGCAGCATCATGTGCAACTTGAGCTCTTCAGATCTGTGTCTGTTGGGAAGAAGAAACAATGTGTTCATCCCTTATCGGATGAAAATCCTCTCCCAGCAACAGGCATGGTGCTCAAGGATTCTCAAGAAAGACACAACGTAAGACTTAGACCTTAAATCTGAAATCTTGCATTTGCTCTGTTCCGCTTGTCCACATATCTGTGCTGGTTAAGTGGACAGTGGGTACAATGGTAGATTGAAGGCCACTAAGTCACTATTTTTTTTTAATGTCCCTGTACAGGTTGGGAAACAGTTTCAAGTGGAATATTTGAAAAGGTTTATTTAACAGTTAATTGTTTTGGAAAGTACTCTTCCTGGTCCCCTTCTTGGATGAAAATCCACTTCAAGCAGCAGAAGCAGGTGCAGATTTCTCAAGAAAGACACAATGTAAGACTTTAAATCTGAAATCTTTAATTTGCTCTGTTCCACTTGTCCACATATCTGTGCTGGTGGACAGTGGGTACAATGGAAGTTTGGAGGCCATTAACTAAACTATGTTTTTTAATGTCCCTGTACAAGTTGGGAAATGCTTTTCAAGTGGAATCTTTGCAAATTATTATTTAACAGTCAATTGTTTTGGAAAGCACTACTAGAAGTCTTCCTGGTCCCCTCCTGGGATGAAAATCCACTCCCAGCAGCAGGCATGGCACTCAAAGATTCTTCTGGGGCAAGGACTGATGTGAATGAATAAAATATGTTTTTGTAAATGCCTCCCCTCCCCTTCTCCCTCATGAATTTACTCCGGAATCAAATAATGAAATTAAATTTACTACCAATCAGCCTTTCCTGTCCCTGCCTTCAACTACATAAATACTCCAACTCCCTCAGGCCTCTTGAATAATAAAAAATTTATTTCCTGATGTGCCATGTTGGAAGTTGAACTGCCACGTGTTTGTGCCACCCACTGCTGCTGCTTAGTTTAGTCAGCCAGCTAGCTTGGTGCAAAGTCTGGGCCTAAACTGGATGAAAACAATATTGTAAGCTGTGAGGTGGTCAAACTTGACTGGAAACAAGTGGAAATAAATGTTATTGAGGTTAATAATACTGTAGGAACACAAACAGGCCCAAATTATGTGATTTTAGCTATTTTTATGATTTTGAAAAAAAAAATACAGATCCAAAACCGAAAAACAAAACACAGAAAGGCGGTTATGGCAAAACCAATCCAGATCCAAAACCAAAACACGGGGGTCGGCACACATCACTGACATTGTGGACTACCCTCTCTTCATGACAATCTTTCACTCCCTTGGTCTACATCAGTGTTGGCTAACCTTGACACTCCAGCTGTTATGGAACTACATAACCCAGCATGCACTGCTACAGTTTTGCTATTAGGGCATGCTAAAACTGTGGCAGGGCATGCTGGGATATATAGTTCCACAACAGCTGGAGTGTCAAGGTTAGCCAACAATGGTCTACATGATACTGCCCTCTCCTGGCTGTCATCCTACCTTTCTGACCATTCCTTCTCTGTCTCTCCTCTACCCGCCCCCCTTCCTTCCATTCAAGGTTGTGTTCTTGGACCTCTCCTATTCTCCCTCTATACATACTCTTTAGGTGAACTCTTCAACTCTCTTAGCCTCCAGTATTATCTCTATGCTGATGATACTCAGCTCTACCTTATCTTTCTTGACCTCTCCCCCTCTTCTCTCACTATAATTGTCTCTTTGCTATCTCTTCTTTGATGTCTCAGAACTTTCTTAAACTTTCCTCAAAACTGTTCTACTACAGGTCCTCTAAAGGATAAAATATTTTTGAAGCATACTCAAAAAGAAAACAATGTGTAAAACATCTCAAAACTTTTGGAAGTACTGCCTACCTGCACATACCAAAAGAAAGAAGACACAAGCTGGATTTAAAATCAGTAATTTGCATCATGCTTGGCTACTGCCATGAGAGTAAAAACTATAGATTACAGAATCCAAGTGCCAAAAAGCTTTTCATGTCTAGAGATGTCATATTCAAGGAAACAGCACAAGTTACAGAAAAGTTGGAAGTTGATACACAGAACAAGTATGTGTCACTGGACATGCCAGCAGCTGGATATGTACCTGAATCAGAGGCTACTAGCATGGAAGTTCAGCCAGAGAAATGGTCTTCTGCAATATTAAATATCAGCAAGCAACCTAAGATATATGATGAGAAATATTCAAACACTGCATTGCATTTCACTTTAGAACAAAACTTGTAGTGCTATGGTGGCCATGTGCACTGTGGCGCTTGCATTATCTTAAGGGCATACACAATATTATGAAAGTATGACACTGATACCCATGACTGGATTGCTAGCTGTGGAAGTCTGATAATTTTTGTGAGTCCATTGTAAAGGATTGAGGGCCTGATTCAGAGATGGATATAGTCAAAGTTGTTGCTGTGTCTTTGGCTGCAGTGAAGCTGAGGAGTTATGCAAATGCTGCAGGTGCATCTTCTGTAATGAGACACCCACCTCCGGGTTCTCAGATCTGGTGCAAGCATCAGGAGATGCAGTATCTGAGAAACATTGCGACCATCACACGGAGCATCAGACATCTGAGCAACCCTAAGATTGCTCATCATATCCACCTCAACTAAGCTGCCAGTGAATCTGTGTCCAAAGATGCAGTCGTTGGCTTTGGTACTCCCCCAAAATGCCATCATCACGCTTCTGTGTTTAGCACTGCTCCCCATCTTCATCCAAAATCCTTGCAGTTTGTCAAACAAGCAGGAAGTAAGTTTACACTGTTACTGGCATTGCAGCAGTATTGCGGCACTTGCGCGCTGCTTCACCGGTGCATGTCAGTCCACTAAGCATTGGTCATTTGTGACTGAATCTAAACTACATCCTCCTCTAAATCAGCCTCTGAGCATGATGCTGAGTAGGCTGGGCTTTGAGAAGATATAAGGTGTAAAAGTGCATTTTTCATATCTGGTTTTACTGTGTAGTTAACGATTTGTAAACCATCACACATCAGATGCGGTTTGAGTGTTACGCCCGCTGATACGCAGGATACTCCAGCAGTTTGGTTGTGAAAAAGCACCCAATATGTGGCTGTTTTTGCAATCAGTCAAAACGCATAAAAACCATATGGTACCAAAACGCATAAAAACCATATGGTACCAAAACGCATAAAAACCATATGGTAAAACTATAAGTAAGCATTCAGTACCTTTTATATTTTTTAAAATAAATAAACAAAACTGTAATTTTTGTTAACTGTAGGCTGTTTGTAATTTCTAGTATTTGATAGGAATTTGTTTTACTCATGAGGCTCATAGGGGGATAAAACATGGTGGAATCAATCTGACGGTACAATGGTTGGAAAAAAAAAGCATGCTTGTGGGGATATTCTTTATAATTATGGTGTGGTCTATTCAAATGCCTTAGAGCTCTAATCATTCAATTGTCATTACTACATTTTGTGCCAATGGAAAAATTATAAGCACTGCATATTTCCCATTCCTGTCCACTTCTTAACAGCCACATACTGTACAGTACTCTAAGTACACAGTCACATACTGTACAGTACACTAAGTACACAGTAACATACTGTACAGTACTCTAAGTACACAGTCACATATTGTACAGTACACTAAGTACACAGTCACATACTGTACATTACACTAAGTACACAGTCACATATTGTACAGTGCACTAAGTACACAGTCACATACTGTACATTACACTAAGTACACAGTCACATACTGTACATTACACTAAGTACACAGTCACATATTGTACAGTACACTAAGTACACAGTCACATACTGTACATTACACTAAGTACACAGTCACATATTGTACAGTGCACTAAGTACACAGTCACATACTGTACATTACACTAAGTACACAGTCACATATTGTACAGTGCACTAAGTACACAGTCACATACTGTACATTACACTAAGTACACAGTCACATATTGTACAGTGCACTAAGTACACAGTCACATACTGTACATTACACTAAGTACACAGTCACATATTGTACAGTGCACTAAGTACACAGTCACATACTGTACATTACACTAAGTACACAGTCACATACTGTACATTACACTAAGTACACAGTCACATATTGTACAGTGCACTAAGTACACAGTCACATACTGTACAGTACTCTAAGTACACAGTCACATACTGTACATTACACTAAGTACACAGTCACATATTGTACAGTGCACTAAGTACACAGTCACATACTGTACAGTACTCTAAGTACACAGTCACATACTGTACAGTACTCTAAGTACACAGTCACATACTGTACAGTACACTAAGTACACAGTCACATACTGTACATTACACTAAGTACACAGTCACATATTGTACAGTGCACTAAGTACACAGTCACATACTGTACATTACACTAAGTACACAGTCACATACTGTACATTACACTAAGTACACAGTCACATATTGTACAGTGCACTAAGTACACAGTCACATACTGTACATTACACTAAGTACACAGTCACATACTGTACAGTACTCTAAGTACACAGTCACATACTGTACAGTACACTAAGTACACAGTCACATATTGTACAGTACTCTAAGTACACAGTCACATACTGTACAGTACTCTAAGTACACAGTCACATACTGTACAGTACTCTAAGTACACAGTCACATACTGTACAGTACACTAAGTACACAGTCACATACTGTACATTACACTAAGTACACAGTCACATATTGTACAGTGCACTAAGGCCCTGATTCAGAGCACTCGCTCTGAAACAGGGCAGCTTTTTTTATTTTTAAGTCCAGGCCTTCTGGCTGCTCGCTAAGCTGTGGATGACCAGATGATCGCGGCCAGATGATGGTCGCGATGGTCGTGACCATCGCGACCATAGGGCTTGCGACGAGACCCATGTGGTAGGGTCTCATCTGCCGCAAGCCCCAGTGAGCTTCCGGCCGGAAGCCCACTACTGACATCGCTCAGTAGGGCCACCCCCAAACAGCAGACGTTCCTTTGGGAACACCTCCTTTGGCCAGCCACCCCCCCCCCCAACCCGCCTACCAAACGGGTCGAGCTGTCGATCAACATCGACAGCCGCCCCTTTTGGATGCGAGCGCCGGCGCGAGTGATTTCTCGCTCACTCCGGGGCTCGCGCTCGCATAGTGCGCACTGCCCAGCCATCGACCCGCTTGCGAGCGCTAAGTGCTTGCGAGCGGGTCTGAATCAGGCCCTAAGTACACAGTCACATACCGTACAGTCCACTAAGTACACAGTCACAGACTGTACAGTCCACTAAGTACACAGTCACATACTGTACAGTACACTAAGTACACAGTCACATACTGTACAGTACACTAAGTACATAGTCACATACCGTACAGTCCACTAAGTACACAGTCACATACTGTACAGTACACAAAGTACACAGTCACATACCGTACAGTCCACTAAGTACACAGTCACATACTGTACAGTACACTAAGTACACAGTCACATGAAAAATGTAATATTTTGTATCCTTAAGCTCTGAAAACAAAGCATTTAATATTATCTTTTGTTATGAGACACCAATACCTTTACATGATATCATTACGTTTTGGTTTACATCCCCTTTTCAGGTTCTGTATAATATGTCTCCATTCACCATGCCGACATGTTCATGATGTCAACTTTGACTATGTCAACATTCAGCAAATTGACACTGATAACATGGTGACATGGTCGGAATGTCGACACTGTGCTTTTAATGTCAGCCTAAAGTTGGCCACACACCTAAAGGTTATCTTTCTAACCAGCAAACTAGAATGAAAATCTTATAATGTATGGGATCAAACGACAATCGCCCATTATCTTCCAAAATGGGAAAAATAGTAATTCAGACAAATAGGTTAAATCAATAGGATTTAACCAACTTGTCTGATGAACTGTTTTTGCCTGTTTTCCAGTATTAGGGAGCGAATAGCTGATTGTCATATGTTCCCATACATTACCAGATTTTCTATCCATCCAGCCAACTAGTTGGATTGCTGGAAAGATAATTTTTAAGTACGTGGTCAACTTATACCTAACCCTAATGGTAACCCTAACGCTAACCTTAATCCTAATGGAAACCCTAAGGCTAACCCTAATCCTAACCATAACCCTAATGCAAATGGCGATATTTTGACAGTGTAGAATTAATTTGTCTGCATTCTGGCCATGTCAACATTCTCCAGGTATCGACATTTATGTAATGACTACAGCCTTCTTTTTCTGCTAATGTAATTGTAATGTGCTATCTTTTCCTGTGCAGTAACACATACATGTATGCTAGCCACTCAGCGGCTGATTCTGAGCCACACACACAGTGGCTGTAGTTGTGGGCAGCCGTAGAAGTCAGATTCACTACCTTATGCTAATGTAAGAATCTGTAGAGTTAATGTGGGTATTTGTGTATCTGCAACTGGAAACTAGAGCTGCCCATTCGTTTTAAGCCAGTTGCCACAACCGCCATCTTTAGAATTGGCACTAGCACCAACCCCTTGCTCTGTGCAAGAGATCCATCAGAAAATGGCTTATCATACCTCTACGCATGACTCAGAGTTGCACAGAGCTTTTAATACATGCACAGGACACTCCCACAAGTCAGTGCAGCTCCATTGCATTGTCGCCGCCTATTTGCCACCCACAATCGCCCAATTTCACAGAAAGACAGATCCGGCCAAGTTCCTTATGAGTCAGAATAGGACAGACATAGGCATGCTCTGCGTACAAGAACTCGTCATTGCTGTCTGTGCACAAGCATCCAGCCAACACAGCCCCTTAGTGTGTGCCGGTATCCATCCTTGTAATTTGCTACGTGATGTTTATAAGTCAAAGGCTATTCTAGGAGGATTTGCAATATAAGCTAAAAAGGGGGTAGGGCTAATGTTATATACAGTGACTAAGCTCATATACAGATGGAATTAGGGTACACGTTATAGTACAAGTAGGACTAACAGGAAAATGTGCAATAAGAGTTTTTGGTGGATTACATTTATTTTTTCCCGATGGGAATATGAATTTGTATTCATATAACATTTTTCGCTTAATGTCTTTTTATGTGAACTAAGGGAGTCAGTGGTTTGTACTTCCCTGTTTTGTATGTGATATATATATATATATATATATATATTTTCAGGATTCATGCTTCATTTTATTTTGCCGTAATGTATTCCAAAAATTGGAAATAATTAAATGTCAGAAAGAGATTTTCCCAGCCTGGGGGGGCAAAGGCAACATTTCCCATGGGCAATGCACAAACCCAAAGCTTGGCTCTGTTCCACCCACTCCTTTTGAAGACTTTTCAGACACCAATTCATTGTTCCTCTCCTCTAAGACAATTTAGCTCTAAGCATCTGGCGTAAACAGCATACTGTATTTAACCCATTCTGCTCAAGCAGCTTTGGGGTGCCCCATGTATGTAAATTAATATTACTGAAATAAACAGCAGTGTAATAATGCTGCTAAGGGGTACAGTACCCTTGTTCTATGACCATACTATGTCATCATATGCCCAAAGTTTTTGTGTAAAAGAAAGTGTTCCCCATTCTCTTTCATTTTATAATGACTGAGCACATCAGATTGCTGAGGTTTCTGGTGAGAATACTGCTCTTAGTTCTAGATATGTGGTGCAGCACAGCTTAGCTCCATGATAAGTCTGCTGAAGGATACTTGACTAAAATCATCTGGACAAGGTTAGGTCTAATTCAGCACAGGCCATTGCATGCTGGCTGTTGGCGACACAGAGAGCCTAATTTGGATGCTGTAGCATCTATGTGTGCATCTTGCGTATTGTTTCTGGGACTTTATGCAAATACTGCTACTGTACAATCCCTTCCCTGGTGTACATCGGTGCATCTGAATGGGCAAGGGCTGAGATTGCCACTTCGAGCATCTTCAGATGCTCAAATACTGCTTGGTGCATCTTTAAATGCATCCATCGGTCGCACCATTGAAATTTGCAAAAGCACCATGCTAGGTGCAGATTCTCTGTCAGAGAATGACCTCCAATGTGAGCAATTATGTGTCTGAGTTGCAACCACTTCAGCGACATGCCCGCAACACTTCCATGACACGCCCATTTCTGTCAGTATGCTTAGCCACCTCCGTGTCACCATCCAGTCTCTGCCCAGAAATGCCTAGTACATTTTCAAGTCATTCTTGAAACCATGCCTCTCAATTGCAAATAAGACTCTTTACACACAGACTCATGGCGGCATCCAACACTATGCACTTACCAGTAGACTGCAGCGTCCATCCTGGTGTGTGTGCACTCCAGATACTAAATTCAGTTGGCTCCACCCCTATGTTGGGGTATCCTTGCTCTGCACTCTGTGGTTGTTCTCTAGTGGGCGGCCAGAATATACCTTTACAAGAAATCCCTGTTTTATATTCTAATGCAAAAATGTCAATATCTGTGACTTTGACAAATTGCTGCTTATTATATTTCTCCCATTGACCAAAATCCTTTTTGTATTCCTTTCCCATTTCTATTACTTATGAGGCCTATCATTTATGTACGGCTATCACTATAATGCATAATTACCTGTTTTTAAAATGTCCCTTCTGGGAGATCTTCAGTGGTGCTTGATTTGTCTCATTGTGCAGTGTGGAGCTGGGTCACACTGACGAGATTCAATGCCGTTCACATCATCAAGACCCTGGTAAAATGGGCGGGATCTGGGAGGCTGGGCTACTCACCTGGCAGTCCTTGAGATATCCCCAAAATGTGGGAGTCTCCCGGACATTCTAGGGAAGGGGCAAGCATGTTGTAATGGCTGTATGGTCAACCTCATGACATGGTACAGGTACATGACAGGTTAAATTGCTGTATAAATATTGTAGGATTCAAAATAACAGCTGTTTTTGCAGAATTCCTAATGCAAGGGAAATACAATTGTTAGCTCCACTGACTTTAATGTCTAAATAATAGTTTCTGATCCTACAGCACTGTATAATCATTTGGCATTATAAAAATTGTTATTAATAATAATAATAATAATAATAATAATAATAATAAAAATAATAATATCAAGTTAGGCACCAGGGGTGGCCAGTATCTGCAGGAGTACACTGTGCACAGTAAGGAGCCTACTTATATTTGTACACAAATCTATTTTGTAGACATATCTTGCAATTTTTACACTGTGCATGCTCCATAGCCGAGTCACACGCATCTCAGTCGTAACTCCATTTGTGGCTATATGGGCATAACTAGGTGGTAATGGGGTATTCGTACGTAGATGAAGTTGAGTGAGGGTGTGTCATGGGCATGAAGGCGCAATTGCAGGCAAGGCAGAGGTGTTCGTAAGGAGACATCTCACTGATTTCAGATGGATTTCTTGCAGCAGGTGTAGGGCTGGTGCTAATTGATAATGATAATGGCTATTTGACCTAGTGGAATCATAGTGGTGGTCCAATCACTTACTGTAGATGCCTGCAACTGTGTATACTGGTGAATATCTGCATTTAATTCCATGCACATAGAATGAGTGTAACCTGAGCCATAACTAGACTTTTTGGTGCCCTGTGCCAGAAAGAGCATTGGCGCCCTCCTCATTTTTCAAAAGGGGCATAATGCACACAAAAAAGGGCCATGGCTTTATGGGGAAGGGCCAGGGAAGAGATAGGGGAGGCCAGGAGATGCTGGGGATGAAATAAGAGTAAGCTACAAGCAAGAATGATAGTAAACAGAAATTTGACAGGCCCAAACAGCGCCCCCTGACCTGTGGTGCCCTGTGCGATGGCACCGGCCGCACTACCCTAGGTACAGCCCTGAGTGTAACTGTGGCCAAATTGAATGCTGTTCTCAAATTGGACCCTGAAAAAGAAAGACAGAGCAGACGTTGTGTATGTGCTTTGACAGCAGGGACAACTGTCTACAGCTTGACAAACTTTTGGAACAAACAATGTTTGAGAGTGAGTGTGGTTAACAATGTTAGAGAGGAATGCGCTCCAGCGCTATCTCCAGCTATTGCATTGAAGCTTAGCAGCCACCTTTACCATGATGGACAACGTAGTCCTTACTAAGCATGCGTGACCTCACGACCTGGCGCCATCTTGTTAATATACATGGTACATGCGTTTGAGAGTGTACTGTACATATGTGCAGCACATGTGTTCCTCCAGGGAAGTAGTACATCACTAGATACTGCTACTGCTGTCTCTATTGACGTTACCGCCTACTCTGTGTTACACACTGTTAATGCTGTTATCCTGAATAAACCCCCAAAATCTTAAGCATAAACTGTCTGGACTAACCTTCTTTTCACATTCCGCTGGTGCCTATTGTTCTACACCAATAGGACATATCAACAGATAATTACTGACCACTGCAGCTAGGGTCACTTTTAGGAGTATTTGTACATATACCAAGGGGAGAATAGATATAAAAACATAAAAGGCAGAGAAAATCCCTGCACATACAGTACCACTTCTCAGTATGTACTAAAGGGATTTTCTCTGCCTGCAGCCTGCCAGCGTAAGTGTAGGCTACAATATAGCTCTGCACCTGGGTCTCTAAGCGCTGCCATGGCCACCTATGGCAGTGCTAAGTGTCCCAGGTGTTACTAAGAGGAGAGGGCACTTACCGTTGGGTGTCTTCCGTTAAGTTTTGTTTTTTTTTAAAAAAAAAGGTCCCTGCTGAAGCTGCTGGCCAGGAGACAGAGTTAGTCAAACACAGGGCTGTCAGGGACATGGGTTCTCAGCTGTTACCGCCAAAGGAGTGACTTAAATTTACTGTCCTCAGCAGGTCTATCTTTAGTAACAGTTGGGCAGCGTTATCTCCATGCTACAGTAAGTGGAGTTTTAGTACATAGACCCCAAAAAATGAATTTGTATTTTGTAAAGATGATTATGTTTATTTGTATTTGCATGGGGAGTGTATTTCAGTTTTATAATTATTGCAGCCTTCATTTTAGACAAATGAGAAAGGAAAAACTCTACTGCAAATAAGTAAGTAAATATATAAATAAATAAATAAATAAATAAATAAATAAATAATGAATAAGCTTATATAATATGTTGTTGACATACAATTTGTAGAAAAAAAATATTGGTGAGAGTAATCCTGATCGGGTTCTCCTTTGGCTTATCTGTAGCATGCAAACAGCTCTTACTTATGTGACAAAAGCGAGGAGGATGTGAAGGTTTTGCCATTACCAACTTCTCCCTAGAGGCTTTTTCTCCAACTCCATTCATAGACGAATGATTCAAACACAGCCAGATTGGATACATTTCAAAATCAACAGAAACCAACAATTACCTGCTTTCTTGTGTCTATGTCCCCAGTGACCTGTCTAATAGTCACTTTGTATATTTCTATCTGGTTTTATTGCTTGCACTAAATAAACTGGTGATACCACAAAACATAATGTACTTTAGTTTATTTGCCCGTTAATCTCAGCTGTACAGGAATTGGTTCCTGGCGAAACACTTCATAAAAAAACAACAACTTAAAATAAATTGAATAGATAAGTCTAACAGAGATCTGTCATCACCTTGTTACTGGTGTAACACAGTGATAGATAGTAAGTTTTTGAAGCAGCGGGCTTGCAGTAAAGCCAATTGATCACAGCCAGAAGGGGAAAGCCCAGGTTCCTGCATTACTGGAGCCCTGAAGATCTTGTCACAGTTTGAATTCTCCCACCAAAGAGAAAAAGGACGTTGTTTTGTCTGTGTTACTAAATCAGACAGAGACTGACTCAATCAGCAGAACAATAAAATAAAAACTTTGCAAAACAACGCAACATTGGCTGACATTTCCCAGGCTTTTATACTGCTACTGCTTTAAAGAGAAACCTCATTAAATTGTATTTGATACTGATTTTATCTTAACATGCCTCAGGACATAAAACCCTAATTATATCTTACTGTAAAATATGAATTATGTTCCTAGCAAACAAACTCAACGTTCATTTAGGGACAATAATGGATTCAGAATGATTTGTTCATAATGTTGACAATCATACTATTGAATCCATTATGTTGACAGGTACTTTATGTTGACAGAGCACTGTGCATGTCGATATTAACTTTGACATAAAGTCGACATGTTCACAAGGTTGAAAACTATTTTCAACATTAACCTTAATGCTAACCCTACTGCAAAGTCTAAACCTAAGATTTATATTGTTGAAATTATGAGTATGTAAACATGCCGTAAGTAGACATTTTAAGTGTGTCGACATGCTGCAGGTGTCTGTAAACTTTGACATTCTGGTGTCAACATAATGACTACTGTATCTATATAGTCATTGCGGGCTTCCTGACTGCGTACCACAATAATTCACTGGCTTAGCAACAAACAAACCATTAGGCAAATATTGTGTTTTTATAATGCCAGCATTTATGTTACATATGCCATGTAAACCTGTTGAAAATATCTTGTCAATAAGCTCAGCGAGTAGAGTACAACTTTGTAAAATATTTTGCTGACTCCAGCTGCTAGAAATGTGCATAACACAGCAGATTCATTTAAAT
The DNA here is from genome assembly GCA_031769625.1 of Taudactylus pleione. NCBI lineage: Eukaryota > Metazoa > Chordata > Amphibia > Anura > Myobatrachidae > Taudactylus > Taudactylus pleione. The sequence continues at coordinate 2,247,241 of JAUIMM010000773.1, forward strand.
AGGCTTTCTAACTTTAGTTGTGTTACCACTTCTCACTGCCTACTTCCCCTATACTAGTACATTAATGATAGGAATGGCCATCAACCATCAATGATAAACAGTCATCAATAGTTTGCTGTCAATGGTTTTGCCATCATTGTTTGAGGTCCGATGGTTCTCCATCACCAATGGCAGTGATGCTCCAATGTTTTTTTCCTGGCACATAGCCCCTGTCACATCACTTTCCCTTATTGGCCTGCCATTTTCGTGATGCACACCAGACATGCCCATTGATGGTTTTAGCCATCAATGGTTTCTTCATGATGGTTTACTGCCATTAATGTAAAACACTGAAGGCACCATCGATGGAGACTATTTATGGTGGACCATTCCATGGCTATCCCTAATTATTAATGTCCATTATCTTAACAGGTTATTGTTATTTAATGCGGTTGGGGACCTCTGCTGGATAGCCTTTGTAATTCTATTACAGAGATAAATGGTACAGTTAGAAATAAAAACAAGATCCAGTTTGGATAGCTGTAGCACCTGACCAATCAGTAGTAAGCTGTCATCTCAGTCCTCAAGTCACATTTGTCCCTCTTATAAATCTTACACTGTGATAGAATGTACAGTATCAGAACCTGCTGCAATTAGCAAGTGGTGAAAGTTCCCCGAAAGGGGCCATCTAGAAATTGACTAATGTAGCATAACAAATGTTTGCCAAACTGGGGATGAGTGAATCTCTGAAGTTTGTCTGAATCACTTCACCAATCTCTTTACAAATGTTTACCAGAGTAAATAACTGCCATTCATTATAAATTGTATAGATACCCCTATGCTAAATATTATATATTAGCATTTTTTATAGAAAAAGTGCAACAAATATACTACTTCAACAACAAGCTTCATATATACCAAGTACAACATATATACCCCGTCAACAACAGGCTTAATATATAAGAAGAGCAACATATAGTGAATACCACCTCAACACTTTGTGGTAAAGAAAGACCCAGCCTAGAGTGGCAGTAAGGAGAGGTGCTGGGGCCCTCCCCTATACTTTTATTGCTAAACTCCTGCACTTTAAGGCCTGGGATGCTATATTTAAAATAAAAAGGTAACATGGCCCTCTAATCATCTGAGGTCTCCCGATTGGTCCTTCTATGGACAACATATCATTTATGTAGATGACATGCTCCTTTCTCTGGCAAATACAACTGACTTGGTGGGCAACCATCTCAACACAGTTGGCTCCTTTTTATTCAGTACTTAGGGCTTGATTCAGGAGTGCACACTATTGAGCGCAGATTCCCGATGTTTGGAAATCTGCGCAGACGCCAGACCCATTCTGCGCATGTGCAGAATGGGTCTGCAAGCCCGCACGCAAACTGGCAGCAGACTGTCAGTGATTGACAGTATGCTGCCGTTTGTTGGCAGGGAGGGGGCGGCGATGCCCTCTGTTTCCTGAATCGTAGGAGTGTCACCGCCGTTGCAGGGGAGGGCAGTGCCAGAATCTCCGTCGGCTGACAGAGATTTTCTGGCCCCTTCCCCTAAACTGCGGCAGCCAGCTGTGGGACCCCATGGGTAACCACAGCCGGCCGATGGTACGAAGAATAATCGATGCTGCGTTGGACAACGCAGCTCTGTTAAGTAATGCACAGGAGGCATGATGCCTCCTCCTGCATTACCATATCTGCAAGGGGCGCAATTGCAAAGCTGCCTGCGTGCATACATCATATATCTATAGCCTGTGTGCAGCTTTGCAATTACTATCCTTGCAGAATCAGGGCCTGATTCAGAGCCGGACGCTATTTGCGAACGGTCGTTCAGAAAAAGGGGCCAGCTATTTAAATTGAGCGCTCGCTCTTTGCGGTCTGTTGACACCTCTATGTCTGAGTGAGCGAATGAAACATGCGCTCGCTATTTTGTAAAGACGCCCCCTGGCCGTTCGCATCATACGTCATCTCCGCTATTTATTAGATTAATCGAGTACATCGAAAGGCGTCTGAACTGCTCGCAGTGCTTGTGGTAGGTCTTACTTCCCGCAATCACTGCGAGCAGTTCAGGCTAAAAGACAACCAAGTGACGTGGTCGATGACGCTGCTTTGTTAATTATGCACACCCATTAAATGCCCGTTTTGACCGTTTGGCACGCCTGCATTCGGATCCACTCCCCGTTTTCAAGTACCTTCCCCTGTTACCACCCACAAACGCCTCATTCCGTCACTCAAATTATCAGGCCCTCGCTGTTTTGCGAGTGCACGATTTCCGACCGCAATTACTGGTTGGCGCATGCGCATTACGAGCCATACGCATGCGCAGATGTGCGAACATCGATCGGAGCGAGCGAGCAGGCGCTTACGAGCGGCTCTGAATCAGGCCCCAAGGCCCTTGTAGATCACAGATTAAAGAGGACTTACAAATTCAAATATCATTTAGATCACAGATGCCGTACATGATGTTAGGCTTAATATAGGAGCAGTGGTAGCTTATCTTGAAACAGAGGCCCTGATTCAGAGCCGGACGCCCTGACAGAGCGCTCACTCTGAATCTGGGCCGTCCCTCTTACTTTTTGGAGCGGCCTCCTGGCCGCTCGCATAGCTGTGGATGACCACCCACAGCTATAGCGAGAGGCCAAAATGATGCATCGGGCTTGCGACGAGACCCTTGTGATAGGGTCTCATCTGCCGCAAGCCCAGGAGAGCTTTTGGCTCTATCAGAGCCAAAAGCACTCCCACTGACATCACTACTGATGTCAGTGGGGCCGGCCCCAGATGGTAGGCGTTCCCATGGGAACACCTCCGTCTGGGCAGCAACGCCCCCGGCACGCCCACCAAATGGGGCATGCTGTCAATCACCATCGACAGCTCGCCCCCTTTGGTGCGAGACCCATAACAACGGCTTGGCTGTCGTTATTCGGGTCTCGCGCATGCGCACGACGGAGCCGTCTCCATCGTGCGCATGCGCACTTGGGCAACATGGACCCGCTTGCGAGCGCTCAGCGCTCGCGATCGGGTCTGAATCAGGCCCAGAGTTACTTTCTATGAAAAAGCTTCCTCTTAGTTCAAATAGAAATTCATCCCAAGTATTTGTACCCTTGAATCACTTACTGAACATAGGGCCTGATTCAAACCCGCTCGCAAGCACTTGAGCGCTCGCGAGCAGGTCGATGGTGTGCTCTGTGCACGCACAGTGGCCACACTGCGTGTGCGCAAGCCCCGGAGCGAGAGAGAAAATCTCTCAGTCCGTGGCTCACTACAAAAGGGGTGGCTATCGATGTTGATTGACAGCTCGCCCCGTTTTGCAGGCGTGGTGGGGGGGTGGCTTCACAAACGGAGGCGTTCCCAAGCGAACGCCTGCCGTTTGTGAGCGGCCCCACTGACATCACCAGTGATGTCAGTGAGTGAGCTTCCGGGTCGATTAGAGCCAGAAGCTCTATGGAGCTTGCGGCCACGAGACCCTAACACAAGGGTCTCGTCGCAAGCCCGATGGTCGTGAAGGTCTTGACCATCGCGACCATCATCCTGGCTGCTCGCAATAGCTGTGGGTGGTCACCCACAGCTATACGAGTAGCCAGAAGGCCGCACACACAAAAAAAAAAAAAATGCCCAGATTCAGAGCGAGCGCTCCTTCAGAGCTTCCGTCTCTGAATCAGGTCCATAATCTGCTTGAACATTAACATATATATATATACATTTATATATATATATATATATATATATATATATAATAGGGGTGAGCGGGTTCGGATTTCTGAAATCCGAACCCCCCCGAGCCCCCCCGATCCGAGGCCGATCCGAGTCAGGCTCGACTTTTCCCGCCTTACTCGGATCTGAAATCGAGGCAAAACATCATCATCCTGCCTTCCGGGTCTCGCGGGTTTTGGATCCTATATAAGGTACCCGCGTCGGCGCCATTTTCTCACTCGGAAGTGGACAGTGAAGAGGGAGGGTGGGAGTTAGGGCTGGCTGGGCTGTGTAGCGTAGTGTAGTGTAGTGCAGAGTAGTGTTGTGCTGTGCTGCGCTGTGCTGCTGTTGTCCATAGGGGCTGTGTCCACTACTTCAAAGTCCATAGGGGCTGGCTGTGTTGTGCTGTGCTGCTGTTAATAGGGGCTGTGTCCACTACTTCAAAGTCCATAGGGGCTGGCTGGACTGTGTTGTGCAGTCAGTTCTCCATAGGGGCTGTGTCCTCTCCAAAGTCCTGTGCAGTGTCCCAGTCCTAAAGGGGTGCTGTAGTGTTGTCCAGGGGGAGCTCTGTCCATCAGGGGTGCTCCCCGCAAGTGCTAAAAAAATAATATTTTTTCTGTGTTTGTGAATTGTGTGGGCAGTAGCTGCACGTGCATCAACAAAGTAGTGCCAAGCGTGTGCCTGTGTCATAAGTAAAGGGCCGGCTGGCTTGACCGCTATAGGGTGCTGTAACCCCCAAAGTACACTCCAAACCCAAAAAAATAATATTTTCTGTGTTTGTGAATTGTGTGCGCAGTAGCCGCACGTGCATCAACAAAGTAGTGCCAAGCGTGCGCCTGTGTCATAAGTAAAGCGCCGGCTGGCTTGACCGTTAAAGGGTGCTGTAACCCCCAAAGTACACTCCAAACCAAAAAAATATATATTTTCTGTGTTTGTGAATTGTGTGCGCAGTAGCCGCACGTGCATCAACAAAGTAGTGCCAAGCGTGCGCCTGTGTCATAAGTAAGGGCCGGCTGGCTTGACCGTTAAAGGGTGCTGTAACCCCCAAAGTACACTCCAGTCCAAACCAAAAAAAAAATTTTTTTCTGTGTTTGTGAATTGTGTGCGCAGTAGCGCACGTGCATCAACAAAGTAGTGCCAAGTGTGCGCCTGTGTCATAAATAAAGGGCCGGCTGGCTTGACCATTAAAGGGTGCTGTAACCCCCAAAGTATACTCCAAACCAAAAAGAAATATATTTTCTGTGTTTGTGAATTGTGTGCACAGTAGCCGCACGTGCATCAACAAAGTAGTGCCAAGCGTGCGCCTGTGTCATAAGTAAAGGGCCAGCTGGCTTGACCGTTAAAGGGTGTTGTAACCCCCAAAGTACACTCCAAACCAAATAACAAAATATTTTTTCGGTGTTTGTGAATTGTGTGCGCAGTAGCCGCACGTGCATCAACAAAGTAGTGCCAAGCGTGCGCCTGTGTCATAAGTAAAGGGCCAGCTGGCTTGACCATTAAAGGGTGCTGTAACCCCCAAAGTACAGTCCAAACCAAAAAAAAAAATATTTTCTGTGTTTGTGAATTGTGTGCGCAGTAGCCGCATGTGCATCAACAAAGTAGTGCCAAGCGTGCGCCTGTGTCATAAGTAAAGGGCCGGCTGGCTTGACCGTTAAATGGTGCCGTAACCCAAAAAAAGTACACTCCAAACCAAAAAAATATATATTTTCTGTGTTTATGAATTGTGTGCGCAGTAGCCGCACGTGCATCAACAAAGTAGTGCCAAGCGTGCGCCTGTGTCATAAGTAAAGGGCCGGCTGGCTTGACCGTTACAGGGTGCTGTAACCCCCAAAGTACACTCCAGTCCAACCAGAAAAAAAAATATTTTCTGTGTTTGTGAATTGTGTGCGCAGTAGCCGCACGTGCATCAACAAAGTAGTGCCAAGCGTGCGCCTGTGTCATAAGTAAAGGGCCAGCTGGCTTGACCGTTAAAGGGTGCTGTAACCCCCAAAGTACACTCCAAACCAAAAAAAAAAATATTTTCTGTGTTTGTGAATTGTGTGCGCAGTAGCCGCACGTGCATCAACAAAGTAGTGCCAAGCGTGCGCCTGTGTCATAAGTAAAGGGCCGGCTGGCTTGACCATTAAAGGGTGCTGTTACTCCCAAAGTACACTCCAGTCCAAACCAAAAAAAATTTTTTTTCTGTGTTTGTGAATTGTGTGCGCAGTAGCCGCACGTGCATCAACAAAGTAGTGCCAAGCGTGCGCCTGTGTCATAAGTAAGGGCCGGCTGGCTTGACCGTTAAAGGGTGCTGTAACCCCCAAAGTACACTCCAGTCCAAACCAAAAAAAAAAATTATTTTCTGTGTTTGTGAATTGTGTGCGCAGTAGCGCACGTGCATCAACAAAGTAGTGCCAAGTGTGCGCCTGTGTCATAAATAAAGGGCCAGCTGGCTTGACCAATAAATGGTGCTGTAACCCCCAAAGTATACTCCAAACCAAAAAAAAATATATTTTCTGTGTTTGTGAATTGTGTGCACAGTAGCCGCACGTGCATCAACAAAGTAGTGCCAAGCGTGCGCCTGTGTCATAAGTAAAGGGCCAGCTGGCTTGACCGTTAAAGGGTGTTGTAACCCCCAAAGTACACTCCAAACTAAATAACAAAATATTTTTTCGGTGTTTGTGAATTGTGTGCGCAGTAGCCGCACGTGCATCAACAAAGTAGTGCCAAGCGTGCGCCTGTGTCATAAGTAAAGGGCCAGCTGGCTTGACCATTAAAGGGTGCTGTAACCCCCAAAGTACAGTCCAAACCAAAAAAAAATATATTTTCTGTGTTTGTGAATTGTGTGCGCAGTAGCCGCATGTGCATCAACAAAGTAGTGCCAAGCGTGCGCCTGTGTCATAAGTAAAGGGCCGGCTGGCTTGACCATTAAATGGTGCCGTAACCCAAAAAAAGTACACTCCAAACCAAAAAAATATATATTTTCTGTGTTTATGAATTGTGTGCGCAGTAGCCGCACGTGCATCAACAAAGTAGTGCCAAGCGTGCGCCTGTGTCATAAGTAAAGGTCTGGCTGGCTTGACCGTTAAAGGGTGCTGTAACCCCCAAAGTACACTCCAAACCAAAAAAAAAAATATTTTCTGTGTTTGTGAATTGTGTGCGCAGTAGCCGCACGTGCATCAACAAAGTAGTGCCAAGCGTGCGCCTGTGTCATAAGTAAAGGGCCGGCTGGCTTGACCATTAAAGGGTGCTGTTACTCCCAAAGTACACTCCAGTCCAAACCAAAAAAAAATTTATTTTCTGTGTTTGTGAATTGTGTGCGCAGTAGCCGCACGTGCATCAACAAAGTAGTGCCAAGCGTGCACCTGTGTCATAAGTAAACTGATGGCTGGCTTGACCGTTAAAGGGTGCTGTAACCCCCAACGTACACTCCAAACCAAAAAAATATATATTTTCTGTGTTTGTGAATTGTGTGCGCAGTAGCCGCACGTGCATCAACAAAGTAGCAGCGCCAAGCGTGCGCCTGTGTCCCATAAGTAAAGAGCTGGCTGGCTCATTTCTTAAAGGGTGGTGTAACCCACAAAGTGCACTACTCTCCAGCAAAAATAAAAAAATATTTTCTGTGTTTAGCCGCACGTATATATCAAATCGATATAACATAAATGGAGGACCAAACTTTCTCCGATAAAAATAAAATAGAGAAAGATCAAGAACCACTTCCTCCTAGTGCTGAAGCTGCTGCCACTACTCATGACATAGACGATAACATGCCATCAACGTCGTCTGCCAAGGCCGATCCCCAATGTCATAATAGAGGGCACATACAATCCCAAATGACAAAGTTCAGGAAAATGACCTTGAAAAAAAATTTAAATCAGCTGAAGAGAAACGTAAACTTGCCAATATGCCATTTACGACACGGAGTGGCAAGGAATGGCTAAGGTCGATCCCTAGTATGTTCATGACTAGTGGTTCAGCTTCACATGACGATGGAAGCCCTCCTCCCACTAAAAAAATCAAAAGAGTTAAGCTGGCAAAAGCACAGCGAAGAACTGTGCTTTCTAAGAAGATATCACAAATCCCCAAGGAGAGTCCAAGTGTGGTGGTGGTTGCGATGCCTGACCTTCCCAGCACTGGACGGGAAGAGGTGGCTCTTTCCACCATTTGCACGCCCCCTGCAAGTGCTGAAAGGAGCACCCACAGTCCACTTGCTGATATGCAAATTGAAGATGTCACTGTTGAAGTTCAACAGGATGAGGATACTGGTGTAGCTGGCGCTGAGGAGGAAGTTGGCGAGGAGGATTCTGATGGTGATGTGGTTTGTTTAAATCAGGCTCCGGTGGAGACAGTTGTTGTCCGTGAGATGAAAAAGCCCATCACGGTCATGCCTGGGCAGAAGACCAAACATTCCACCTCTTTGATCTGGCAATATTTCTATCCAAATACGGACAACAACTGTCTTGCCATATGTACCATATGTAAAGGTGAAATAATTAGGGGTAGGGACGTCAACCACCTAGGAACATCCTCCCTTATACGGCACCTGCAGCGCGTTGATAAAAAGTTACTGTCAAGTTCAGAAACTTTGGCTAAGACCGTAAGCAGTCCAGGGACACCTAAATCCCGTTGTCCTGTTGTATCCAAGCGCCTGCAAACCACACCGTCAACTCCCTCCTCATCAATTTCCTCCTTAGTCAGGATCGGAAGTAGTCCTGCAGGCCATGTCACTGGCATGACTGACTCTGCTATCCGGATTCCTCCGGAGGATCCTGCATTGCTACGCCTACTGCTGCCGCTGCTGCTGTTGCTGCTGCTGGGAGTTGTTCATCATCCCAGAGGGGAAGTAGGAACACCACTACTTTTACTAAACAATTGACCCTCCAACAGTCCTTAGCGAGGAGGATGAAGTACGACAGCAGTCATCCTGAAGCAAAACGTATAACTGAGGCCTTGACTGCTATGTTGGTGTTAGACGTGCGTCCGGTATCCGCCATTAGTGCAGTGGGATTTAGACAATTGATGGAGGTAGTGTGTCCCCGGTTCCAAATCCCGTCTAGATTCCACTTCACTAGGCAGGCGATATCGAGACTGTACAGAAACGTCAGAAAAAGTGTCCTCAGTGTCCTGAAAAATGCCGTTGTACACAATGTCCACTTAACCACGGACATGTGGACAAGTGGAACAGGGCAGACTAAGGACTATATGACTGTGACAACCCACTGGGTAGATGTATCACCTTACGCAGCAACAGCAGCAGCGTCACCAGTAGCAGCATCTCAGAAACGCCAGCTCATTCCAAGGCAGGCTACGCTGTGTATCACCGGTTTCAGTAAGAGGCACACCGCCGACAACCTCTTAGAGAAACTGAGGGAAATCATCACCCAGTGGCTTACCCCACTTAGAATCTCCTGGGGATTTGTGATATCTGACAACGCCACCAATATTGTGCAGGCATTACATCTGGGCAAATTCCAGCACGTCCCATGTTTTGCTCACACAATAAACTTGGTGGTGCAGAATTTTCTGAAAAGCGACAGGGGCATGCAGGAGATGCTTTGGGTGGCCCGAAAAATTTCTGGCCACTTTCACCATTCAGCTACTGCGTGCCGAAGACTGGAGCGCCAGCAAACACTCTTGAACCTGCCCCGCCATCACCTGAAGCAAGAGGTTGTGACGCAGTGGAACTCAACCCTCTATATGCTTCAGAGGATGGAGGAGCAGCAAAAGGCCATACAAGCCTATACATCCACCTATGACATAGGCAAAGGAGGGGGTATGCACCTGACTCAAGCGCAGTGGAGAATGATTTCCGTGTTGTGCAAGGTTCTCCAGCCCTTCGAACTTGCCACACGTGAAGTCAGTTCAGACACTGCCAGCTTGAGTCAGGTCATTCCCCTCATCAGGCTTTTGCAGAAGCAGCTGGAGAAAGTGAAGGTGGAGCTAAGACGGAGCGATTCCGCTCGGCATGTGGGACTTGTGGATGAAGCCCTTCATTCGCTTTGCCAGGATTCCAGGGTGGTCAATCTGTTGAAATCAGACCACTACATTTTGGCCACCGTGCTCGATCCTAGGTTTAAAGCCTATGTGGTGTCTCTCTTTCCAGCCGACACAAGCCTGCTGAGGTGCAAAGACCTGCTGGTGAACACACTGTCAGCTGAAGCGGAACGTGACACATCAACAGCTCCTTCTTCATTTTCTCCCGCAACTGGGGCTGCCAGGAAAAAACTTAGGTATCCTAAGCAACCCGCTGGCGGTGATGCAGGGCAGGCAGGACCAAGTTTGGACATCTGGTCCGGACTGAAGGACCTGGCAACAATTTCTGACATGTCTACTGTCACTGCATATGATACTGTCACCATTGACTGAATGGTGGAGGATTACATCGGTGACAGCATCCAAGTAGGCATGTCAGACAGTCCATACCTGTACTGGCAGGAAAAAGAGGCAATTTGGAGGCCCCTGTACAAACTGGCTCTATTTTACCTGAGTTGCCCCCCCTCCAGTGTGTACTCCGAAAGAGTGTTTAGTGCAGCCGGGAACCTTGTCAGCGAAAGGCGTAGGAGGTTGCTTCCACAGAATGTGGAGAAGATGATGTTCATCAAAATGAATTATCAGCTCTTCCAGGGAGACCAGCCTCCAGAACGTACAGAGGGACCTGTGGTGGTGGATTCCAGTGGGGACGAGTTAATACTCTGTGAGGATGAGGATGTACACACTGAAGAGGGTGAGGAATCGGTGGATGAGGAGGATGAGGATGACATCTTGCCTCCGTAGAGCCAGTTTGTGCAGGGACAGATTAATTGCCAGCTTGTTTTGTGGGGGCCCAAACGAACCAATCATTTCAGCCACAGTTGTGTGGCAGACCCTGGCGCTGAAATGATTGGTTTGTTAAAGTGTGCATGTCCTGTTTATACAACATAAGGGTGGGTGGGAGGGCCCAAGTACAATTCCATCTTGCACCTCTTTTTTTTCTTTGCATTATGTACAGTTTTGGGCCTAGTTCTTCAAACTGCCATCCTGTCTGCCACTGCAGTATCACGCCTAGATGGGTCACGTGTTTGTGCCGCCCACTCGTGTCGCTTAGCATAGTCATCCAGCTACCTCGGTGCAACCTTTTGGACATAAAAACACTATTGTGAGGTGTGAGGTGTTCAGAATAGACTGGAAATTAGTGGAAATTAAGGTTATTGAGGTTAATAATAGCATAGGAGCAGAAAAGCCTACAAATTCTGTGATTTTAGCTGTTTTTATGCTTTTTTTCAAAAAAATACAGATCCAAAACACAAAACCCAGAACCCAAAACACGGAAGGGTGGTTTTGGCAAAACCAATCCAGATCCAAAACATGAAGAAAGATCCAGATCCAAAACCAAAACACAAAACACGAAAAGTGGCCGGTGCACACCCCTAATATATATATATATATATCAGTGCTGGTGTGTTGATAGCAGAGGGCTCAGATTCACCTTAGTACTGTATGTAGGTCTACAGATGCCAGTGGCCTTGCTTTGCCTAATTTTAAAATGTCATACTAATCAACTCAGTTGGCCTACTAAGTGGCACTAGGTGCTGCCTTAGGTTATTTTGTAGGAAAATAAAAGTACTCCCAGTGAAACTCCTTACAGACTCTCCTTACAGTTCATAAATCCACTAATATAGTCCCCATTATACAGCAAGCAATTACGATATGATCTGTAATAAATAAACACAAGGGCTGTACTGAGGTGCAATGAATAAACACATGGGCTGTACTGGGGTGGATCCAGACACACTTTTGTGTCCCAATAGTACATTTTCTCAACTGGATAATTTGAAAGCTACTACTTTGTGGTGTAAGTTGGGGATCTTTCAGTAGGCTCGTTGTATGTTGACAATTACCCTAAATTCATTGAGCTGTTGAGAGCCAAGCTCAGAATAACCTTATTTGTACATTATCCACTATTTACAGCTGTGTCATACTTTTTGGAATGACACACCGAAATGTATAGATGAGATTCCGAAACAATTACTATTTTTTCCATAAAGGGATTTTTTTTTATCCAGCTGCTACCATCTTCCTCATTTGCTAGTTGCACAGCAAGGGGCTAATGCAAACTTGATGGCAAAATGGGTGTAAATTAACCTAAAAAAGTAGCGGATGGAAGTATAGGGTATGTTCACTCATGTGCAGAGTCATGCATATCTTAAGATGTGTACACCTTGTGCCTGATTTACACAACAATCCTCAGTGTATTGTCACAACTCACGGGAGAGTGTTGGAAGCTAACCCTTATTTTGGAATTGACAAGACCTATTACTGAGGCACAGATGCTAATGTGCCAGCAATATTCACATGGGACCCCCGCAAGGAAGTTTGTACTTCGCTAAATCCGACATCTAGGTCACGGCCCTCAGACTAGGTTCCCTAATACAGATGCAGGTGTCAGGGCCGTCTCTAGGGGCGGGCGACCCGTGCAATCGCACGGGGCACGCTGCCCCCGAAACAGCCTGTGCACTTCCGGGCGCCCGTTGAGATTCAGTTACCTGCAGGTGCCCGGCAGAGCAGAGCAGCCGAATACACAGGCCTTCTGTCCGTCTGTCTTACCGGGCATAATACTGATATTAATAGTGGCACAGTAGAAGGCTCTCCAAGCCCTCCCTGCGCCGCAAGGTTTCTCAGGGACTCCTCCGCGCTGTGTGATTGTCACGGCGAGTGACATCACACAAGCGCCACTACACCACCTGCTCAGCTCCTTGAAGGTGGCGATCCGGGATATAGTTACAGGGGCCGTACTGTCCTGCTGTTGTGCTAGTGTGCTGTCCTGATCAGGTAAGACCTGCTGGCTGCGGCTAATCATGGATTGCCAGGGTGTCCGTGCCCTGCAGCCTTATATTGTTTGATTTGTGATCATATATATCCATCCCAATCACATGTGTGTGTGTATATATATATATATATATATATATGTGTGTGTGTGTGTATGTATATATATATATATATATATGTGTATGTGTATGTATTTGCAAATGGATGTTCTGACTCTCCTTGTTTCTACATTGCCATTATGTTCCAAACACTTCTGCCTATCTGTGACTCTGGTGTGTGCTGTTGGTCTCAAATTCAACTATATATATATATATATATATATATATATAGCATACTGTAATAATGCGGCACTTGTAGACTTCTTCAAAGCAACCTAGGTAACTTGTTGAATTTGTCTTGTGTAGGTATTATAGATGTTTAGATGGCTATATGTGCGTATATGGGAATCTGGGAATCTGTTTAATCTGTTTTAATATTTTTTTTTCACTTTTTAGATAGTTTTATGCACAAGACTTTTATATATTTATTGTCATTAGATTAGCCTTCCCGCTAGGCTGTTTTAGCGGGGTGCGGTGCCCTGCTCTCCTTCTGGAGGGCAAAAAGCACCCTGTCCTCCAGAAGGAGGGCAAAAAGCGCCCTACCCTCACAGCCGTCTTCACCCGCGGGTTGCAGTGTCCTGTGGGTGGAGAAATGTGTGGTGACCCGATCACCGCTGGAGAATAGACGCCGCCCGTCATCTATTCTCCCTGTCGGCAGCGCATGGGGGCTGCCGGGCTTGTCCGTAAGTGCCGGTAACGCCCCCAAGAGTGATGAAAAGGGGACGCATCTTATAGACACGCCCCCTTTTTAATGGCCATGGCCCATTTTCGGGCACGCATGCCTTTGGCGCGCGCACGGAAGTGCCCTCTCTAGCTCCGATGCCCTGCCTACCGTCGGAGCTAGAGTGAACACTACATTACAGTATATGCATGTTGTCATATATTTGTAGGTGCTAACATTTAATAATGTATTTGAGGTGGATGTGGTTTTAAAACTTAGTTTATGTGGCTCTGGCTTTTCCAATATATTTTATGTGGAAATGGTTTGTTGCAGTGTAATCCTGAAGTGGCTTATTTCAGTGTATTTTATGTGGACCTGGCTTATTTCAGTGTATTTTATGTGGACCTGGCTTATTTCAGTGTATTTTTTGTGGATCTGGCTTGTATTTTCAATGTGCTGGGCTCGCCCCCAACATGACTAAAAATGGGTGTGATACAAGGTCATACTCCTGCAAATGTCACACCAAAGGCATGCACACACAAATGCGGCGTTGGCTTGTGATAGCTAGGCCACAGGTATTTGATTTAACTACATATATTTTTCATTGCTTTGCCTCTGATAGGTTAGCCCAACCCTGGGCTCAGTAGTCACAGTGGCTGACATTCTGTGGTCTTTTGAGACCACGCTCCCTTACTGTGATACCACACCCCCTCATGATGAGGCCACTCCCACTCCGCAATATTACTGCTTCAGGGGGGGGAGGGGGCACATTTTGACTGCCCGCACTGGGAGCCTCAGACTCTAGAAACTGCCCTGGCGGGTGTACTGTGGATGGGGCGGAGTACGATGAAGACGTACAGTGTACTCAACAACCTGGGGTAGAACCAAATGGACAAGATGGAACCAGGGAGCAGACATATGCAGGTCATTGAGGAGGCCAAGGTCAAAACTGGAATACAAAACAAAGTACCAAGGTAGAAATTGAAGCAGGTCACAAAAAAGCTAAGGTCAGGAACAAGCAGAAGGTATCACTAGGAACGCTGGAGTATGGTTTGGGAACCTTACTCTGGCACTTGAGTGCTCCCAGGGACTGCTTTATATAGACAGGGGCTTAAATTAGGTGCCTTCTGTGATGTCACAATGGGGTGGATCTGGCCCTTTCAATTTTATTTAGATCGGTGCGCGCACCCCCAGGAGAGCAGTGGTCATCCGCATCATGCCACCGGGAGGAGGAGGACTACCCAGCAGCAGGCGCTGGGGACTCCCCGCCCAGTGCCCTACCACTGACTGTGACATTACCCCCTCCTTCAGGGGTGGGCACCGAACAACACATTAATGGCTTGCCAGGGAACTTCTGGTGGAATTTCCAAAGAAATTGAAGTGCGTTACTATCAAAAGCCTTAACCCAACAGTGTTCTTTGGGACCATATCCTTTCCACCAGGAATTGAACCATACATCAAGAGATTCTAGAGTTCAAAACGTGTTTCAGTTCATATTCCTCTTGATGGTCCACTGGAATAGCCAAAGGAGGATCGTAGAGTGTTGAAAACCGATTAGGAACCAGCGGCTTTAAGAGGGAGATGTGGAAAACATTCAGTATTTTAGGAGGGCCTGGCAGCCTCAGGCAGTAAGCCACCGAGTTGATCATTTTGAGCATCTGAAAAGGCCCAATGAACCTGGGAGCAAACTTCATTGTAGGCACCTTCAAATACAGATGCTTGGTTGACTACCAGACTTAGTAAAGGGCCATTTTTCCTCTTCCTGTCCGCAAACAGTTTGTACTTTGAATAGGCCTTGTAAAAATTCCTCTTTACATCTCTCCAAATCATGAAGAAATGGTTCACTATACACTGGACCACTAGAAGTGAAACTAAATAGAGGGCTGGTAACCCGATGCCTCATAGAACAGATTATTGTGGGCAAATTCAGGCCATGGCAACAAGGATACTCAATCACCTTGATTGGATGAGACATTCAATCAAATAAAGTTCTCCAGATCCTGATGTACTTGCTCCGCCTGACCATTGCTTTGAGAATGATAAGCTGACGAGATACTCAAATTAACTCCAAAGCATTTACAGAGTTAACTGCAGAACTTTGACGTAAATTGTACCCCGCGGTCCGAGACAATATCCTTGGGGAACCAGTGCAGCCTGAAGATTTCTCTTATGAATGCTTTTCCCAGTTTAGGAGCAGATGGTAGTCCTTTCCATCGGATGAAATGAGCACCCTGTGAAAATCTGTCCACCACCACCCAGATGGTATTGAAAGCCTGACAAGATGGTATATCAGTGACAAAGTCCATGGATATATGGGACCAGGGACGATCGGACACTGGGCCTAATTCAGCAAGGAATGCAGTTGTTTATACTCACACAATCGGTTGATTAATTTGCACTGCGCATGCATCGCAGTGCACGTGCACAAGCCAGGCGCTGCGTTCAGAACTGCGATCGCAGAGGCTATGCAGACCCATGGCAGAGTGATTGACAGAAAGTGCCATTTGTGTGTGGTGATGGGAGGGTGGATGGTCAAACGCAAGCGTGCCACTGCGTTTCAAAGCCGTTGCAGGGACATGCATAAATTATCCACTGCGATACCAGATGCCATTTAAGGTATCATAGCGTGTGCATAAGTAAGCAATTCCTGAGTAAGGTCTGGGCTTCCCTATCTGTCCAATGCTACTCGATGTTATCGATTGTTTCACTATGTTGGTCAAGTACACGGATGTGAGTAAGGGGAAGTGGAGTCCTTATGTCAGGCTGTGATCGCAATGCGAATGTAAACATTTTAATAATGTTGCTGATATTAGCAATGCAGTTGCGTGCATATAAGCAGAATAGTAACGTGCATATAAGCAGAATCCGTAGTGAATCAGGCCCAGTAATAGTGGACATAGAGACCCAGAGGGAGGGTGAGGTGGGACCTTGTGTTGTGCACAGGTAGTACAAGCTGCCACAAAGTCTTTGACATCACATTGTACTGTCAGTCTTCAATAATTCCTAAAGATTAGCTCCAGAGTTTTTCTCATGCCTGCATGACCTGTGAAGAATGATACAATGAGTCCACTTAAGTAATGTAGGCCGGAGTTCAAGTGCTATGAATGTGTTTCCTGGCAGAATCTTGACCTGTTGTTAACTGCCACAAAGCAAGCAGGGTTAAGAATGGTCTTGTCTTCCCTTACTTCCTCCTCCTCAGTAGAACTTAATTCTCAGGACAAGGCATCAGCTTTGATATTTTTGTTACCCGGGCGGTAGGTAATCAAATTGAACCGTTCAAAAAATAGTGACCATCTGGATTAACGGTAGTTTTGACAGTGAGCTATTTTGAGATACGTCAGGTTCTTGTGATTGATATAGACTGTCACCGGAGATTTTGCTCCCTCCAAAAAGTATTGCCATTCATGAAGGGCCAACCTGAAGACTAATAGTTCTTTATCCCAGATGGCATTATTTTTCTTTGGAGCAGATAACTTACTGGAGAAGAACCCACAGGAGTACCACTTGCCCTCTTCATCCATCTGTGACAGCACTGCCCCAACTCCCACCATGGAGGTTTCTACCACCAGGAAAAAAGGTTGGTCACAATTTGCTTGTCTCAGAATGGGTGCTGAAATAAAACACTGCTGTAAAAAGATAAAAGCTTCCTCTGCCTCAGGAAGCCACAACTGGGTATCTTGACCCTTCTTGGGAAGAGCAGTGATGGGAGCTGCGATGGATGAGTAGTTCCTGATGAACTTGTGAAGTTGCAAAAATCCAGGAAGCATTGTATTCATTTCAAGACAATTGGATGAGGCCAGTTGATAATGGCGGAGAGTTTTATGGATGCATCCAGAGGCAAGAACCCAAAATGATGTACCCCAGAAATGTCAGTTCCTTTTGCTCAAAGGAGTATTTCTCTAACTTGCAGAAAAGCTGGTTGGCCTGGAGTCATAACAGTATGTCACATACGTGATGGTGATGGCTCACTATTTCTTCACAGAATATCAGGATGTCATTCAAACATACCACCACATACTTATATAACAAGTCCCAGAATATATGATTAATGTATTTTTGGAAAACACCTGGAGTATTGCTTAATCCAAAGGCATGACTAAGTATTTGTAATGGTCATCACGAGTATTAAAGGCCGCCTCCCACTCGTTCCCAGATCAGATTCTGATTAGATTGTATGCCCCGCGAAGGTCTAGTTTGGTGAAATCTTTGCCCCTTTTATCCAATCAAAGAGCACCGAGATCAGAGGTAGGGGAAACTGGTCCTAGATGGTAAAAAAATAAATATGTCCTATGGCATTGAGATCCCCATGATCTCAACCCCCCCACACGGCCAACACCACCAGCACCCCCACACTGCCGACACCGCCACCACCGATGCACTGAGGACAACTCTGTCACAGTAAGTGCACCATTGCTGTATCCAACCTGCTCTGTATCCAACCCACATTGCATCTTATAGACACGCCCCCTTTTTAATGGCCATGGCCCATTTTCGGGCACGCATGCCTTTGGCGCGCGCACGGAAGTGCCCTCTCTAGCTCCGATGCCCTGCCTACCGTCGGAGCTAGAGTGAACACTACATTACAGTATATGCATGTTGTCATATATTTGTAGGTGCTAACATTTAATAATGTATTTGAGGTGGATGTGGTTTTAAAACTTAGTTTATGTGGCTCTGGCTTTTCCAATATATTTTATGTGGAAATGGTTTGTTGCAGTGTAATCCTGAAGTGGCTTATTTCAGTGTATTTTATGTGGACCTGGCTTATTTCAGTGTATTTTATGTGGACCTGGCTTATTTCAGTGTATTTTTTGTGGATCTGGCTTGTATTTTCAATGTGCTGGGCTCGCCCCCAACATGACTAAAAATGGGTGTGATACAAGGTCATACTCCTGCAAATGTCACACCAAAGGCATGCACACACAAATGCGGCGTTGGCTTGTGATAGCTAGGCCACAGGTATTTGATTTAACTACATATATTTTTCATTGCTTTGCCTCTGATAGGTTAGCCCAACCCTGGGCTCAGTAGTCACAGTGGCTGACATTCTGTGGTCTTTTGAGACCACGCTCCCTTACTGTGATACCACACCCCCTCATGATGAGGCCACTCCCACTCCGCAATATTACTGCTTCAGGGGGGGGAGGGGGCACATTTTGACTGCCCGCACTGGGAGCCTCAGACTCTAGAAACTGCCCTGGCGGGTGTACTGTGGATGGGGCGGAGTACGATGAAGACGTACAGTGTACTCAACAACCTGGGGTAGAACCAAATGGACAAGATGGAACCAGGGAGCAGACATATGCAGGTCATTGAGGATGGCCAAGGTCAAAACTGGAATACAAAACAAAGTACCAAGGTAGAAATTGAAGCAGGTCACAAAAAAGCTAAGGTCAGGAACAAGCAGAAGGTATCACTAGGAACGCTGGAGTATGGTTTGGGAACCTTACTCTGGCACTTGAGTGCTCCCAGGGACTGCTTTATATAGACAGGGGCTTAAATTAGGTGCCTTCTGTGATGTCACAATGGGGTGGATCTGGCCCTTTCAATTTTATTTAGATCGGTGCGCGCACCCCCAGGAGAGCAGTGGTCGTCCGCATCATGCCACCGGGAGGAGGAGGACTACCCAGCAGCAGGCGCTGGGGACTCCCCGCCCAGTGCCCTACCACTGACTGTGACATTACCCCCTCCTTCAGGGGTGGGCACCGAACAACACATTAATGGCTTGCCAGGGAACTTCTGGTGGAATTTCCAAAGAAATTGAAGTGCGTTACTATCAAAAGCCTTAACCCAACAGTGTTCTTTGGGACCATATCCTTTCCACCAGGAATTGAACCATACATCAAGAGATTCTAGAGTTCAAAACGTGTTTCAGTTCATATTCCTCTTGATGGTCCACTGGAATAGCCAAAGGAGGATCGTAGAGTGTTGAAAACCGATTAGGAACCAGCGGCTTTAAGAGGGAGATGTGGAAAACATTCAGTATTTTAGGAGGGCCTGGCAGCCTCAGGCAGTAAGCCACCGAGTTGATCATTTTGAGCATCTGAAAAGGCCCAATGAACCTGGGAGCAAACTTCATTGTAGGCACCTTCAAATACAGATGCTTGGTTGACTACCAGACTTAGTAAAGGGCCATTTTTCCTCTTCCTGTCCGCAAACAGTTTGTACTTTGAATAGGCCTTGTAAAAATTCCTCTTTACATCTCTCCAAATCATGAAGAAATGGTTCACTATACACTGGACCACTAGAAGTGAAACTAAATAGAGGGCTGGTAACCCGATGCCTCATAGAACAGATTATTGTGGGCAAATTCAGGCCATGGCAACAAGGATACTCAATCACCTTGATTGGATGAGACATTCAATCAAATAAAGTTCTCCAGATCCTGATGTACTTGCTCCGCCTGACCATTGCTTTGAGAATGATAAGCTGACGAGATACTCAAATTAACTCCAAAGCATTTACAGAGTTAACTGCAGAACTTTGACGTAAATTGTACCCCGCGGTCCGAGACAATATCCTTGGGGAACCAGTGCAGCCTGAAGATTTCTCTTATGAATGCTTTTCCCAGTTTAGGAGCAGATGGTAGTCCTTTCCATCGGATGAAATGAGCACCCTGTGAAAATCTGTCCACCACCACCCAGATGGTATTGAAAGCCTGACAAGATGGTATATCAGTGACAAAGTCCATGGATATATGGGACCAGGGACGATCGGACACTGGGCCTAATTCAGCAAGGAATGCAGTTGTTTATACTCACACAATCGGTTGATTAATTTGCACTGCGCATGCATCGCAGTGCACGTGCACAAGCCAGGCGCTGCGTTCAGAACTGCGATCGCAGAGGCTATGCAGACCCATGGCAGAGTGATTGACAGAAAGTGCCATTTGTGTGTGGTGATGGGAGGGTGGATGGTCAAACGCAAGCGTGCCACTGCGTTTCAAAGCCATTGCAGGGACATGCATAAATTATCCACTGCGATACCAGATGCCATTTAAGGTATCATAGCGTGTGCATAAGTAAGCAATTCCTGAGTAAGGTCTGGGCTTCCCTATCTGTCCAATGCTACTCGATGTTATCGATTGTTTCACTATGTTGGTCAAGTACACGGATGTGAGTAAGGGGAAGTGGAGTCCTTATGTCAGGCTGTGATCGCAATGCGAATGTAAACATTTTAATAATGTTGCTGATATTAGCAATGCAGTTGCGTGCATATAAGCAGAATAGTAACGTGCATATAAGCAGAATCCGTAGTGAATCAGGCCCAGTAATAGTGGACATAGAGACCCAGAGGGAGGGTGAGGTGGGACCTTGTGTTATGCACAGGTAGTACAAGCTGCCACAAAGTCTTTGACATCACATTGTACTGTCAGTCTTCAATAATTCCTAAAGATTAGCTCCAGAGTTTTTCTCATGCCTGCATGACCTGTGAAGAATGATACAATGAGTCCACTTAAGTAATGTAGGCCGGAGTTCAAGTGCTATGAATGTGTTTCCTGGCAGAATCTTGACCTGTTGTTAACTGCCACAAAGCAAGCAGGGTTAAGAATGGTCTTGTCTTCCCTTACTTCCTCCTCCTCAGTAGAACTTAATTCTCAGGACAAGGCATCAGCTTTGATATTTTTGTTACCCGGGCGGTAGGTAATCAAATTGAACCGTTCAAAAAATAGTGACCATCTGGATTAACGGTAGTTTTGACAGTGAGCTATTTTGAGATACGTCAGGTTCTTGTGATTGATATAGACTGTCACCGGAAATTTTGCTCCCTCCAAAAAGTATTGCCATTCATGAAGGGCCAACCTGAAGACTAATAGTTCTTTATCCCAGATGGCATTATTTTTCTTTGGAGCAGATAACTTACTGGAGAAGAACCCACAGGAGTACCACTTGCCCTCTTCATCCATCTGTGACAGCACTGCCCCAACTCCCACCATGGAGGTTTCTACCACCAGGAAAAAAGGTTGGTCACAATTTGCTTGTCTCAGAATGGGTGCTGAAATAAAACACTGCTGTAAAAAGATAAAAGCTTCCTCTGCCTCAGGAAGCCACAACTGGGTATCTTGACCCTTCTTGGGAAGAGCAGTGATGGGAGCTGCGATGGATGAGTAGTTCCTGATGAACTTGTGAAGTTGCAAAAATCCAGGAAGCATTGTATTCATTTCAAGACAATTGGATGAGGCCAGTTGATAATGGCGGAGAGTTTTATGGATGCATCCAGAGGCAAGAACCCAAAATGATGTACCCCAGAAATGTCAGTTCCTTTTGCTCAAAGGAGTATTTCTCTAACTTGCAGAAAAGCTGGTTGGCCTGGAGTCATAACAGTATGTCACATACGTGATGGTGATGGCTCACTATTTCTTCACAGAATATCAGGATGTCATTCAAACATACCACCACATACTTATATAACAAGTCCCAGAAGATATGATTAATGTATTTTTGGAAAACACCTGGAGTATTGCTTAATCCAAAGGCATGACTAAGTATTTGTAATGGTCATCACGAGTATTAAAGGCCGCCTCCCACTCGTTCCCAGATCAGATTCTGATTAGATTGTATGCCCCGCGAAGGTCTAGTTTGGTGAAATCTTTGCCCCTTTTATCCAATCAAAGAGCACCGAGATCAGAGGTAGGGGAAACTGGTCCTAGATGGTAAAAAAATAAATATGTCCTATGGCATTGAGATCCCCATGATAGGATTTGAGGTTCACTCCAATCTAAAATGCATGCTTGCAAAGTCATGGAAGACATATTATAATTGGACTTTTGGCTGATGGGAGTATATACAACAAAATTAACTCTTTATGAAGAGCATTAGCTTGCATGGCTTCTGAAGTCCTGGAGTGGATGGTAGCCGTAGAAAATGTATTCCCGTCCACACCGACAACGCAGAGTGGCACCTGTAACAGCACACTAGGAATTCCTAACTCCTGAACTTTCTTGGCTGTAATGAAATTGCCATTGACAAATGAGTCTAAAAAGGCCCTAAAGAATTTTAGAGAGTTTTTTTAGGACTGGAGTCACATAAATGGTAAACTGGGAGGAAGCATTTTCTTTTGTGGTTTGTTGAAATGCACCTAATCTGACCACCCCGATCGATCAGTTAGGCCTTCTCATTTCTTGGACCTTTTGAACAGCCAGAGAGAAGATGACCTGGTTCACCGCAGTACAGATACCACTTATTGTTGAACCTCCTTTCCCTCTCTGTGGCAGGAAGACTTGTCTGGGTTTTTGGGAGGCTCAACTGGAGCATGGAAATGCGGGGCAAGTTTAAAGCTGAAGCACCAAGACTGTTCTCTCTCTCATGCTCTCTCTCTCATGCTCTCTCTCTGTGGCAAAGAACTACCTGGATACACAAGAATATCAGGTCATTCAGAGAAGTTGGCAATTCTCTGAATGCCAGTACATCCTTAATTTGCTTGACCTTGCATAAATGCTGAAACCAAGGCTTCGTTGTTCCACCCTAAATCCGAGGCTAGGGTTCGAAATTGCACAGCATAATGTCCCAAAGATTGGTTGCCTTGCTTCAACTGCAGAATAGCCGACCCTGCGAAGGATACTCGCCCGGGCTCATCGAAGACCTTCTGAAAGGCTGCCAGAAAATCAGTGCTGTTATTATCCAGAGGGTAATTTATTTCCCATAACAGAGAAACTCAAGCCAACGCCTGTCCAGGCAGCAGTGAAATAATGTATGACACTTTCGTCCTCTCAGTAGGAATTTTCACTGCCTGGACCTCAAACTGAATCAAACACCAAGTCAGAAATCCTCGACAGCCTTTGGGATCCCCATCATACTTCAAGGTGGAGCTGGTCGTACCAGAGGCAGAAGAGCAACACAAACTCATTGCATTAATGTTTGTAAGCACTGCATTTTCTGGGCCTGGTCTTTTTCTTGCTTCTTGACTCTGGCAAGGAGGTTGTCCAGCAAGTCACGAGGTGAAAGATTACCAGCAGTATCTGAGTGTGTAGGCCAGAGTATTCTTTCACAACTCACGGGTGAGTAGTGGATGCTAACCCATATTTTGGGATTGGCGATTCCTATTACTGAGGTGAAGAGTCTAATGTGCCTGCGGTATTCCTAGCGAGGAACCCCACAAGGAAGTTTGGACTTAACTGCGTCCAATGCGCAGGTCACGACCCTCATATTAGGTTCTCTAATACAGGTGCTGGTGTACTCTGGATGGAGAGAAGTATGATGAAGACATACAGCGAGGTCTACATGCCGGCTCGGAACTGAACGGACAAGACCGAACGCTGGAGTATAGTTGGGAGCCTATACTCTGGCGGTGCCTCCTGTGATGTCACAATGGAGGAGCCTGGCCCTTTAAATTGTATTTAGATCTGTGGCACGGTCATCCGCACCATGCCCCCAGGGGAGGAGGAGGATTACCCAGCTACAGGCACCGGGGACTCCCCGTCCGCTGCCACTGCCCAGCGCCATTAGACCCGGTAAGTGCGTGCCAGTATCCTGCCCTATAGCAAGTACAAAAATGATGCCTCTCTATAGGTACTGCACCCTCAAACACTACACTACACATACAAATGACAAAGGTAAGGAGCGCAGGATGCCACACAAATATTCTATACTGTGCATATAAATGTTTGTTTAGGTTTGCATGAGCTGCAGAAAGATGCCTTAACTGTACTGGTCCCATGTTAGTGCTCCTTCCCTCTGTCCCTCTTCTCCAGGTGCAAGCCAGCATAAGTGGAAGTACTGCACGATTCTGCATTGAGGCATATGTGTGCATTCGCTTTTTGAACATCAGTACCCACTAGTCTAACTCTACATACCATGAGTCGCGATGACATTTTAACAGTAATTTGGCATTACAATTTGTTCCAAGAATAAAATAATTATCTAATATAATTTACTTCTCTTTTATAAGTGCTGCAAATAGCTACATAATGGGGAACAAACAAACATAGAACATACAGGTTTCCTGTTGATATTATAAAAATACAGAATAATAATTTTTTTGTGTATGTGTGTTGAAATCAAATGTAGAACAAAACATGACCATAGTGCAATCTACTCTTGTTATATGGTTACTGTAGTAATAACTTGAGATGAGCAAATCGGATTCCCTGGAATCCGAACACACCCGAACTTCCATGATCAAAGGTGAGCCGCAGCTTGGATCTCCCTGTCTGCCTCGGATCCCTATCCAAGCCAAACCCTCGAAGTCCCGCTGTTGGATCTTGTGGTTTTGGCTCAGCTGACTGCTGATTGGCTGAGAGAGCCATCTGTACGCACTGCTGACACTGCCTGCAAATCCGCACTCAGGGCCTGATTCAGACCCGGTCGCTATTTGCGGCTGCCCGTTTTCAAAAAGGGGCCATCTATGCAAATCATGCGCTCGCTCTTTGCGGTGTAAGGACGCCTCTATGTCTAAAAGCGAGCGACGGCATATTGCACTCGCAAGTGTTTAAAGACGCCCCCTTGCCACTCGCAACACACGTCATCTCCGTTATTTGAAGGATTAATCCGTAACATTGAGAGCCATCGGAGCTGCTCACAGCGCTTGAGGTAGCCTTACCCTCCCGCAAGCACTGCGAGCAGATCAGGGTAAAAAACAACCAAGTGACGTGTTCAATGACACTCCTTTGCTAATTATGCACACCCATTAAACTCCGTTCTGACGGTCAGACACGCCTGCGTTCGCAGCACCACTCCCCCGTTCACAAGCACCTTCCCCTGTTACCACCCACAAACGGCACTATCTGTCACTCATTCCACTGGGCAGTCTTTTCAGGGTGAGCGAGCAAAATGCGATCACTCGTAATAGTTTGCGCACACGCACTGCGACTTATACGCATATGCAGATGGATGACCATCGCTCAGAGCGAGCGAGCGCAACTTAGCATCCGGGTCTGAAACAGGCCCTCAGAACACTGCCGGTACTCCTGCCCTGTGACACTGATGGCACCTCAGCACTGAGAACACTGCCGACACAGCCAGCACTCCCGCACATAGGATACCGCTGCCGCCCTGAACTGCCGAGGCCACCAGCACCCCCACACGGCCAACACCACCAGCACCCCCACACTGCCGACACCGCCACCACCGATGCACTGAGGACAACTCTGTCACAGTAAGTGCACCATTGCTGTATCCAACCTGCTCTGTATCCAACCCACATTGTATTTGGCCTGCACTGTAACCCACACTGTATCTAACCCACACCATATCTGACCTGCACTGTATCCGACCCGCACTGTGGGCCTGATTCAGAGCCGGACGCTCTGACCAGAGCGCTCGCTCTGAATCAGGGCCCTCCTACCTAAAAATGGAGCGGCCTCCTGACCCCTCGCATAACTGTGGGTGACCACCCACAGCTTATGCGAGCGGCCAAAAAGATGACCATCGCGACCATCGGGCTTGCGACGAGACCCTGCGGTAGAGTCTCGCTGCCGCAAGCCCAGGAGTGCTTTTGGCTCTATCAGATCCAAAAGCATTCCCACTGACATCACTAGTGATGTCAGTGGGGCCGGACCCAGACGGTAGGCGTTCTAATGGGAACGCCTCAGTCTGGGCAGCCACGCCTCCGGCACGCCCACCAAAGGGGGCGTGCTGTCCTCACCATCGACAACATGCCCCCTTTGGTGCGAGACCCATAGTGACAGCTTGGCTGTCGCTATGCGGGTCTCGCGCATGCGCACGACGGAGCTCCCTCCGTCGTGCGCATGCGCATTAGGGCACCATCGACCCGCTTGCAAGCACTCAGCGCTCGCGAGTGGGTCTGAATTAGGCCCTGTATCCGATCCGCACTGTATCCAACAAGCACTGAATCCAATCCACACTGTATCCTGCACTGTAAGCAATCTGCCCTGTATCCGACCCGCACTGTGGAGCTCATTCAGACCCACTCACTCTGCTGTGCTCTCTCGCAGCCATAAGGGGGCGGATATGCAAATTCCGCGTTCCCACATTCTGACTTGAGGACGCCCACAATGTCTAAGCGTGTGGCGGCAAAGCGATAGCAAGCTGGTCTAATGCCGCCCCCTTTACCATCGCAGCACACGTCATCTTCAGGAAGTATATTAAACCATTGGTACCATCGAGAATCTTCGGAGGCATACACAGTGCTTAAGGTAGACCCTACCCTACCACAAACACTGCAAGTGCTGCAGTAAAATCCACACTGTATTTCACACTCTAAGCAACCCGAACTGTATCCAACCCACACTGTATCCCACACTGTGGGCCTGATTTATTACCGATCGCAACTGCGATTAAACAGGCAGATGGCCGATTGTTGTGTACTGCGAAGGCTCTTCTGCAATCACACTGCGCAGAACCATCACAGAGTAATTGACAGGAAGTGACCATTTGGGGGTGGTGACGGGGAGGTGGTCGGCGAAACGCAGACATGTCAGTGCGTTTGAATGTCGTTACAGGGGCGAGCATAAACTAGCCACTGCGATTGCATACGCAGATTGAGCTTTCACTGTGTGTGATGAGGTTAGCAAATTCTGAGTATGGTCAGACCTGTGGTAATTGTGCATAAGGCTCCGATGGTACTCGAAGTTACTGATGGTTTTGCAGACTTGCAATATATTACGGATGTGAGTAGGGGGAAGTGGGGGTCCTTATGCTAGGCTGCGACGGCATTGCAATTGCAAACATTAGCATATTTTCACAGTGAGTCTGCGTGCGTAATCGCAGCTTCGATCGCAATAGTGATCCGTAATGAATCAGGCCCTGTATGCTACATGCACTGTATCCAACACGCACTGTATCCAACCCACACTGTATCCTGCACGGTATCCCACCCGCAGAATATCCGACCCACACTGTATGCGACCAGGACTGGATGCAACCCGCACTGTATCCAACCCACACTGTATCCCGCACTGTATCCAACCCGCAGTGTATCCCGCAGTGTATCCAACCCACACTGTATCCAACCCACACTATATCCAATCCATATTGTATCCCGCACTGTAAGCAACCAGAACTGTATCCAACCCACACTGTATCCCACACTGTGGGCCTGATTTATTACCGAACGCAACTGCGATTACACACGCAGATGGCCGATTGTTGCGTACTGCGAAGGCTCTTCTGCAATCACACTGCACAGACCCATCACAGAGTGATTGACAGGAAGTGACCATTTGGGGGTGATGACAGGGATGTGGTCGGCGAAATGCAGATGTGTCAGTGCGTTTGAATGTCGTTACAGGGGCGAACATAAACTAGCCACTGCGATGGCATACGCAGATTGAGCTTTCACTGTGTGTGATGAGGTTAGCAAATTCTGAGTATGGTCAGACCTGTCGTAATTGTGCATAAGGCTCCGATGGTACTCAAAGTTACTGGTGGTTTTGCAGACTTGCAATGTATTACAGATGTGAGTAGGGGGAAGTGGGCGTCCTTATGCTAGGCTGCAACGGCATTGCGATTGCAAACATTAGCACATTTTCGCAGTGGGTCTGCATGCGTAATCACAGCTGCGATCGCAATAGCAATCCGTAATGAATCAGGCCCTGTATGCTACCTGCACTGTGTCCAACCCGCACTGTAACCTGCACTGTATCCAACCCGCACTGTAACCTGCACTGTATCCGCACTACAGCTACAGAACACTGTTTTTATGGTTGGGGAGATTTTGGGGAACTGCTGAACAAAAAAGGCTGATTGATCATATTACTAATTTGCTGAAAATTTTTAAATAGAAATAACTGCCTTGTGCTGCTGCTCTGTTTCTTATTTTAGCCAACCAGCCTTTGGCCTATATTGGTGAACAATATTGTGAGCTGTGAGGTGGTCAAAACTGAGTGGAAATGAGTGGAAATTAATATTATTGAGGTTAATAATACTCTAGGAACAATAAAAGCCCAAATTATGTGATTTTAGCTTTTTTTTGTCAATTTTTAGAAAAATTCAAAACCAAAACCAGTCACGGCGTTTTGGCAAAACAAAAACCAGATGACGAATTAGAACTAAAACCAGCAAAAATGGCCCATCTCTAGTAATAACAAACAAATATTTCATACTGGAACTGTACAGTGTAGGTCTAAAAAAAAATTTTTTAAATCTAATCTAAGAGATCAATTATCACTTTTCATCAAGGATAGACAAGGACTGACCAAATCTTTTGCTTAAAGGCCCTCATTCAGAGCCGCTCGTTAGCGGCAGTACGCTCGTTCCGAGCGATGTTTGCACATCTGCGCATGCGTACGGTTTTTAGTACGCATGCGCGAACCAGTCAGTGCGGCCGAAAATCGTTTGTACGCTATATAGCGAGTGCCTGCTATTTTGAGTGACAGAATGAGGCGTATGTGGGTGGTAACAGGGGAAGGTGCTTGAAAATGGGGAGTGGAGATCCGAACGCAGGCGTGCTTAAAGGTCAAAACGGGCGTTTTATGGGTGTGTATATTTAAAACAGCAGCATCATTGAGCACGTCACTGGGTTATTTTATAGCCAGAACTGCTCGCAAATTTGTGGTAGCAAACACCAACCACAAGAATAGCGAGCAGTTCATACGCTGGTCGATGTCCTCGATTAATCTAATAAATAGCGGACATGACGTATGGTGTGAGCGGCCAGGGGGCGTTTTTATCAAATAAACGAGCGTATGTTTTGCTCGCTCGTTCAGACTTAGAGGTGTGAACAGACTGCAATGTGCGTACGGATCATTTGAATAGCCACCCCTTGTTTTTAAACGAACGACCGCAAATAGCGAACGGCTCTGAATGAGGGCCAAAGTTTTAACAAAAAAAAGTTTCATCAACGGACTCCTGAACCTGTGATATATATTGAATATTGAATAATTCATCTCTCACTGTCTCTCTGCTTTAATAGGGCTGTATAACATCAGCCTAGTGTGTAATTAACCACTGGTGAGTAGCAATCATTTACATAAAGCTTTATTTTATACTGCTAAAAAGTGAAACTGCAACAGATTAATATGCCTGATTCAGAGCTGTACACTGGGCCTGATTCAGAGCCGCTCGTAAGCGGCAGTACGCTCGTTCCGAGCGATGTTCGCACTTCTGCAAATGCGTACGGTTTATAATACGCATGCGCGAACCAGTCAGTGCGGCCGAAAAACGTTTGTTCGCTATATAGCGAATGCCTGCTACTTTGAGTGACAGGATGAGGCGTATGTGGGTGGTAACAGGGGAAGGTGCTTGAAAATGGGGAGTGGAATTAAGAACGCAGGCGTGCTTAAAGGTCAAAACGGGCGTTTTATGGGTATGCATAATTAAAACAGCAGCGTCATTGACCACGTCACCTAGTTGTTTTATAGTCAAAACTGCTCGCAATATAGTGGTAGGAAAAACCAACCACAAGAATAGCGAGCAGTTCATACGCTGATCGATGTACTCGATTAATCTAATAAATAGCGGACATGACATATGATGCGAACGGCCAGGGGGCGTATGTTTAAAATAAACGTCCGCAAGTGTTGTTCGCTCATTCAGACATGGAGGCGTCAACAGACCGCAAAGATGAACGGTTCATTTGAATAGCCATCCCCTTTTTCTGAACGAGCAAGCGCTAATTGCGTCCGGCTCTGAATCAGGCCCACTATTCGCAAAGCTGCTGTGTCTTTGGGTGCAGATGCTGTGCTAATATATGTTAATGCACAGGAGGCGTCTTGTGTAAATTAGTGGTGAGCGGGTTCGGATTTCTGAAATCCGAACCCCCACGAGCCCCCCCCATCCGAGGCCGATCCGAGTCAGGCTCGACTTTCCCGCCTGACTCGGATCTGAAATTGAGGCAAAACGTCATCATCCCGCCTTCCGGGTCTCGCGGGTTTTGGATCCTATATAAGGTACTCGCGTCGGCGCCATTTTCTCACTCGGCTGTGGACAGTGAAGAGGGAGGGTGGGAGTTAGGGCTGGCTGGGCTGTGTAGTGTAGTGCAGTGTAGTGCTGTGCTGTGCTGCGCTGTGCTGCTGTTGTCCATAGGGGCTGTGTCCACTACTTCAAAGTCCATAGGGGCTAGCTGGACTGTGTTGTGCAGTCAGTTGTCCATAGGGGCTGTGTCCACTCAAAAGTCCTGTGCAGTGTCCCAGTCCTAAAGGGGTGCTGTAGTGTTGTCCAGGGGGTGCTCTGTCTGTCAGGGGTGCTCCCCCCCAAGTGCAAAAAAAAAAAAAATTCTGTGTTTTTGAATTGTGTGCACTGTGGCTGCACGTGCATCAACAAAGGAGCAGCGCCAAGCATGCGCCTGTGTCCCATAAGTAAAAGGCCGGCTGGCTTGTCCGTTAAAGGGTGCTGTAACCCCAAAGGGCACTCCAAACAAAATAAATTTTTTTTTTTTGTGTTTGTGAATTGTGTGCGCAGTAGCCGCACGTGCATCATCAAAGTAGTGCCAAGCGTGCGCCTTTGTCCCATAAATAAAGGGCCGGCTGGATTGACCGCTAAAAGGTGCTGTAACCCCCAAAGGGCACTCCAAATAAAATAAAAAAATATATTATTTTGTGTTCGTGAATTGTGTGCGCAGTAGCCGCACGTGCATCATCAAAGTAGTGCCAAGCGTGCGCCTGTGTCCCATAAATAAAGGGCCAGCTGGATTGACCGCTAAAGGGTGCTGTAACCCCCAAAGGGCACTCCAAATAAAATAAAAAAATATATTATTTTGTGTTTGTGAATTGTGTGCGCAGTAGCCGCATGTGCATCAACAAAGTAGTGCCAAGCGTGCGCCTGTGTCCCATAAATGAAGGGCCGGCTGGATTGACCGCTAAAGGGTGATGTAACCCCCAAAGGGCATTCCAAACAAAATAAAAAAATTAATTTTTTGTGTTTGTGAATTGTGTGCACAGTAGCCGCACGTGCATCAACAAAGTAGTGCCAAGCGTGCGCATGTGTCCCATAAATAAAGGGCCAGCTGGATTGACCGCTAAAGGATGCTGTAACCCCCAAAGGGCACTCCAAACAAAATAAAAATATATATTTTTTTGTGTTTGTGAATTGTGTGGGCTGTAGCTGCACGTGCATCAACAAAGGGGCAGCGACAAGCGTGTGCCTGTGTCCCATAAGCAAAGCGCCGGCTGGCTCATTTCTTAAAGGGTGGTGTAACCCACAAAGTGCACTAGCCTCCAGCAAAAATAAAAAAATATTTTCTGTGTTTGTGTGCGCCTTACCCACACGTATATATCAATATAACATAAATGGAGGACCAAACTTTCTCCGATAAAAATAAAATAGGGAAAGATCAAGAACCACTTCCTCCTAGTGCTGAAACTGCTGCCACTAGTCATGACATAGACGATAACATGCCATCAACGTCGTCTGCCAAGGCCGATGCCCAATGTCATAGTAGAGGGCACATACAATCCCAAATGACAAAGTTCAGGAAAATGACCTTGAAAAAAACATTTAAATCATCTGAAGAGAAACGTAAACTTGCCAATATGCCATTTACGACACGGAGTGACAAGGAATGGCTTAGGTCTTTCCCTATGTTCATGACTAGTGGTTCAGCTTCACATGACGATGGAAGCCCTCCTCCCACTAAAAAAATCAAACGAGTTAAGCTGGCAAAAGCACAGCGAAGAACTGTGCGTTCTAAGAAGATATCATAAATCCCCAAGGAGAGTCCAAGTGTGGTGGTGGTTGCGATCCCTGACCTTCCCAGCACTGGACGGGAAGAGGTGGCTCTTTCCACCATTTGCACGTCCCCTGCAAGTGCTGAAAGGAGCACCCACAGTGCACTTGCTGATATGCAAATTAAAGATGTCACTGTTGAAGTACAACAGGATGAGGATACTGGTGTAGCTGGCGCTGAGGAGGAAGTTGGCGAGGAGGATTCTGATGGTGATGTGGTTTGTTTAAATCAGGCTCCGGGGGAGACAGTTTTTGTCCGTGGGATGAAAAAGCCCATCACGGTCATGCCTGGGCAGAAGACCAAACATTCCACCTCTTTGGTCTGGCAATATTTCTATCCAAATCCGGACAACAACTGTCTTGCCATATGTACCATATGTAAAGGTGAAATAAGTAGGGGTAGGGACGTTAACCACCTAGGAACGTCCTCCCTTATACGGCACCTGCAGCGTGTTCATAAAAAGTTACTGTCAAGTTCAGAAACTTTGGCTAAGACCGTAAGCAGTCCAAGGACACCTAAATCCCGTTGTCCTGTTGTATCCAAGTGCCTGCAAACCACACCGTCAACTCCCTCCTCGTCAATTTCCTCCTTAGTCAGGATCGGAAGTAGTCCTGCAGGCCATGTCACTGGCATGTCTGACTCTCCTATCGGGATTCCTCCGGAGGATCCTGCATTGCTACGCCTCCTGCTGCCGCTGCCGCTGCTGCTGTTGCTGCTGCTGGGAGTCATTCATCATCCCAGAGAGGAAGTAGGAACACCACTACTTTTACTAAACAATTGATCTTCCAACAGTCCTTAGTGAGGAGGATGAAGTACGACAGCAGTCATCCTGAAGCAAAACGTATAACTGAGGCCTTGACTGCTATGTTGGTGTTAGACGTGCGTCCGGTATCCGCCATTAGTGCAGTGGGATTTAGACAATTGATGGAGGTAGTGTGTCCCCGGTTCCAAATCCCGTCTAGATTCCATTTAACTAGGCAGGCGATACCGAGACTGTACAGAAACGTCAGAAAAAGTGTCCTCAGTGTCCTGAAAAATGCCGTTGTACCCAATGTCCACTTAACCATGGACATGTGAACAAGTGGAACAGGGCAGACTAAGGACTATATGACTGTGACAGCCCACTGGGTAGATGTATCACCTTACGCAGCAACAGCAGCAGCGTCACCAGCAGCAGCATCTCAGAAACGCCAGCTTGTTCCAAGGCAGGCTACGCTGTGTATCACCAGTTTCAGTAAGAGGCACACCGCCGACAACCTCTTAGAGAAACTGAGGGAAATCATCGCCCAGTGGCTTACCCCACATAGCCTCTCCTGGGGATTTGTGATATCTGACAACGCTACCAATATTGTGCAGGCATTACATCTGAGCAAATTCCAGCACGTCCCATGTTTTGCTCACACAATAAACTTGGTGGTGCAGAATTTTCTGAAAAGCGACAGGGGCGTGCAGGAGACGCTTTGGGTGGCCCAAAAAATTTCTGGCCACTTTCGCCATTCAGCGACTGCGTGCCGAAGACTGGAGCACCAGCAAACACTCTTGAACCTGCCCCGCCATCACCTGAAGCAAGAGGTTGTGACGTGGTGGAACTCAACCCTCTTCAGAGGATGGAGGAGCAGCAAAAGGCCATTCAAGCCTATACATCACCTATGACATAGGCAAAGGAGGGGGTATGCACCTGACTCAAGCGCAGTGGAGAATGATTTCAAGGTTCTCCAGCCCTTCGAACTTGCCACACGTGAAGTCAGTTCAGACACTGCCAGCTTGAGTCAGGTCATTCCCCTCATCAGGCTTTTACAGAAGCAGCTGGAGAAAGTGAAGGAGGAGCTAAGACGGAGCGATTCCGCTCGGCATGTGGGACTTGTGGATGAAGCCCTTCATTCGCTTTGCCAACATTCCAGGGTGGTCAATCTGTTGAAATCAGACCACTACATTTTGGCCACCGTGCTCGATCCTAGGTTTAAAGCCTATGTGGTGCCAACACAAGCCTGCAGAGGAGCAAAGACCTGCTGGTGACACGTCAACAGCTCCTTCTTCATTTTCTCCCGCAACTGGGGCTGCCAGGAAAAAACTTAGGTATCCTAAGCAACCCGCTGGTGGTGATGCAGGGCAGGCAGGACCAAGTTTGGACATCTGGTCCGGACTGAAGGACCTGGCAACAATTTCTGACATGTCAACTGTCACTACATATGATACTGTCACCATTGACAGAATGGTGGAGGATTACATCGGTGACAGCATCCAAGTAGGCATGTCAGACAGTCCATACCTGTACTGGCAGGAAAAAGAGGCTATTTGGAGGCCCCTGTACAAACTGGCTCTATTTTACCTGATTTGCCCCCCCTCCAGTGTGTACTCCGAAAGAGTGTTTAGTGCAGCCGCGAAACTTGTCAGCGAAAGGCGTAGGAGGTTGCTTCCACAAAATGTGGAGCAGATGATGTTCATAAAAATGAATTATCAACTCTTCCAGGGAGACCAGCCTCCAGAACATACAGAGGGATCTGTGGTGGTGGATTCCAGTGGGGACGAGTTAATACTCTGTGAGGATGAGGATGTACACAACACTGAAGAGGGTGAGGAATCGGTGGATGAGGAGGATGAGGACGACATCTTGCCTCCGTAGAGCCAGTTTGTGCAGGGACAGATTAATTGCCAGCTTGTTTTGTGGGGGCCCAAACGAACCAATCATTTCAGCCACAGTCGTGTTACAGACCCTGGCGCTGAAATGATTGCTTTGTTAAAGTGTGCATGTCCTGTTTATACAACATAAGGTTGGTGGGAGGGCCCAAGGACAATTCCAACTTGCACCTCTTTTTTTTCTTTGCATTATGTACAGTTTGGGGCCTAGTTTTTCAAACTGCCATCCTGTCTGCCACTGCAGTATCACTCCTAGATGGGTCACGTGTTTGTGCCGCCCACTCGTGTCGCATAAGCATAGTCATCCAGCTACCTCGGTGCAACCTTTAGGACATAAAAACACTATTGTCAGGTGTGAGGTGTTCAGAATAGACTGGAAATTAGTGGAAATTAAGGTTATTGAGGTTAATAATAGCATAGGAGCAGAAAAACCAACACATTCTGTGATTTTAGCTGTTTTTATGCTTTTTTAAAAAAAAATACAGATCCAAAACACAAAACCCAGAACCCAAAACACGGAAGGGTGGTTTTGGCAAAACCAATCCAGATCCAAAACACGAAGAAAGATCCAGATCCAGAACCAAAACACAAAACACAAAAAGTGGCCGGTGCACACCCCTAGTGTAAATAGATCCCTCCTGCCGGCTTCTGTGATCTGGTGCTGCTGTTATTCTTGATTAATACGAAACAGTATATTCAATTTAAATGCAGTTTTCTTTATTATTTGGTGGACTATTGTTCCTGTGGGACACTGATGGACCTATTGAAGTGGGTTGTTTTGCTCCCTCACTTCTACCCTGCCTGCTGTTGGGTAGCCATTTGTAGCCAGCAGAAAGTGCTGGAACTGCCTCATGTGGCAGTTGAAAAAGTCCGGAGGTACCGGGCAGGGAGGAGAGCAACGGATGAGGAGGTGCTGCTGGCGAGTACTGACAAACAGCATCAGATACTGTGAACTGCCAGAGTAACAAAGCAGCCTAGTGATCGTAATTCAGAGGTGGATCCAGGGAAGCACTGACCCATGTGCACCCACAGCAACGGTATCATTGAGGGGCAGTGAGCTACTCATCTTTATGGTGGGTGGAGCAAATCCTGGAGGTGGCACTTAGATCATGAGAGACACCCAACTGTGTCAGAGGCTGGCCATGCGCAGATAGAAGGAGGAGGCAGCATTGAGGACATGGCTCCAGGACAAGGAAAAGTGACACAGAGAGGGTCCAGGTACAAAGCAGGTCTGTATGACAGGTCTGTAAAAAACTTGCACCTGCACCCACCGTTTAGCAAAACAGAGCAGTGAGGGTTGAAAAAGGGACAGTCTAAATCTTGCTGAACAGAGGGTCTCATTCAGACCCGCTCGCGAGCGCTGAGCGCTCACAAGTGGGTCGATGTTACCCAAATGCGCATAACGGAGGCTGCTCCGTCGTGCGCATGCGCGAGACCCGGCGAGCGACAGGGAAGCTGTCGCTCGGGGTCTCGCACCAAAGGGGGCGTGCTGTCGATGGTGAGTGACAGCACGCCCCATTTGGTGGGCGTGCCAGGGGCGTGGCTGCCCAGACGGAGGCGTACCCATGGGAACGCCTACTGTCTGGGTCCGGCCCCACTGACATCACAAGGGTCTCGTCGCAAGCCCGATGGTCGCGATGGTCTTGACCATCGCGACCATCTTTTTGGCCGCTCGCATGAGCTGTGGGTGGTCACCCACAGCTATGCAAGCGGCCAGGAGGAGAATGGGGTCAGGCAGCCGGGGAGTCCCAGCAAGGTATGCAGCACCATTTCAAACCCCTCTCTTCCTCCACCCATGGTGGATGACTCCGCTTGGTTGGGATGGCCGCTCTTCCAGCAGGTGGGTGATGCTTGCTCCGCCTTCTTCTCTCATTGGCTGCCAGTATATGGGTGGGTAGTCAGGGGACAACTGCTAGCTGGATTGGTGGGGGCGTGTTCAGTGGAAAGTGGGTGTGTTTCACACCATAGTGGAAAATTAAAGAAAAATGTACTATGACTGTCATTGCCATATAGTCAAGTCTGTGCTGTGCTATAGCAAAGCAATGACTGTAATGTGCTATAGTCATGTCCCCCCAGTCATGTATATAGTGTCCTATAGTCATGTAGGTCTCAGCTAATAGGAATATATAGGCCCATAGGTTGAGCTAGACATGCCCTTTGGGCGGAGTGGACCACGCCGCCTTAACGCCGCGCGTGGCTCATTCTACTGCCATTTGCAATCTCCCTGAAACTGTTTTTCAAAAGTAGGCAAGTATGGTATAGTCAACCTCAAGCGCTGCGATCGCATCCGATAGTGCTCGATGTACCAATGTTTTCATGCACTTCCAGGAGATGACGTGCACAAGTGGACGTCTTATGAATGGTGTATGGGCGTCTGCATACACTAGGTGATCGCACACCAAGACATAGTGGGCGTGCTAATGCTTCGCCGTGCAATCGCCTGCCTTGCTGGGCGTGCACTGGATTTGCTTACGCAAGGTGCGAGTGAACGCATCTAGCGAGAGGTTTTGAATGAGCTCCACAGTCTCCTGTGAGAATAATTAGAGCTATATTGTTGTTTCTAATTAATACAAACGTGTATATTGAATGCAGTGTTTTAAAGACATTTACCATAAATGTTTCCCTGTAATATAGAATATTGAATGGAAAGGAACGGCAATGAATGTAAGGATATTCTGCCCTCAGGTGACTCTTAACACAGAAAAAAGAAAATTGCCCCCCAGCACACTGCAGATAAATCAAAAATACTTGAATCCTACCTGATAATAGAAATTCAGAGGTATTGGTTTACATACATTTGCAAATATATGAATAAATGCTGGGCCATCGTCAAGGCTCTTCTATACCAGCGTCCCTAAAATTAAGGGGTTTACGTCCGAGAAGCAAGGCACCCCAAAAAATTCCAGCCAAGGACCATCCCCAGGGCATCACACAAAAAGGGGAAACAAGGTGATACTGAAGTGTTAAAGGATAGGTGTGTAAAGATAAATCAATAAGTGTTAATGAGATGTAAAAGAATTAAAATGACATAAATAATACACAAACGCATAGAAAAGTGAAAAAATATTCTATGTGAATTAAGTGGTGATGCCATGAGCAAGGTCCAGCCAGAACAATCCTGGGGTCCCCACTCCCAAACGCTCACCCCAAAATAATTATTGCTACATAATAGTAGCACCCACTCTTGGTCATATAATAACAAATTGATGTACTGCATGATAACAGTACATGTATGAGCTGAGAGCTAGCTTACCTTGGAGGTACCCCAAAAAACCTCCACATGGCACTATAAGGATCAGCACCTCCTCCTAATGCTGACTCCTTTCATGCCTCCAAACTGCAAGCAAAAAATATGGTAGTTGCTCAATCAGTTTAATATACTACAGGTGCTTGTAAAGGGCGGGGTTTACACTGAACACAGAAAAAAGAAAATTGCCCCCCAGCACACTGCAGATAAATCAAAAATACTTGAATCCTACATGATAATAGAAATTCAGAGGTATTGGTTTACATACATTTGCAAATATATGAATAAGCGCTCGGCCGTCGTCAAGGCTCCTCTATACCAGCGTCCCTAAAATTAAGGGGTTCACGTCCGAGAAGCAAGGCACCC
Organism: Taudactylus pleione; assembly: GCA_031769625.1. NCBI lineage: Eukaryota > Metazoa > Chordata > Amphibia > Anura > Myobatrachidae > Taudactylus > Taudactylus pleione. The sequence goes on from JAUIMM010000773.1 coordinate 2,285,263, forward strand.
CAAAAAATTCAAGCCAAGGACCATCCCCAGGGCATCACACGAAAAGGGGAAAAAAGGTGATAGTGAAGTGTTAAAGGATAGTTGTGTAAAGATAAATCAATAAGTGTTAATGAGATGTAAAGAATTAAAATGACATAAATAATACACAAACGCATAGAAAAGTGAAAAAATATTCTATGTGAATTAAGTGGTGATGCCACAGTGGCGGGCTGGGCCGGGGGGCAGGGTTCCATGTGCCCCCCGGGCCGCAGTGTCATGCGGGCTGCGGGCCGGTGCAGTCTGTGTCACTCTGATACAGACTGCACCGCGTGTGTAGCACTGACCGGACGGAGTTTGGTCAACGCTACACTGACAAACACACAGCCGCCGGCTCCGGCAGCTGTGTGTTTGTTGTAAGCAGCAGCCAATGAGAGTCTGTCAGACTCTCATTAGCTGCTGCTGCTGCGCCCACTGCGGGAGCCGCTCCATCTTCCGGCTCCCACAGTTGGCAATGGGAGAGACGTCATGATGTCATATGACGTCTCTCCCATAATGCAGAGCAGCCCGGCCCGGGAGGACAGAAGGAGGAGAAGATGGCGGCGGCGGGAGCGGGGATTCAGGTAAGTGTTTTTTTTTATTTTGTTTTTTATATTATGTGTGCCTACGTGGGGGGGGTCTGGTACTACTCGGGGCACTACTACTACTGGGGGCATTATAAGGGGGGTGGGGACTACAACTACTGGGGGCACTACAAGGGGGGACTACTACTACTGTGGGGACTACTACTGGGGGCACTACAAAGGGGGAGGGGACTACTACTACTGGGGACTACTACTACTGGGTGCACTATAAGTGGACTACTACTACTGGGGGCACTACAAGGGGGGTGGGGGACTACTACTACTGGGGACACTACAAGGGGGGTGGGGGACTACTACTACTGGGGATTACTAATACTGGGGGCACTATAAGGGGACTAATACTACTACTGGGGGCACTACAAGGGGGGTGGGGGAATACTACTACTGGGGACTACTACTACTGGGGACACTACAAGGGAGGGACTACTACTACTGGGGACACTACAAGGGGGGGACTACTACTGGGGGCACTACAGGGGGGACTACTACTACTGGGGGCACTACAAGGGGGGACTACTACTACTGGGGGCACTACAAAGGGGGGGACTACTACTACTGGGGGCACTGCAAAGGGGGGGGACTACTACTACTGGGGGCACTACAAAGGGGGGGGACTACTACTACTGGGGGCACTACAAGGGGGGGCTACTACTGGGGGCACTACTGGAGGCCTGCATAAGGGTGTTCTCTCCTGTGGCACACGGGGGCACTGCATATGGGCACTACGACAGGGGGCTGCCCTAATCTTTATTTTTACCTTACAATAATCCCATATAGACCCGCCTCCTCCCTGGAACACTTGAGGGGGGGGCGCTGTAGCACGCATATTCTTCGGACACCCTGGCTACACACTACTCCTCTGCCAGGGCCGCCTGCATGCATTTGCCCCCCAGGCTAAAAGTTGCCACCCAGCCCCTGTGATGCCATGAGCAAGGTCCAGCCAGAACAATCCCGGGGTCCCCACTCCCAAACGCTCACCCCAAAATAATTATTGCTACATAATAGTAGCACCCACTCTGGGTCATATAATAACAAATTGATGTACTGCATGATAACAGTACATGTATGAGCTGAGAGCTAACTTACCTTGGAGGTACCCCAAAAAACCTCCACATGGCACTATAAGGATCAGCACCTCCTCCTAATGCTGACTCCTTTCATGCCTCCAAACTGCAAGCAAAAAATATGGTAGTTGCTCAATCAGCTTAATATACTACAGGTGCTTGTAAAGGGCGGGGTTTACACTGAACAAAGAAAAAAGAAAATTGCCCCCAGCACACTGCAGATAAATCAAAAATACTTGAATCCTACATGATAATAGAAATTCAGAGGTATTGGTTTACATACATTTGCAAATATATGAATAAGCGCTGGGCCATCGTCAAGGCTCCTCTATACCAGTGTCCCTAAAATTAAGGGATTCACGTCCGAGAAGCAAGACACCCCAAAAAATTCCAGCCAAGGACCATCCCCAGGGCATCACACGAAAAGGGGAAAAAAGGTGATAGTGAAGTGTTAAAGGATAGGTGTGTAAAGATAAATCAATAAGTGTTAATGAGATGTAAAATAATTAAAATGACATAAATAATACACAAACGCATAGAAAAGTGAAAAATATATTTACAAGCACCTGTAGTATATTAAGCTGATTGAGCAACTACCATATTTTTTGCTCAGGTGACTCTTGTCAAGACTTGTTTCCTGAAAAATAAAAACTCAGATAATTGTTTTCTTTATTTGTCATAATAATAAAGATTATTATTATTATTATTATTATTATTATTATTATTATTATTATTATTATTATTATTATTTTATTATTTTATAGTGTATACCTGTATGAGTTTCTGAGTAGCCCAAAAATGTGGCAAGAAAAACAGCATCACTACAATGTTCACATCTACTGTACCTGTATTTAACATCCCACTATGCTACATGAACGGCTGTAGCATCCCAGTTTGTGTTCCTCTGCCATTGGTGACTCACCTTTTTTATTTATAACCACAGGGTCAAAGGCATTTGTGCCCTCACTAGTTATACAAAGAAAGAACACAGAAGCCTCTTTTAACTACTACTCATCTTCGGCCCTGGTTTGATGATCCCTCCACATAACAATAAATCCTGCAGTTTGGATCTGGTAACCCCATCTAATGTATGGCAGTTTACAAACCACACACTAAATTGCCCCTTAATAAATATCTGTGCAAGTCTAAATGACAGTGAAGCACTCTCTGCTGGTGCATAACTGAAGCATCCTTTAAAAAAAATTGTCTCTTTAAATCTGCTTGGTCAACTATGCAAGTGAGTATTACGCTAGCAGGGGTATTTTAAGAATAGTGGGTTAAAACCTGCTGTTGCACATTCTTCCTGCGACCATTTTCATATTGAGACCTATATGGTTGTATATGGTTGTATTGTGGTATTGCTTTAGTTTCCTGAAGCTACATGTTCTATCTTATTAGCCATTCTTCTGTGTAGTGTTGTTTTATTTCTAAGTAAAGAGCAGACCACCTTTGAGGTTTGCACTGAATAGTGTTGTCTTTTATACTACAAAACTGTGCCCAGTATCTTCTGTATGAACTCACCAACAGTGAAATATTTTTCTGAGTCTCTGAACATAACTGGTTCTATTTTCCGAACATCCGGCGTTTGGAAAAAAGGTACATAGAGTACAGACAACACAATCCTCATTGTTATTAATAGATCACTTTAGCAGTACCCAATACAGAATGAAGGGAAAGGCAATGTTCCACAGGCAGTTATCAAACCACCCATACAGAAGAGCCCTAAAAAGATCTTAAGTGATGGGACTTCGAAGACATCAGTCAATTTCCTTCTTTCTTCTTTTTTCACTGCTAAACTGGACATAGGACTAAAGCTGCTTACGATATAAATGCTAATTTTATAAGCATAGCATCATTATATATTTTTTTGCAGAACTACCTGTACACACTATAGGCCTGATTCAGCAAGGAACACAATATAGTGTACACTCGCATTTCAGTGCGGTGCGATTGTATGCTAATCTATAGCGATCACAATGCCACCACAGCACTACATAAGGACGCCCACTTTACTTTACACTGGAGATGAGCGGGTCCAGTTCTCTGAGAACCGGACCCACCCGAACTTCCAGATCCGAGGCAAGAACCGGGTTTTCCCGTTTGTGACTCGGATCTCAAAACAAGGCAAAACGTCACGCTCCCACTGTTGGATTCTCGCGGGTTTTGGATTATATAAAGATCCCCGCGATCGGTGCCTTTTTCAATCCAGCTGTAGAGAGGGCAGCTAGCAGACACAGTCAGTCACTGTCAGTCACTCAGTGTGTGTGTCCAGTTGGGGTCTTGGCCTGAAGGCTGCTGCTGTGTTGTCCATAAAGGGGCTGAGGCTGCAGTATATAAAGGGGGGCTTCCTTCAATGGGTGCTGCAGCTGCTGTGTCACTTGTCCTGCCAATTAACTGTGACTGCTGCTGCATTGTTGTCCTGTCCATCAGGCTAGGGCTGCATTCCATAAAGGGGTGCTGTGTTGTACGGGTAGAGGTGCTCTGTCAATTAGGGGTGCTCTTCCCCAGTTTAAAAAAAATTAAAAGTACTTCTTTTGAGTATGTGTGTGCTTTAGCAACTTAACCACGCTATTGTTGTACAGTGACACTGCCGCAGTTTATCATCCACGTATTTGTGACTCTGCAGGTGGTCTGTCCGCACTCGGCAGCGGTGCTTTGTTGTCCATCAAAAAGGAGTGCTGTCTGTGTTGTTGATCAGGGGGCTGCTGCCTCATTCAGGGGTTTTTCCCCAGTGTGGAAAAAATAAAAGTGAAATAAAATTAATAATATCATTATATCAATCCACAAAAAAAAAAAAAGATGTTTATCGGCAACGTATTGTGACACTATAAGTTGTAACGCAGTGTGTTATTCTTATTCATAAATAATTAATCTTGTGACACTGAGTGAGTAGTGTAATATTCAACTTTTCACTTCATTCCTCAATTGTGAATAAATGATTACTCTACATACCGACTACAAGACCACAACAAAGTGCTAAATAACATGTGTTATATATAAAACATAATGACATCACTGTAAGTGGTAGCGTAGTGTGTTATTCTTATTCATAAATAATTAATCTTATCATACTAAGGGGCATAATCAATCTGGAGCGAAAAGTCAGTTGCTGGACTTTTCGCCATCATCGCTGGTTTCAGGGTCGAAAATGTATTGCGCTCGTCCCCGCATATCCCCGTATTCAATTCCATATCGGTGAAAACGGGACCCCGCAAAAATGAAAACAGCAAAAAGTCCTGTCATTTTTGGGGAAATCAGACTGGCACCCCCCAAAAGATGCTCTGACATGGGGGATCATTATGGGTACTCCCGAATAGCCTTGCTTAAGGTATGAGGGGTCTTTAAACGGTCTCAATAGCTGGTGTTTTGCGTTTTTAAGACAGTGGTTAAGAATAGCATTTAGCAACTTTTTTTGGTGGAAAATAAGTAGTCCCATCAAATTTGGGGTACCTGAAAATGGGTACAAGCATATTTTTAAGTGGCTAAAGTGAACTTTTAAAAATCTTGCAAAATCCACTTGCAGCAACCACCTGCACTCCAAACAACACATGGTGCATACTTGGGACCACCAAAGTCCCCCCCCCCCCCGAGTCTATTTCACTAGTTTTAAAGTTTGTCCCCAACTTTTTTTTTTTTTGCCCCCAAAACGAAAGTACTGTTTTGGGGGTGTCCTGTGGAACTTTTTTAAAATGTTTAGATACAGATTACCTTTGGGGGACTGTCCAAGGGGTGCAGGGTGGTCATTGGAAATTTGTACCCCAAAACCCCAATTCTGCACTTCTTTTCCCCACCTATTCACTTTTTCGCAGGCTCTGATGCATTTACTTTCCGCACCCGCAAAAAGTCAGGAAAATTGAATACGGGGATAAGTGAGAAATGTGAAAATGATGTAATCGTTGATAAAGTATCACCGATAATGGCTTTTTGCAGCCTTATTGATTATGGCCCTAAGTGGTAGCACAGTGTGTTATTCTTATTCATAAATAATTAATCTTGTGACACTAAGGGGTAACTTTACTAAGAATCGAGTCTGGGAGAGTTTTCAAACTCAGTAGAGTTTGGGCATTTTCGACACTCGCAAATTTACTAATGCAAAACTCGGGAGAGAGATTTCCTTTGCTACAGGAAAATACTGGAGTGTTAGCAAACTCACTTCAATTTACCATCGGCAAGACTCGAGAACCTTTTCACTAGTGAAGATAGGATTTGGGAATTTACCAAGCAGAGAGTTTCTAAACTCTCATGAGATGGAAAAACTCTCCTGTAAAAACTCACGAAATAAATACACCTGCCTGTGATCTGCGAGTTTGGCAGAAACATAAACAGATCACTGTGATCCATGTATGTTTCTGCATGTAAATAGAAAAAAAGTTTAAAAGTAAAAAAAAAATGACATAGGGCCCCCCCAAAAAATACTAACCAGCCCCGGACTTGCCAGACAGTCCTGGTTCTTAAAATTACAGGGAACAAAATGTGTAGGGTTCCACAGTAATTTAAGAACCAGCACCAGGCAGAAGGGCCAGACCTGGTTTTAAATATAGGGAGAAAAAAATTGCATGAGGTTCCCTTTATATTTAAAACCAGCTCTGGACCCTTTCTAGCGGGGGACTATTGCCACAGCCAGGGGTGCCCTTTCACCGGGTCCCCCAGCTGCATCATCAGCCCTGACTGCTATTCAGCCCAGGCCAGCAATCCCTGGGGAGTTGGAGACCCCCCAATCTAGGAGTCCCCCTCTCCAGGGCACTCCTGTCCTAGGCTGATAGCCCGAGGTTATCACCCCCACCCCTGGGCGGTGGGTGGTGGGTTGATACTGTAGGTGTAGTGTTAAAAATAGAATTAATAACATTATCTTTACAGTAGAATTGCAGGTCCCAGCAGGCCTCCCCCGCATGCTGGTACTTGGAGAACCACAAGCACCAGCATGCGGGCATTAAGGGGCCACTGGTACGTGTAGTTCACCTGTAAAGAAATGTGTAAAAAACACAAGACACACACACTGTGAAAATAAAGATTTATTACATCCATACACACTCACACATACTCACCTGCTCCCAGATGTCACGTCCCCTTCTCAACGTAAAGTATCCTATGGAAGTACATGAAAAAAAGATCCAAAATTCACCTTTTGTCCCACGATGTTCTCCGCAGAAATCCAAAAAGGGCCCCGGACACACTGTAACAACACTCTACAGCATATTGTTACAGTACGCTAATGACAGCTCAGGGAGAATGAGCTATCATTAGTACCGGGCCGCGAGCCAATCAGCGGCGGCTTAACATTAGCAGCTGCTCATTGGCTGGGACCCACATGGACAGCCAATAAGCGGCTCCTCCACGTGGGTCCCAGCCAATGAGCGGCCGCTAATGTTAAGCAGCCGCTGATTTGCTCGTAGCCCGGCACTAATGATAGCTCATTCTCCATGAACTGTCATTAGCGTACTATAACAACACGCTGTAGTGTATTGTTACAGTGTGTCCGGGGCCCTTATTGGATTTCTGCGGAGTACATCGTGGTACAAAATATGAGTATGGGATCTTTTTTTCAGGTACTTCCATAGGATTCTCTACATTGAGAAGGGGACATGAATATCTGGGAGCAGGTGAGTATGTGTGAGTGTGTATGGATGTAATACATCTTTATTTTTATGGAGAGTGTGCCTTGTGTTTTTTACACATTTCTTTACAGATGCCCCACATGCTGGTATGTTTGGTTCTCCAAGTACCAGCATGCGGGGGAGGCTTGCTGGGACCTGCAGTTCTACTATTAAGACAATGTTGTTAATTCTATTGTTAACACTACACCTACACTATCAACCCGCCACCCACCACCCGGGGATGGTGGGGATAGCCCCGGGCTATCAGACTAGGACAGGGGGGCCCTGGAGAGGGGGACCCCTTTAATGGGCTGACTAGCAGTCAGGGCTGATGCTGTGGTTGGGGGGCCCAGTGAAAGGGCACCCCTGGCTGTGGCATCAGTCCCCCGCTAGAAAGGGTCCAGAGCTCACGCAAATTTTTTCTCCCTATATTTAAAACCAGGTCTAGCCCTGCTGCTTGGTGCTGGTTCTTAAATTTCTGTGGAACCCTACACATTTTGTTCCCTGTAATTTTAAGAACCAGGATTGGCTGGCAAGTACGGGGCTGATTAGGCTTTAGGGGGGACCTATGTCATTTTTTTCAAAAAATGTTAACCCATTTTTTTACAGGCTAGAACATAAACAGCTTACACATATCTCACTGATATGTACAGGTTGCTTGCTTGGAAAAGTTTTGCAGAGAGAAAACACTGCAATCTTGGGTGAGTAATCTTCTGCAAAACCTGCTACTTGGGGGAGAAATCTCGTTCTGCTTCACCATCGGCCATCTCACTCTCAGCTAAACTCACTTCTTGGTAAATGTGAGAGTCTCAGGAGCCTCAAATCACCCGAGTTTCAGTGAAGCTAATTGATTTGAAAAAAAAAGCAAACTCTCCCAGACTAGATTCTTAGTAAATTTACCCCTAAGTGTTAGCGCAGTGTGTTATTCTTATTCATAAATAATTAATCTTGGGACACTAAGGGGTAAATTTACTAATAATCAAGATTTGTCAAGTTTCATGTTTTTAAATCTTGATTTGCATTGCTGAATCTCGGGTGATTTTCCTGTTTTCCATCTCTCAAATTTACTAAGAAGTGAGTTTAGTTGAAAGTGAGATGGCCAATGGTGAAGCAGATCAAGATATCTCCCCTGAGTTGCAAGCGAAGATGAGATTACTCATCCGAGATTGCAGTATTTTCTCTCTGCAAATAGCGGCCGCTCATTGGCTGGGACCCACGTGGAACCAGCCAATGAGCGTCCACTACATATAAAGTGGCCACTGATTGCCAAGCGGCCCGTGAGAAATTACAGATTATTTCGGTCATCTGACATTTCGCGAGGTGTAAGTTTATGTAACGGAATATACTTACACATGTTCGGCATGGTTTGGGTAAGTCAGTTTGTTGTTTTTGCAAGACCCTGGATGTTACAGAGAGCAGCGCCAGGATAGAGGTGAGTATAGGATCTTTTTTGCAGGTCATTCCACATGGATTTCTGCATTGAACAAGTGGACTAACCAGCTGGTACAAGTAAGTATGTGTGATTGAGGTATGTGTGTAATAAATTTATACTATCTAAGGTGTGTGTGTTGTGTCTTTATTTAACTATTTATTTTACAGTGGAGGTACGGGTGCTGGCCGCCTGCTGGTTCTTGTAGTTCCACAAGTGCCAAAGGGCAGGCATGCTGGAACTTGTAGTTCCACTGTAAAATACAATAGTTTACTTCAATATTACACTTTATTACCCCTGTACCCACAGCCCAGGGGTGCGGGGAGGAGCCCCGAGCTTCAGATCAAGCCTTGGGTTTTGGTATATGGGGGATCCCTTCTTGTGGTGGCCCCACAAACCCTGAGATCCCTGGCTTGGCTTGACCAGCTTGTGGTGAGAATGTTTTGACCCTGGAGACTCAGTAATAAGGTTTCCTGGCTGTGGCATTACACCCTAGTTGGTTTTGGTCTGGTGCTGGTTTTAAATATATTGGGATACCTACGCAATTTTTTGCACCCTATATTTAAAACCAGCATTGGCCCAGCAGCCTGGTGCTGGTTCCTAAATTGTGGTTATTCCTTTGGGGGTGGACCCATAAGACTTTAAAAAAAAAAAAAAATTAAACCTATTTTAAATATTTACAGGCAGAAACATACACAAATCACAATGATTTGTGTATGTTTCTGCCAAACTCACAGCTCAGGAGTTAGAGAATTTGAAAAGTGAGTTTGGCAGAGAGTTTGTCTCACCCGAGCTTGTCATCCCGAATCTTGGTAAATTTGAGAGATGTATCTTTTAGGTGAAAAGTACTTCTGAGTTGTCCCGATGGTGAGTTGATTTGAGTTTGCGATCTCACCTGAGTTTTACGAGTGAGAAAAGAGAAATCTCTCTCAAACTCACCCGACTTTGCCTTTAGTAAATTTGCGAGATAAAAATCATGTCTAAACACTCCAGTGATTGTCATCTACACCAATCTTGATTCTTAGTAAATTTACCCCTAAGTGGTAGTGCAGTGTGTTATTCTTATTCATAAATAATCTTGTGACACAGTAAGTTGCAGCGCAGTGTGTTATTTTTTTCTTATTCATAAAAAATCTTGTGACACTGTAGGTCATTGATACTGCAGTGTAATATTTAAAATTGGTACAAAATTGACATGTGTGCTGTACCCAACTTCATTCCTGTTTGTTGATATGGAGAACAATTATTTGAGACTTGAGAGGAGAGCAGGAACCACATACTAGTGCTGGAGCTGCTGCCAGTGTCAACAGTCATGACGATACCAGTCCATCTACATCATCTACTAAAGCCAATGCCAAAGGGTATACAGGGCTTAAGTCAGGGCATCTAAAATCAATAACCAATCTTTTACAGTGGTAAAGAAGAAAACATCAAAGGGAAAGTTAGCTGCAGAAAGGCAAAATTACAAATATGCCAGTTTCACCACATGAAGTGGCAAGGAAAGGCTAAGGCCTTGGCCTTTATTTATTACTGGTGGTTCTGCCTCTTATGATGATGTAAGCACGAGTGAACATGCTGACATAGAAATTTAGGATGCTTCTGTGGAAATGCAGCAGAGTGAGCAGGATATTTGTATAGCTGATGCTAATGAGGATGTTGATGATGAGGATGTTGATGATGAGGATGCTGTTGATGAGATTGTAGTTTGTGTAAATTAGGGACCAGTGGATGAAACAGTTGTTGCCCATGATAAGGAAAAACCCATTGTCATGCCTGGGCACAAGACAAAAACTTGGTTGTGTGACTCATGTGCATCACCAGTGGTTTTTTTGGGGAAAAGTTTAGTTTTTTCTTGGCAGATGCACTTGCTAGAGAAACTAAAGGAGAAGCAACCGCTGCATCACGTGCCACTTGAGCTGACAATTTGCTTACCAACAGTTCTTTGCATCTATTCAGATCTGTGTCCATTGGGAAGAAAGACACGAAGAAAGACACAATGTCTTCATCCCTTCAGGGATGAAAATCCACTCCCAGCAACAGCAGGCATAGTGCTCAATGATTCTCAAGAAAGACACAAAATCTTAAATCTTGCATTTGCGCTGTTCAGTTTATCCATATATCTGTGGTTAAGTGGCATTTAGGAGGCTACTAATTAAGTTGTCCCTGTACTGGTTGGGAAATGCTTTTCTAGTAAAGTCGAATCTTTGCAAAGGATTGTTTAACAGTCAATTGTTTCGGAATCACTACTAGTAGTCTTCCTGGTCCCCTTCTGGGATGAAAATCCACTCCCAGCAGCAGCAGGCATAGCGCTCAAGGTTTCTCAAGAAAAACACAATGTAAGACTTAAATCTTAAATCTTGCATTTGCTCTGTTCAGCTTTTCCACATATCTGTGGTTAAGTAGACAGTGGGTACAATGGCATTTTGGAGGCCACTAAATAAGTTTTTTTAATGTCCCTGTACAGGTTGGGAAATGTTTTTGTAGTGAAATGGAATCTATGCAAAGGATTGTTTAACAATCAATTGTTTTTTGAAAGCACTACTAGTAGTCTTCCACATCCCCCTCTGGGATGAAAATCTAGTCCCAGCAGCAGGCATATCACTCAAGAATACTCAAGAAAGATGCAATGTAAGACTTAAACCCTAAATCTTGCATTTGCTCTGTTCAGCTTGTCCACATATCTGTGGTAAAGTGGACAGTGGGTACAAAGGCATTTTGGAGGCCACTAATTAAGTTTTTTTTAATTTCCCTTTCCAGTTGGGAAATGGTTTTCAAGTGAAGTGGAATCTTTGCAATGGATTGCTTAGCATTCAATTGTTTTTGAAAACACTATTAGTAGTCTTCCTGGTCCCCTTATGGGATAAAAATCCACTCCCAGCAGCAGCAGGCATAGCACTCAAGGATTCTTCTGGGGCAAGGACTGATGTGAATGAGTAAAATATTTTTAGTAAATGCCTCCTTTCCTCCCCTCCCCTCCTCCCTCATAAATTTGCTTCAGAATAAAAAATGAAATTAAATTGTCTACCAATCAACCCTTCCTGTCCCTGCCTACAACTACATACATACTCCAAATCCCTCAGGCCTCTTGAATAATAAAAACATTTGTTTCCTGATGTGCCATGTTGGAAGTTTAACTGCCATGTGTTTGTTCCACCCACTGCTGCCACTTAGCTTAGTTAGCCAGCTAGCTTGGTGCAAATGTAGGGCCTAAACCAGATGAAACAATAATGTGAGTTGTGAGATGGTCAAAATTGACTGGAAATGAGTGGAAATTAATGTTATTGAGGTTAATAATACTGTAGGAGCAAAAAATAAAACCAAATTATGTGATTTTAGCAGATTTTTTAAAAAAACAATATAGATCCAAAATCAAAACATGCAAGGGGCGGTTTTGGCAAAACCAAATCCAGATCCAAAACACAAGGAGATACAGATCCAAAACCAAAACATGGGGGTCAGCGCACATCTCTACTTTACATGCACATCCATAATGGTTAGTAAGACTGCGAAAATATATTTACAATCGAGTACCATCTTACTCATACGCACAGTTAAGGCAGATCAGACCTTACTCAGGAATTGCTGATTTCAGAGCACACTATGAGGCCTCATGCTGCATAAAGGCATCGCAGTGGATAATTTATGCACGCCCATGCAACGGCGTTCAAATGCAAGAGTCAGGTATTCGGTTTCACTAATGTAAAAAAAAAAGAAATTATTAAAACACATTTTATTTATTTTAATAATTAAAATAATAAAAATAAATATCTATATAATAATGCTGTATAGCTCTCATGTTTCTGACATGCGCTGCAGTATGACCTCTGCCCCAATGACTCCCACTGTTGAAAAAGACAGGGCTGCTATCCTGCAGGAGAGGACAACTGGACCAGGGTGCTGGCATTTGAGCTGGGTCCCACACTCATGGGTCCCTCAGACCTAGGAGCAAAGTGTAGGAGGAGTAGATGCTAGTAGCGCTATTTACCACCAATATCTTTTCTTCCTCAGCCAAAAGTATAACTCACAGTTGAGCAAACATGGCATTGGGTGTTTAGTGCTACTATCTACACACTGAGGGCCTGATTCAGATCCACTTGCAAGCGCTATGCGCTCGCAAGCGAGTCAATGTTTGTGCATTGTGCACGCGCGGTGTGCGCAATGCGCAAGCCCTGTAACGAGTGTGAAATTCACTCGCTCTGGGGCTCGCTACAAATGGGGCGGCTGTCGATGTTGATCGACAGCTCGCCCCGTTTTGTTGGCGGGGTGGGGGGTGGCTGGACAAATGGAGGCATTCCTGTAGGAACGCCTGCCATTTGTGGGCAGCCCTACTGACATCACCAGTGATGTCAGTAGTGAGCTTCCGGCTCTATTAGAGCCGGAAGCTCACTGGGGCTTGCGGCAGATGAGACCCTACCACAAGGGTCTCGTCACAAGCCCGATGGTCGCGATGGTTGCAACCATCGCGAACATCACCTGGCTGCTCGCAAAAGCTGTGGGTGGTCACCCACAGCTTAGCGAATGGCCAGGAGGCCGGGTTAAAAAAAAAAGTGGCCGCCCTGATTCAGAGCGAGTGCTCGCTTTTTGCGAGCACCTCTGAATCAGGCCCAAAGCCCAATGGCCCAATGTACATCCTACTGACTCTCCCTCTTTCTCCTCATTGGTGGACAGGTTCTCAATGAGCTGCCTTGGCTGCAGCACATACATGAGTGGGTGAATGGACACAGAAAGGAGACAGAAGGCATTGAATGCACCTGGAGAAATGTAAACCTCCAGGATAAGTCAGCATACATTTAAAAGCAGGGGTTAATTTTGTTAGAAGGTTGGGGTTTGAGTTATGGTTTTGGCAAAACTACCCTTGAATGTTATAGTTTTAAAAGTATAGGGGGAGTGGCAGGAGACACCAATCAGAGCTGCAGCAAGTGTAGATCATTCTGACGAGGTCTGTAACCACTGCACATTGTACCTCAGCAAGACACCCTGTTTAACCACTTAACTGATGATTTTTAAAAAAAAAAAATGCTCCAAAACTGTCGGGTTTTTTTTATGAGTGAATTAGGTGAGGAACATCCATTTTAACTTATCCAAAATGGTTTCAGAAAAAAAAAAAAATGTTATTTTTTTTTAAGATTTGTAAAAAAAATAGTTTTTTTAAAATAACTGGACATCGAAACCACCATTGGAACATCGGAAACATTGCGACCATCGCGACGTTCAATTAGAGATTGGATACAGGAACCAGGTATGTCAGGGGCGTTAGGGGGAGGTTAAACTTACTTTTCCCCAGCGGCTGCTCAGTTTTGCAGGTGCTGGGTAGGGGGTCCTGCTTTGCTGACTGATCAGCAGTGATCGGCAGCACAGCAGACAGAGGGGCAGAGGGTGCTGGCAAGCAGAGGGACCGGAAGGTCCCTCTGAGAGCAGCAGCTGTGGGAAGATTCCGTCCAGTACAGATAGAGAACTGCCTGGTGTGGACAGAAAATTATGTCCATGCCAGGCAAGTGGTTAAAGGCTGGGAACTTAACCATAACACTTAGACAGTACTGCCAAGTGAAAAAGGCTCCCCGTAGTGCCTGCATCTTTAGACTACAACACCGATGCATGGGCGGAGTGGGATGGAAAACCAGGCTAGGAAATTTATGGAAGCAGCCCTAATGGGGGCGGGTCTGCTGAGGGGCTGGGTCTGTTGAGGGGGCAGGGTCTGTGGAGAAGGGCAGGATACTCCCTCCTCCTAGGGCCTGGAGGGGCTATTGCAAGCCACTGAGGAGAGCAGGGTCGGCAACTTAAATCTTGGTGAATGAGATATTCTTTTTGGGGCCCTCATCCCTCTGTATTAGGTACAGGCCAGTCAGTTTGAAATTAATTCATTACTTATATGGTGGTTTCTCTGCAATGGGGAACCTCTGAAGAATTTGAGCCTCATTGGGCAGCGTCTTCAGCCGGTATTCACTATTCATGCAGATTAAATTGTCTGGAAGATGCCTGTTTACTTAGAAATATAACCAATGTCATCCTCATAAGTAACAGAAGTTTTTGTGCAGGGCAAAATGTGACTTTCCCTGATCAAACAATTTCTGTGTCTTCCCAGGCCCCCGTGTTACTCCAGACTGCCTACATCTCCATCCCCAGGCCCCTCTGTGGTTCTCCAGGCTCCCTGTGTCTCCTCATCTCCAGACCTCTATGTATCTTCATCTCCAGGTCCCCTTGTCTCTTCATCCCCAAGACCCCTGAGCTTCACCATCCCCAGGACCCCCTATGCCTCTCCATCCCCAGGACTCCCTGCTCCTCTCAGCCTCATTCACTCAGCCACAGTGTGTCTTAGCCCCATTCCCCCAGACCTTGTTCATGACCCTCAGCCCCATTCCCCCAGACCAAGTGCATGTCTCTCAGCCCCATTCCCCCAGACCCAGTGCATGTCTCTCAGCCCCAGTGTGTGTCTCTCAGCCCCAGTGTGTGTCTCTCAAGCCCAGTGCATGTCTCTCAGCCCAAGTCCATTTCTCTCAGCCCAAGTCCATGTCTCTCATATCCAGTGCGTGTCTCTTAGCCCCATTCCCACAGCATGTCTCTCAGCCCCATTCCTCCTGCCCCAGTGCATGTCCAGCCACGGAGGGGCTGGAGGTGAAGCAGGTAGTGTTGACTGACATGCTCTGCAAAGGCTTGTGGGAGCAGCTGCTGCAGCTGGACATGCTCCCCTGTCAGCCATTTTAAAAAAAAATTACTTTTAGATAAGCTTCTGCACAGCGCAGAAGCTGTAGATTAGAGCTGCCCAATTGGAGCTGAGCTCCAATCACTGCAGTGGGCATGGGGTAGTGGAGGGTGGCTGCTGGCCACTGCATGGATAGGCCCAGCGGGAACCAGCCCGGTGTCCCGGCAGTCCAGTCCGTACCTGCACCGATGCTTCTCCAATTCTAAGTACTTTGTATTACTTTGTATTATGAGACCATGCAGAAAAAGGACTGGTAACTAGCAATTAGAGATGTGAGCCAACCCCCATGTTTTGGTTTTGGATCTGTATTAACTTCGTGTTTTGGTTTTGATCTGTATTTTTTTTTTAAATGTTTTTGTTCCTACAGTATTATTTACATGAATGACATTAATTTCCACTCTTTTCCAGTCAATTTGGACCACCTCACAGCTCACAATAATGTTTTCATCCAGTTTAGGCCAAAAGGTTGCACCAAGCTAGCTGGCTGACTAAGCTAAGCGACAGCAGTGGGTGGCACAAACACATGGCAGTTCAGCTTCCAACATGGCACATCTAGGAAGCAGAGTGGACCTGAAGTGGCAGACAGGCTGGCAGTTTAATATAAACTATATGATGCTATAGAATGTTTTCATTAATTAAGAACTAGATCAGAGGCCCAAGAGCATTACAGGGAAATGGAGGTGGAGTATGTAGTGGAAGAGAGATTGATTGATTGATTGATTGAGTAATTGATTGATTGTTTAATCATTATTTTATTACTGCTATAGAAAAACAAAGTAGAGAAGTGGAAATGCTATTAAAAAATAAACACCCAAAATCGATAAAAATGGTACATTAATGAATTGATTGATTCATTGATTAATTAATAATTGATTGATTAAGGAAATTAAATTTAAGGCCATAAAATAGATTTTGATAAAAGTAAGACAATTAAAAAAACTGTCCACCAACTGCAACACACTCAGGGGGTCATTCAGACCCGTTCGCGAGCAAAGGACACTCGCAAATGGGTCGATGTTGCCCCACTGCGCATGTGCACGATGGAGGGAGCTCCGTCGTGCGCATGCGCAAGACCCGGACTGCGACAGCCAAGCTGTCGCTCCGTGTCTCGCACCAAAGGGGGCGTGCTGTCGATGTTGATTGGGAACGCCTACCGTCTGAAGCCGGCCCCACTGACATCACTAGTGATGTCAGTGGGATTGATTTTGGCTCTGATAGAGCCAAAATCACTCCAGGGCTTGCGGCAGCGGGACCCTACCGCAGGGTCTCCGTCGCAAGCCCGATGGTCACGATGGTCAAGACCATCGCAACCATCATCATGGATGCTCACTATAGCTGTGGGTGGTAACCCACAGCTATGCGAACGTCCATGAGGACGCTCCAAAAAAGGTAGGAGGGCCCTGATTCAGAGCGAGCGCTCTGGTCAGAGCATTCAGCTCTGAATCAGGCCCTCAGCTCAGACTGCGTGCATTCACAGTGCTTACACACTGGGGGACAGCGCATAGATGTAGTACAAGCAACAATTGAAGATTTTTTTTCCACTTTTTAAATGCACAGCTAAGTTGACACTGCGTGCAGTCACAGCAATTATATTTATTTGAACAAAATGCACTGGAGGACAGCGCAGACTTAGGGCCTGATTCAGCAAGGATCGCAGTTGATAATATGCACACAGCTGATTATTGTGTGCTGCGCATCCGTATGCATTGCAGTGCATGTGGGCACCCTGACCACTGTGTTCGGGACTGCGATTGCAGCGGCTACGCAGATCCATCGCAGAGTGATTGATAGGAAGTGCTGTTTGGGGGTGGTGACAGGGGGTGGTTGGGTGAACGCAGGCGTGCCAGTGCGTTTCAATGCCATTGGTATCCACTGTGATACCATACGCAGCCTGAGGCCTCATTGCATGCGCTGAAGTTAGCAATTTCTGAATGAGGTCTGACCTGCCTTAACCATGCATATGGGTCCGATGTTACTCGATGTTGCAGATTATTTTGATATGTTGCCAAAGTATGTGAGTAAGGGGAAGTGGGCGTCCTTATGTTAGACTGCGATCCCAATGCGAATGCAATCATTTGCATATCACCACTGATATTAGCAACTGCGTTGCGTACGTATTAGCAGAATAGTGATCCTTGCTGAATCAGGCCCTTAGAACAAACAGCTATAGAAGAAATAATTTTTTTAACTTTTTTAAATGCGCAGCTCAGCTGGCACTGCGTGCAGTCACAGCAATTATATCTATGTAAACGAAAACGCACTGGGGGACAGTGCACACAGACTGTATAAACAAACAAATACATATCTTTTTACTTGTTTTTTTACTTTTTACGCAAATGACAACAAGTCACAGCAGCAGCCACTGGAGGTGGAGAGGATGAACACAGCAAAGCAGCCACTGGACATGTTAGCCTAGATAGGAGTCAGTGTGAACTGGTGTTCGAATCACCGCTGGAGGACGTTATATAGAATCCAAAACCCGCGAGAATCCGACTCTGGGATGATGAGGTTTTGGCTCGACTTGGAATCCGAGCAAGGCAGGAACACTGACTGGTCAGTCGGAATGGGGAAGTTCAGTTGGGCTCAGTTTTTCAGATGAAATTGCTTTTGCCAACATATTTTTTTTACTTGAGGTGTTCTAGTTATATTACTTTGTATATGGGCTCATGTGACCAGCAGCGCCATACAGCCCAGATGACAGCAGTGCCTTCACCGAGCACTCACACCAATGTCACTGTGTGCTCTGTGCACAGACTATCCTATTCAAGTGACCGCAGGCCCAAACCACCTCTCCCCCCACTACATACCGGCCGCGCACTTGGTGCCACACCTATCTATTGCATTGATAATGTCAGTAAATTTTGTTTTTGTTATTGCTCAGCTTTATCTTGACTG
Source organism: Taudactylus pleione (assembly GCA_031769625.1). NCBI lineage: Eukaryota > Metazoa > Chordata > Amphibia > Anura > Myobatrachidae > Taudactylus > Taudactylus pleione. The sequence goes on from JAUIMM010000773.1 coordinate 2,303,565, forward strand.
ATTGAGATGACACAAAGCTCAGGTTATTTCTATGAGTTTCCACTACAAAAACTTGCAGTTTTCATGAAAATCGGTCCAGTAGTTTTTGCGCCAACTTGGAGCAAACAGAAAGACACAACGTTCTTATTATATTAGTATAGATACGTATTCACCTATTACGATAATAGGGGCTGGTGTACTATTAATGGTTAAAGCAATTAACTACTAAATTACAGTATGATGGGAGGCTTAACCACACACCTCCCATCATAATCGCCATGCGGTACACCCCAACAGTGTGTAGCCGCACCCCCTCCACTGGCTATGCATTCCCAATATCCTGGCCCTGTCAACCCTCGCTGGGATTAAGTAGTCTGGAAGCCGGCGGTCGGCATTTAGACCGTTGGCTTCCAGACTTCATCCCTAATATATAAGTTCGGGCCTGATTCTAAGTCAGACTTAAGTCCAAAAGCTAGTCCAGAAGCACCCACTTGTAGTGGTTTTCTTGACGGTTCACGCACTGCATGTCAGGATTAGAGATGTGCACGGACCCCTGTGTTTTGGTTTTGGTTTAGGATCTGGATTCATCTTCTTCGTGTGTTGGCTTGCTTGAGGCATGTGTACGGCGAAGCGACACCTTTTTAAGATCTATTGTTCCTAACATGGAGTTGGTGTAAGTGCTGATACAAATGGTGAGGGTTACAATTGTGTCTGGGAAAGCAGTGGGCAGAGAGAGACGAACGGATACTGACATTAGCATACACAGTATATCTGGTGACCATAGATGTGCGCTTATACCAGCACTTTGCATCTGAATCAGGCCTAATATGTACTATTTCTGGTACAGTATATTTTGACTCTCTTCAGTGGTCTTTGATGTAATAAAGAATAGGGATGTGCGCCTACCCCCATGTTTTGGTTTTGGATCTGTATCTTCTTTCGTGTTTTGGATAGAGATGAGCGGGTCCGGTTCCCTGTGAACCAAACCCACCCGAATTACAGGGATCCGAGGCAGATACGAGTCGACTCGGGTTTTCCCGCCTGACTCGTATCTGAAAACGAGGCAAAACGTCATCATCCTGCTGTCGGATTCTCGCGGGTTTTGGATTCTATAAAGGTCCTGTGATTCACCACCATTTTTCATTCTGGCTGTGGAGAGTGAAGAGAGAGGGAGCTGAGAGCTGTGCTGTTGTTGATACTTAATACTGGCTACTGTTGTCCATGAGGGCTGGCTGTTGTCTATAGAGGGGTTGGCTGGCTGTTGTCGTGTCCATAGGGACTGGCTGGCTGTCGTTGTCCTGTCCATATGGGCTGGCTGGCTCTCGTTGTCCTATCCATAGGGGCTGGCTGTTGTACTTGTACTGTCCATAGGGGCTGGCTGGCTGTAGTGCTGTGGTGTCCAGGGGGTGCTCTGTCCTTCAGGGGTGCTCTTCACCCACCCCCAGTGTAAAAAAAATTAGTGTTAGCTTAGCCACACTTGTCATCAGTGCAGGGGTGCTGTGCTGCTGTCTGTTAAGGGGCTGCTGCCTCTTTTCAGGGGTTCACCCCAGTGTTAAAAAAAAAATAAAATACACAATTTTTTCGTGTGGCGTTTTAGCCACTCCTGTCATTGGCGTTGGTGCGCAGGGGTGCTGTGCTGCTGTCTGTCAAGGGGCTGCTGACCCAAAAAGAAAATTGAAAAATGTTTTTTGTGTGCTTGTCAGCCACACCTGGCTGTCACTGTCATTGGCATAGCTGCATAGGGGTGCTGTGCTCCTGTCTGTTGAGGGGCTGCTTCCCAAAAACTAAATAAACATTTTTTTTGTGTGCGTGTCAGCCACACCTGGCTCTCACTGTCATCGGGGTAGCTGCGCAGGGGTGCTGTGCTGCTGTCTGTCAAAGGGCTGCTGCCCAAAAAATAAATAAACAATTTTTTTGTGTGCATGTTATCCACAGCTGTCATCGGCTTAGGTGTGCAGGGGTACTGTGCTCCTGTCTGTCGAAGGGCTGCTGCCCAAACTAATAAAAATAAAAATAACTTTTTTTTGTGTGTGGTTGTGTGCGTAGTGAGTATGGAGGACAGTCACATGACTGGAGAGCAGGATCCACATACCAGTCTTTTAGCTGCTGGCAGCAATCATGGTGACGATGCAAGGCTGTCAACATCATATATGAAGGCGATGAGGGCTTAAGTCAGGCCAAAAAGTCAGGCTAAAAAAATCAACTTTTACCCTGTTAAAGCAAAAAAAAATTTTTTGCAAAGTCAGCTTTAGAGAAACAAAAAATTGTCAATATGCCATTCACTACACGAACTGGCACCGAAAGGATAAAGCCTTGGCCTTTATTATTTATGACTGGTGGCTCTAGTGATGATTTAAACCCCTCTGCTAGGAGAGGTACAAATAAAAATTAAAATTGTTAAGACGAGTAAGACACCGGAACCAACTGTGTGCTCTGAAAAATCACAAATCTCTGAGGAGAGTCCAAGTGTGTCCGCTGTTGCCATGTGTGAGCCTGACCTTTCTAGTAATACTGTACTTGAAGAGGATCCTCCTTCCACCATTTGTGTACCTTCTGACATAGAAATCGAGGAAGTTTCTGTGGAATTGCATGAGGAGGATCAGGAGGATATTTATCTAGTTGGTGATAACAACAAGGATCATGAGGATGTTGATGATGGTGAGGATGTTGATGGCGAGGCTGTTTGTGTAAAAACTGTAAATCAGACAATGGTTGTTGCCTATGGAGGGTAAAATCCCATTGTTGGCATGCCTGGGCAAAGGACCAAAAAATCCACTTCTCATGTATGGAATTATTTCCACCCAAATCCGGACAACCATTGCCAAGCCATTTGTAACCATTGCCAAGTAACAGTGAGTCGATTTAAGGACCATAACCATCTTGGAACCTCCTCCCTGTTGCGTCACTTGCAGCGCATTCATCAAATTGGAAAGGGTATTTAAAATTTTAAAACTTTGGGGACAAAAAAACGGACAACAATCAGTCCAGTGTCACCTAGCTGCTCCCTTCTATCTGGATCCAAGCGCCTGCAATCCCCACCACCAACACCTGCATCATCATCAACATCCTCATTCATGATTGGAAGTAGTCCTGCATCCAATTTCATAAACATGACTGACTACTCTCCTATCCGTGATTCCTCCGAAGGATCCTTGAGTGTTACATCTGTTGCTGCTGCTGGGGGTGGATCTTCATCCCAGAAAGGGACCAAGAAGACTACTACTACTAGTAGTAATTTAAGAAAATTGACAATTAAACAGTCCTTTGATAGAGGAAGTAAGTATAACAGCTGTCACCCAGTTTCACAGTGGATCACTGACGCCATGGCGGCTGTGCTAGTATTATATGGTGAAATAATAAAAAATGAGGATGACAGTGTGGAGGAAGTGCAAAAGGAGGATGAGGGGGAAATTGGTGTCCTATCTGACGCTAATGTGGATGTTGATGATAAGGATGTGGTTTGCGTAAATCAGCCACCAGTGGCAGCAGTTCTTGCTAATGATAAAAAGAACGCCAGAAAAGTAACGTCTTGGGTGTGGAATTATTTTAATCTAAATTTTGACAACAGTTGTGAAGGCATCTGTTCCATTTGTAAAGCCAAAGTTAGCAGAGGAAGGGACGTTAACCATCTAGGTACCTCATCCCTGTTACGTCATTTTCAGCGAGTTCATGCAATTTGTTTAACAAAATTATAATTTGTAAACTAATAACAAGCAGTCCAGTATCAGCTACCAGCAGTTTGGACCAGCACATGCAGTTTCCACCACCAACACCCTCATCATCAACCTCCTCCTTAATAATTAAAGGTAGTCCTTCCAAAAAATTTTTTGTGGGGGCCCAAACAAACCAAGGAGTTCAGCCACGAAAGTGTCAGTCCTAGTGGCTAAAGTGCTTGGTTTGTAAAACTGTGCATGTGCTTTTTAATATCCCACATAAGAGTGGGTGGGAGGGACAATTCCATCTTGCACCTCTTTCCTTTACATTTGGCACAATTTGGGGCATTGCCGACTGACATTATTATAGTTTATTAAACTGTCATCCTGTCTGCCACTGCTGTGTGGCAATGTTTCATAGATGTCCTATATTTTTTTAAACTACCGTGCGTTTGTGCCGCTGCTCTGTTGCTAACTTTAGCCAGCCAGCTCGCTGCAGCCTTTGGCCTACATTGGTGAAAAATAGTGAAATCAATATTGTGAGCTGTGAGGTGGTTAAAAATGCATGGAAATCCCTGAAAATGATTGTTATTAAGGTTAATAATACTGTAGGAACAAAAACAGACCCAAATTATGTGGTTTTAGTTGTTTATATAATTTTTTGGAAAAAATACAGATCCAAAACCAAAGCCAAAACCGAAAAACAAAACACCAAGGAAAAAAATCCAAAACCAGCATCAGATCCAAAACCAGGGGCGATCCAGATCCAAAACCAAAACACGGGGGTCAGCGCACATCTGTAGTTTTGGATCTAGATTTGGTTTTTGCCAAAAACGCCCTTGCATGTTCTGGTTTTGAATCTGTTTTTTTTCATAAATTGATAAAAACTGCTAGAATCACATAATTTCTTTTTTTTTTTGCTCCTACAGTATTATTAACCTCAATAACATTAATTTTCACTCGCTTCCAGTAAATTTGACCATCTCACACAATATTGTTCACCAACATAGGCTAAACCAACTCACAAGTCCGTTCAATAGAAAACAATACAACTAGGGGTGAGCAGGTTCGGATTTCTGAAATCCGAACCCCCCCGAGCCCCCCCGATCCGAGTCCGATCTGAGTCAGGCTCGACTTTTCCCGCCTGACTCGGATTCTGAAATCGAGGCAAAACGTCATCATCCCGCCTTCCGAGTCTCGCGGGTTTTGGATCCTATATAAGGTACCCGCGTCGGCGCCTTTTTCTCACTCGGCTATGGACAGTGAAGAGGGAGGGTGGGAGTTAGGGCTGGCTGGGCTGTGTAGTGTAGTGTAGTGCAGAGTAGTGTTGTGCTGTGCTGTGCTGCGCTGTGCTGCTGTTGTCCATAGGGGCTGTGTCCACTACTTCAAAGTCCATAGGGGCTGGCTGTGTTGTGCTGTGCTGCTGTTGTTAATAGTGGCTGTGTCCACTACTTCAAAGTCCATAGGGGCTGGCTGGACTGTGTTGTGCGGTCAGGTGTCCATAGGGGCTGTGTCCACTCCAAAGTCCTGTGCAGTGTCCCAGTCCTAAAGGGGTGCTGTAGTGTTGTCCAGGGGGTGCTCTGTTCGTCAGGGGTGCTCCCCCCAAGTGCTAAAAAATATATATTTTTTCTGTGTTTGTGAATTGTGTGCGCAGTAGCCGCACGTGCATCAACAAAGTAGTGCCAAGCGTGCGCCTGTGTCATAAGTAAAGGGCCGGCTGGCTTGACCGTTAAAGGGTGCTGTAAACCCCAAAGCACACTCCAAACCAAATAAAAAAATTTTTTCTGTGTTTGTGAATTGTGTGCGCAGTAGCCGCACGTGCATCAACAAAGTAGTGCCAAGCGTGCGCCTGTGTCATAAGTAAAGGGCCGGCTGGCTTGACCGTTAAAGGGTGCTGTAACCCCCAAAGAACACTCCAAACCAAATAAAAAAATATTTTCTGTGTTTGTGAATTGTGTGCGCAGTATCCGCATGTGCATCAACAAAGTAGTGCCAAGCGTGCGCCTGTGTCATAAGTAAAGGGCCGGCTGGCTTGACCGTTAAAGGGTGCTGTAACCCCCAAAGTACACTCCAAACCAAATAAAAAATGTTTTTCTGTGTTTGTGAATTGTGTGCGCAGTAGCCGCACGTGCATCATCAAAGTAGTACCAAGCGTGCGCCTGTGTCATAAGTAAAGGGCCGGCTGGCTTGACCGTTAAAGGGTGCTGTAACCCCCAAAAGTACACTCCAAACCAAATAAAAAATGTTTTTCTGTGTTTGTGAATTGTGTGCGCAGTAGCCGCACGTGCATCATCAAAGTAGTGCCAAGCGTGCGCCTGTGTCATAAGTAAAGGGCCGGCTGGCTTGACCGTTAAAGGGTGCTGTAACCCCCAAAAGTACACTCCAAACCAAATAAAAAATGTTTTTGTGTGTTTGTGAATTGTGTGCGCAGTAGCCGCACGTGCATCATCAAAGTAGTGCCAAGCGTGCGCCTGTGTCATAAGTAAAGGGCCGGCTGGCTTGACCGTTAAAGGGTGCTGTAACCCCCAAAGTACACTCCAAACCAAATAAAAAATTTTTTTCTGTGTTTGTGAATTGTGTGCGCTGTCGCCGCAGGTGCATCATCAAAGTAGTGCCAAGCGTGCGCCTGTGTCATAAGTAAAGGGCCGGCTGTCTTGACCGTTAAAGGGTGCTGTAACCCCCAAAGTACACTCCAAACCAAATAAAAAAATATTTTCTGTATTTGTGAATTGTGTGCGCAGTAGCCGCACGTGCATCAACAAAGTAGTGCCAAGCGTGCGCCTGTGTCATAAGTAAAGGGCCGGCTGGCTTGACCGTTAAAGGGTGCTGTAACCCCCAAAGTACACTCCAGTCCAAACCAAAAAAAAAAATATTTTCTGTGTTTGTGAATTGTGTGCGCAGTAGCCGCACGTGCATCAACAAAGTAGTGCCAAGCGTGCGCCTGTGTCCCATAAGTAAAGGGCCGGCTGGCTCATTTCTTAAAGGGTGGTGTAATCCACAAAGTGCACTAGTCTCCAACAAAAATAAAAAATTATTTTCTGTGTTTGTGTGCGCCTTAGCCGCACGTATATATCAATATAACGTAAATGGAGGACCAAACTTTCTCCGATAAAAATAAAATAGGGAAAGATCAAGAACCACTTCCTCCTAGTGCTGAAGCTGCTGCCACTAGTCATGACATAGACGATAACATGCCATCAACGTCGTCTGCCAAGGCCGATGCCCAATGTCATAGTAGAGGGCACATACAATCCCAAATGACAAAGTACAGGAAAATGACCTTGAAAAAAACATTTAAATCATCTGAAGAGAAACGTAAACTTGCCAATAAGCCATTTACGACACGGATTGGCAAGGAACGGCTAAGGTCTTTCCCTATGTTCATGACTAGTGGTTCAGCTTCACATGATGATGGAAGCCCTCCTCCCGCTAAAAAAATCAAACGAGTTAAGCTGGCAAAAGCACAGCAAAGAACTGTGCGTTCTAAGAAGATATCACAAATCCCCAAGGAGAGTCCAAGTGTGGTGGCGGTTGCGATGCCTGACCTTCCCAGCACTGGACGGGAAGAGGTGGCTCTTTCCACCATTTGCACGCCCCCTGCAAGTGCTGAAAGAAGCACCCACAGTCCAGTTGCTGATATGCAAATTGAAGATGTCACTGTTGAAGTACAACAGGATGAGGATACTGGTGTAGCTGGCACTGAGGAGGAAGTTGGCGAGGAGGATTCTGATGGTGATGTGGTTTGTTTAAATCAGGCTCCGGGGGAGACAGTTGTTGTTTGTGGGATGAAAAAGCCCATCACAGTCATGCCTGGGCAGAAGACCAAACATTCCACCTCTTTGGTCTGGCAATATTTCTATCCAAATCCGGACAACAACTGTCTTGCCATATGTACCATATGTAAAAGTGAAATAAGTAGGGGTAGGGATGTTAACCAACTAGGAACATCCTCCCTTATACGGCACCTGCAGCACGTTCATAAAAGTTACTGTCAAGTTCAGAAACTTTGGCTCAGACCGTAAGCAGTCCAGGGTCACCTAAATCCCTTTTTCCTGTTTTATCCAAGGAATCGGTGGATGAGGAGGATGAGGACGACATCTTGCCTCCGTAGAACCAGTTTGTACAGGGACACATTAATTGCCAGCTTGTTTTGTGGGGGCCCAAACGAACCAATCATTTCAGCCACAGTCATGTGGCAGACCCTGGCGCTGAAATGATTGGTTTGTTAGGTGTGCATGTCCTATTTATACAACATAAGGGTGGGTGGGAGGGCCCAAGGACAATTCCATCTTGCACCTCTTTTTTTTCTTTGCAGTATGTACTGTTTGGGGCCTAGTTTTTCAAACTGCCATCCTGTCTGCCACTGCAGTGTCACTCCTAGATGGGCCACGTGTTTGTGCCGCCCACTCGTGTCGCTTAGCATAGTCATCCAGCTACCTCGGTGCAACCTTTTGGCCATAAAAACAATATTGTGAGGTGTGAGGTGTTCAGAATAGACTGGAAATGAGTGGAAATGAAGGTTATTGAGGTTAATAATAGCAGAGGAGCAGAAAAACCCACAAATTCTGTGATTTTAGCTGTTTTTATGCTTTTTTTAAAAAAAATACAGATCCAAAACACAAAACCCAGAACCCAAAACACGGAAGGGTGGTTTTGGCAAAACCAATCCAGATCCAAAACACGAAGAAAGATCCAGATCCAAAACCAAAACACAAAACACGAAAAGTGGCCGGTGCACACCCCTAAATACAACACAGAAATTTACAAAAAAATTATGTGGAATATTCTTGTTCAAAACAATTAGTCGTAGTTAACAAGCAGTACACAAAAGACCCCTAAACCATGTGTAAATAACAACAGCAGACATGAATGCCCCCTACATGCCCCAGCACATGCCTATTCTGAGTGTCCAATCTGTATTTTCCTCCTGGGGGCGCTGGGCCACCGATGACTGGCCCATGTAAAGCCCTGATCAATCAGTCTATTTGTTGAGCAGTACCTCAAAATCTCTCCAGCCATTAAAAACAGTGCTCCGTACCCGCGAGCCAGAAACAGTGCAGGCCAGATACAGTACGGGGTACAGTGCGGGTCGGATACAGTGCAGGTCAGATACAGTGCATGTCAGATACAGTGCGGGTTGGATACAGTGCAGGTCATATACAATGCATGTCAGATACAGTGCGGGTTGGATGCAGTGCAGGTCAGCTATAGTGTTCAGGGGCATATCTATGCTTTGGCCAGGATGGCACTTGCCAGGGGCGCTGGCCGCCAGGGGGGCGCCACCCGGCAGTGCTACCATAGCAGTACATGTGCTCCACTATGGATAGGTATGGTGTGCTGGCCACCTGCTGCAAAGGATTGTAGGTAGGGTAGCCGCACAGACTGGACGCTGCTGCAATTTCTGTTTGCCGGGTGCCCGCTGCGATGTATATCAGCAACCCACCCGGCCGTCCTGACAGCTGTGAGGGTTGTGTATAAATCCCCTTCAGTAAGTACATGTACGGAAGGGGATCTATCCACAACCCTGCTGTGAGCCTGTGAGCTCTGCCTCCCCCTGCTCCCGCATGGTACACTGTCTTTCCAGTCTCTCTAGTGACTCAACAAGGGATCGAGGAGCTGTTCGTTGTAGCAGTTCCCCTCAGGGGGGGAATTTAAAGGTTAACAAGTCAGGTCAGTCTCTTTTTAGTGTTGGCCGGGTAGGGGGTGGGGTGGGTGGTTGTGTTTGTTTTTTAAAAGGTCAGTTTCTTGTTACACACACAGACGCCACACATAGGCGCTAGACTACAACCACCTCAGTGGACCAGGATAAATGTAGGGAGTGTGTAGAGGACCAGGGGATTAATTAGTATAAAGCAGCCGTCATAGAGGTGGAGGAATCTGGACCCTCCCAACAATTACCAAGAAATCGAAAGCACAGATAGACATTCGCTAAAGATACTAATATTTAATAAGAAGACCACAGTAAATAGTAAATTAGACACTCAAAAAATTAATAAAAATACATATAGGATAGGAAATGCTAAAATGACATAATAATGGGATAATGAAAATAAAAATAAAAAATAAAGAATAAAAATATATAAATAAATTAGAGAATTGCTTCAACTAAGACAATAAAAAATGAATAGGAAAATAAAAGCAATACTAGTTGTAATTGCATACAATCTGCACCAAGCAGAGAATAATAAACCTGCAAGATAAATTGTAAATATGTAGCAACAGTGGCAGTGTATAGTGGCTTGCATATAAACAATCACAAATAACATTAAAGGTGTTGATGTTTACATAGCTCTTAGATGGTCCGTGTAGACATATATATATTAATGTCTCTCACACATCTGAGACTGTAGGAGAATGTTAATTAGTACACCATAATAAAGGTATTCCAGCCTATGTGGCACAATGGATTTTTAGGGGGACTGTTGATGTCCAGTGATATTCTGAAAAAAAGTTAGAATATAGATTGAGCCCTTAGGAGCTGGGCTTATAGATTGTTCATCTAGGAGCATTGGCTGTTTCTAACATTTGAAGCCACTCCTAATACGTGTAGACCGCACAGCTGCATACAGCTCTGTTCAATATATCAGAGAATAAAAATGTTAAAAATATTTTTAGAATAGTGCACAATCAAGCATGCATGCTTTATAGGGTCTGTCACTCACGATCCAGTTGTGACCATAAGTCATACCGTACTCCCCACTTATCTTTCACATGCAGTGGCCTCACAGTAATCCACGGAGGAGAGGGATCGGCTCCGGTGCAATCACCCGTCGGTGTGCAGCGTTATTGTTCTTCCTCCGTGTAAAGGGGTCAGTGTAGAGTGGTCAGTGACTCACTTGCCCGGCTTGCGGTCTCACGTCCCGTCCTCTCTACGCGTTTCTCCGCCTTAGAAACATCGGCGGCTTCTTCAGGAGACAGAGTACTATGGTACTGATGTTGTGCTGTTTATATCAGCATAGCTCTAATTTGCTCGGCTGATTGTTAATGAGAGACATTATTCAGATGTCGGGTGTGTCAGCTACTGCTGCATTGCAAGCCAGATTTTTCTGACATAGATTTCAATCTTTTCTATGTCTAGATATATTCGGAACAAATAGCTATTTAGCCATTTTTATACATTGTATTAAATATATAGTTACAGCAATTTAACACTTTTAACATATATCTTTTGGGACACAAGATATCAGGTGGTTTAGATCCTATAAATACTGGATATTTGTAACGATGATTATCAACATACTTATTCCATCGTATCCAGCCCATATATATTTCTATTTAAAGACCAATACACAACCTGATATCAATATAAATCCCACTAATCATTACAATCATCAACCCATTTTAGATGTATATATATAATTCAAATAACAGGTATTTGACACTCTTTAAAATATCAATCAAAAATTCCTTAAACAACATATCACACAGTTATTTTACTAATCCTTGCTATTTTCCCCTCTTCACCTACTATAATAATTTAGGTCATTATTTTCCCTATAGCTATTACATAGAGCTTAAGTTGCTACAAAATGACCGCCTATCTAGTCTGCTTAATCTAGATCTTCTGCAGACTTCAACCACAATATATAATGCTCCACCTAACAGAACAGCATACTAAAAATCTGTTCTATTTCAACATATGTATTGTAACGATGACACTAACAATACTAAGTGATAAATATACATGAATTACAATAACAAAGAAAGAAGAGATGAGGCAGAGAAAAAGAAAATGTCCATATCAAAATATACGTTCCAGAGACACGAAGAGGGACATCATTCTAACCCTAGTCATATACCTCATTGATACAGCCTAAAATCCAAAATGCTGTTGGATATACAGTCTAACCATACAGCAAACATAACACCACAGACTGTGAGTATTTTGACCACCTGACCTATATATATTCCCAACCAATGGGGACAAATAGCCTCCTCTACCTCACTAGGGGAGGGGGCTATTGAAAATACTCATTCTAGGGTTGATCTATCTATATTTAACTATTTTACATCACTCGGACATTTAATAGATATTATTTAGTTCAACTGTATCATTTAGTCCCTGAGGGTATAGAGTTTGTAATCAGAAAATCCAATATGCTGCACGTTTACATAAAACATTAAATCTATCTCCTCCTCTTTTGGTCGGTTTTATAAAATCTATAGCTATCACTGTAATCCCCTGCATACCTCCTCCTTGGCAGTGTCCCACGTGTCTAGATAAAGTGTGTGTTTTTAATTGGTTACTTATGTTTCTTTTATGCTCCATAAACCGAACATGCAGGGTTCTTGTAGTGCGGCCCACATATTGCAGGCCGCATCTACACTCAATCACATAGATCAAAAATGTCGATCTACAATTCAAAAAATCTCTAATTTGAAATGTTTCCCCTGAGGTGATGGACTTAAATTGTACTGTTTTCCTCTCTGTATATTTACATGTGATACACGCATCTTTGCCACATCTGTGGAAACCCAATGGTTTGGGAGGGAGCCAGGTATTACATATTTGTATATTTTTTGTCCCTTTTAAAATGACTAGGTGCTAAATTTAATTTTAAATTGGCTGCTTTTCTAAAAACTATTGATTTGTGAGGTACAATGAATGGACCAATATGATTATCTAATTTAAGAATAGGTAAATTATTTTTAAGTATTTATTTATTTATTTATTAAGTTTCTTATATAGCGCAGCATATTCCGTTGCGTTTTACAATTGGAAACATTGATAGAACAAAACAGGGTAATAACAGACAGACATAGAGGTAAGAGGGCCCTGCTTGCAAGCTTACAATCTAAGTACTTTTTTTATTTCATATGAATATGAATTAAACTGTGTCACAAAAACACAGGATCTATCCTCATTTTCTTTTTCTCTCTTTTTACCATGCATCAATTGCTTCCTATCTAAATTAGCTACTCCATTATAGGCATCATCTAACACCTGTTGGGGATATCCCTGTTCCAAGAAAGAGCCAAAAAGGGCCAAGGCTTGTTTCTCATAGGTCTTACCCTCTGAGCAATTCCTTTTTAACCTAAGTAGCTGCCCTTTTGGAATATTTTCTTTCCATCTACGTAGATGGCTACTTCCATAGTTTAGATATCTATTTTGATCAACCTCTTTCATATAGGTCTCTGTGTGAATCTTAAGGTCATCACCTATTGTTAACGTAATGTCTAAGAAATTTATCGAGAGCGGATTGGTGATATTAGTGAACTTTAACCCAAAATTATTGTGATTAAAACTCTTCAAAAAAGTGTTAAGTGATAATGCGTCCCCATCCCAGATAAAAAACAAATCATCTATGTAACTGCCATAGAGAACCAGATCCGCCCCAAGCCCCCGACCACACACATACTCCTCCTCGAACCTACCCATGTATAGGTTAGCGAAGTTTGGGGCGAACCTGGCTCCCATGGCAGTACCAAGTGTCTGTAAAAAAATTTGGAATCAAAGGTGAAATAATTGTGTTCAAGAATAAATTTAATAGATGCCAAAATAAAATTCCTAAGTGCCACAGTCATGCTTGAATCTCCCTCGAGATAGTATTCTACAGTTTTTATTCCCTTATCATGTGGAATGTTGGAATATAATGATTCCACATCACAGGTTGCAAAAATATAGCTTTCTTTCCATTCGATATTTTGAATTAACCTCAAGAAATGGGAGGTATCCTTAATGTATGACTGAAGCATTTGGACATGTTTCTGTAAAAAAGTGTCAACAAAGTAAGATAAATTATTCGTGAGTGACCCCACACCAGAAATAATAGGTCTCCCTGGTGGAAAAGAAAGTGTTTTGTGAATCTTTGGTAAATAATAAAAAGTGGGGACAACCGGATGTGTGACATTCAAAAAATGAAAAGTGTCTTTATTTATTACACCATCCTTCAACATATCACATAACAAAAGATGTAGTTTTTTCTGAAAAAGGGCGGTGGGATTTCCAGGCATAAGTTGATAGTGCATACCATCATTAAGTTGACGGTATGCCTCTTTGATGTAATCATCGGTATCCTGTATTACAATCCCACTGCCCTTATCTGCTGGTTTGATAGTGATTGTGGGATCCGATCTCAATTCTATTAGAGCATTGCATTCATTCCTTGTAAGGTTATCTCTCAGAGGTTCTCTTTCTGCTTTTTCACATAAGGTTCTTAAGCCTTCCAATGTAGATTTATAAAAACTCACAATATAGGGGCCCCTATGTTTGAGAAGATAAAAATCTGATTTATTTTTAAACCTTTTTTTAGTAATAGGCTCCCTATTCATATCATACACACAGACACTTTCAGGGCTATTCCCAACATCTAGTGATTCTATATTTAATGATTCTAGGATGTTCAGTGCATCCTCATCAAATTCATCTAACACTATAGGAGTGCCATCCATATTTTGATGGTTCAATGATTTAATTGCAAAAAATCTCTTTCTACTCAAATTACGCACATATCTATTTAAATCTACAAAAAGATTAAACAGATTTGGTTTTGATGCTGGAGCAAAGTTCATTCCTTTGCCTAATAATTGGGACTCTGCATCTTTAAGAGCTCTTGAGGATAGATTATATACCCCATTATGACCTAATCTGTACATAGGTTTTTGGTTGGATTTTCTCCTACCTCCTATTTTTCCCCTTCTTCTCTTTCTCGGCCTCTTTTTGTCATCCATGGAGACCTTTGGTTTCTTCTGGGATTGTCTCGAAACCTGTGGCCATCCCCAAAAAAACTCTGTTGGGTCATACTTGGTGGACTTTAGTAATCTCTGTTTTTTCTACTCATCTGGTTGATCCTCCAGTTTGGAGTTTCATTCCAGGCAGAGGTTTCCTCCTCATTATAAAGAGCATCAAATTTGTTTGAATGTATTATACAGTCTGACCTCTCTTCCTGCTGTTTCCAGCTAGTCTTTCTCCGCGGATATATATGATGTTTATTACCTTGTAGTGGATAAGTTCTGGATTGTTCTAATTTGGTTGATAGTTCCTAAATTTAACTGCTTTACGTCTATCATTAGACCTACTTCTATGCCTAGAGCCAGACTCGTTTCTTCTTTGTCTATTAAAAGACCTAATTTGCCCTCTTGCATAGTCAGATCTATCTCTGCTTAATTTATCGTCTTTTTGTTGTATTAGTGATTGCTCAAATTCTTCTACTTTTTTATTTACTTTTTGATCTCGTGTTGAGAAATTTGGATCATCTGAAAAGACTTTCAAGAGATCAGTGGTCTTTTCAATTTCGTTTTGTATCTCATATACTTTTGCTTCTCTATGTTTAATAAGAAGTCTCATTAGGTTTTTTTTTTTATATATATATATTAGGGGTGTGCACCGGCCACTTTTCGTGTTTTGTGTTTTGGTTTTGGATCTGGATCTTTCTTTGTGTTTTGGATCTGGATTGGTTTTGCCAAAACTACCCTTCCGTGTTTTGGGTTCTGGGTTTTGTGTTTTGGATATGTATTTTTTTTTAAAAAAGCATAAAAACAGATAAAATCACAGAATTTGTGGGTTTTTCTGCTCCTATGCTATTATTAACCTCAATAACCTTCATTTCCACTCATTTCCAGTCTATTCTGAACACCTCACACCTCACAATATTGTTTTTATGGCCAAAAGGTTGCACCGAGGTAGCTGGATGACTATGCTAAGCGACACGAGTGGGCGGCACAAACACGTGGCCCATCTAGGAGTGACACTGCAGTGGCAGACAGGATGGCAGTTTGAAAAACTAGGCCCCAAACAGTACATACTGCAAAGAAAAAAAAGAGGTGCAAGATGGAATTGTCCTTGGGCCCTCCCACCCACCCTTATGTTGTATAAATAGGACATGCACACTTAACAAACCAATCATTTCAGCGCCAGGGTCTGCCACATGACTGTGGCTGAAATGATTGGTTCGTTTGGGCCCCCACAAAACAAGCTGGCAATTAATGTGTCCCTGTACAAACTGGTTCTACGGAGGCAAGATGTCGTCCTCATCCTCCTCATCCACCGATTCCTTGGATAAAACAGGAAAAAGGGATTTAGGTGACCCTGGACTGCTTACGGTCTGAGAAAAAGTTTCTGAACTTGACAGTAACTTTTTATGAACGCGCTGCAGGTGCCGTATAAGGGAGGATGTTCCTAGGTGGTTAACGTCCCTACCCCTACTTATTTCACCTTTACATATGGTACATATGGCAAGACAGTTGTTGTCCGGATTTGGATAGAAATATTGCCAGACCAAAGAGGTGGAATGTTTGGTCTTCTGCCCAGGCATGACTGTGATGGGCTTTTTCATCCCACGGACAACAACTGTCTCCGCCAGAGCCTGATTTAAACAAACCACATCACCATCAGAATCCTCCTCGCCAACTTCCTCCTCAGTGCCAGCTACACCAGTATCCTCATCCTGTTGTACTTCAACAGTGACATCTTCATTTTGCATAT
This sequence comes from Taudactylus pleione, assembly GCA_031769625.1. NCBI lineage: Eukaryota > Metazoa > Chordata > Amphibia > Anura > Myobatrachidae > Taudactylus > Taudactylus pleione. The sequence goes on from JAUIMM010000773.1 coordinate 2,319,621, forward strand.
CAGCAAGTGGTCTGTGGGTGCTCCTTTCAGCACTTGCAGGGGGCGTGCAAATGGTGGAAAGAGCCACCTCTTCCTGTCCAGTGCTGGGATGGTCAGGCATCGCAACCGCCACCACACTTGGACTCTCCTTGGGGATTTGTGATATCTTCTTAGAACGCACAGTTCTTCGCTGTGCTTTTGCCAGCTTAACTCGTTTGATTTTTTTAGCGGGAGGAGGGCTTCCATCGTCATGTGAAGCTGAACCACTAGTCATGAACATAGGGAAAGACCTTAGCCGTTCCTTGCCACTCCGTGTCGTAAATGGCTTATTGGCAAGTTTACGTTTCTCTTCAGATGATTTAAATGTTTTTTTCAAGGTCATTTTCCTGTACTTTGTCATTTGGGATTGTATGTGCCCTCTACTATGACATTGGGCATCGGCCTTGGCAGACGACGTTTATGGCATGTAATCGTCTATGTCATGACTAGTGGCAGCAGCTTCAGCACTAGGAGGAAGTGGTTCTTGATCTTTCCCTATTTTATTTTTATCGGAGAACGTTTGGTCCTCCATTTATGTTATATTGATATATACGTGCGGCTAAGGCGCACACAAACACAGAAAATAATTTTTTATTTTTGTTGGAGACTAGTGCACTTTGTGGGTTACACCACCCTTTAAGAAATGAGCCAGCCGGCCCTTTACTTATGGGACACAGGCGCACGCTTGGCACTACTTTGTTGATGCATGTGCGGCTACTGCGCACACAATTCACAAACACAGAAAATATTTTTTTATTTGGTTTGGACTGGAGTGTACTTTTGGGGTTACAGCACCCTTTAACGGTCAAGCCAGGCAGCCCTTTACTTATGACACAGGCGCACGCTTGGCACTACATTGATGATGCACGTGCGGCTACTGCGCACACAATTCACAAACACAGAAAAAAATTTTTTATTTCGTTTGGAGTGTACTTTGGGGGCTACAGCACCCTTTAACGGTCAAGCCAGCCTGCCCTTTACTTATGACACAGGCGCACGCTTGGCACTACTTTGTTGATGCACGTGCGGCTACTGCGCACACAATTCACAAATACAGAAAATATTTTTTTATTTGGTTTGGAGTGTACTTTGGGGGTTACAGCACCCTTTAACGGTCAAGCCAGCCGGCCCTTTACTTATGACACAGGCGCACGCTTGGCACTACTTTGTTGATGCACGAGCGGCTACTGCGCACACAGTTCACAAACACAGAAAAAATATTTTTTTTTAGCACTTGGGGGGAGCACCCCTGATGGACAGAGCACCCCCTGTACAACACTACAGCACCCCTTTAGGACTGGGACACTGCACAGGACTTTGGAGTGGACACAGCCCCTATGGACAACTGACTGCACAACACAGTCCAGCCAGCCCCTATGGACTTTGAAGTAGTAGACACAGCCCCTATGGACAACAGCAGCACAGCACAACACAGCCAGCCCCTATGGACTTTGAAGTAGTGGACACAGTCCCTATGGACAACAGCAGCACAGCGCAGCACAGCACAGCACAACACTACTCTGCACTACACTACACTACACTACACAGCCCAGCCAGCCCTAACTCCCACCCTCCCTCTTCACTGTCCACAGCCGAGTGAGAAAATGGCGCCGACGCGGGTACCTTATATAGGATCCAAAACCCGCGAGACTCGGAAGGCGGGATGATGACATTTTGCCTCGATTTCAGAATCCGAGTCAGGCGGGAAAAGTCGAGCCTGACTCGGATCGGACTCAGATCGGGGGGGCTCGGGGGGGTTCGGATTTCAGAAATCCGAACCCGCTCACCCCTATTGTGTATATGTATATATATATGTGTATATATATAATATGTGTGTATATGTGTATATATATATGTGTGTATATATATATATATATATATATATTACTGTGTATGTATATATATATATATATATATATAATTAGGGGTGTGCACCAGCCACTTTTCGTGTTTTGTGCTTTGGTTTTGGATCTGGATCTTTGTTCGTGTTTTGGATCTGGATAGGTTTTGCCAAAACCACCCTTCCGTGTTTTGGGTTCTGGGTTTTGTGTTGTGGATCTGGACTTTTCTTAAAAAATAAAAAAAAACGCTAAAATCACATAAAATGGGCCTTTTTTTTTGTTCCTACGCTATTAATAACCCCAATAACATTAATTTCCACTCATTTCCACTCTATTCTGAACACCTCACACCTCACAATATTGTTTTTAGGCCAAAAGGTTGCACCGAGGTAGCTGGATGACTATGCTAAGCGACACAAGTGGGCGGCACAAATACATGGCCCATCTAGGAGTGGCACTGCAGTGGCAGACAGGAAGCCAATCAGCGTTATGGTGCCCATTTGCATGTAGCACGGACCCGGGAGATCCGTACTACATAAAAAAAAAACCTTTGTAAAAAAAGAAAGAAATGGCGTGCCCCCCCCCCCAAAAAAAAGAGCAACCAGCCCCAGGCATTAGTGACCCTGTGCTGGGTGTGCTTAAATACAGGGGACACACGACGTAGGGGTCCCCTGTACTTAAGCACAACCAGCACCGGGCTAGTCAGAACCAGCACTGGTTGCCAAAATACGGGGGACAAACGACGTAGGGGTCCCCCGTATTCTGCGCAACCAACTCTGGGCTCTGATCCGGTCCTGGTTCCAGAAATACAGCGGAAAAAAATGAGTATGGTTCCCCTGTATGTTCCAGAACCAGCACTGGACTTTATCTAGTGGGGGGGCTGATGCCACAGTCAGGGGAGCCCTTTCACCGGGCCCCCCAGCCGCAGCATCAGCCCTGACCACTAGTCAGCCCAGGCCTGGGATCCCTGGAGAGCTGAGGACCCCCCCAATAAAGGGTTCACCCTCTCCAGGACACCCCAGGCCCAGGCTGATAGCCCGGGGCTATCCCCGCCACCCCTGGTGGCGGTGGGTGGCGGGTTGATAGTGTGGTGTGGTCTAAATAAATAATATCAAACATTGTCTTTAGAAGTAGAACTGCAAGTCCCAGCAAGCCTGCTCTGCATGCTGGTACTTGGAGAACCACAAGTACCAGCATGCAGGGCATTAAGGACCCACTAGTACCTGTAGTTCATCTGGTGGGAGCCGCAAGGTTATTAAAGTTTACCCTGCGGTTCCCACCATTGACTACAATGGAGGGAGCCATTCATTGGCTGAGAGTCGGGAGATGACCTCTCTCAGCCAATGAACGCTTAGCAGCGGGGTTTCCATGGTGATACCCCGCCGCTAAGCTCTCATTCGGGAAGTACCGTTCGTGGATCGTGTTTTTTTTTTGCCAAGTCCGGGGATGCCTACTTTGGAACGAAGAGGACAGAACCTCGCATAGGAGATGGTGAGTATGTTTTTTTTTCACAGGTCCCCTATGGATACTTTACCGGATAAGTGGACCGATGCTACAGGGTTACATAGGTGAGTATGAGTACATGTGTGTGTGTGTGTGTATGTATGTGTAATAAACTTATACTGTCACGGTGTGTGTGTCCTGTGTTTTTTTAAAACTTTTTTTACAGGTGAACTACAGGTACTAGTGGGCCCTTAATGCCCTGCATGCTGGTACTTGTGGTTCTCCAAGTACCAGCATGCGGGGCAGGCTTGCTGAGACTTGCAGTTCTACTTGTAAAGACAATGTTTGATATTCTTTATTTACACCACACCACACAATCAACCCGCCACCCACCGCCACCAGGGGTGGCGGGAATAGCCCCGGGCTATCAGCCTGGGCCTTGGGTGCCCTGGAGAGGGTGACCCCTTTATTGGGGGGGTCCCCAGCTCTCCATTGATCCATGGCCTGGGCTAACTAGCGGTCAGGGCTGATGCTGCGGCTGGGGGGCCCGGTGAAAGGGCTCCCCTGGCTGTGGCATCAGCCCCCCGCTAGAAAAAGTCCTATGCTGGTTCTGGAACATACAGGGGAACCCTACTCATTTTTTCCCCTGTATTTCCAGAACCAGGACCGGATCAGAGCCCAGAGATGGTTGCGCAGAATACGGGGGACCCCTACGTCGTTTGTCCCCCGTATTTTGGCAACCAGTGCTGGTTCTGACTAGCCCGGTGCTGGTTGTGCTTAAGTACAGGGGACCCCTATGTCATTTGTCCCCTGTATTTAAGCACACCCAGCACTGGGTCACTAATGCCCGGGGCTGGTTGCTCTTTTTGGGGGGGGTGCATGCCATTTTTTTCTTTTTTACACAGGTTTTTTTTTTTTACCACAGAGGCACAGACGGGTCTCATGGACCCATCAGTGCTCTGTGTCAATGACACAGATGCAAGTAGCACCGATCTCCTGGTCCGTGCGTGCATCTGTGTCATTGAAATACACAGCAGCACAGACGGGTCTCACTGACCCATCTGTGCTCTGTGTCAATGTCAATCACACAGATGCATGTAGCACGGATCTCACGAGTCCATGCTACATGCAAATGAGCACCATAATGCTGATTGGCTGAGAGCCGTGACAGACGGCTCTGTCAGCCAATCAGCACTTTGCCCATTAAAGGCAAAGGCATTTTATTTAAATGGCCGCTCGAGGCAAAACCTCGAGATCCGACAGCAGATCTCGAGGTTTTGCCTCGGGAGAGGGATCCGGGGCAGACAGGGAGATCCGAGCTTGGGCTCGGATCGCCCCGGATCCCCAAAGTTCGGGTGGGTTTGGTTCTCAGGGAACTGAACCCGCTCATCCCTAATATATATATATTAGGGGTGTGCACCGGCCACTTTTCGTGTTTTGTGTTTTGGTTTTGGATCTGGATCTTTCTTCGTGTTTTGGATCTGGATTGGTTTTGCCAAAACCACCCTTCCGTGTTTTGGGTTCTGGGTTTTGTGTTTTGGATCTGTATTTTTTTTAAAAAAAGCATAAAACAGCTAAAATCACAGAATTTGTAGGTTTTTCTGCTCCTATGCTATTATTAACCTCAATAACCTTAATTTCCACTCATTTATTCTGAACACCTCACACCTCACAATAGTGTTTTTATGTCCAAAAGGTTGCACCGAGGTAGTTGGATGACTATGCTAAGCGACACGAGTGGGCGGCACAAACACGTGACCCATCTAGGAGTGACACTGCAGTGGCAGATAGGATGGCAGTTAGAAAAACTAGGCCCCAAACTGTACATAATGCAAAGAAAAAAAAGAGGTGCAAGATGGAATTGTCCTTGGGCCCTCCCACCCACCCTTATGTTGTATAAACAGGACATGCACACTTTAACAAATCAATCATTTCAGCGCCAGGGTCTGCCACACAACTGTGGCTGAAATGATTGGTTCGTTTGGGCCCCCACAAAACAAGCTGGCAATTAATGTGTCCCTGCACAAACTGGCTCTACGGAGGCAAGATGTCATCCTCATCCTCCTCATCCACCGATTCCTCACCCTCTTCAGTGTGTACACCTCATCCTCACAAAGTATTAACTCGTCCCCACTTGAATCCACCACCACAGGTCCCTCTGTACCTTCTGGAGGCTGGTCTCCCTGGAAGAGCTGATAATTCATTTTGATGAACATCATCTTCTCCACATTCTGTGGAAGCAACCTCCTACGCCTTTCGCTGACAAGGTTCCCGGCTGCACTAAACACTCTTTCGGAGTACACACTGGAGGGGGGGCAACTCAGGTAAAATAGAGCCAGTTTGTACAGGGGCCTCCAAATTGCCTCTTTTTCCTGCCAGAACAGGTATGGACTGTCTGACATGCCTACTTGGATGCTGTCACCGATGTAATCCTCCACCATTCTGTCAATGGTGACAGTATCATTTGCAGTGACAGTAGACATGTCTGAAATTGTTGCCAGGTCCTTCAGTCCGGACCAGATGTCCAAACTTGGTCCTGCCTGCCCTGCATCTCTGCCAGCGGGTTGCTTAGGATACCTAAGTTTTTTCCTGGCAGCCCCAGTTGCGGGAGAAAATGAAGAAGGAGCCGTTGACGTATCACGTTCCGCTTCAGCTGACAGTGTGTTCACCAGCAGGTCTTTGCACCTCTGCAGGCTTGTGTCGGCCGGAAAGAGAGACACCACATAGGCTTTAAACCTAGGATCGAGCACGGTGGCCAAAATGTAGTGGTCTGATTTCAACAGATAGACCACCCTGGAATCCTGGCAAAGCGAATGAAGGGCTTCATCCACAAGTCCCACATGCCGAGCGGAATCGCTCTCTTAGCTCCTCCTTCACTTTCTTCAGCTGCTTCTGCAAAAGCCTGATGAGGGGAATGACCTGACTCAAGCTGGCAGTGTCTGAACTGACTTCACGTGTGGCAAGTTCGAAGGGCTGGAGAACCTTGCACAACACGGAAATCATTCTCCACTGCGCTTGAGTCAGGTGCATACCCCCTCCTTTGCCTATGTCATAGGTGGATGTATAGGCTTGTATGGCCTTTTGCTGCTCCTCCATCCTCTGAAGCATATAGAGGGTTGAGTTCCACCGCGTCACAACCTCTTGCTTCAGGTGATGGCGGGACAGGTTCAAGAGTGTTTGCTTGCGCTCCAGTCTTCGGAACGCAGTCGCTGAATGGCAAAAGTGGCCAGAAATTTTTCGGGCCACCCAAAGCGTCTCCTGCACGCCCCTGTCGCTTTTCAGAAAATTCTGCACCACCAAGTTTATTGTGTGAGCAAAACATGGGACGTGCTGTAATTTGCCCAGATGTAATGCCCGCACAATATTGGTGGCGTTGTCAGATATCACAAATCCCCAGGAGAGTCTAAGTGGGGTAAGCCACTGGGCGATGATTTCCCTCAGTTTCTCTAAGAGGTTGTCGGCGGTGTGCCTCTTACTGAAACCGGTGATACACAGCGTAGCCTGCCTTGTAACGAGCTGGCGTTTCTGAGATGCTGCTACTGGTGACGCTGCTGCTGTTGCTGCGTAAGGTGATACATCTACCCAGTGGGCTGTCACAGTCATATAGTCCTTAGTCTGCCCTGTTCCACTTGTCCACATGTCCGTGGTTAAGTGGACATTGTGTACAACGGCATTTTTCAGGACACTGAGGACACTTTTTTCTCAGGTTTCTGTACAGTCTCGGTATCGCCTGCCTAGTGAAGTGGAATCTAGACGGGATTTGGAACCGGGGACACACTACCTCCATCAATTGTCTAAATCCCACTGCACTAATGGCGGATACCGGATGCACGTCTAACACCAACATAGCAGTCAAGGCCTCAGTTATACGTTTTGCTTCATCCTCCTCGCTAAGGACTGTTGGAGGGTCAATTGTTTAGTAAAAGTAGTGGTGTTCCTACTTCCTCTCTGGGATGATGAACGACTCCCAGCAGCAGCAACAGCAGCAGCGGCAGCAGTAGGCGTAGCAATGCAGGATCCTCCGGAGGAATCCCGGATAGGAGAGTCAGTCATGCCAGTGACATGGCCTGCTGGACTACTTCCGATCCTGACTAAGGAGGAAATTGACGAGGAGGGAGTTGACGGTGTGGTTTGCAGGTGCTTGGATACAACAGGACAACGGGATTTAGGTGTCCCTGGACTGCTTACGGTCTTAGCCAAAGTTTCTGAACTTGACAGTAACTTTTTATGAACGCGCTGCAGGTGCCGTATAAGGGAGGATGTTCCTAGGTGGTTGACGTCCCAACCCCTACTTATTTCACCTTTACATATGGTACATATGGCAAGACAGTTGTTGTCCGGATTTGGATTGAAATATTGCCAGACCAAAGAGGTGGAATGTTTGGTCTTCTGCCCAGGCATAACCGTGATGGGCTTTTTCATCCCACGGACAACAACTGTCTCCCCGGAGCCTGATTTAAACAAGCCACATCACCATCAGAATCCTCCTCGCCAACTTCCTCCTCAGTGCCATCTACACCAGTATCCTCATCCTGTTGTACTTCAACAGTGACATCTTCAATTTGCATATCAGCAAGTGGACTGTGGGTGCTCCTTTCAGCACTTGAAGGGGGCGTGCAAATGGTGGAAAGAGCCACCTCTTCCCATCCAGTGCTGGGAAGGTCAGGCATCGCAACCACCACCACACTTGGACTCTCCTTGGGGATTTGTGATATCTTCTAAGAAAGCACAGTTCTTCGCTGTGCTTTTGCCAGCTTAACTCTTTTGATTTTTTTAGTGGGAGGAGGGCTTCCATCGTCATGTGAAGCTGAACCACTAGTCATGAACATACTAGGGATCGACCTTAGCCGTTCCTTGCCTCTCCGTGTCGTAAACGGCATATTGGCAAGTTTACGTTTCTCTTCAGCTGATTTAAATGTCTTTTTCAAGGTCATTTTCCTGAACTTTGCCATTTGGGATTGTATGTGCCCTCTACTATGACATTGGGCATCGGCCTTGGCAGACGACGTTGATGGCATGTTATCGTCTATGTCATGACTAGTGGCAGCAGCTTCAGCACTAGGAGGAAGTGGTTCTTGATCTCTCTCTATTTTATTTTTATCGGAGAAAGTTTGGTCCTCCATTTATGTTATATCGATTTGATATATACGTGCGGCTAAACACAGAAAATAATTTTTTTTTTGGTTTGGACTGGAGTGTACTTTGGGGGTTACAGCACCCTTTAACGGTCAAGCCAGCCGGCCCTTTACTTATGACACAGGCGCACGCTTTGCACTACTTTGTTGATGCACGTGCGGCTACTGCGCACACAATTCACAAACACAGAAAATAATTTTTTTTTTGGTTTGGACTGGAGTGTACTTTGGGGGTTACAGCACCCTTTAACGGTCAAGCCAGCCGGCCCTTTACTTATGACACAGGCGCACGCTTGGCACTACTTTGTTGATGCACGTGCGGCTACTGCGCACACAATTCACAAACACAGAAAATATATTATTTTTTTAGCACTTGGGGGGAGCACCCATGATGGACAGAGCACCCCCTGGACAACACTACAGCACCACTTTAGGACTGGGACACTGCACAGGACTTTGGAGTGGACACAGCCCCTATGGAGAACTGACTGCACAACACAGTCCAGCCAGCCCCTATGGACTTTGAAGTAGTGGACACAGCCCCTATTAACAACAGCAGCACAGCACAACACAGCCAGCCCCTATGGACTTTGAAGTAGTGGACAACAGCAGCACTACACTACACTACACTACACAGCCCTAACTCCCACCCTCCCTCTTCACTGTCCACAGCCGTGTGAGAAAATGTTGCCGACGCGGGTACCTTATATAGGCGGGATGATGACGTTTTGCCTCGATTTCAGATCCGAGTCAGGCGGGAAAAGTCGAGCCTGACTCGGATCGGACTCGGATCGGGGGGGCTCGGGGGGGTTCGGATTTCAGAAATCCGAACCCGCTCACCCCTAATATATATATATATATATATTAATGTGTATATATATATATTAATGTGTATATGTATTAGGGGTGTGCACCGGACACTTTTCGTGTTTTGTGTTTTGGTTTTGGATCTGGATCTTTCTTCGTGTTTTGGATCTGGATTGGTTTTGCCAAAACCACCCTTCCGTGTTTTGGGTTCTGGGTTTTGTGTTTTGGATCTGGATTTTTTCTTAAAAAATAAAAAAAAAACGCTAAAATCACATAAATGGGCCTTTTTTTGTTCCTACGCTATTAATAACCCCAATAACATTAATTTCCACTCATTTCCACTCTATTCTGAACACCTCACACCTCACAATATTGTTTTTAGGCCAAAAGGTTGTACCGAGGAAGCTGGATGACTATGCTAAGCGACACAAAGGGGCGGCACAAACACGTGGCCCATCTAGGAGTGGCACTGCAGTGGCAGACAGGAAGCCAATCAGCGTTATGGTGCCCATTTGCATGTAGCACGAACCCGGGAGATCCGTGCTACATGCATCTGTGTGATTGGCACAGAGCAATGACAGGTCCGTGAGACCCGTCTGTGCTGCTGTGGTAAAAAAAAAAAAAAAAAACCTGTGTAAAAAAAGAAAAAAATGGCGTGCACCCCCCCAAAAAAGAGCAACCAGCCCCGGGCATTAGTAACCCAGTGCTGGGTGTGCTTAAATACAGGGGACAAACGACGTAGGGGTCCCCTGTACTTAAGCACAACCAGCACCGGGCTAGTCAGAACCAGCGCTGGTTGCCAAAATACGGGGGACAAACGACGTAGGGGTCCCCTGTATTCTGCGCAACCAGCTCTGGGCTCTGATCCGGTCCTGGTTCTGGAAATATAGGGGACAAAAAATGAGTAGGGTTCCCCTGTATGTTCCAGAACCAGCACTGGACTTTTTCTAGCGGGGGGCTGATGCCACAGCCAGGGGAGCCCTTTCACCGGGCCCCCCAGCCGCAGCATCAACCCTGACCGCTAGTCAGCCCAGGCCGGGGATCCCTGGAGAGCTGGGGACCCCCCCAATAAAGGGGTCACCCTCTCCAGGGCACCCCAGGCCCAGGCTGATAGCCCGGGGCTATCCCCGCCACCCCTGGTGGCGGTGGGTGGCGGGTTGATTGTGTGGTGTGGTGTAAATAAAGAATATCAAACATTGTCTTTACAAGTAGAACTGCAAGTCCCAGCTAGCCTGCCCCGCATGCTGGTACTTGGAGAACCACAAGTACCAGCATGCAGGGCATTAAGGGCCCACTAGTACCTGTAGTTCACCTGTAAAAAAAATGTTTAAAAAAACACAGGACACACACACCGTGACAGTATAAGTTTATTAAACATACATACACACACACACATGTACACATACTCACCTATGTAACCTGTAGCATCGGTCCACTTGTCCGGTAAAGTATCCATAGGGGACCTGTGAAAAAAACATACTCACCATCTCCTATGCGAGGTTCTGTCCTCTTCGTTCCAAAGTAGGCATCCCCAGACTTGGCAAAAAAAAAAAACGAAAACGCGATCCACGAACTTAGTACCGTTCTATAGAACGGTACTTCCCGAATGAGAGCTTAGCGGCGGGGTATCACCATGGAAACCCCGCTGCTAAGCGTTCATTGGCTGAGAGAGGTCATCTCCCGTCTCTCAGCCAATGAACGGCTCCCTCCATTGTAGTCAATGGTGGGAACCGCAGGGTAAACTTTAATAACCTTGCGGCTCCCAGCATTGACTACAATGGAGGGAGCCGTTCATTGGCTGAGAGACGGGAGATGACCTCTCTCAGCCAATGAACGCTTAGCAGCGGGGTTTCCATGGTGATACCCCGCCGCTAAGCTCTCATTCGGGAAGTACCGTTCTATAGAACGGTACTAAGTTCGTGGATCGCGTTTTCGTTTTTTTTTTTTGCCAAGTCCAGGGATGCCTACTTTGGAACGAAGAGGACAGAACCTCGCATAGGAGATGGTGAGTATGTTTTTTTTCACAGGTCCCCTATGGATACTTTACCGGACAAGTGGACCGATGCTACAGGGTTACATAGGTGAGTATGTGTACATGTGTGTGTGTGTATGTTTAATAAACTTATACTGTCACGGTGTGTGTGTCCTGTGTTTTTTTTAAACATTTTTTTACAGGTGAACTACAGGTACTAGTGGGCCCTTAATGCCCTGCATGCTGGTACTTGTGGTTCTCCAAGTACCAGCATGCGGGGCAGGCTTGCTGGGACTTGCAGTTCTACTTGTAAAGACAATGTTTGATATTCTTTATTTACACCACACCACACAATCAACCCGCCACCCACCGCCACCAGGGGTGGCGGGGATAGCCCCGGGCTATCAGCCTGGGCCTGGGGTGCCCTGGAGAGGGTGACCCCTTTATTGGGGGGTCCCCAGCTCTCCAGGGATCCCCGGCCTGGGCTGACTAGCGGTCAGGGCTGATGCTGCGGCTGGGGGGCCCGGTGAAAGGGCTCCCCTGGCTGTGGCATCAGCCCCCCGCTAGAAAAAGTCCAGTGCTGGTTCTGGAACATACAGGGGAACCCTACTCATTTTTTTCCCCTGTATTTCCAGAACCAGGACCGGATCAGAGCCCAGAGCTGGTTGCGCAGAATACGGGTGACCCCTACGTCGTTTGTCCCCCGTATTTTGGCAACCTGCTCTGGTTCTGACTAGCCCGGTGCTGGTTGTGTTTAAGTACAGGGGACCCCTACGTCGTTTGTCCCCTGTATTTAAGCACACCCAGCACTGGGTCACTAATGCCCGGGGCTGGTTGCTCTTTTTTTGGGGGGGGGCACGCCATTTTTTTCTCTTTTTACACAGGTTTTTTTTTTTTTATTTACCACAGCAGCACAGACGGGTCTCACGGACCCGTTAGTGCTCTGTGTCAATCACACAGATGCATGTAGCACGGATCTCACGAGTCCGTGCTACATGCAAATGAGCACCATAATGCTGATTGGCTGAGAGCCGTGACAGACGGCTCTGTCAGCCAATCAGCACTTTGCCCATTAAAGGCAAAGGCATTTTTTTTTAAATGGCCGCTCGAGGCAAAACCTCGAGATCCGACAGCAGATCTCGAGGTTTTGCCTCGGGAGAGGGATCCGGGGCAGACAGGGAGATCCGAGCTTGGGCTCGGATCGCCCCGGATCCCCGAAGTTCGGGTGGGTTCGGTTCTCAGGGAACCGAACCCGCTCATCCCTAATATGTATATATATATATATGTGTATATATATATATGTGTGTGTGTGTATATGTGTGTGTATATATATGTGTGTATATATATATATAATATGTGTGTGTATATGTGAATATATATATATATATGTGTGTGAGGTGAACGGGAGAGGAGGGTGCACACAAGAAAAATATACAAGTGAAGAGGGGCCACAATTATTTGGAGCATATGTATAATTTAAGTAAAAGGGAGTAGGGGATAAAGCAGTATTAAACAAAACACACACACATACATATACAGTAAGTGAACATGAAGGGTAATAGGGGATCATTAATTATAAATAAGAGAAGGGGTGAGGGCAACAACAAAAAATAATTAACTATACATATAAGTGAAGAGTTGCGGGGGGGACAAAAAAAATCATCAAATTTAAACTATACAAATAACAATATAATGGGAGGGGCCAGGAATGGAAGAAGGAGGAGTCATAAGTAGAGATGGCCTCCCCCACCCTGCTGTGTGGTAGGGGAAAATGCAAGAGAGAGAGGGGGGCGCTGTCCCTTAGCTTGCCAGGGGCACTCAGACCCCTAGATACGCCCCTGATAGTGGTAGATACAGTGTGGGTTGGATACAGTGTGAGTCGTTTACAGTGCAGGTCGGATACAGTGTGGGATACAGTGCAGGCCTGATATAGTGATGGGATACAGTGTGGGTTGAATACAGTGCAGGGTACAGTGTGAGTCGGTTACAGTGCGGGTCAGATACAGTGCAGTTAATACTGCAGGTCAGATACAGTGTGGGTTGAATACAGTGCGGGTCAGATACAATGGCGGGATACATAGTGGGTTGGATGCAGTGCAGGTCAGATATAGTGTTGGATACAGTGTGGGTTGGATACAGTGTGAGTTGGATACAATGTGGGCCTAATATAGTGCAGGATACAGTGTAGGTTGAATACAGTGCAGGGTACAGTGTGAGTCGGTTACAGTGCGGGTCGGATACAGTGCAGTTTATAGTGCAGGTCGGATACAGTGTGGGTCTGATATAGTGCAGTTCGAATACAGTGTGAGTTGAATACAGGGTGTTATACAGTGTGGGTTGGATACACCAATAGTGCACTTACTGTGACAGCAGTGCCTTGCAGTGTGGGGTACTGGCAGTGTCCTCAATGCAAGAGTGCCAGTGGTGTCCTCAATGCGCTGGTGCCGGCGGTGTTGGCAGCGTGACAGGGTTGGCAGAGTGGGGGTGCTGACAGTGTCCTCTGTGCAGGCTGCCGATGTTGTCAGCAGAGCGGGGTTCCAGCACGTGTGCCAACAGTTTCGGCAGTGCGGGGGGAGTGCAGGGTGCAGGCGGTGTCGGCAGAGTGGGGGTGCCAGTGATGTCCTCAGTGCACATGTGCCGACAGTGTCAGCAGTGCGGAGGTGCCAGTGGTGTCCTCGGTGTAGAAGTGTCGGCAGTGTGGGGTTGCTGATGGTGACCTCAGTACGTGGGGAGTACAGGAGTGCTGGAAGTGTTCTCAGTGCAGGGTGCTGGCGCTGCCGGCAGAGCTGGGGTGCCAGCGGTGTCATCGGTGTGGGGGTCCTGGCTGTGTCGGCAGTGCATGGGTGCCGGTGGTGTCCTCAATGCAGGGTGCCAGCGGTATCGGCAGCAGGGGTGTTGGCAACGTGGGGTGCCACCAGTGGGGCGTGTCAGTGTTGTCGGCAGTGGGAGGAGCAAGCAAGGGGGATGGGAGGCATCTTCCTACCTTCCTGTGCCCATTGAATTCAATGGGCTTAACGCTGATTGGCTGAGAGCCGTGACAGACCAGCCAATAAGCGTTAAGCCCATTGAATTTAATGGGACTTTGTAAAATGGCCACTCGAGGCAAAACCTCGAGATCCGAAAGCGGGATCATGAGGTTTTGCCACGTTTAGGGATCCGAGGCAAGCAGGTAGATCTTAGCTGTGTCTTGGATCCCCGCGAATCCCCGAAATTCATCTAATAAAGAATAATATCAAAATCAGAATTACATATAGAGTCAGTCTTTATAACTTGGCTATTATTTTCAGGATGACCTCAGAAGTGCACCAACCACAATTTGCTGTTGACTTTGGAGATTCTACAGGCCCCCGAGACGAAATTGTTAAACATATTTTAAAATTCTATTGATATGCTCCAGCTCATAACGTTTTTTACAACGGAATGAGTGTACTCTGGCAACAAATGTCAGTCCTCAACGAGTTATTGTTTGTGTTTTGTTTATTGTGTTATACAGTGATTGTAAATCTGGCATTAGTCACACAGCATACGTAGATGGCACAATTGATTTTGGAGAGAAGGAAAATGCATCCATTATTAACAGTTCTCAAACAAGCTGAATTGTTACTGTCAGCGTAATTGCATTATTAGTTGGCTATAAGCTGCATTCATATTTTTTTAACCTTTCGCAGTACATGAGCATTTAATGGTACCAAGGATTTTCACAGAATATATGTGGCCCTTAGGGAATCCTAATTCATGTTTGTTACTGAGGTTGGATTTATTGCAATTGAATGACGATAAAGTTATAGTTAAAAAAATACTATACTGTCATCTCATTTCTCATCTCAATTACTTTTCTTGATAAAGAGGCAGTGCACTTAAATTGTCACTAAACTTAAAGAAAACCTTTCATTGGAAGTAACTTAATAAAATAAGTAATTATTCACAATAGATCCCTTCATAATACATAAATCCCTAAAGATTGTCTTCATTATTTTTTTTTTTCCATTTACTATCTTCTGTTCTATTTTCAGTTGGAATTTTATTATGTTGTGCAAATTAGTTTTAACTATGGATTTCCCCCTCCCCCCCTATCCTAGCTGTGGCCTTCTCATTCCGACATGTTCTAATGGTAGCCTTAGTACTTCCGCCCATGTACCTGCAAAGTCGCTATGACTGAGACTGATGATGTTCCTAAGTGCTGCTGTGCACTAAGGCTGGGTACACATCAGAACACCATCGGCACAATACTTCGTTTCCTGGCAAATTGGAACAACATATTGTGCATGGTGGCATCACCTTATGACCCTACATACCCATCAGACTTACCCATGTGCCATCAAACTGTTTGTGAACATTTGCAGATGGAAACTCCACCACCCACAGTCACTGATCAAATTGATGAGATTAAATTGGAAAATGTGAGGGTGACTCTCACTGGTATGTTTTGGTGATTACTTTGTATCAGTCTTTATATTAAGTAGTCTATGTATGTGTGGTCTATGTTATTATTATTATCCCTTATTTATATGGCATCACAAGGGGTCGCAGCACCTTACTAGGTACATAGAAGCAGAATAAACAAAACAAGAACAAAAGTGACTTACAGTACAAAACATTACAGAACATGGAAACTGTATAAACATTACTGCATCAGCAATACTCAAATAGGTGACAAGTCGGCAGAACCCAAGGGTCAGGAGCCATTGGCAGTATGGAGGAGATGATGGTGTAAGTAAGGGAAGAAAGAGTACACAAGGAAAGAGGGTGATAAAGGTGTGTGTGTGTGTGTGTGTTTAGCCAATTACATACTGGTAAGGGGTGTGAAATGTATTTTATTATGTACTGGGGGCACTGTGGTGTTGTAAACATTGAACTGGGGGCTTTATAATGTGGCATAATATAAACTGGAGGGCACAGTAATGTTACATCATATGAACTTGGGGCACTAAAATGTGTCATAATATGGACTGGGACACAACAATGTGGCATAATATGTACTGAGGATACTGTGTGGCATAATGTATACTGGTGCACTGTGTGGACTAATATGAAGTGAGGGCATTTGTGATTTTTCACAGTGAGCTGTATGCATGGGTGTAACTACCATAGGTGCAAGGGGTGCAGCTTCTGCGGGGTTCAGAGCTGAGGGGGGTCCATCTTCCTTGTCAAAGTTACTTGTGTTATATACATTTTTCAACATGGCTAGTACATAAAGGCCCTTACAAACTTTTGCTATGGGGCCTTCAAATACCTAGTTAGACCCCTGTCTGTATGACCCTGGGCAACTTGGAAATACCCAAACATCTTGCCAAATGGGTTGTCCACATCAAATAGTGCTAAAGTGTGGGTGACTGATGCAGGGGGGAGAGCAAAAGGTAAGATATATATTCAGATGAAGTACCCACATACTTTCACTTAAAAAGCAACCTGTGGTTCTTACCCTCTTGTTGAACTATATTTTTTAAAGCACTGTCAGCCAGATTGCAGATCAACAACAGCTGGAAAGCCACAGGCTATATTAACATAACTTAATATTTTGAGTATCTGTGCTGGCTTCACAAATGTAAGTATTGCCAACATGTTGTTTCTGAGCCTGTATCTGCTTTTATACTATATAAGCAAGCATAGCAGAAGATGGCAGGATGATCTTTGTCTGCATGCAGTATTAATTTCATCTACTCATATTGATAGTACTTCCCAGAAATAACTTTTTGGGGTAACCAGACGTGTTAATTTTGCATTTAATATTTTTTGGCATTTTAAATCCTGAAACCAGAATTTTTGACTCAAGGTGAGTCACCGCCAGTAAATTCTTTGTTTCCTTCCTAGCGAGTCCTGCACTGAGGCCCTGATTCAGAGCCGGACGCTATTGCGAGTGGCCAGGATAATGGTCTTGCGACGAGACCCTTGTGGTAGGGTCTCGTGGCCGCAAACCCCAGAGAGCTTCTGGCTGTAATAGAGCTCTAATAGAGCCGGAAGCTCTCCCACTGACATCATTGGTGATGTCAGTGGGGCCGCCCACAAACGGCAGGCGACCATCGACCATCGTCCATCCAATAGAATACAATTAATTGAGTCTATAATTGTCTCATGGCACCACATAAAAAAGAAGGAAGAGCTCCAAACATTGGTTGGCTCAATGACACATCTGTCTTGAAAAATAAAGGATACCCAACAAAATACTGATAGGACAGTAACATCATAAGTACACAGGAATTTTCACCCTAAGTGTTGTTTTCACGGCATAACTTCCCTTGTAATGCAAATATTTCCATTCATTTGATATATGAATCATTGCACTGCGTGAAGTAAAACAGTTTTTATAAGCTTATTAAGTTAATAAACATTCAAATTTCAAAATGTGTCCGCAATTTTGGCCACCAGTGTATATATATATTGTGACAAGGTCAGGGTAGGGGGGGACGCTCTCCTGGAGTATATGGACACCACCTTACACACAACAGCCAGGAAATAGCACTCCAGTCGTGGGTTTTCATACAAGCTGCTCGGCGCCAGTTTTTATTGTGCAATATCAAGAATCAAAGAAACAAAACACAAAATAAACCCTAGCCCAGCTGGGCCCAGCTGGGCACTAACTAGACATCCCTCACTAAAGGAACACTTAATAAGTCTCCCTCCACAGTACCTTCTGGTGTGTAGCCAGCAGTGTCTCAGAGCAAGCTAACCTGCAGGCCTGCTCTCCCAGGTATGAGACACTCAGCCCTAACTAGACCCAGCATATATTAGCCACTTCCAGGTGCAAGCCCTGATGAGCCTGCTACAATGCTGAAAGGCCCAATACCTGGAGTGGCCTGTGGATGGAGCCCTCCCTTTCCTTACATCCACACCCCCAGGACCCATTTCTGCTTTTCACAGAAGCATAGATTACTAGTCTGATTTTCTACCAGACTTCTCCTGGGGGTTTTAAAAGACATAAGACAGGAATCTGGGACAAATATAGAAGCCATTCCACACTACTCCAGTGCTTCTATCACATATCCCCCCCCCTTTGTTTCGACCTGTGGGGCAGAACAACTGCAGCCCCAGACAATGGACACATGACAAAGTATCTGCATTGGTCAGCTGGCTTCCTGGCCTGTGTTCTGCTGTAAATTTATAGGTTTGTAACGCCAAGAACAATCTCGTTATTCTCGCAATGCTGTCTTTGCTTTCTTGGTCAGTGATCAATCTGAACTTCCTTCCCACCAAGTAGTACCTGAGAATTTCTAACACCCACTTTATGGCCAATGCTTCTTTCTCGACCATAGCATAGTTTCTCTCATGTACTTTTAATTTCCAGCTTAAAAAAAAAATCGGGTGTTGTTCACCCTCTTTGATTTGGGACAGGATCGCTCCTATGCCTGCATCTGATGCATCAGTTTGTACAACAAACTCTCTGTCCAAATCTGGGGTCATCAGAACTAGTTGGGCACATAATGCTATTTTTAACTCCTGGAAAGCCTTCTCTGCTTCAGGACTCCATTACACCATGATTTTCTGTTTGCCTTTGGTAAGGTCAGTCAGTGGGACTGCAATGGTGGCAAAATTTGGTATAAACCTCCTATAATACCCAGTGATCCCTAAGAATGCTCTCACCTGCTTCTTATTCAAGGGTCGTGGCCAGTTTTGTATTGCCTCAATCTTATTGAGCTGTGGCTTTATAAAACCTCTGCCAATGGTGTACCCAAGATACTTTACTTCTTCCATCCCTACACAACACTTTTTTGGGTTGGCTGTCAAACCTGCCTTATAGATGGAGTCCAACACTGCTTGTACTCTGGGCAAGTGAGACTGCCAATCAGGACTATGAATGAACACATCATCCAGATAAGCAGCAGCATACTATCTATGAAGCCTTAGAATCCTATCCACCATTCTTTGATAGGTAGCAGGTGCCCCATGTAGTCCAAAGGGCAACATCTTGTATTGAAACAACTACCTCTGGTGCAGAAAAAGCTGTCTTTCCTTTGGCGTTCTCAGTTAACTGCACTTGCCAATACCCTTTGGTTAAGTCAAGAGTAGTTAAATGTCTGGCTGTCCCCAGCCTTTCAATTAGTTCATCCACCTTAGACATAGGGTAGGCATTGAATTGCAATTCTTCAATAACACCCAACTCTAACATTTTTTTAATTTCCTTCGACACTGAATCTCTTTGGGTTTCTGGTAACCTATAGGGCTTTAGGTTAACCTTAACCCCTGGGTCAGTGATTATGTCATGTTTAATGATCATGGTTTTCCCTGGTATGTCAGAGAACAGCACCCTATTTCTGACCAGAAATTCCTTTACTTCCTGCTGTTGACTGACAGGGTTTTTGCCACTGTCACTTTGGGTACCATAGGCCCTGGGTTTACTGGAGGGGCTCGGACGGCTGACAGTGCTGCTCTATCCTTCCAGGGTTTTATAAGATTTACATGGTATATCTGTTCTGGCTTTCTTTTCCCCGGGTGGTAAACTTTAGAATTGACCGGCCCCACTTTTTCTAAGATTTCAAAAGATCCTTGCCATTTAGCCAAAAGTTTACTTTCTACTGTGGGAACCAACCAACACTCTGTCCCCATGAGCAAAGTTGCGTAAGCAAGCATTGCGGTTGTATACCCTCTGCTGTGCCTGTTGAGCCTGTTCCAAGTGCTCTCTTACTATCGGCACCACAGCAGCAATTCTTTCTTGCATTTGGGAAACATGCTCAATAACTGTTTTATGTGGACTGGACTGCCCCTCCAATGTCTCTTTTATATGGACTGGACTGCCCCTCCCATGTCAAGTAATCCTCTTGGATGTCTCCCTTACAATAAATCCAAAGGGGAAAACCTGGTGGAGGATTGGGGAACCTCTCTTATGGCCAACAGCAAATAAGGTAACAAGTAATCCCAGTCTCTACCATCTTTGTCCACTACTTTCCTTAGCATGTGTTTTAAAGTTTATTAAACCTCTCCACTAACCCATTGGTCTGGGGATGGTACACATAGGTTCTTAATTGATCAATTTTAAGCAGGCAGCATAACTCTTTCATGATTTTTGACATGAATGGGGTACCTTAGTCAGTCAGGATCTCCTTAGGTATTCCCAACCTGCTAAAGACATGGACTAATTCTCTAGAAATGGTTGACGAATTGCGTAATGGTATCACTTCCGGGTACCTAGTAGCGTAATCCATTATCACCAGAATATATTGATGGCCCCGGGCAGATTTCATTAATGGCCCAACCAAATTCATAGCTATTCTTTAAAACGGAACCTCAATAATGGGTCACGGAGCCAGGGGACTTTTGAAATGTGGCCTTGGAGCATGATACTGACATTCAGAGCAGGACGCACAATAGTCAGATACCTCTTTATGGACCCTGGGCCAGAAAAACCTCTGCATAATTCGCTCAGTGGTTTTCTCTACCCCAAGGTGGCCTGCCGTTATATAACCATGGGCCAGATCCAACACTGTTCTTCTGTAAGCTTTGGGAACTATTAATTGTTCCACAATATCTTTCCCCCTTCTTAGTCACCTGATACAACAAATCCTGACAGACTGTCATGTGAGGATATGACAAAGGACTATCGGGGTCTTTGGGTTTACCATTGATCACCTTGACATTCTCCCTGGCTTTTACCAGAGTAGGGTCATTTAACTGCTCCACAGCAAAGATCTCTCTTCTGACCACTAAATCAGGCAGACGATCAACTGGCTTAATAACACTTCCCACCTCAGTGGGAGGCACATCACTTGGCGAGCCACCATCATGCTCCGCATTCTCTAGTTCGCCAATCATACTAGAAAAAGGGAACATCTCTGACTCTGAAGACACTTCCTCTGCTACTACACCAGTAACCTTCTCAAACGGGTCAGTGTGATTTACCTCTGTGCAAAACAGGCTTTCCAACAACTTCCAGAAGTGAGTAAACTCTCTCCCCAATATGACATCTTACATTAAACCATGTACCAAACCCACAGAGACTATCACGGAACCACATGGTGTCTCAATGTTCACTTCTGCAGTAATATAATACCAAGTATCTCCATGTATGCAGGTCACACCAACAGTTTTACCCTTACGCTTCAAGAGGTCCACCAGCTCAGCTTTCATAAGTGTCACCAGGCTACCAGAATCTAACAGTGCCTCTACTCGGTTGCCCTCTACAGTGTGTACACACATGTGCTCATCAGTCTCAGCCTGCTGGTCAGCAGTACAGGCTGTCTGTGCAAAGAAAGACCCCCTGCGGTGGACATGAGCAGTATCACATTGCATAGGTTCAGAGGTAAGTGATCAAATAGCTGCAATATGGCCGAAGCCACCACATCAGAAACAATGAATCATATTATTATCTAGTCTTTTACGGGGTAGGAATCTTCCTGGCCTGGCTGGCCTGTCTCCAGGTTCCACACCCTCAGTCTTAGGTACATTCCAACGCCCAGCACCCTTTTCCCCAGGAACAGTCTTACCAGTGTTGATGGGAGTTCCGGGTACATCATCGGGGCTCGGTGGGGCAGACTCAACAGCTCCTCAGCTGCCATGTACCTCTCAACCAGTTCCACTAACTGGTCTGCGGATTTAGGATCTGCATTGCTCACCCACTTGCGCAGAGATGCAGGTAGCGATCGAAGATAATGATCCATCACGATTCTTTCCACGATCTGTGGTCCTGTCAGTGTCTCGGGCTGTAGCCATTTTGTGGATAGATGGACGATGTCATGCATCTGTGAGCGTGGAGGCTTTTCCATTTGGAACTCCCAGCGGTAGACTAGTTGGGCCCGAACAAATGAGGTGACTCCCAAGTGAGTTAGGATCTCCCGTTTTAACTTTACATAGTAGGCCTTTTGCAGTTCTCCAGACAGGAAGGGTGCCACAAGACTTGCCCACTGTTCCTTGGGCCAACTCTCCCTTTATGCAGTTCTCTCAAAGGCCATAAGATACACCTCCTTGTCATCACTCGGGGTCATCTTCTGCAAAAAATGATGCGAATGGAGCATGCGTGGGTTGGGTCAGTGGAAGCACCTCCAGTCCAGGCTACTAGGTGTTGTACCACCTCTTTTATGGCCTGGCTGTTCTCCGCTAAGGCCTGGCGGGTTTCCTCAATAGTAATTTGTTGTTGCCTCTTTGCTGCCCCAAAGCTAATAGCTGCACCTGGGGGGATTCCTGCAGAGCTCTGGTAGCATCTTGCTGAGCGGTCGTAGCCTGAAGCAAGGCTTTTACAATGTCCTCCATTTTGCCCTTAGGGGTAGGCTGGAAGCAGAGCCTGGCCTTTCGGAGCATCTGCTAACACCACCTTCATGGATTCGACAATTCGTTCCTGTCCCTTTAAATTTTAAAGGACAAATTTTTTCTTGCTGCAAATTCTGTGTGTGCTTGCCCACATTCTACACTAATTGTGACAAGGTCGGGTTAGGGGGTCCCTCTCCTAGGGTAGATGGACACCACCTTGCACACAGCAGCCAGGAAATAGCACTCCCGTCATGGGTTTTCGTACAAGCTGATCGGCGCCAGTTTTTATTGTGCAATATCAAGAATCAAAGAAACAAAACACAAAATAAACCCTAGCCCGGCTGGGCACTAACTAGCCCTGCGGGGCACTAACTAGACATCAACTTCCCTCACTAACGGAACACTAAATAAGTCTCCGTCCACAGCACCTTCTGGTTTGTAGCCAGCAGTGTCTCAGAGCAAGCTAACCTGCAGGCCTGCTCTCCCAGGTATGAGACACTCAGCCCTAACTAGACCCAGCATATATTAGCCACTTTCAGGTGCCTGCTACAAGGCTGAAAGGCCTGCTACAAGGCTGATGAGCCTGCTATAATGCTGAAAGGCCCAAGACCTGGAGTGGCCTGTGGATGGAGCCCTCCCTCTCCTCACATCCACACCTCCAGGACCCATTCCGGCTTTCACAGAAGCCGACATTACTAGTCTGCTTTTCTAACAGACTTCTCCTGGGGGTTTTAAAAGACATTAGACAGGAATCTGGGA
Source organism: Taudactylus pleione (assembly GCA_031769625.1). Lineage (NCBI taxonomy): Eukaryota > Metazoa > Chordata > Amphibia > Anura > Myobatrachidae > Taudactylus > Taudactylus pleione. The sequence continues at coordinate 2,342,771 of JAUIMM010000773.1, forward strand.
CAAATATAGAAGCCATTCCACACTTCTCCACTGCTTCTATCACAATATATATATATATATATATATATATATATATATATATATATATATGTGTGTGTATGTATAAATAAACTCAGCATTATATTCCAAACTGTACTTCATTTAATTCCAGGGAATGTTAGTTCCAAAGTATTGCAATAATTTGTCAAGCTGACCAACCACGTCATGGTCTACTCCATCTGGTCAGCCCCTATACTGACCTCTAAAAAATATGAGCATTGCTCTGCATCATTTGGTTCCAAGTATCACACAGATTTTAAATACACATTATGCTTCTTCCATGGGTTTAGGTGCTGGCTCACTGGATTAACGAGACAGAACCACACCCAAGCATACTAATTAATTACATCTGGGGGATAAGCTGACAAAATTTGACTTACATTACTTAACTGTTTTAACGTAAAGAGCGCACAATACACCTCCTCCTCCATGCAGTGCAGGGGCTGTGCAGCTTATTACTATAAAGCTGCACAGCCCAGACAGTCCGCAGCCGTCGCTTCTTTGAAATGTTTGGGGGAGATGAGCCGCCCCCTTTCCCCTCTCCCCATGGTGCTACACTAGGGCTGATGCAAATACATGCATTGATGATGGTGATAATAATGATTATTGGTACCACTAGATGGTCACTTCTGAAAGGATGATTGCAGATTTGCCTCTGCAGTTGAAAGCACTTTTTTCCTTTTCATTGACACTATGAAGAGTTTGCTAATGCTGAGCGGGCATACACTATACAATTATCTATCAGATATCTGTCCAATCTGGCTGGTTGGAATGAAAACCTGGTAGTGTATGGGAGCAAATGACAGTCGATCATAAGGTCTTAAACACTGGAAAACGGACAAAAAACAATTGTTCAAATTAGGGATGTGCAGGCTCGGTTCTACTCGGTTCCGTTCGGTTCTTTTTACCGGATCTTATTGGGTTTCAGCTGTCACGAGTTTTGGATAGCCAATAAGATTCGGTAAAAAGAACCGAACGGAACCGAGTAGAACCGAGCCTGCACATCCCTAGTTCAAATTGATTAAATTTGTGTGTTTTAACCAATTTGTTTCAACAACAATTTTTGTCTGTTTTCCAGTGTTTGTGAGCAAATGGTCGATTGTCATTTGCTCCCATACATTACCATATTTTCATTCCAACCAGCCAGATTGGACAGATATCTGACAGATAATTGTATAGTGTATGCCCATCAGAAGCTAACTGGGCTGCATTAGCTGCTAGGCTGTCATGAGCAAGACCCTCTCTTCTTTCTGTCTCACATCTGCAGCTCCTTGTCACCCTCATATTTACAAGCTGTTTTTCTGGTACAGTAGTGGAATTACTACTGATGGGATAAATGGTGCAGATGATTACTGATGGATACATCATTGGAATTATTACTGATGGAAATAGTACAAGACATTACTGTAAGTGCTGCTTGAAATTATTGCTGACCCGGACATATCGGTAGCATATTATTACTGATTATTATAGCACTGGGGCTCATTATATGCAGCATAATATTTGTTTTTTCTGAGGTTGTTCTTATAGACCATATTCTTAGCCTGGAATATTGCAGGAAAGCTGCAATGAGAGAACACATTTTTGCTCTCAGGGCCTGATTCAGTAATGAACGCAATTGCAATTATGGACGCACATTGAGCGATTGTTTGCCATCGAGTATGTGTATAAGCTGCACTGCGCGTGTGCAGCGATCGCATTGCAATTATAGAGACACAGAGGAATCCATCGCAAAGTGAGTGACATGCTGTCAGCGTTTGGGGGCGGTTGCGGGGGAGTGGTCGGAAAAACGTAGGCATGTCTGTCCATTTGAATGCCATATCATGGAATGCATAAATTAGCTACTGCAATTATAAAAGCAGCATGAGAGCTCTCTGCGTGCGAAGAGACTTACAATGTCTGCAGCTGGTCAGACCTGTTGTAAATGCTGTGTGACTGCCCGATGTGCATCGATGGTACCAATGTTTACGCAGAAAAGTGACATTGGACTGATATGAGAAAGCAGTTGTGGATGTTTATGCTGGAACTTTGGCAAGCATTACCATATTTTTGCAGCTGCATTCCGTGCAAAATCACAGCTGCGAGCGCATCAGTGATCGCTGCTGAATCAGACTCAGATCATTCTCCTCAAGCAACATTTTTACTGACAATACAAAATAAGGATTGGTCAGTGGTGAGAGATCCCATGTCTCAGGATTTTCCCAGGGAAGTCACTTTTTCAACCATAACCAAATGCACATAACTAAGAGGCACTTGCGTGCAAATTTGAACACAGATTGGCGATTATCGGGAATCTGCGTGTGCGCAGGACTCATTCTGCGAATATGCTGAACAGGTCCTCCGTGATTGCATGCAGTCTCTTCTATGCCTCTGCCTGATTGACAGGCAGAGGCATTTAAGGAACAGTGAGGGGGGCGGGGTTGGTCTGCGTTCTCGGAAATGGGGTGTGTCCGCCCCGTTTTCCAGGAGTGGCAAGGCCAGGGGCTGCATCCACAGATGCAGATTCCTAGCCTCGCAAGCCGACCAGGCTGAGTAAGCTGAGGCTTACTCGGCTGGCTGGCGCCCTGGCACTGACCACCATCGTGACCGATGGTTATCCCAGCCTGCGACCTCGGTCGCAGTGCTGGATCGCAAACGCAGCAGGGGGTGTCATACACCTCCTGCTGCATTTGCATATTTACAAGGACGGAATTGCAAAGCTGCTTGCATGCCGGAACACTGCTGGAACCATTGGAACTATGTGAATGCATTAAATTACATTTTTATCAAGATTTGCATAGAATGTTTTTCTCTGACAAATGCGTAGTATAATCCTTGCCATGTTCAGAAGGTGTACACTTCGTCATCATTGAAAAAATGTTGATGGTGTGGATTGAGAAATATATTTTTATGAATACATTGTTGTAATTTTTTTAAATAAATTTAATGTTAGAAAACATTTTTCTGATTGTTAAATGTTTTACTTTTTATTCCACATCATGTACTTTGCCTTGTACCTTGTAATTGTCACGTTTAATATACAATTATACTACACCTGAATTTATTTTGTTGCGATGTTCTTAAAATTTTAAGTTTAGTCACTTATATGTGTTTATATATATAAGTATTTTATCACACTTACCCCTGGGGCTGCCGGTTCTGTGTGTGATTGGCAGGTAGCGCTTCCAATGTGAAGTCACTGCCAGTCACAGTGTAGCTAGTGCAGTAACGGACTGCAACTGGCTCACTGAGGTGGCGGATTTTACTAAGGGGGATGCAGTCCTGCAGCCTCTATGTAAAATATGCCATTGATAACAAACCAATGTATACTCATACACAGCTTTACTTTTTCCTGTACATTATCTTAGTCAAATTATTTCATTTTACACACCATATATAAACCAGTTCATATATATTACATTTAGATTTAAATGATACACATTCACAGAACAAAATATAAACCATGGGCAGCATTTGTGCCATGCAAGTTGGTATCACAGTGGCAGAGGAAGTGGGTACTGCTATTTGAATTTCAGAAGAACAGTTTGCCAGTTTCCTCTTGCACCACACTGCATACCACACTATAAAGTATGGTACCTGACATTAACCAAGTGAGAGATCACACCACATAGCAGTAACACTGCTAGTGGGAACACCAGACAGTTCTGTTTCCGTGGTTTCACTTCTTCTATTAACAGTGTGTATGTAGAAGGTATTTTATTGCAAGCACATGCAATATGTATATTTATAGAGAAGAATGAGCCAAGCTGCTCACTCCTCTTTTGACCACCAATTAAAAGCTTTGTTTGACATAATATATTTCCTGTTGTTAAGCGCCACCCTAAGATTTTTGCAAAGGCTAGAAGATATAAGGAAAAATGTAAAATAACAATTTAAACTGCTTTTTGTAGGTTCAATATTGTTTCTAAAATATTCTAATAATTTCTAATAAGAAATATTAAATACATTGTCAATCTGATCTAGCCTCCAGACTATTTACAGGCAAAGATGATTGTTCAGTTGATAATGTTTTTTAAGATTTTTAGGGTCAGAAATAAAGTAGATACAGATTTTGTTAGTTTTGTATTAGCTCCACAATTGTTATTATTATTATTATTATTATTATTATTATTATTGTTATTAGAGATGTGCGCGGACCCCCATGTTTTGGTTTTGTATCTGTATCTCCTCTGGTTTTGGATCTGGATTGGTTTTGCCAAAACCGTCCTTTCGTTTTTTGTTTTTGGATCTGTAGTTTTTTTTTTTTTAAATCATAAAAAAAGCTAAAATCACATAATTTGGGCCTGTTTTTGTTCTTACAGTATTATTAACCTCAATATATATTATTAACCTCATTGTGACCCCGGTCACGCCGGGTGACATGGGAACGACCCGTGATCAACCCTGCAAGCCAGCCGAGTTGGATCCCAAAGTCACTAGACCTGGGTTGATCCGTTTAACCCGACCAAAATCCCAGGTTGATGTGCATTCACGTGCATCAACCCGGGATTTTTAAGTTGGTGTAAAAGCGAATATTATTGTTAACAATAATGTTGCGGCCTTATTCAAAGAGCGAGCTTCTCACACTGCACAAGCCCCTATGTCATACTTGCTGACATTTCACTCCCTCCTGTCGGGCTTTCTCGGTGGGTGAACAGGTCGCGGTAAAAAGGGGGCGGAGCATGGGGGTGTGACATTGCGATTGCGTAATCGTGGCTCCGTTCCCTCTTCACAATGCCGTTATTAATGTGCATTGTGCAGCAGGAGGCAGGGCCATGGTGACGTGATTCAGTGCGAATCGTGTCACCGGCCCCTCCGCGGCCGGGATTTATACTGTAAGCGCAGTGGGGGGCGGACGGGTCGCTGGAGCCCGGGAGGCTTGCCTGTCTTTCCGGGGGGGCGGGAGCGGCACACGATTTTCGGGAGGCTCCCGGACGAATCGGGAGGGAGGACAAGTATGCCCTATGTAATAATAGTGAGATTAATTAGGGCCATCAGAAAGTAATGTTTGCAGCACCTGAATACAGTAGTTTGGTTCTGTGGCAAACTTATATGTTGATTGCTTAGTATAGCCTCAACCTAGGGTTTGATTCCTGCTGAGGGCAGGACATTGAAGAATATATATATTTTTTATTTGTTATCAATATTATGTCGCAGCCGCATACAAGCCCCTGTGATTGCAACAGTCGCAGAATGTATTTTTATCATTTTCACAGCCGCAAGTTGCTAGGCTGACTGCTAATATAGTGCAGATGCAAAGTTTAGTAAAGTGACATATTTTAGTGATGGGACTTATACTTGACTTGACTGGTGAACGTACACAGTACTGTAGCTGAGTGGCTGCCATACAAAGACGCAGAGGCAGAGCTCTTATTAAAATCAAGAGCTTCCCATACTGGTGTAGCCTATGGTGGTGTGCAGCACTTGCATACTGTAGGTATCCGCAGTGTTTTAGTAGCTTTAAGGACTTGGCTATTGAAGAATAATTTTTAATTTGATTTTGTTATAAATATTGTACTATATTTGTTAAATTGTTATTTTACATGTTCCTTTGAAAAAATTGCAAGACCAACTGCTAATGAGTGGCACACACAGTGTTTATATAATGAGATATTTTCATGATAGGACTTGTTCTGCTTGACTGGTAAACATATCAAATAAATTAGTACAGATGTACTGTAGTTGACTGCTCACATTGTCGTTAGCAAACTAGAGATGTGCAGTTCGGTTCTCCAGCAATCCGAATACACCCGAATGTTGTGAATCCAGGTAAATCCGAGTCGTGGTTCTGATCTCCTGAGAAGATGAAGATCTGGGTAAATCCGGGCAGCGGTTCTGATCTTTTTGCAGATCAGAATTCGTATTTTAATTCCGAATTTCGGGTTTTGGATTGCACAGATTACATTATTTTAGCTGTTTCTAAAATATTGTATCTATTTTACACAGGGGTCGGCACATATCCCTAAACAAAACATGTCACTTTTGAAAGTGTAAAAGGTGAAATACAAACTAAGCATCCGTATGCCCTGCGTTGAGTGCATCTTTTATCATTCATTGCTATTATACAGCACTGTGTACTTTGTATCCCTGGGAATCCCAGAACTGAGGAGGCCAGTTTGGGACTGGATAATGCTTTGGTAGGGGGACAGTAGTGTACACTTTTTCGTACTCCATGCATTTTACATCACAGAATTCCCCTTACCACTAGCAGGTTTGCCATGGATGCCATGAACATTAAGAAATTCATTAAATTAGAAATATTCTTTATTACTTGTGTGACACCCCAAAATATATTTTAGTCTTCAGCGTAGTTTTCCTCACCATGATTTTCATTCCGGTGACTTTCACTTTCCTCACTTGGCAGAGAGGCAAGTTATTCCCAACACCCAACACATTAATTACACGCAGTGAAATAAATTATATTTTATTTGACAGGAACTCTTCCACAATCACAATCTGGATACGTAAAACACCAATAGTATGTTTGCACAGTAACACTATAAACACTTACAATACTTGGATTATAGACTAATATTATTACAAGTTATAATTACTCTGTTTAAAACCTCTTATAATTAACCCTAACTATAGCTAGCAATGTTTTGATCGCTAAATTAAAGTCCTGCCTGTCCAGGGCAATGTCGGTGCACTTAACAAAGTAGTATTGGTTTAGTGATGAAATGTTGGTAGTTACCGATACTCCTCATGTTCTTCTTAAATAATGGTCACAGGGACACTATAAACAGTTAAAGTTATTATTTGCCTGTTGAATTATCCTGTAAGAATAGGAGAATCTCCTTTTGCTATATTTTATATAGACACTGTCTCTGTAATTCTCTTGATGCAGGATAAATCGTTAAACTGACTGCACGAATCCTTTCCTTAAAGTCAAAAGGTGATTAATCTGATTCTACTGTTAGTAACCATTTAAACGATTTCCATTATGGGTTTCGAAACACTCTTGGTGTTCCTGAAGTTTGGATATTGAGAGGTTGACTAGCAGTCTCCTCGATTCTCTATTCTGGTAGTTCAGCACCTCCTATAACTGGATAGCTGCTGTTGCCTTTCCCTCAGATCAGTCTCACTGTTTAGTCACCTCCCCTTTGCTCCGCCTTGATGGCTGTCGTGCTGTCACTCTTACTAGAGTCTCCACCTTTAAGTTCTCTTATTAGCTGTGCTCGACTCCGACTCCACCCCTCTCCAATTCCAATGTTTTCAGACAGTCTGAGAAGTTGGCGATCACTGCTGTGGTGCGCAGTTCTCCACCCTGCCATATCTCTCCAACGAGCTTCAACAGCTGGTAAGTCTCTTTTTATATGCCCCATTGATCAGCGGATCGTGCAGGGCCTCACTCGCGCCAATGTTCAGGCTGACCGTGCAGCAGTCCACTCGCGGCAGTGCAGGTGATCCAACACGCTCTCCCTCTGTGACACAGGGAGCATGCCATTAACAGCAGCAGCAGTGTTCCTTGCTACACACACGCACTGCAGGGCATATAATGTGTCTCTAAACTGGGGTATCACACTTGTACAGTAGTAATGGATTTTTCAAATAAAAAAGGGTGTACTTTCTTCATCATACAGTACTTTGAGTACTGTAGAAAAAAAATACACAAAGGTTAAATTATTGACCCATATAGTACAGTACAGCAGTTTGCCATTATTTACTTACTGTACTGTAAGCAAATGCTTATTTTCATGAATGCACAGTGTTCACTAAAACCAAATATACAGTAGTACAATTTATTTCAACTGCTGTTTAGTTGCCGACTTCACATCAGACCTGATGTTGCTTTTTATCTGGGCCCACACCAATTCAATTTGATTCATGTCCGGTGACCTACAGTATAAACAAAAATAAAACATATTGTACTGTACTTCAATAAAAATAGTATAAAAACCATCACATAATAAGTAAATACAGTATGACAATACTCATTCTGATGGTGTATGTTGTCAGTTGATAACTTTCTCTTCCATGAATTTGTCTGAGGTTTAGGATCATTATACAGGAACAATCTGTGAGACAATGGATAGTGTTACCTTACAAATGGTACAAAACACCCATCTACTATTCTTTCTTAAAAAAATAACTTATCCATGACCCCTACAGAGATAATAAATGTTAGTCATTAAGACTACAGAGTACAGATACTGTATTGTAGTGTTTTTTTTTAATAGAAGTACAATAACTTCAAAAATTAAAATGGGTCTTGCATCCAAACGAGAGATGGCTCCCCATTCATAGAGATTCAATTGATGCTTTGGACATGGTTTTTTTGAGAGTTGTTGACATTTACAGAATTACATTTTGGAGAACCTCTCAAGTGCAACAGACAATTCACCCGTGAAAATGACATTGTCATATGTTCCCCGCTCTCAATCCACCGACGATGACGTGTCTGTTCAACTCTCTTTTCTTTATTCACATCCTGTATCATGGGATATAACTGGTGTACATAAAAATAAATAATTAATATACAGTACAGCATTTTGTAGTTTTCTTGGGGACTCACAGTATTACCGTGTAAATTAGTGAAAAGTGCATTTGTGGGAACATTATGTATTTTACCTTGTAGGGCCAAAACTCCCAGTACCCTACGCATCCTTTTAATGCTGGAACATGAGATGTCCAGGTCATACTCAGAATGGAGAATGTCATATTTGTCCAGGAGTGCGCTGATCGTCCTCACAAGTTAATTCTTCCACAAGTTCTTTTACATACTGTACAATACAATGACAGTAAGAATAAACTGTATACTGTACAGTACACATATACAGTACAGAGTACTGTATGCAGTTTGAAAACTATTATAACAAATTTTACTGTATGCCAATTACTGTACCTACTACGTGTATTTAGAATGCATTATATACCTGGTTTTGTCCTCTGAAATGTATGATAATGCACAGTCTGTAAACTGACTACAACACCACTTTCTTTGAGCCATGCCTGGATCTCTTGTGGAGTCTTATTTTCTTGTTTCATGTTGGAAATGATCTTGCTCATAGCTTTGCTAATTGTTATCGCCATATTGCGCGACAGGAACTTTGGAGAGAACAAAATAAATTTTTGTGAATATTGATGTTAAAACAATTAATAAAACAGATTTCAAGAGACACCGGACACATTGTATAAAAAATGTTATTTATTAAATAAATACTCCACCAGGAAAATGAACCCTATTACTGGAATTAATTTGTTTTGGGCACCGCTTTAATTAATGGGCACCCTACGCAACAATTCTATTATTTTTGGTGGCCATTAATTAGCGTAAACCAATTGAATTACCCCGTCTAAGAAGCATCTAGGTTCATAAGCCTTCTAAAATATGTGAATAGGGTTACTAATGGTTACAGGACAGCACAGGTTAGCACAAGCACATTTGAATGGGACAAAATGGCCACCAAATACCAGCCACGAGTTAACTGACTCACAGGGAGCTACTGTCGACATACATTTCAGTAATGTGTCACTTAATACTGTAGGTGCGACTTAGTACATAATGTACTTGCAACTTAGTACATACAATTGAGACTTAATACAGCGGCCATACTGCACAGGGTAAGGATACAAGCACAGGGTAAGAATACGGCTAACAGCAGTACAGTATAAATTCAACAGGGACAAAATGGCCGCTGACGGGTAAGGCCAGCCATTAAGTAAACGAGGGACATGGAGCTCCCGTCAGAATAGATTTCAGCCATGTGTCACTAGTACTGTGAGTGTGACTTAATACTTACAGATGTGACTGAATACAGGGTGCAAGGACTATTCAAAATAGAAGGCCGCTGACTAAATGTGATACAGGGGTCTATTTACTAATCCTTGGAGGGCGATAAAGTGAACAGAGATAACGTACCAGCCAATCAGCTCCTAACTGTCATTTTTTAAACACAGCCTGTGATTGGCTGGTACCTTATCTCCATTCACTTTATCTCCATCCATGGCTTAGTAAATAGACCCCACAGTGTATAAACATTGAAAATCCTAATAAAGTATTAAAATAGACTTATAAGAGTAAGGAGAGAGACTGTCTTCCATCTGTCCGGAGTCTGGTAAGACTGTCTCATGCATTAGAACTTTTCCCTGACTATAAGTAAATTGGGACGCTCATATATCCCTTCTCATACTATTTTGCTTGAAGAAGGAGCTACATGGAATGGGTATGAAGTCCCGGTGGCTGAATAGCCGCTGGTTCATATCCCGATGCCGGCAGTCCAAAGGGAGAAGATCCTGGCAGAGCAGATAAGTACCCTATCCCCACCCCTCTCCCCCCCTAAACCTAACCCTCCCTAAGTGGTGCCTAACTCTAACCTCCCCCTAGTGCCTAACCCTAACCTTACCCTGGGGGTGCCTAACCCTAACCCCCCTTTAATGCACCCTAAACCTAAACCTCCTGGGTGGATGCCTAACCCTAATCCTCCCCCCTAGGTGTGCCTAACCCCCCAAAACTAACCCTAACCCCGCTACTCTCCCTAAACCTAACCCTCCCACGAGGCTAACGCTAAGGGCACCCCGAACCTACCTAGTTCGGGCTGGCATCCTTCGGCATTCTGGCATCGGGATTAAGATAGGCATCAGTATTTCGACGCCTATCTTAAGTCTCTTGTTGGGATTCCGATGTTGGTATTGAGACCTTGCGGCCACCGGTCTCATAACTACATTCCAAGCTACACCTAACAGTGCTGTGTGCAGCGTTGCTAGTGTGTATGAAAAGGAAGTAGTTGGGGGATGGCCTGATACTGAATAAAATGACTAAGCGGTAGTTAGCAGTACACTTCAGTGCTTTAGCAGAACTCTGTGCTGCCCTGTGCCAGGCCTACCTCCTGAATATGTGATGTCATGACAACGCTCTGGGTACAGGAGCTCTCTAACAGGACTACTGGCTGCAGGGTGCTATTCCAGGCACCCTGCAAGTCAAATGCAGGTGCTGTGGGAAGCAATGGTGCCACCTCCTGGGCCCTGTCCTTTGGGTGATGGCACTGCTTGAACATCCCTAGTAAATATAAGATGACATATGAGTAAACATTAAAATAAGAAGTGCAGCGGTGTAACTAGGGTATTTGGAGTCCAGGGCAAGTTAAAAAATGGAGCCCCCCCCCAAGTATGTGCGTGCGGTGAAAAAGTGGGTATGGTCATATACTACAAGGGGTGTGACCACTGAAAAAATGGGGGCATGTCAACATGACACACCACCGTTTCTTGTCACTCTGGGAACATTCCTTTCCATTCCATATGCACCTTAATGCCCCCAGTAGTAATACCCCTCTTGCAGTGCCCACTGTAGTAGTGCCCTTTATGCAATGTCCCCAGTAGCAGTGCCCCTTATGCAGTGCCCCTTGCAGTAGTGCCCCTTATACAGTGCCCCCAGTAGTGCACCCTTATACAGTGCCCCCAGTAGTGTCCCTTATACAGTGTAATCCAGTAGTGGTTCCCCAATGCAGTGCCCCCCAGTAGTGCCCTTTATACAGTGCCCCCAGTAGTGCACCTTATACAGTGCTCCCAGTAGTGCACCTTATGCAGTGCCCCCAGTAGTGCCCATTATACAGTGCCCCCAGTAGTGGTCCCCCTATGCAGTGCTCCTCGAAGTGCCCCTTATACAGTGCCCCAGTAGTAGTTGCCCCTATGCAGGTCCACTTGTACAGTGCCCTCAGTAGTGAAACCTTGTACAGTGCCCCCAGTAGTGCCCCTTATGCAGTGCCCCTTATACAGTGCCCCCAGTAGTGCCCCTTATATAGTGCCCCAGTAGTGCCACTTATACAGTGCCTCCAATAGTGTTCCCCCTATGCAGTGCCCCGAGTAGTGGTCCCCCCTATGCAGTGCCCCCAGTAGTGGTCCACCCTAAGCAGTGCCGCTAGTAGTGGTCCCCCCTATGCAGTGCCCATAGTAATAGTCCCCCTTATGCAGTGCTCCCAGTAGTGGTCCCCCCTATGCAGTGCCCCCAGTAGTGGTCCCCCCTATGCAGTGCCCCCAGTAGTGGTCCCCCCTATGCAGTGCCCATAGTAATACTCCCCCTTATGCAGTGCTCCCAGTAGTGATCCCCCCTATGCAGTGCCCCTTACATATATAGACACAGAAAAAAAAACCACAACACTTAACTGAATCCCCGCTCTTGCGCCCACCACCGTCCGCTCCTCTGTCCTCCCGCTCGGCACTATGGGAGAGACATCATAATGGCTCTCCCATCAACCACTGCGGGAGCCAGAAGGCTGAGCTCATGAGTGAGCTCTAGCCTGTCTCTGGCCGTGGGTGCAGCAGCCAATGAAAGTCTGTCTGACTCTCATTGGCTGCTAAAACAAACACACTGCCGCCGGGTGGTACAAGTGTACTACCCGGCGCTGGCGGCGATGTGTTTGTTACTGTGTAGCGCAAAATGCACTCCAGGCCCGATTCAGACCTGCTTGCTAGATGTGTTCGCACGCAGCCATCAGCTGCCAAAGTATGCAAATCCTGCAATCGCACGGCAAGGAATTAGCACGTCCCCTATGTATTGGCGTGAGATTGCGGTGTGTATTTTGATGCCCACCAGTCTGTCTTAAGATGCCCACTTTCCCTTAGTAATACACGTCATCTCCAGGAAGTGTATGCAACCATCGGTATCATCCAGTACCAACGGACCCATATGAAGCACTTGTGGCTGACCATACCCTACCGCAAGCACTGCGAGTGCTTCAGTGTGTAATTCAACCATCTTAATTATGTACGCCTCTGAAACGGCGTTAAGACGCTCGGACATGCCTGCGCTCACACCACCACTCCTCCGTTTCCATCAACCAACCCCTGTTACCACCCACAAACGGCTTGTCCTGTCACTCAGTCTAGCGAGGCATCTATGTACAAGGACTGGCTCACGCACTGCGTTGCATACGATTGTGCACATTGCAAACATCGGCAAGTTACGTGCGAACACAGCCTAGCGAACTGGTCTGAATCAAGCCCTCCATGTGGTCCACGCTACACTGACTTGAAACCACTGCCCTGTACCATGGCTGATGGCGCCCCCACTCCCCCCCCTTCGCGCCAGCGATCTGACCCACCCTAGTTACGCCACTGCAGAAGCGACATATTAATGAGTGGATAACAGTTTAGGAATTGGTCAATCAGTCCCAAATATAGAGTCCAATATAAAATAAATACTTATTACTAATCTCCATAATTAAGAGCAAAAATGTGCAAAGATGAAATGCTGACAGCTAAATTCAAGATGTTATATATCAAGATGTTGATCATCTTCATGAATATAAACCACAAGTAGTAAAAGCCTGGTCATAATTTAATCAAATGCTAAGTGCAAATCTTTAGTACAAAATCTAAAACAGTATATTCAGTTCAGTTGCTTGACATGTCTAAGGGGCTGATTCATTATCGCAGCTGCGATTACGCACGCAGACCCACTGCAAAAATATGCTAATGTTTACAATTGCAATGCCATCGCAGGCAAACATAAAGATACCCACTTCCCCTTACTCACATTCGTAATACCTCTGCAATAACATTGGTACCATCAAATAACATCAGAGCCTCACACACGCACCCCTCCCCGCCATTCCCGATTTCAGCTGGGACAGTCCCATTTTTTGGGCACTGTCCCGCTGATCGGGATGTTGGGCACCTCACCGCCGCAGCGGTGCCGGCCCCTGGGAACAAGAATGGATGCCAAGTGCATGAGCGCAGCATCCATTCAGTACAGGGAAAGAGCTGGGGGCAGCCGAGCTACTGACGTAGTCCTGGGATCTGCCACAGCCCGACGTTAAATGGGAGGCATGCCATATGTGTATAGCATAATTTAGGGTGTGTGACCTATATTAGGCCATGCCCCCGTTTTGGTCATGCGCGGCTCCATCATGCGCGATAATTGGGGCATAGGGGTACATCGCTCCACAAGGGGTGGCTAGGGCTGGAGCTGGCCCTGCTGAGCTGACAAAGCTATGGACTATAATAAACCAGATCCTGAACATCAGAGATTCAGGATGAAAGTGGAGAATAGATCACTCTTAAAGCCTACTAAAAGAGCCTTGGTTGATCCTAATGTCGAAAGGAAAGGGGATTAGTAGTCATTATTTCCTTTTTAGTGGGGAGGAAAATAATTCCTAAGATCATAAACCACAATTAGAAGAGACAATAGTAGGTGGAGTCAAAGGACCCACCCAGTCTAATGAGAGGGCTGTGCTGGTGTTTGAATTAGAAGAGAGAGTGGAAGACCATTTCCAATTGGACTGTGGTGGAGGAGAAGACCTCTGTAGAAATGGAAAAAGACAAAGGTGCTGAAAGAAGAGATGGGTTAGATAACAAACACCCAGGTGAGGTGTCAGGGGGAGAGAATGTGGACCTACTGACCTATAGTCAACTCAAATGAACTACCATATCCCCCATGATGTGATTTTATGATAGATCAGGTAGGGCCATTAAGACCCCCAGTACTTTATCGTAAACCCATGTCTACTATGTCAGAGCTACGTATGTGTGTGCCTGGAGGTGTGAGTAGACAGGATGCACAAAAGGAGCATACACACTAGACAATATGCTCTCTGAGCGATATCGTCTAGTGTATCCCCGGCAGGGTGTGCTCAGTGTCGTTTATGACATTGAGTACACCCGCTGAACGATATCATTAACGATATCAGATATTGTTCAATGGCGAGCTCTCTCCCCCATTCCCCAACATGCAGCAACCTGACAATATCATCAGGTGGAATCGGTATGATATCCCGGCTGCCGAATGGCCAGGAGTTCGAATCCCGTCAGCTGCAGCCCGACAAAACAGCAGAGCCTGTCAGCGGAAGCCCGACAGCACTGGAAACCCCGATCGTGGTAAGGTAAGTATCTACTAATCTAACCTGACCCCCTAACCCTCCTTAGGGGTGCCTAACCCTAACCTGCCCCCCTGTACCTAACCCTAATCCCCCCTCTAAGTGCCTAACCCTAACCCCCCCTTCACCGCTGCCTAAACCTAAGTCCCCCGGGGGGGTGCCTAACCCTAACCCTCCCTCCCCCTAGCCTAACCCTAACCCTCCCCCGGGGGGGTGCCTAACCCTAAGTCCCTCCCGGGTGCCCTAAACCTAACCCTCCCCCACGTGGCTGTGCGCTCGCGGTGCCCGGCATCCGCTCGATCGGGATGCCGGGTGCCAGTCTGCTGGCGTTGGGGAAATGAGCGGCGTCTAGATATAGACGCCGGTCATTTAACCCATGGCGGGATAAAGCAGTCGGGAAGACGGCTGCCGGGATTCCAGCAGCCGGCTTCCCGATTGAATACCCATCAGGTTGGCCTGCATGTATACCCGATGAACGATAATTACGAACGACCCGCGGGTCTGAGTGACTGGAGAGAAGAGAGAAGAAAATGCCTCAAGACTCCATTTTGGATCCACTGAGAGGAGAGTTGTCAGACACACTATGGAAATATGTGAGATAAGTAGCCTGCATGGCAACCATTTGCAGTGTTATATATCCTGATAAAGACTGAGGGCTTGTTCTGCAAGGATCATAATTGCAAAGCTGCATGCAGGCAGCTTTGCAATTGCGACCCTTGCAGATATGGTAATGCAGCACGAGGTATCACGCCTCCTGTGCATTACTTATTATTATTATCCTTTATTTATATGGCGCCACAAGTGTTTTGCAGCGCCTTACATAGTACATAGAACTAATAGGTGAACAAGAAACAAGTAACTTACAGTACATTACAGTGCAGGACAAGGACACAACTTATATACATTGCTGAAATAGTGATTAAAGCACTCACAATAAGCTGCCGGGAGTTGGCAGTCACGTGTTAGGTGCCCTATGGGGAGTAGAGAGTAGAAGAAAATGTAAAGAGAAGCACATGAGGGAAGAGGTCCCTGCTCGTAGGAACTTACATTCTAAGGGGAGGGGCAGACAGACAGGTGTGACACAGAAGGGGAAGATAGGAAGGAAAGAGCATGAGGTGGGTTAGGATGAGTGCTGGAAGGCCTTGATGAAGTAGTGGGTCTTGAGAGCCCGTTTGAAGATTTGTAGAGAGGTGGAGAGTCTGATGGGGAGAGGGAGAGCTTTCCAAAGGTAGGGAGCAGCACGGGCAAAATCTCGGATGCGGGAGTGGGAGGAAGTAATCAGTTGGCAAGAGAGGCGGCATGCATTAGTTGAGCGAAGTGGGCGGGCGGGAGTGTGAAGGGAGAGAAGGTCAGAAATGTATGCGGGAGAGGATTTGGTGAGGGCTTTGTAGGCGAATGTAAGAACCTTAAATTGGCATCTGAAGGGGAAGAGGAGCCAGTGTAGGGCTTGAAGGAGAGGGGAAGCAGTTGTAGAATGTCTGGAGAGGAAGATGAGCCGAGCAGCAGCATTGAGAACAGATTGTAGTGGAGAGAGGTGAGAGACTGGGAGGCCAGCTAGGAGAAGGTTACAGTAGTCCAATCTGGATATGACCAGTGAGTGGATGAGGGTTTTAGTGGCATCCTGGGTGAGGAAGGGTCTAATCCTGGAGATATTTATATCCTAGCTGCTTTGTCTAATGCAGCAATGGATAATCTTTGTAACACCAGCCGGCTGCGGCGACCCATGGGGTTCCTCAGCCGGCCGTCGCAGTTTAGAGGAAGAGGCCAGGAAATCTCCATCAGCCGACAGAGATCCTGGCATCCTCCCTCCCCCGCAAAGGCAGCAACATGCCTCCGTTTTTGGAAAATGGAGGGCATTGCTGCCCCTTCCCCGCCCACAAACGGCAGCAGACTGTGCTGCCATTCTGCGAGCGAGTTAGCAGGACCCATTCTGCACACTCGCAGAATGGGTCCTGCACCTGCGCAGATTCCCAAACATCGGAGTGCACTAGCGTGCACTTCTGAATCAGGCCCTGAGATTGCTGTTAGAGCAAAGACTAAGGAAAATTACGGGACTAGCCCTGAAGATATATTGTATTCTTTGCATGTGATTAGCAATATAGACTGAGCATCATTAGCCTACTAAAAGTGTGTGATTTAATCCCCTATCAATTTGTGGAACTACAAGTTCCAGCTTTGTTTGAAGTGACAAAAGATCCAGTTTTGGGCACATTGAAAAAGTTATTTGTTCAAGAATCACCAGTGTTTGACATTCAATTGACAATACAGAAAGTACAGCTTTCTTTAAGTAACAGCATGCAGAAGATAAATAAACATCATTACCCAGAAGACTCAGGTAATGGGCTGTTACACCTAAAAATCTAATAACATTACTACACTAACATAAAACTTCACTTGTCACAATATATCTGTCAACTCTGTCATGTCACTCTACCCAAGATTCAGTGCCAGATCACCTGGTTTAAATTCCCCTTATCTGTTCTTACTCATTACTATCTACTGTATCAACAAGTTCCCTTAAAACTTACATTAATTCTCGATCTATACATAAACAATGAGTCACGTGGCAGACCGACTAGAAGTATTCCATTCGTTAATATAAGGTTGGCTTAGTCACTGTCAAGGCAAGGACTTAAATGGATACCCTAGTCTTCAACAGGAACCACCATAAGGTGGAGCGGGCTTCAGTACTAGAACCCTGCAAGTCGCAGCGCTCTAACTGCTAGCTAAAGTGACTAGTAAGTAGACATGGTACAGACTCAGATTACTAGAGAATGTTCAGGTGAAGCGAAGGTCATGCTCACAAGCACAGACACATACACAGTTAACAGGCAGAGGTCAGGGTTACAGGATAAGGATTCTAAGCATTTAAACAAGTAAGGTTTGGTACATGAAGTTGCTAAGCAGATGTGGAACCTAGTACTTTGGCACTGGATGGTGCTCAAGAAGACTGGAACTAGTGTATTGAGGATGCATTAGTTCATCTATCAGTAAAGTAGTTTTCATTTACTCTAATCTCTGCATATCCTATTGCCAGTTACACAAACCATACACAATATTTACAGGTGAGCACTCAGTCACTCCCCCGCTAACAGGCCAGTCATGCAAAACTAACGTTGTCAGTTGTTTTGAACATCCTGGCTTCTGGCTATACAGGTGATGTGATTTGTTAGTATTTTGTGAAATCAGTGCTACATAACAGTTTGTTACATAAGTTAAAGCACAGGGACTAAGGAAATACGTACATGGGTACAGATCTTCCTGATGGATAGGAAACAACTGTAAATTGGATCCCCGGCAATCACAATCAGTAGAGAGTGGACAACATTCAGGAGAGATGAATAGGGTGGACAATGTATACATACCCATATACATCTAAAGTAAAATACCCTAAAAGCCTTGTGGGAGCACCGTCTGAGGCATTGAACTTTGAAGATCACACCAAACCTGGGAATTATTAGTTGTAGGAAGACATTTTCTCCATGGTAGCAAAGTACCAGACTTTATTCAGAAATTGCTGGTAAGATGGGGGTTCCATACAGGGCTTTACCAGTACTGTGGGGACCAGTACTGATAAAATAGGCAAGCTCCCCCCGGGGGATGGGTCAGAAGTGGGTGGAGCTCTGGATAATGCAGGTGGTGCTACACTCGGGCGGTGGAACATCAATTGGTGAGTTTATTAGAGGGGAGGCATTGGGCAGGGAAGGCTGGACCTTAATGGGAGGCAGTGAAGGCTAGCTGTACTAGAGGGGAGGCACAGGGCAGGGAAGGCTGGACTGGGGAGGGGGAGACAGGTCATGGAAGGCTGGCTGGATTAGGGGGGAGCACAGGGCAGGGAAGGCTGGCTGGATTAGGGGGGGAGCACAGGGTAGGGAAGGCTGGCTGGACTGGGGGGCACAGGGCAGGGAAGGCAGGCTGGACTAGGGGTGGCACAGGCAGAAATGAGCTTGTTTTGAGGCAGATGACTTGCAGGTACTGAATGTGCCTAAGATGCACCAAACTAATCATATGCTGTAAAGCTGCTGCAGCTGTGATGTAATAGCAGGATTACAGTGCACTGAACACTCGTGTTTTTAAAAAACATATAATTTGTCAACACTTATGCCGTCTATTTGTGTCACAGATTGGGACTTATCCTAACCTTCCCTCACCATCATAATTAACATACTGTATGGGATATACCTTTACTAAGATAACTATCTAGATATGCAGTAACATGGGTTCTGTGTGAATACAACTAAACGACATGGTTCATATATAGTAAGCTAAATCACCAGAATCAGTAATTCCCATATTTTATCTATGTGAAGTGTTAAAAATAACAGGATTCAGTCAAAATGCCAACGGCCGGGAAGCCATCTGACTACATACCGGCATTTAAATACTGACATGGGACTAAAGACAGGCATCGAAATCCCAACGCACGTGTATATCCCGACACCAGAATCTAGACAGACGGCTTCCCGAATGAAGGTAAGCTGGGCAGTGTTAGCGCTTAGCCACCGGGGGGGGTTAGGTTTAGGGACCCCTGTAGGGATTTAGGATTATGTACCACCCCGGGAGGGTTAGGTTTAGGGTGCGGGGAGGGGGGTTGGGTTTAGGCACCCCCAGGGGGAGGTTAGGGTTAGGCACCACCGGGGGGAGGTTAGGGTAAGGCACCACCGGGGGAGGTTAGGATTAGGCACCATTAAGGGAGGGTTAGGGTTGGGGGGGAGAGGGGAGAATTAAGGTACTTCCCAGCCCCAGTCGGGATCTTCAGCTGTAACTTTGGCGTGCCTTAAACTACACTTATTTTGTGACTACTGACAGTGTCAATATAACACATGTGAAGATTTGTGAAGGTTTACAGTCAATTCTATCAGGATTAATATGAGCTGTAACAAGCGTTGCTAAATATTACAATTGCTACAATTATATTTATTCATCTAATAATAAATAAAAACTAGAATCTTTGTATTCAGTGTCTCAATTAGATTTCACCTATACTATAAGATTCTGCTATTAGCAACCAAATATACTATAGAGGACAGATATTTATGGTGCCAATCAAAACACAATATAGTATAAGCAAGGTGGTAAATCGTTGAACTACTAGTTGTAAATTTAAATTTAATTCTAAAAGAGAGATATGAGTTATTATAAAGTTTGAATCACATATTCTTGGTTTTATCCAATATTTCACTGGCCTTATCATTTTACGATTAAACAATAACATTTATATTTCAATTGTCTATATCCCCAATAGTTCAATATATTAATAATACATCATCTGGATGAGTGCCCGATATGGGAATACTGTTTCTCCATTGTTTCATCATTTAATTTATTCTTAGGAGCACTTCCCCACACATACTACTAATTATTAGTGATATTGGAACATACGGGAAGAATGATCCTATATAGGCATAAATCTGTTTTTCTTGTACGACAAAATGTCATCTGCGTAATCATTCTGACACGGTTAACATGCTTTAAATAACATAACTGTGGAATCGACATTTTCTCGTCAACTTTACACTGTCGGCATTTTGAGTGTTAATAGTATAAGTTTTGCCTATTCACAAACTAATACACTATAATACTCTCTTGCTATTTGTTCTGAAAATAAGCTCTGTATATTTTCTCTACAGTTTACTTTACCCCTGCAGTGTACTTGCTGGTAGCAAGAAGTGTTATCTACTCAATCTGACACAACGTGTATCTATTGGCAGAAATTTAGTATATCAGAGACAAACACAGGAGTTTTATAAAGTTTGTTCCATAATGTATTAATCTGGCATGTGCTCAGTCTAGCTAGAAGTTCATTAAGGCTCTGCAATGTAGTCAGCCAAGTTCATTCTATAATACATTGTTATCTATTGTTATTATATATTGTTATTATCTGTGCAAAAGCAGCATGATAGTCTTTGTCTTGCAGTAATAATAAATATAGAGCTATAGGCAGAAAACTGTTACACCTGCCCTGATTTCACTGTGCTGCAATGCTGACTTTTATGTAACAATAAATCATTGTGTAGTCTCCTGTATGCAGAGGTACTTTTTATGTATTTATTAACTGTTATTTATTTAGTCCCTACATGTTACAAAGTACTGTACTTTGCAGAGATTATTTAGAATCATTTCTAATAGTCCCTGGCCTCATGGAATTTACTATTAATTGTTGATAATTAAACTACCAGAATGTATATGCAGTGTGGGAGAGGAAATGCATGCAAGCACATGGACAATATAAAAACCCAAACTAATTACTCTTGATGACTGGAGAGGTGGTACGTAGGGAACAAAGGGGCAGGCATTCAGAGGCCAAGTACAATAAGGGTAATTAGTTACTTATTACTTAAACATAGATGCAGATATGCCTATCAGAAGTAGGGGTGAACGGGTTCGGATTTCTGAAATCCGAACCCCTCCGAGCCCCCCCGATCCGAAGCCGATCCGAGTCAGGCTCGACTTTTCCCGCCTGACTCGGATCTGAAATCGAGGCAAAACGTCATCATCCCGCCTTCCAGGTCTCGCGGGTTTTGGATCCTATATAAGGTACACGCGTCGGCACCATTTTCTCACTCGGCTGTGGACAGTGAAGAGGGAGGGTGGAAGTTAGGGCTGGCTGGGCTGTGTAGTGTAGTGTAGTGTTGTAGTGTAGTGCAGTGCAGTGTAGTGTTGTGCTGTGCTGTGCTGCGCTGTGCTGCTGTTGTCCATAGGGGCTGTGTCCACTAATTCAAAGTACATAGGGGCTGGCTGGACTGTATTGTGCAGTCAGTTGTCCATAGGGGCTGTGTCCACTCCAAAGTCCTGTGCAGTGTCCCAGTCAAAAGGGGTGCTGTAGTGTTGTCCGGGGGGTGATCTCTCCGTCAGGGGTGCTCCCCCCAAGTGCTAAAAAAAAAAAAAAAATTTCTGTGTTTGTGAATTGTGTGCACTGTGGCTGCACGTGCATCAACAAAGGAACAGCGCCAAGCGTGCGCCTGTGTCCCATAAGTAAAAGGCCGGCTGGCTTGTCCGTTAAATGGTGCTGTAACCCCCAAAGGACACTCCAAACAAAATAAAAAAATATATTTTTTTATGTTTGTGAATTGTGTGCGCAGTAATTGCACGTGCATCAACAAAGTAGTGCCAAGCGTGCGCCTGTGTCCCATAAATAAAGGGCCGGCTGAATTGACTGCTAAAGGGTGCTGTAACCCCCAAAAGGCACTCCAAACAAAATAAAAAAATATATTTTTTTGTGTTTGTGAATTGTGTGCGCAGTAGCCGCACGTTCATCAACAAAGTAGTGCCAAGCGTGCGCCTGTGTCCCATAAGTAAAAGGCCAGTTGGCTTGTCCGTTAAAGGGTGCTGTAACCCCCAAAGGGCACTCGAAACAAAATAAAAAAATATATTTTTTTGTGTTTGTGAATTGTGTGCGCAGTAGCCGCACGTGCATCAACAAACTAGTGCCAAGCGTGCACCTGTGTCATAAGTAAAGGGCCGGCTGGCTTGTCTGTTAAAGGGTGCTGTAACCCCCAAAGGGCACTCCAAACAAATTAAAAATATATATTTTTCTGTGTTTGCGAATTGTGTGCACTGTGGCTGCACGTGCATCAACGAAGGAGCAGCGCCAAGCGTGCGCCTGTGTCCCATAAGTAAAAGGCCAGCTGGCTCATCCGTTAAAGGGTGCTGTAACCCCCAAAGGGCACTCCAAGCAAAATAAAAAAATATATTTTTCTGTGTTTGTGAATTGTGTGCACTGTGGCTGCACGTGCATCAACGAAGGAGCAGCGCCAAGCGTGCACCTGTGTCCCATAAGTAAAAGGCCGGCTGGCTTGTCCGTTAAAGCGTGCTGTAACCCCCAAAGGGCACTCCAAGCAAAATAAAAAAATAAATATTTTTGTGTTTGTGAATTGTGTGCGCAGTAACCGCACGTGCATCAACAAAGTAGTGCCAAGCGTGCGCCTGTGTCCCATAAGTAAAAGGCCGGCTGGCTTGTCCGTTATAGGGTGCTGTAACGCCCAAAGGGCACTCCAAACAAAATAAAAATATATATTTATTTGTGTTTGTGAATTGTGTGCGCAGTAGCCGCACGTGCATCAACAAAGTAGTGCCAAGCGTACGCCTGTGTCCGATAAGTAAAAGGCCCTCTGGCTTGTCCATTAAAGGGTGCTGTAACCCGCAATGGGCACTCCAAACAAAATAAAAAAATATATTTTTCTGTGTTTGTGAATTGTGTGCGCAGTAGCCGCACGTGCATCAACAAAGTAGTGCCAAGCGTACGCCTGTGTCCCATAAGTAAAAGGCCGGCTGGATTGACCGCTAAAGGGTGCTGTAACCCCCAACGGGCAGTCCAAACAAAATAAAATATTATTTTCTGTGTTTGTGTGCGCCTTAGCCGCACGTATATATCAGTATAACATAAATGGAGGACCAAACTTTCTCCGATAAAAATAAAATAGGGAAAGATCAAGAACTACTTCCTCCTAGTGCTGAAGCTGCTGCCACTAGTCATGACATAGACGATAACATGCCATCAACGTCGTCTGCCAAGTCCGAAGCCCAATGTCATAGTAGAGGGCACATACAATCCCAGATGACAAAGTTAAGGAAAATGACCTTGAAAAAAACATTTAAATCATCTGAAGAGAAATGAAAACTTGCCAATATGCCATTTAGGACACGGAGTGGCAAGGAATGGCTAAGGTCTTTCCCTATATTTATGACTAGTGGTTCAGCTTCACATGACGATGGAAGCCCTCCTCCCACTAAAAAAATCAAAAGAGTTAAGCTGGCAAAAGCACAGCAAAGAACTGTGCGTTCTAAGAAGATATCACAAATCCCCAAGGAGAGTCCAAGTGTGGTGGTGGTTGCGATGCCTGACCTTCCCAGCACTGAACGGGAAGAGGTGGCTCTTTCCACCATTTGCACGCCCCCTGCAAGTACTGAAAGGAGCACCCACAGTCCACTTGCTGATATGCAAATTGAAGATGTCACTGTTGAAGTACAACAGGATGAGGATACTGGTGTAGCTGGCGCTGAGGAGGAAGTTGGCAAGGAGGATTCTGATGGTGATGTGGTTTGTTTAAATCAGGCTCTGGGGGAGACAGTTGTTGTCCGTGGGATGAAAAAGCCCATCACGGTCATGCCTGGGCAGAAGACCAAACATTCCACCTCTTTGGTCTGGCAATATTTCTATCCAAATCCGGACAACAACTGTCTTGCCATATGTACCATATGTAAAGGTGGAATAAGTAGGGGTAGGGACGTTAACCACCTAGGAACATCCTCCCTTATACGGCACCTGCAGCGCGTTCATAAAAAGTTACTGTCAAGTTCAGAAACTTTGGCTAAGACCGTAAGCAGTCCAGGGACACCTAAATCCCGTTGTCCTGTTGTATCCAAGCGCCTGCAAACCACACCGTCAACTCCCTCCTCGTCAATTTCCTCCTTAGTCAGGATCGGAAGTAGTCCTGCAGGCCATGTCACTGGCATGACTGACTCTCCTATCCGGGATTCCTCTGGAGGATCCTGCATTGCTACGCCTCCTGCTGCCGCTGCTGCTGTTGCTGCTGCTGGGAGTCATTCATCATCCCAGAGAGGAAGTAGGAACACCACTACTTTTACTAAACAATTGACCCTCCAACAGTCCTTAGCGAGGAGGATGAAGTACGACAGCAGTCATCCTGAAGCAAAACATATAACTGAGGCCTTGACTGCTATGTTGGTGTTAGATGTGCATCCGGTATCCACCATTAGTGCAGTGGGATTTAGACAATTGATGGAGGTAGTGTGTCCCCGGTTCCAAATCCCGTCTAGATTTCACTTCACTTGGCAGGCGATACCGAGACTGTACAGAAACGTCAGAAAAAGTGTCCTCAGTGTCCTGAAAAATGCCATTGTACCCAATGTCCACTTAACCACGAACATGTGGATAAGTGGAACAGGGCAGACTAAGGACTATATGACTGTGACAGCCCACTGGGTAGATGTATCACCTTATACAGCAACAGCAGCAGCGTCACCAGTAGCAGCATCTCAGAAATGCCAGCTCATTCCAAGGCAGGCTACGCTGTGTATCACCGGTTTCAGTAAGAGGCACACCGCCAACAACCTCTTAGAGAAACTGAGGGAAATCATTACCCAGTGGCTTACCCCACTTAGACTCTCCTGGGGATTTGTGATATCTGACAATGCCACCAATATTGTGTGGGCACTACATCTGGGCAAATTCCAGAACGTCCCATGTTTTGCTCACACAATAAACTTGGTGGTGCAGAATTTTCTGAAAAGTGACAGGGGCGTGCAGGAGACGCTTTGGGTGGCCCGAAAACTTTCTGGCCACTTTCACCATTCTGCGACTGCGTTCCGAAGACTGGAGCACCAGCAAACACTCTTGAACCTGCCCCGTCATCACCTGAAGCAAGAGGTTGTGACGCGGTGGAACTCAACCCTCTATATGCTTCAGAGGATGGAGGAGCAGCAAAAGGCCATACAAGCCTATACCTCCACCTATGACATAGGCAAAGGATGCACCTGACTCAAACGCAGTGGAGAATGATTTCTGTGTTGTGCAAGGTTCTCCAGCCCTTCGAACTTGCCACACGTGAAGTCAGTTCAGACACTGCCAGCTTGAGTCAGGTCATTCCTCTCATCAGGCTTTTGCAGAAGCAGCTGGAGAAAGTGAAGTAGGAGCTAAGACGGAGCGATTCCGCTCGGCATGTGGGACTTGTGGATGAAGCCCTTCATTTGCTTTGCCAGGATTCCAGGGTGGTCAATCTGTTGAAATCAGACAACTACATTTTGGCCACCATGCTCAATCCTAGGTTTAAAGCCTAAGTGGGGTATCGCTTTCTGGCCGACACAAGCCTGCAGAGGTGCAAAGACCTGCTGAAGCGGATCGTGACACATCAACAGCTCCTTCTTCATTTTCTCCCGCAACTGGGGCTGCCAGGAAAAAACTTAGCTATCCTAAGCAACCCGCTGGTGGTGATGCAGGGCAGGCAGGACCAAGTTTGGACATCTGGTCCGGACTGAAGGACCTGGCAGCAATTTCTGACATGTCTACTGTCACTACATATGATACTGTCACCATTGACAGAATGGTGGAGGATTACATCGGTGACAGCATCCAAGTAGGCATATCAGACAGTCCATACCTGTACTGGCAGGAAAAAGAGGCAATTTGGAGGCCCCTGTACAAACTGGCTCTATTTTATCTGAGTTGCCCCCCCTCCAGTGTGTACTCCGAAAGAGTGTTTAGTGCAGCCGGGAACCTTGTCAGCGAAAGGCGTAGGAGGTTGCTTCCACAAAATGTGGAGAAGATGATGTTCCTAAAAATTAATTATCAACTCTTCCAGGGAGACCAGCCTCCAGAACGTACAGAGGGACCTGTGGTGGTGGATTCCAGTGGGGACGAGTTAATACTCTGTGAGGATGAGGATGTACACAACACTGAAGAGGGTGAGGAATCGGTGGATGAGGAGGATGAGGACGACATCTTGCCTCCGTAGAGCCAGTTTGTGCAGGGACAGATTAATTGCCAGCTTGTTTTGTAGTCGCCCAAACGAACCAATCATTTCAGCCACAGTTGTGTGGCAGACCCTGGCGCTGAAATGATTGCTTTGTTAAAGTGTGCATGTCCTGTTTATACAACATAAGGGTGGGTGGGAGGGCCCAAGGACAATTCAATCTTGCACCTCTTTTTTTTCTTTGCATTATGTACAGTTTGGGGCCTAGTTTTTCAAACTGCCATCCTGTCTGCCACTGCAGTATCACTCCTAGATGGGTCACGTGTTTGTGCCGCCCACTCGTGTCGCTTAGCATAGTCATCCAGCTACCTCGGTGCAGCCTTTTGGACATAAAAACACTATTGTGAGGTGTGAGGTGTTCATAATAGACTGGAAATTTGTGGAAATTAAGGTTATTGAGGTTAATAATAGCATAGGAGCAGAAAAACCAACACATTCTGTGATTTTAGCTGTTTTTATGCTTTTTAAAAAAAAAATACAGATCCAAAACACAAAACCCAGAACCCAAAACACGGAAGGGTGGTTTTGGCAAAACCAATCCAGATCCAAAACACGAAGAAAGATCCAGATCCAAAACCAAAACACAAAACACGAAAAGTGGCCGGTGCACACCCCTAATCAGAAGATATCGCTTATGTGTCACATTCTGCCCTATGTGCTATGATACAAACATGCTCCATTAAAATTTTGAGCCAGTATTTTAAGAAATTGGCCAGGCATTATGGATCTCTGTCGTACAATATCCTTGTCCGTAACTGTGGATGGAGAAGCAATTTTCAGTTTCAGATCTGCCGACAGATGAATGTGCAGAATGGAGACACCTGTTTGGAACTTGAGCAATACCTACTTATATCTGTAAAGGGAGAACTCATCTGGCTTTGAGTGGTAGGTGATTGAGCTACATTCCTGGTTATTACTCTGAGCCTTGCAAACCCCCACTCGGACTTCCCCTGATTAATTTATTATTTAGTTGTTTGTATAACACACATATTCCTCAGCGCCTTACAGAGAATATTTGGCATTCACATCAGTCACTGCCCCAGTGGAGTTTACAATCCATTTTCCCTATACCATTTACATACACATATACACAAGGGTAAGTTTTTGGTCACAATCCAATTAACCTTCCAGTATGTTTTGGGGATTTTTGGAGGAAACCCACATAAAAAATGGGAAGTACAGTACAAACAAACTCTACACATAAAGGGCCTTGGAGGGAATTGAACACAAGATGACAGTGCTGTGATGCTCTAACAGTAACCACTATGCTTCATGGCTTTGTTCGACCTCCCTACTGCCTCACCCAAAAACTCATAACCTGTGTACCAATGGGGTTTGTGTTTTGGACTTCCTCTGCTGATAACCTGTGTACCAATGGGGCTGTGTTTTGGACTTCCTCTGCTGATAACCTGTATACTCACCCAGTTTATGTTCTGGATTTGCTCTGCTTGATTACTTGTATACAAAAACACTTTAATGGTGGGTAATTTTCCTTTATACGTCAAAAGCCCATATGTATCCACTTCTGATACAGCCTCAATGTAAATAATGACTTTTAATCGTTAAATCTAGTAAATAAGAAATGTTTCAAAAACAAATAAAGCATGCTAGTAAAACTTTGTCCTGACGTATTTCTTCAAAAAACTTCCAGTTTCATCAAAGGCATGTGTTACTTGTCATTTGGAGCAGTAATATAACGCATACTGTATATCCAATGGCGTCCGTCCCACCCTCCTCAAGTCACTGTTTTCTTGTTTTGCTCATTTGTAAGGTGCTGCAGAACCCTTATAGTGCCCTAAAAATAAAGGATAATACATAATAATAATTGGAATATGTCATATAAATAAGATTGTGAGCACTCTGTTTCTGCAAAGCAGTTGAGCAGAAGTTTATGCAAACGAGAGCAAAAGTTTACTTTAACTATGTGATTGTTCTTTCGTCTATGTTTATTCTGCATTTGACTGCTGGCAAACAGTTACATTTTAGCAAATCTTTCATCATTTAGAGGAATAATTATCGTACAACTAAAAGCAGCACCTCTATCTGCTAATATATCCAGTTTGATGAACCTTTAATGTTAGCTTTTAAGTGTTACTTGGCATAATTTATAAATGACATATCTTGCCAATGGAAATACATTTTATACAGTAGTCCTGGATATAAGACACGCTTCAGATATATAAATTTTTGAGATTAGACTATGACATTAGATATTATACAGTGTATGTTTATAACTGGACTACTGGAGTATATACTGTACATTGCTTTTATATTTTGAGTGTTAATCAGTAAAAAAAAATGTTTATACTAATTTCTCATCACAGTTTTATATCATTGAGTTAAAGCACCTTAGCTCTCATATCTTATCTTATTCTGAGATTTTTTTTATTATTTTGGAGGGAATCTAGCTAATTCCTTTTGGAGCTGCTGTGATTCTGTTTTCTAGTGTTTTGATCTATTTATATTAGTAATCTTTTAGTCATTATTTGCTTGAACCCTGTGTGTAAAGCACATTATTATACTAAAACCTTATTTGGAAATAAAAGTTGCTTAAATGGAGGGTAGAGAACATAAAACAGTAAAGGGTATATTTACTAAAGTGCAGGTTTATAGAAGTGGAGGTCTTGTCCAGTTGATCTGATTTTAGCTATTATCTTCTAGAGGGATACAGTCAGTATCCCGGTGGCTGCGATGTTACCAGCACCGGAATCCCGCCAGCTCTCACAATACCGACATCGGCATCCCGACCGCCGGGATACCGAAGGTGAGTAGCAGGGTGGAGGGGAGGGTTAGGTTTAGGGGTTAGGGTTAGACACTAGGGGGAAGGTTAGGGTTAGGGACCAAAGAGGGAGGGTTAGGGTTAAGGTATGGAGAGGGGGAGGGTTAGCATACCGAACAACAAATCTCAGTATGCTAGCCCTGTCGGGATGCCGGTGTCGTGATTCTAACAGCCGGGATCCCGCCTGCCAGCATCCTGTACCCAACCCCTTCTAGAACGTGCTATATAAATGATAGGCTGAATCTATGGGCATAATCTCTGCTTCCATAAACCCACACTTTAGTAAATATACCCCTAAGTGTCTGCTGTACCCATTTTACTAGACTGAAATTCTGCATATAAAGTACCTTGAAAACTTTAGTCAAGACAATGTAAAAATACAAACAGAAATGTCAGGAAAACATTATAGACATGAAGCCTTTTATCACAGCAGTAGATTTGGAATGATACAGTACAATACTGCAGAGGCATAATTTGCATTCATCAAAAGAGAATTCATTGACATATGGCCAGATCCCAGATATAAGAATGCACTCTTACAAATGCAATGTGTTTCATAGTTATGCAACTCGTGTTCTGCACTATGGAACCTTATATTGGTTTCAGAGTGTAGTACATATGCAGAGGTTGTCATAGATTTTAGTTTAACAAAATATAAGAGAAGCTAAATGGACTTCTTTGTTATAATAAAGTGACTGTTAGGATTCCTGCCATCATTCAGCCTTGATGCTGGTAGGAGGATCTCCCCTCAGTCAGTCTTTATGTTGCCATACAGTTAACAGCACCCCTGCTCCATCCTCAGGTACTTCACCACACTGCCTGACCAACTGCTGCTCGCTTCCAACTGTGATTGGCCGGACACTGGTCAAGTGACCTGCTCCCAACCTCTAGAGCAGCTGCAGAAACTGGCGAGAATTGTTTGCTTGTGTAATGACAGACATGTGCTATAGCGCAATGCACAGTGTCAGGTGCAATACCTCACATAGCGGAACATTACAGATATAGGCCCTCATTCAGAGCCACTCGCAAACAGCAGTACGCTCGTTGCGTTCCGATGTTGAATAACCGCGCATGCGTCGGTGTAACAGTGCGCATGTGCGTACGGCAGATTGCGAGCTTTTTTGGTCTCGTTCGTCAAATAGCGTACAGGAAGTGACCTGTCAAATGTGATTGACAGAACAGGGCGTTTTTGGGTGTTCACGGGGGTGGAGATGGAAAAACGCAGGCGTGGCGAGGCGTTTTTGGGGCGTACATACATTAGCAAATGCGAGCGTAAAATGTGTTCGGACCGACTCATACGTCACTGGATGATCCTCTTTCCCTTCAAAATGCTCGCACAGCTTAGGGTCTGGATTACTCGACCACATTGGCGATGGCCTTCTCCTCCGTTCCGGGACTCCATGATGTTGTTGCGATTAATCGCGGGAGGGCAGAAAAGCAATTAGTGTTGGATTGAAAACCGGCTTGGTATGTGTTTTGAAATCAGTTTTTTGGGATAGCACAAAACTGTACGCAGGTGGAAATCAGAGCTGCTAATGTCAGGATGACACAATCAATTTGCGTACATTTGTGAGGGTTTATTTTGCCCTCAATTTGGTGATTAGGGCCTATTGTAACAATAATGTCATCATGTTTTAATTTTCGCACCATTTTATTTTTGCCTCTTGAATTTGCCTCGTTATATGATTTTTTAAACGTTCCTTAAAGAGCCCATTTTTTTTTTTTTTCCCAGTTTTTGCCTTTTGGTCCAGGATTAAATTTAACCCATTTGTACAATAATTTCACAATCCAATGTCAGATTTTTTGTTTCAATTTATTGCTCAAACAAAATTAAAAAAAATTAAAAATTTTGGATCATCTTTTTTTGACAAAGATATGTCCCAAAATCAAACAAATTGGCCCAACATAACTGTTGACATAAACATACAAAAAAAATGTAAAAACATTTCACAAGAAAGGAGAGGGAAGTTTTGACCAGAAAGGAATATGAGCCAAGCACAGAAGGATTGTGGGAAAAGTCACCATTGCTGTCATCGTTTTTTCACCCGTTTGGATGGGGGAGGGAGGGCGCCAGACCGGGTCCGGGATGTCATCGGGCTGGCCTGTCCAGAGGCAGATGTTGTGGCCTCTGGACTAGGCACAGGGCTAGGCACATTTGGAGGATTGGCTGATGTTGTGCCAGAGGTGGAGGATCCTGATGTTCCGGCAGGAAGGGAGGTCGGCTCCACCATGTGCTGGCGAACGAGCTGCTCCAGGGCATTGGCGATGCGGATGTTGGCCCTGGTATTTTCCACCAGGGCCTGACGAATGGTCACGTTGGCCGCAGCATTTTGCTCCAGGGCCTCAGCCACCCGTAGCAGACTGGCGTCCATCCTCTGCAGAATCTCCGTATGGAAATCCGATTTGAAATTGAGTTCTGTGAGGAGGGACACTGCCTGCGAGGGGGATTGCCCTGGACTGGCTTCTGCAGGGTCCTCAGCCGGATGTACTGGTTCCTCCCCTGCCAAGCCAGCAGAAATTCGGCGGCCAAGGCTCCCCTCTGGAACAGACTCATCCGCCTGTGTCTCTGTTAGGAAAAAAGAGAAAAGCCTCACATTAGAATCTACATATTGGCACAATAACATTTCATAGTTGATAACATCCAAAGATTTACCTGGGACAACATGAGGAGCCGCAAAGTCTGGCATGTCCGTATCCATGTTGGACACGCCAAACACCTCCACAGGCTGCACACACCCCTGTGCCAGCTCTTCTAAATCGGTCAACTCCAATGACACAGGGGTGGGACCCCCACCTGTCCCCCTTGCATGCCTAGCCCTGTCCGCGAGTTTTTGCTTTAGGCGATATTTGAAGTCGACCCATCTGTGGGAAAAAATGGAAGCCATTATCCTTTTGTTTAAAATGGTGTTTGTTTTTAGGGGGGGCAAGTGTTTACTTACCGCCGTTTGACATCCCGGGCTAGACGGACATAATCACCCACCCTATTGACAGCAACGGCTACCTCTTCCCACATTCTCCCCTTCTGGCTTAGACTCATATTCCTGTCTGCCTGTGGCAGGATGTCCACACACTTCTGTATCAAAACCTCCATCTCCTTTCTTGTGAAATGTGGCTGCCTTTTTTTTTTGGCAGCTTTGGCCGGAATACTGGGCCTGGCAGCCTCTTCCATGTCATCCTCCTCACCTATTTGTGTAAATATTCAGATTTCTCAAAATCACAACTTGCCCAATCTTATGTTTCAAATAAATCATTGATACAAAATGCATGAAAGACTTACCGCCTGACTCTTGGGCATTGTTTCCCTGGTCTGTCGCCATGTCTGAGGTCCAATCCAGAAATACCCCAGAATTTTAATGTGTTTTCGTGACGTATTTATACATGCGTCCTTATTTTGCGGCCGCATCATTGATTGTGCGTTCCTATGATCCCTCCTTAATTTGTGCGGGAAACGAAACACTATTTATGGCTTGGTGTGTCTCGAGTCGAGGTGGCGTTTTTGGATTGTTGGAGGAAACCTTGGCTGGAGTTTATTGTTTGCGTATAAAGGAGTTGGCGGTTGGAGATTATTTTGTTTGGTAGATTTGCATTTTTATTTTCCGTTCTCTTTTTTTTTTTTTTTTTTTACCTCGTTTCTTGATTTGGTAAGTTTTGTGAAGTCTAACTTTTGATCAATTGTTGTTTCATTGTGTTTCTTCATTTTTGTAAATTTTGGATCAATAATTTCATATATTTTAGCTTTTGATTAATTTCGGACCCAAAGACCTTTTGATTTGGACTCTTATATATTTGCTCTTGGTAAGTCCATGTTTTATCTTGTATTTGTGAACTAATTAGCGCATTTTTCACAGTTTGTATAGTGACTTGTATTTGCGAACTAATTAGCGCATTTTTACTACTTACTATTGGGACTTGTATTTGCGAACTAATTAGTGCATTTTTACTACTTACTATTGTGACTTGTATTTGCGAACTAATTAGCGCATTTTTACTACTTACTATTGTGACTTGTATTTGCGAACTAATTAGCGCATTTTTACTACTTACTATTGTGACTTGTATTTGCGAACTAATTTGCGCATTTTTACTACTTACTATTGTGACTTGTATTTGCGAACTAATTAGCGCATTTTTACTACTTACTATTGTGACTTGTATTTGCGAACTAATTTGCGCATTTTTAAATGCTTATTAATAATTCTTATTTTTTTGAGGTTGCCCTTTCGCTTTTTGGGCAAACATTTCAACCCATTTTGATGTACTGTGTGCAATGTCGTTTTGCTCTTTTGCCAAATGTGTGTTTCGCATATTTTAAGTTTGGTCTATCACAAAATTTAGAAACAAAAATGCACAGAGTGAAATTTTTCAAATAATTTTTGTGATTAATTTCAGTTTGGACGTATCATGACAATACCTCGGCATGTAAGCAGCAATGGATGGTATCATCAAGCTAAGTTGTTTTGAATTTTCTTTTGGGGTGGGTCCAAAGCCTTACATTACAATCTTGCCATTTCAGGTTGATCTAGGGTGGATTGTTCTGGCCAAGCTCCCGGAAGCCGACCAACCTCAATCTCGTCCCAGGCGTAGGCATCGTAGGCGTGCAAGGCCCCAGATATTTCAAACACGTGTCACCCTTTTTGGAATGCCCGATGATGAGGTTTTAAGACGCTACCGTCTTCCTCCCAAAATCATCATAGACACTCTCTCATTAATAGAGAGTGATCTGGAGCGGCAAATTGACAGTCCTACAGCAATACCACCACTTACGCAATTTATGGCGGTTACATTTCTGTGCCTCAGGATCGTTTCAAACAACGGTGGGAATAGTGGCAGGCATCTCACAATCCTCCTTTTCCCGGATCCTGAGGGCAGTGATGGAGGCACTTTTCAAGCACCTCCATCATTTTATTCAAATGCCTTTGGATATGGATGCCCTTAGTGTGGCCAAGGCCAATTTTTACCAAATAGCTGGCTTCCCACACATCATAGGGGTTGTGGATGGTACTCACATACCACTTCAGCCTCCAGCACGGCTGGAGGCCATATTTCGAAACAGGAAACACTATCACTCCCTGAATGTAATGGTGATGCCTCCCTCCAGATCCTGTCCCTGAATGCAAAATTACCAGGAAGTGCACATGACTCCTTCGTCATCCGGCAATCAGGGATATGGCACAAATTAAACAACCTACAAGCTGGTGATGCGTGGCTTCTGGGTAAGTGTAGACCTTTAGTACATAACAGTGATCCTGATGTTGTCTATTCTTTTTCACAGGAGACAGTGGATACCCTTGCATGCCCTGGCTGCTCACTCCTTACTTGGCTCCCACACCAGGTCCACAAAGTGAGTTTAATACCGCACTTACAGCCACCAGGCAAGTGGTGGAGCACTGTATCGGCCTCTTAAAAGGCCGATTCAGATGCCTCCACCGCTCTGGTGGCGAGCTCATGTATTTGCCGGATATGGTTTCGAAAATTGTGGTCCTGTGTGGGATCTTTCACAACATCGCCATAAGGAGTGGTGTTCCAATGCAGCCAGAGGATGCCTTACCTGAGGATGGCCCCCCCGAAGTTGGTTGGAGGTCAGTATGTGGGGGGGCCATACGCGATGATGTGGTGGCCCGATATTTTAGGTAATTATTGATCAAACAACAGTGTGTATACCCAATGTGTTACGGTTTTTTAACGTTCATCTTTTTTTATATTAATTCTTGCACCATCTTCTGTTTGTTTGCATAATCTTTGGCACTCCCATGATGACTACTTCCTGCTACCCTTCAAAAACCTTTCTGTGGAAACTTCGGGAATATATTCTGACACCAATATTGCAACGCCATATTTGTGAAATCATGTGGGCATGGACCTTTGTCAACCAGTTCTTGATTTGTTGTGTGTTTGTTTAGTGTTTTTGGTATGTGGAGTTTTTCTGATTATCACTGTGTGTTTTGTTTGTGAGTGACCACTTTGTATTTTGATTTCTGTGGTGAATAAATATTTGGAGAGTGTAATTTGTTTCCTTTTTGGGCACGTTAGAAGCAAGTGTAAACAAAATCCCAAACGTTAATTTTACCTAAGGGGTAACCCAGTAATGAAGCAAGTGGAGCTAAAATGTAATATGTTTTCGGGGTACTAACCAACACAACAAGGAATCGTGTACAATCAGTTGCCTTCGTAAGATTGTCCTAAGCAGTTTGGCCACCAAATAGGAACCTGAAAAATGGTGTAAACTATCATGTTGACCACCACAAAAAAGGAAAATGACATTGGTACTGTGAGGTGTTTCTTGTGCCTGTTTGCATTCAAAATACAACACACAATCTGTAGTGAGTTTCTGGGGCAAACCTTGCTTGAAGAGTCTACTTATGTCAGTGTAAAGAATCTTGGATTTACTCCAAACGCATGAGACAGAGCTTGATTTTAAACATATTTATTAAGAAACAATTAAAAAAAAATAAAAAATAAAAATTAATTCCGAAGGAGGACCAACAGATGGTCAAGGGCCTGCATTAGCCCGGTGACCTGCTCCCGCATACGGCCCACACAATTCTCAATCTGTTCCCGACGCCTCTGTTCCTCTGTGGGTGACAAAAGTTTGGGGATTAATAAATCGATAATGAAGCAACATTGTCAAAAAACAAAAAACAAGCAAACACAAACTTACAAGCTTGTGGGCCAAAAATACATTACACAGATAAAACCCAGAACCCCAAAATGTCGTATGCCAAAAATACAAGGGCCCTAAAAAAAGGCACACAGGTGTGATATGTGTATGGTGACATCAGCAGGAACAGGTAAAGACAACCCCCAAAAATACCCTAAGGCGAAAAAAAGAAAAAAAAAATGGGGACGACACATGATTACATACAAACAGTTTGTGGTGTCCAAAATAAACTTTAAAAACATACCGTTCTCCAAAACGAGAGAGCCAGAAGCCACTCCCTGGACCACCTCGGAGGTGGCTACATTCCCCAACCCGAGGGGCAAGGTGTTTTCGCCATCCTGGGAGGGGGTATTTGGAGGAGGGACGGATGGAGGAGAGGGGGAATTGGGCTGGAGGGGAAGTAGGGCAGAAATTTCGGCCACAGGGTCTGGGGAGGAGGGGGGAATAGAGGAATTGGGGGTTGGAGAGAGGGGCCGGGACTGGCGTCTTGTGTGGCGATGCCGCCGTAGTGTTTGCTGTGCCCCTAAAAAATGACCAAAAAATTGTTGTTAGTTTCAACAGGAAACCAAAAAAAAAAAAAATATAGGACAGACATGAAAACATGCACATGCAGATATGACTACAATGACTCAATAGGACAGACATGAAAACATGCACACGCAGTTAGGGCCCACAAGATAAACTTGAAAACCACAGTCCAGAACACTTACTTTCCGCAATCTGCATGCGAAAGCATGCCAGCAAGCGGGGCGTCCGCCGGTGCAGGTCCGACCACCTGCGCTCCAGCTGGCCAATTTGTCGGCGTGAGCCGAAGGAGCGCAGGCGTCGACGTACCTCCGCATATGCGGAACGCTTGCGCCTGTTGGAGATGGGTGGAGGCTGACTGGTGATCCTCCTGTCCATCACCTCCGTCAGCACCAGCAGTTCGCGCCTGGTGAATGCGGCGGATCTCATGATGGCAATGGTGTTTTTTTTTTTAAATATTTTTAATAAAGCACCACAAAAAAATTTGATTGGCTAATGTATTTGGGAAATTAACAGGACAAATTCTATTGGTTAGTGTATGAGTCATGTGTTCGACAGGGCCACAAATCTCTTGAGAGTTATGATTGGCTTGATGCAGTGACATGCGTAAGCAAATTTAAATAAAGAAATGAACCACAGAAAAATTGTGGGGAGACAAACAAATAGAACAATTGTTTAATTGGGGCTAACATGTCTTTGGAACAATAAAAGCGAAGGTTTCAGCCGTACGTATTCTGCAAGCAAATACAAACACGGACAAGATTAAAGTTTATTGCATTGTGTTGAAAAAAAAAAAAATTAAGCTAATTGATACATTGATTGGCATGATACGATTGAGGGAGGTAGGCCGAAAAAACGAGCAGGTAATCGGAATCTGACAGTCCCACTTCCGGTTTGTACTTGTGCGTGCGTTCCCTTCAAGCCATTTCGGGGATGTACGCTCGCTATTTGGCACGCTCGTTAGTCAGAGGAGGGGTCGCCTGAGTTTGGGGCGGATTTTTAGCTGCGTAGGAAAAAAACGAGCGAGTGCTTGAATTTAAATATTTTTTTACGTACGGCGAACGTGCGTACGCCCACTTGCGAGTGGGTCTGAATCAGGGCCATACTGTATATAGCTCACACTGAGTTTAGTTCAGGATGCTGGGGGTTTGGATCCCGGTGGTTAGATTCTCAATACCGGCATCCGGACAGGGTTAGGATACCCCCTTAGTGCCTAACCCTCCCCCCCTAACCCTCCCTCTAGTGCCTACCCTC
Source organism: Taudactylus pleione (assembly GCA_031769625.1). Classification (NCBI taxonomy): domain Eukaryota; kingdom Metazoa; phylum Chordata; class Amphibia; order Anura; family Myobatrachidae; genus Taudactylus; species Taudactylus pleione. The sequence goes on from JAUIMM010000773.1 coordinate 2,380,310, forward strand.
TAACCCTAACCCTCCCCCTAACAGCCAGGTTGCCAGTGCCGGGATCCTGACAGGTGTTGGGATTCCAGAGCCAGCATGCCTTCAGAGGAAAGATGCAATGCAGCAGCTTTTGTTGTTGGGTGGTGCTATTTAAATTGTGTAATTAGGCCCCATCCCTTGTGGCATTATGGCACCCCACCAACACCCTGTGTTCCTACCCATGCTGATGTGCCTCTATGAAAATGTAAAATATTAATGTGACTCCTGCCATTGTCTAATATAGGGCATGATTTAACTGGTTTCATTAAGGTTCAGGGACTATTTGCACTGCCCCCTCAGTGGTGGTGGACATTAGGGGACCAGTGAGTACTGTAGCAGGCTCAAGGATTTGAACTAGAGAAAAATGGCAGTTGGTGAGGTAGCTGGACAGGAGAAGGGGCTGCGCTGCCTTGATGATTACCTGAGGGCAGTGGCCATACTCCGGGACAAGCAGCGGAGGTCTCTGAGGCGGGGAACATCCGATGGGACCAAGTTGTATCATCTAGAGAGGTTCCTGAGAACAATCAGCATAAGAGGGGTGTGTCAGATGACCCCTAAGGGAGTGCCTCAAGCGGAGCTGCGGAAATATAGAGAGACTGAGCTTGTACAGGAGCCGGAAGTTGAGAGCTGATACTGGAGGGGTAAGAAAACTGCTGCAACCTCAACAAATAGACACTCAGTGACATTAGCGCTTATTAACTGGAGGCCCACAGCTGTCCACCATTACATATGCACAGCAGTCCCTTCAGAGATCAGCTTGGGGTTTATAGACTGCATCATAATAGTAAAATTAACCCCCTGATACCACATATTGGAGGTTAGGTACAACAGTTACCAGCAGTGTTAGGGCGACACTTCAGTGCCAGCATTTGTAATACTATGAGCTAAGGTTGCTAAGCAGAGAAGGAACTGACTGTAATACCAACACCATCGCAGCAGGATCATTTACAGAGGATTTGTTATGTTCTGGGTTGCTTGTGGACCCGGGGTGGTAGCAGGAGCGATCACAGAAGCAGATTTGAAAATAAAACTAGGATTTTTAATAAGTGCTTGAGTAGACATATAATGTGGCAGTAAATAAAAGTCCAGGAAAATATAAATGTGCACAAGAGTTCTGTGGTGGGAGCAAAAGGGTTAATGTCCAGGTAGAAACAATTAGAGCTGTCCAGGTGTGCAGGTAGTGAAACTGAAAATAATCAAGCCAGGTTTGCAGGTAGTGAACTGAAAATAATCAAGCCAGGTTTGCAGGTAGTGAACTGAAGCGCAGGATGTCAGCAGGCTCAGGCACTCAGGTATGGGCAAGGGTGATGGAGGAAGCGGGGTAGTCCAGTGGGAACTAGGAGCTGACAGGCAGACTGGCAGACAGCGAATTCACAGGAACAGGAAATCACAGAGAACTCCCTCTCAGCTAGGCTGAGATACACGTTGCACTGGCAAAGAAGGAAGGCACTGACCCTTCCTAAATACCCCATGCCATGCTGTTACTGGCCAGAGGGAACATGTGACTCACCAGGATTGGCCAGCCGCATCACATGGCCAGAAGGCAAGATGGCGGCGCCCATGCCAAACGGAACGGAGACGCCGCCAGGCCTCACCAGCGCAGAGTGACAACAGGGCCGCACAACAACGCGCGCAGCCAAAGCCCCCCGCCAGACACCTGCTCCGCCACCAGACAGCCCGCGCCACAACGACCTCACAGGTAACACCCGCCTAGCGCCATGCTGAAATACCCTGGCCGTGACAGTACCCCCCCCCTTTTGGGGTGGCCTCAGGACACTCACCAGGCTTCTCCGGATGGGCAGAATGGAATCTCCTGATGGGCGTGGGAACATAGACATCACGAGCATCGGTCCAGCAACGTTCCTCTGGACCGTAACCTTTCCAGTCCAACAAATACTGAAGATGACCTCTGCGCAGACGAGAGTCCAAGATCTGGGCGACTTCAAACTCAACTCCTCTCTCTGTCTGGACTCGAGGAGAAGCATGTAGAGCATTATGGAACTTATTTAGGACTAGGGGCTTTAATAAGGAAACATGGAAGGAATTGGGAATTTTTAGGTATGGGGTAACGGTAAATGGTAGGCCACTGGATTAATGACTTCTGTTATGGTGAAGGGACCGATGAAGCGGGGTGCAAATTTCATAGACGGAACTCTTAGATGAAGGTTCCGGGTAGACAACCAGACCTGGTTTCCTACTTGCATGCGTGGAACTATTCTACGCTTCTTATCGGCCTGGGTCTTATAGCGAGAGGATGCCTTCAACAAATCAGACCGTACTTGAGTCCAGATGGCAGCAAAATTCTGCACCGTGTCCTCCACGGCCGGAACATCGAAAACAGGCAGGCTTCGGAATTCGGGAACACGAGGATGAAGGCCATATACAACCTGAAATGGCGTTTGGTTAGTTGACGAGTGGTAGGAAGCATTATGTGCAAACTCAGCCCACGGCACCAAGGCAGCCCAATTGTCCTGGGAAGATGACATAAAAATTCTTAAGAAAGTCTCTAGATCTTGATTAACTCTCTCGGTGGAGCCGTTGCTTTGCGGATGGTAGGCCGTGGAAAAGTTTAACTTCACTTGAAGAACAGAACACAAAGCCCTCCAGAATTTTGCAGTAAACTGCACACCACGGTCAGAGACAATTTCAGCTGGAAGGCCATGTAGACGAAATATGTGTTGGACAAAGAACTGTGCCAGGTCAGGGGCAGAAGGTAACTTCTTCAACGGTATATAGTGGACCATCTTAGAAAATTGGTCTATTACAACCCAGATAGTGTTGAAACCTTGAGAGACTGGCAGGTCTGTGACGAAATCCATGGAGAGATGCGTCCATGGACGTGATGGAGTAGGTAATGGAAGCAATTCCCCAGCTGGAGCTTGTCATGATGATTTATGCTGGGCACAGGAGGAGCAGGAAGAGATAAACTCCATTATATCTGCCTTCATAGAAGGCCACCAATAGTGTCTTTTCAGGAACTCCAAGGTCTTCTGAGTGCCTGAGTGCCCTGCGAAGCGAGAGGAATGTGCCCAAGTGAGAAGCTGCTTCCTTAATTCCGGGGCCACAAATGATTTTCCCGTAGGAGGCTGAAGTTGTAATGCGGCAAAAACTCTTGATTCCAAGACAGGGGTATTGCTTTGATTTTCAGATTGATCATCACAGAGGAGAGATCTCGATAGGGCATCAGCCTTCTGATTAAGTGCTCCAGACCGGAAGGTCAGGGTGAACTGAAACCTGGCAAAGAATATTGCCCAGCGGGCCAAACGAGGACTCACACATTGGAGGTTTTTGAGAAATAGGAGATTTCTATGGTCCGTAAATACAGTAAATGGAAACTTGGCGCCTTCTAGCAAATATCTCCATTCCTTCAATGCCAACTTTACAGCTAGTAGTTCTTGCTCACCTATGGCGTAGTTCCTTTCGGCAGTAGAGAATTTTTTAGAAAAGAACCCACACAGATGGACTCGGTTGTCCTCATAACGTTGAGACAAGACTGCTCCCACAGCTTCAGATGATGCGTCTACTTCCAACAAAAAAGGCCTGTCCAGATTGGGTTGTCGAAGAACTGGTGCTGAGATAAAGGCCTGTTTTAGAAGATGAAAGGCAGACTCTGCCTCAGATGACCATTGGGCAGGATTAGCACCTTTGCGGGTCAAGGCTGTAATGGGAGCCAGCAGTGCAGAAAATCCCTTAGTGAAGCGTCTATAATAATTTGCAAAGCCCAACAATCTCTGGATGGCCTTCAGTGTCTGAGGTCGGGTCCAATCCAGAATTGCCTGTACCTACTTGGGGTCCATTTCTAAACTGGAGCCAGATATTACATAGCCGAGAAAAGGTACACTGGGCACTCCAAAGACGCACTTCTCCAGTTTGCAGTAAAGGTGGTTTTCTCTCAAACGGGTCAAAACTTCTTTAACATGTTCTTGATGTTTAGCCACAGAGGGTGAAAAAATCAGTATGTCATCCAGATAGACAACAACCGAAACATATAACAGATCCCAGAAAATCTCATTAACGAAACTTTGAAAGACAGCAGGGGCGTTACACAATCCAAAAGGCATTACAAAATACTCAAAATGTCCATCTCTGGTATTAAAAGCGGTCTTCCATTCATCGCCAGCTCGGATACGAATGAGATTGTAAGCCCCTCTTAGATCTAATTTCGAAAAAATGACAGAGCCCTTGACCCTATCAAACAACTCAGTAATCAGGGGAAGAGGGTATCGATTCTTTACAGTAATGTCATTAAGGCCTCGATAATCGATACATGGTCTTAGACCACCGTCCTTCTTGCCAACGAAGAAAAACCCAGCTCTGGCAGGTGAAGTAGAGGGGCGAATGAACCCCTTTGCCAGGTTGTCCCGGATGTATTCGGTCATGGCTTGAGTCTCAGGCAAGGACAGCGGATAGGTACGACCACGAGGTGGTATCTTATCAGGTATCAATTCAATTGGTCAGTCCCATTCCCTATGAGGGGGTAAGATATTTGCTTGTTGTTCATAGAAAACTTCAGCGAACATCTGATATTCCTTGGGAATGGCAGAAGAAACTAATGGAACTGTCTTTCTCACAGGTCGAATTTTTGGAAGACAGGATTTCTGACAGTCCATACCCCATGACAGAATCTGCATAGAACTCCAATCAATCCTGGGATTATGTTGACGTAACCAGGGTAGACCAAGAACAATTTCTTGAGAGGCCTCTGATATCACCAGGAATTTTAAGGACTCAGAATGAAGTGCCCCAATTTGGACCAATACTGGTTGAGTCTCTTTGGTGACTATCCCGTTAGTTAGAGGGCGTGCGTCTATAGAGGTCAGAGAGATGGCATGGTTGAGAGACAAACAAGGAATCTGAAATTTATCTATGAAACTAGACGTTATGAAATTTCCGGCTGCTCCCGAGTCGAGTAGAGCAGTAGCAAAGACAGGTTTGGGTTTAAGATCCAAGGCTAGGGTAATCGTGAAATCTTTAATTTTTGGAGACGGGTTCATAACTCCTAACTTGATGTCTCCAGGGTCAGTTAGGATTTGGCATTTCCCGGTTTACGGGGGCAGGAGATCAGCAGGTGACCGGACTCTCCGCAGTACAGACAGAGGTTCTTTTGCATTCTTCTCTGACATTCTTCTTTAGAGAGGTGTGTATTATTCACCTGCATAGGCTCCTCTTCAGTAGGGGAAGGAATGGGACGGGTAGAAATGGAGGGGGTAAATGACCTTTGCCGGTCAGTTCTGTTTTTTTCAGCCTGAGGTTCCCTGAAGCGTAGGTCAACTTTGATACACAATGAAATCATGTCGTTCAGATTAGTAGGAAGCTCTCGAGTGACTAGATCATCCTTTAGTCGGTCTGACAACCCATGCCAGAAGGTCGAGGTGAGGGCTTCCTCATTCCATTTGAGCTCTGATGCTAAAATTTTAAATTGCACGGCATATTGACTGACAGGACGGACCCCTTGTCTCAGTGTCATGATGTTTGATGATGCTGATACAGTACGCCCAGGATCATCGAAAATCCTCCTGAAGGATGACACAAAGCCTGCGTAATTATCCAGCAGCGGATCTGAGCGCTCCCAGAGTGGGGAAGCCCATTCCAAGGCCTGGCCGGATAACAGAGAGACTATATAAGCCACTTTAGTTCTTGCAGTTAGAAAGTTGTCAGGCTGCAGGGTAAAATGTATGTCACACTGATTTAGGAATCCTCGGCAGAGTTTAGGATTGCCGTCAAATTTATTTGGTAAAGGAAGACGTAAGCGGGGAGATGATCTGCCTCCTGTATTCCCAGACGCTGATGCGGATGTAGATGCTGGTACTTCAGGGGTAGAAAAGGAAGTTTGCAAACTATCCTGTCGCTTGGACATCTCTTGCAGAAATTGAGCCATCTGATGCTGCATGCTTTCCAGATTTTCTAAACGACCAGAAATGCACCTGAACAAATCCACTCCTGATCCGTGGCCGGCTCCATGGGGCCAGTGCAAACTGTTATGTTCTGGGTTGCTTGTTGAGCCGGGGTGGTAGCAGGAGCGATCACAGAAGCAGATTTGAAAATAAAACTAGGATTTTTAATAAGTGCTTGAGTAGACATATAATGGGCAGTAAATAAAAGTCCAGGAAAATATAAATGTGCACAAGAGTTCTGTGGTGGGAGCAAAAGAGTTAATGTCCAGGTAGAAACAATTAGAGCTGTCCAAGTGTGCAGGTAGTGAAACTGAAAATAATCAAGCCAGGTTTGCAGGTAGTGAACTGAAAATAATCAAGCCAGGTTTGCAGGTAGTGAACTGAAGCGCAGGATGTCAGCAGGCTCAGGCACTCAGGTATGGGCAAGGGTGATGGAGGAAGCGGGGTAGTCCAGTGGGAACTAGGAGCTGACAGGCAGACTGGCAGACAGCGAATTCACAGGAACAGGAAAGCACAGAGAACTCCCTCTCAGCTAGGCTGAGATACACGTTGCACTGGCAAAGAAGGAAGGCACTGACCCTTCCTAAATACCCCATGCCGTGCTGTTACTGGCCAGAGGGAACATGTGACTCACCAGGATTGGCCAGCCGCATCACATGGCCAGAAGGCAAGATGGCGGCGCCCATGCCAAACGGAACGGAGACGCCGCCAGGCCTCACCAGCGCAGAGTGACAACAGGGCCGCACAACAACGCGCGCAGCCAAAGCCCCCCGCCAGACACCTGCTCCGCCACCAGACAGCCCGCGCCACAACGACCTCACAGGTAACACCCGCCTAGCGCCATGCTGAAATACCCTGGCCGTGACAGGATTACAGTATTGCATTAAATACAAACAAGTACTGTAGCTGGAGCAGTTTAAGAACTGTTCTTCATATCCCAGGCAACGAAGGGTGCACCCTATTAACTATTTCAGCGCTGAACTAGCATTGTATGAGACATGTAAAGTACAGTAGTGTGAGGAAAACATTTTCCTAAAAAGGTGTATAGAAAACTTTGCAATTGTATTCTTGATGTAACCTTGTCCGTTTATCATACTCACGTGAGGTTTTTGTGTATATTTTAGAGATATTAGGGGAATTGCAAAATTAGTCATTTGTTAATTGCCACTAGAGCATACTTACCCATTTATAGTTTGCAGGTTCGAAGTCCAGAGTTCGCTAGTGATCTGCAGGTTCCTGAAAAATAAAATAAACATAAGAAAGGATTCACTATTGCCATCTTTATTGTTATACTATGTTGTCTGATTACATTGTGAATAAACTCATAGTATAGGGTATCACAGCATAATGCCACAATTCACAGATGTATAGGAGGGGCAGAACAAAATGACACCAGCATTAAGCCGCAAAGCACCAGGGCTTTGATTGTGGTCAGTCAGGCTCTAAGAAACCCCCTCTGTGTACAGGTAGGTGCAAGCTGCATATGCTACCTATGCAGAGGCTTATGCATCTGTTTTTATAAGAATGCTACTTTTAAACAAATAGCTCCCAATTACTTCCTCCTCTGCATTGGTGTCTTTGGATTGTAATTTATCTAGTTATGATATGTGGGAAATCATCTGATCAGAAAAAGGGAGATATGCACACAGGGCCGTAACTAGGGTAGTGTGACCAGTGCCATGGCACAAGGCACCACAGGGCAGGGGGCGCTGTTTGTTCCAGTTTATTATCATTCTCACTTGTAGCTTCCTCTTCTTTTATCCCCAGCATCTCCTGGACTCCCTTATCTCTTCCCTGGCCATTCCCCATGAGGCCATGCCCTTTTTTCAGGTGCACTATCTTATGTCACTATTTACAAAATAGGGGGGGGGGGGGGGCACCAATGCTTTCTCTGGCACAGAGCACCAAAAGGTCTAGTTACGGCTCTATACGCACATAATACATACACGATTTTAGGAAGTTGGCCATTATTTTAACATAATACAGCACTTTATCACAATAGTTCAAAAGAGGATGTGGTAAAAAAATGCCAATGTATTCTTATTTTTAACATTAAAACATATAACATCCCTATTTACTTAGTCAGCATGACTATCCCATTTTCAATGTGAGATTACGGACCCATGTTAAGCTTTATGACACAGTCAGGTTAGGGGTCCCTCTCCTGGGGTAGATGGACTCCCTCTTTACACACACACAGCAGCCATAGAAAAAGGATACAAGTCTGGGGTTCTCATACAAACTGGTCGGCGCCAGTCTTTATTGTGACAAATGAATGCAAACATAAACAAAACATAAACATAAGTCCTAGCCCGGCTGGGCACTAGCTACACAGCAGATTCCCTCTCTATAATAATGGTAGGGCCTATTGCCCTCACCATCAAAAAAACATGTGCACAGTACTTACAAGGAAAGTAACCAAGTGTCTCTGAACAGGCTAGTCTGCCTGCTCTCCCAGGTGTGAGACACTCAGCCAAAAACAAACCCTGCTTAAATCAGCCAGTTCCAGGTGGAAGCCCTAATGAGGCTGCTACCAAGCTGAAAGGCCCAAGATTTGGAGTGGCCTGTGGATGGAGCCCTCCCTCTCCTCACATCCACAACCCCAGGACCCAAACCGGCTTTTCCAAAAGCCGACATTACTAGTCTGCTTTCCTAACAGACTTCTCCTGGGGTTTTCAGAACACATCTGACAGGAACCTAGGACATACATAGAAGCCATTCCACACTTCCCCAGTGCTTCTATCACAGTTTGCAGTGTTAGTGCACAGCACACATTCTGGTAATGTCCAAAGGGCAGTGTCTTTCTCAAACAGGGTTAGTGATGCCCTTTGAATTTCACCAAGGGTCAGGCATATTTAGAGATGTCTTTGGATCATCACTAATAGGCATACAGTATCTATTCCCTGACACTAGCTTATTCCCATTCCATGCTTCATTTCTTCTAGTGTAACCATGAGTTATGAATTTTTTATTCTAATGTATGCTTAGAGGCCTATGTACTAAGCCTTGGAGAGAGAAAGAGAGGATGGATATAGTACCAACAAATCGGCTTCTGTCATTTTTCAATCACATCCTGTAAAGTGACAGGAGCTGATTGGTTGGTACTTTATCTCTCTCCATGGCTTAGTACATAGACCCCTTAATGAGCATCTTAACAAACGGTTTTAGACATGTTAACTCCTCACCCATTCTGTTTAGATGATTTTTAGTAAACACTATAAGCCAGATAATTGTTATTTAATATGAAGAAAAGCAGCAGAACATCAGCTCAAAGGACTAGTGGATACGAGGCGTGTATTACAGTACAAGGATAGCAGAACTGATCTGTGCTTCCTATGTAATTGTTGTTTCATAATGATGATTGCATTAAATCTTTACAGCTACAAGCACATTTACAGCAATGTTGACTACTGTATGTATACAGTATATAAATATAATTACTTATATATATATTTGTATGTGTGATAATATTTGTATTAGTGTTTTATTATGCTTTTAGTCTGCATCAGGTCACCTATACTACTGTTCTGCGCAGAACAGTATCAATGATTTACTGATAATAGACAATAAGTAGTGTTCGCAGCATGCTGAGAAGGTGTTAAGCCGTTGAGACAGTGGGAGAGATAAAGCATAATAAAATTTTAGCAGCTACAAGAATAAAACAGTAAAAACTTGTCATAAATAAAATAGGAGCTAAACCATATTTAAAACTTTCTATATTTTTAAGGAAAAACACCCAAAAGGAAAAAGCTTCTTTTGGGTGGAGTTTTCCCTATTTAGGTAGCACAACTTTATCAATCCTTATTTTAGAAGTCAGTCCTGAACTTTATCAATTCTTATTTCAAAAGTCTCTTTTTTTCTAGCTTAGAAACAATGTAACTGAGACCTTCAGTAGTCCTGTTGCACAAGCTTCCTGCGCGAATGCTCTCTCAGTCAAATGATTCATGCCAGCAGTTATTTTTAGAAGGTGCTGTTTCAATTACTTTAATACTTTATTACTTGTACATAAGGTTACAGCACAATGGAGAGGTTATGTGAAGAAAAATGTATCTATGTTAATGAAAGATTCTTTTTTTATATATAAATTCAATTATAACAACACAGATAACTCTGCAAATGGGAGTTTATGAACTCATCTCTAGCAGATTGCTGAAATACTTGGCTTAGTTTAGTCTGTATTGTTCAAATTTATGGGCGGAAGAAACAATCATTTAAAATTTACATTATAAAGAAAAAAATTAGTGGTACGTTTAGTATTGCTTAGTGCAGTGTTTCTCAAAGTCTATCCTCAAATCCCCCTAACAGTCCATATTTTAAGGAAATTCATGTTTGTGATTTATTATTATTATTATAATTGGCTTCAAACAAACATTAACCCTAGTGTTTATGTGTGTGTATATATGTGGTAGGGAATATAGATTGTTAGCTCCACTGGGGCAGGGACTGATGTGAATGGACAAATATTCTCTGTAAAGCGCTCTGGAATATGCATGCTCTATATAAATACTAGGTAATAAATAAATAATAAATTATTAAGTAATCATAGTATTCCTTTTGATTTAACCATCTGTGCTCAAGCTTGGGATAACTTTTTCAATTATATTCTGAACACAAGTCACATTGATGGGATATAGTACCCAATGTATTAAACTGCTGTAGTTCTGTGGCCAATCTCCTATAAACAGAGTTTTTTGCATAAATACCACATTTATCAGGTATCGGGGCTATGCATTAAGATTTAAGAGGGTATCGTAGTAAAGATCAGATATATGCTGTGGCCCCATAGAAGTCCCCAGTCTCTGAGCCAATCAGCTCTTCCTCCATTCATATCAATGGGAGTGACCAGTTCTGGTTATTTTGGGTAGGTATGTGCACCAACCTCCGTGTTTTGATTTTTGTTTTTTGATCTGTATTTTGTTTAAAAAATTTATAAAAACTGCTAAAATCACATAATTTGGGCTTTTTTTGTTCCTACAGTACATCTCTACATCTTATTAACTTCAATAACATTAATTTCCACTTATTTCCAGTCAATTTTGACCAGCTCACAGATCACAACATGGCACATAAGGAAACACATGTATTCATTAATCAAGAGGCCTGAGGGAGATGGAGTATGCATGTAGTTAAAGGCAGGGAAAGGAAGTGATGATTCATAGTAAATTTAATAAAACATTTTTTATTCCCAACCATATTTATGAGGGAGGAGGGGAGAGCATGGTTGAAAAATATTTCCCATGTTTTGCCCACAAAATCAACTTGGTGGTTCAGAATATTTTATAAACAGAAAGGGGCATGCAGGAAATGCTATCTGTGGCCATAAACATTTTGGCATTCAGCAACCGCATGTCAAAGATTGCAGCAGCTGTAGCAGTTCAACTTCCAACATGGCACATCAAGAGACCAATGTTTTTGAGGCCTGAGGGAGTTTGAGTATGTATGTAGTTGAAGGAAGGGAAAGGAAGGGTTGATTAGTAGTAAATTAAATTAAATTTTTTGATTCCGAAGCAAATTTATGAGGGAGGAGGGGAGTCATTTACAAAAAAATATTTTACTCAATCACGTCAGTCCTTGCCCCAGTGGAGCTTCTCGGTGATTCCATTTTTTTTTAAAAGAATCAAAGGGTCATGCAGGAGATGATGTCTGTGGCAGCACACAAAATGGAAGCTCTGAACAGGAAGGGGGCAGAAGAATTTTAAAGTTCAGTACTAAAGATCTCTTATTATTGTGCTTGTGGGATTATATATGGGAAAGCTGGGAGGGGTTGAGGGAGAACATCTCCAGATACCATCACAAAATAGCCTCTCCATTTTTTGTTTGAGTTGCATCTGACCAAACATGGCTGTTATGATCAAGGAAAGCCAAGCCCACCAGGTTGGTTTCTAAAATCAAATTGAATAATGACATGAGTATTTTGCAAGTATGCCAATTTGTGATTTTAGTTTAAATAAATACAGTATGAAACTTAGAAAAAAAAGGAAGCATCAGAGCAGCAGCACAAAAGAAAGGCAGTTTAAAAAAATATAGGACATCTATGAAACATTTGCATCACAGCAGTGGCAGACAGGATGGCAGTTTAATAAACTATAAAATTAATAATGTCAGGCAGCAATGCCCCAAACAGCACATAATGTAAAAAAAGAGGTGCAAATCCATCCATTGTCCTTGGGCCCTTCCACCCACCCTTATGTTGTATATAGTAAATATGACATGCACAGTTTGACAAACTAATCACTTCAGCAACAGGGACTGGCAAATGTGGCTGAAGTGATTGGTTTGTTTGGGGCCCCACAAAACAAGCTACCAGCGGGCAGCTGACATTGCTGGCAATGATCTCTCCATGCACAAACTGACTTTACAGAGGCAAGATGTTGTCGCCATCACCCTCATCAGTGTGTACATCATTTTCACACAATATTAATTTGTCCTCACTGGAATCCACCTTTACAGCCTTAGGTGCCTTTGTAATTTTTGTGTGTAATTGGTGGTAAAGGTCCTCCACGTGAAATTTGTATTTCATTTTCATGAACATCATCTTTTCCATATTTTGAGGAAGTAGCCTCCTATGCCGATTGCTGACAAGGTTCCCGTCTGTGCTGAAAACTTTTTCTGAGTACACACTGGAGGGTGGGCAGCTCAAGTAAAGCAAAGCCAAATTGTGCAAGGGCCTCCAAATTGCCTATTTTTCCTGCCAGTAGTGAAACGGACTATTTGACATGCCTATTTGAACACTATCATTAAAATAGTCCTCAATCATTCCTTGAATAGTAACCGTATCAGATGGAGTCACGTAGAGGTCTCATTAATTGTAGACTCGACCAGATGTCAAAAATTGGTGGTGTTGACTCATCTGCATCAGCAGTGGGTCTTTTTTTGGGAAAGTTTATTTTTTTTTCCTGGCAGCCGCACTTGCTGGAGACACTGAAGGAGGAGCCATCGCTGTATCATGTACAGCTTGAGCTGACAATTTCCATACCAACAGCTTTTTGCATCTCTTCAGATCTCTTCAGAGTGCACACATGTTGTGGAAGGAGGCCCCTCTTCGAGTACAGTTTTGGAAAGGTCAGGCTCGCACATGGCACCTGCAAACACACTTAGACTCTTCTCAGGGATTTGTGACATTTCTGAGTGCACAGTTAGTTCCTGTGACTTAACAAACCACCAGTCATAAATAAAGGTCAAGGCCTTAGCCTTTCCTTGCCACTTCATGTGGTGAAAGGCATATTGCCAATTTTAAGTCTTTCTGCAGATAACTTTCCCTTTGATGTTTTTTCTTTACCAATGTAAATGATTAGTTCTTTGATTTTAGATGCCCTGACTCAATCCCTGTATGCCCGTGGGCATCGGCTTTAGTAGATGACGTAGACGGACTAGTATCGTCATGACTGGTAGCACTGGCAGCAGCTCCAGTCCTAGTATGTGGTTCCTGCTCTCCTCTCAACTGATCATTCTCCATATCAACAAACACGAATGAAGTGAGTTACACACACGTCAATTTGTACCAATTTTAAATATTACACTGCGGTATCAATGACCTACAGTGTCACTATATTTTTTTATGAATAAGAAAAGAATAACACACTGCACTACTGTGCTGCCACTTACAGTGTCACAAGATTTTTTATTAATAAGAATAGAATAACACACTGCATTACCACTTACAGTGTCACAAGATTTTTTTCTGAATAAGAAAATAATAACACACTGCACTACCACTTACAGAGTCAAAAGACTTTTTATGAATAAGAAAAGAATAACACACTGCACTACCACTTACAGAGTCACAAGATTTTTTATGAGTAAAACACTGTGCTACAACTTACAGTGTCATAATATTTTTTCTGAATAAGAAAAGAATAACACACTGCGCTACCACTTACAGTGTCACAATATTTTTTATGAATATGAAAAGAATAACACACTGCGCTACCACTTACAGTGTCACAATATTTTTTATGAATATGAAAAGAATAACACACTGCGCTACCACTTACAGTGATGTAATTATGTTTTATCTATTACACATGTTATTTAGCACTTTGTTGTGATCTTGTAGTCGGCGTCTAGACTAATCATTTATTCACGATTGAGGAAAGAAGTGAAAAGTTGAATATTACATTGCGCTGCCACTTACAGTGTAACAAGATTTTTATGAGTAAAACACTGCGCTACCACTTACAGTGTCACAATATTTTTTAGGAATAAGAATAACATACTGCGCTATGACTTACATGTTACAATACGTGGATGATAAACTGTGGTCTGGCCAGCAGTCTCACTGAACAATAACAGCACAGCTAAGTTGCTAACACACACACACAAAAAGAAAATAATATCTTTTTTTTTTTGAGGAATGCTAATTTTATATTTCACATTTTATTATTTTTACACTATTGGAAAGCACCCCAGGACGAGGCAGCAGCCCATTGATGATCAACAGAGTACCCCTTTATGGATAAAAAAGCACCCCTGCGGACCAGCAGAGCGCAGACAGATCACCTGCAGAGTCACAAATACCTGGATGATAAACTGTCCGGCAGTGTCACCGAACAATCATAGCATAACTAGTTACTACCTAGTAACTACCTGGGTAGCACACACACAGAAAAAAAAAATATAAATATGATTTTAAGTTTAACTTTTATTTTTTATATACTGGCTGAGAGCACCCCTGGATTGGATTGACAGAGCACCCCTGGATGACATAGCACCCCTTTATGACCTGCAGCCCTAGCCCATTGATGGACAGGTCAACACAGCAGCACCCCTTTATGGACAACACAGCAGCCCCTGCCCCTTGATTGACAGGACAACAGTGAGTGACACAGCAGCGCACCTCCCACTTTATGTACTGCAGGCCCGGCCTGACAACACTGCACCCTTGAACAAATAATTACAAGTCACTGACAACAACACACAATGCACCCTAGGAGAACAGAGCACCGATTACCGGGAACTTTATACAATCCAAAACCCGCGAGAATCTGACAGCGGGCTGATGCCATTTTGCCTCATTTTGGATTCCTCGGATCCTACTCAGATCACCTATGTTCGGGTGGGTTTGGTTCTCGGAAAACCGGACCCGCTCATCTCTAATTTTGGGGTTAGGCATTCTATAGAGAGCAGTAGTGTTCGTGGGGATTGGAAATAGTTTTTTATTTTACCAGGACTACATGGGCCAAAGAGGAGGCCACCCAAGGATTTGGTAAGTATGTAATTGCCATTTTTTTTTTTTTAAAGTAAGGAATACCACCTTTGGTGTCCGTGCACTGTGATTAGTTTAAGATTTTCTTTACAGGTGGACTACAGATGCTAGCATTACCTTAATATCCGGGCATGCAGGTACTTGTTAAACAGCATGTCAGGGCTGGCTTGCTGGGAACTGTAGTCCACCTGTAAAGAACAATATTATTAACATATTATTTTCGATTACCCATGTATCTAAAGCCCAGGGGCTGCATAGAAGACTACAAGCAGTATCTAAACTAGCGGCTTTGGAAAAGTGTGTTGGTAACATATTTTATTTTCTACTAGGTTTTTAATTGTTAGTTCTTGATTAATGAAAACATTCTAAAGGGACGTATAGTTTACTAAACTATCATAATGTTTGCTGTGTCACTATGTTTCATATGTTTTATGGATGTGCTATATTCTTTTAAACTACCATGTGTTTGTGCCGTTGCTTTGTCGCTTAGTTTAGGCAGCAAACTCGCTGCAGCCTTTGGCAAATATTGGTGAAAACAATATTGTGAGCTGCAAGCTGGTAATAATTGACTGGAAATGATAGGAAATTATTGATTATAATAAAACTAATGGAAAATAAGTCCAAACTACATGATTTTAGCTGCTTATATAATTTTTATATAATTTTTTAAATAAATTCTGATACAGCCTAAAACATTTGAGGGTTGAATTGCCAAAACCAAAATGCAACGAAAATTTAGGACCAAAACTAAAACCATAACACGGGGTCTAATATATACATATGTACAGTACATATAGACATATATACATATATATATATATATAACCATGTCACCAGGTCGATCACCCTAATCTCCTGCCTCAGCCATCTCTACCCCTGTCCTCAGGTCCCCATCCACATGCTCATGTCTTAAGTCATCTGTGTATCTCCCCTCTCCCCTAGTTTGTAAGACCCTAGGAGTAGGGTCTTGCTCCCTTCTATCTTACAACCCTTCTCTCTAGCACTTCAATGACAGCCTTCACCTTCCCACCTGTATTGTGTACTGAGAATTGTGGTGCTAATTGTTATTTGTGCTCTGTTTATGCTTTGGTTACTGTATTATAATGTAATGTAATGTTCTGTGTACCCTGTACTGTCCTCAGGCCCGTCAAGAGCCGCGCCGGGCCCCTGTAAAAAGGGTGCGTGGTCTAATCATGAGAGGCGTGGACATGGCCCCTTCGAGAAAACAAAACAAGTCTTGCAGTCTGCGCGCTGGTGAGGGGGCGCAGTGAGCCCCCTCAGCCTGGCGCATAACCAGTGGAGGGTGCGAACAGCTTGATCACTTCCCCTACATGCATAGGAGACTGCTGTGGCTGCCTCTTAGCAGCTGCAAGCAGCCTCCGAGTACAGCCCAGCACACACCAGCGTGTGCTGGGCTGCAGTGATGTTCGAGCGGGGGAGGGGGGGAGTAATGCCAGACCCGGGCCCCTGCCAGGCCCCTCCACCAAGCCCGGGCCCGGATAATTTGTACCTGCCGCGCCCCCCTCTCGGTGCCCCTGACTGTCCTACTGTTGACATATGTATGGCGCTGCAGGCCACTTGTGACACCTTATAAATAGGGGTGTGCACTGGCCACTTTTCATGTTTTGGTTTTGCATCTGGATCTTTCTTCGTGTTTTGGATCTGGATTGGTTTTGCCAAAACCACCCTTCCATGTTTTGGGTTCTGGGTTTTGTGTTTTGGATCTGTTTTTTTTTTTTTTTTTTTAAAAAGCATAAAAACAGCTAAAATCACAGAATGTGTTGATTTTTCTGCTCCTTTGCTATTATTAACCTCAAAAACCTTAATTTCCACTCATTTCCAGTCTATTCTGAACACCTCACACCTCACAATAGTGTTTTTATGTCCAAAAGGTTGCACCAAGGTAGATGGATGACTATGCTAAGCGACACGAGTGGGCAGCACAAACACGTGGCCCATCTAGGAGTGACACTGCAGTGGCAGACAGGATAGCAGTTTGAAAAACTAGGCCGCAAACAGTACATAATGCAAAGAAAAAAAAGAGGTGCAAGATGGAATTGTCCTTAGGCCTTCCCACCCACCCTTATGTTCTATAAACAGGACATGCACACTTTAACAAACCAATCATTTCAGCGCCAGGGTCTGTAACATGACTGTGGCGGAAATGATTGGTTCGTTTAGGCCCCCACAAAACAAGCTGGCAATTAATCTGTCCCTGCACAAACTGGCTCTACAGAGGCAAGATGTCGTCCTCATCCTCCTCATTCACCGATTCCTCACCCTCTTCAGTGTTGTGTACATCCTCATCCTCACAGAGTATTAATTCGTCCCGCTAGAATCCACCACCACAGGTCCCTCTGTACGTTCTGGAGGCTGGTCTCCCTGGAAGAGTTGATAATTCATTTTTATGAACATCATCTTCTCCGCATTTTGTGGAAGCAACCTCCTACGCCTTTTGCTGACAAGGTTCCCGGCTGCACTAAACACTCTTTCGGAGTACACACTGGATGGGGGGCAACTCAGGTAAAATAGAGCCAGTTTGTACAGGGGCCTCCAAATTGCCTCTTTTTCCTGCCAGTACGGACTGTCTGACATGCCTACTTGGATGCTGTCACCGATGTAATCCTTTAACAGACAGACGCACGCTTGTCGCTGCTGCTTTGAGGATGCAGGTGCGGCTACTGCGCATACATTTCACACACAAACACAGAAAAAAAGAAGATTTATTTATTTTGGTTCGAGCACACTTTGGGGGTTACACCACCCTTTAACAGACAGACGCACGCTTGTCGCTGCTGCTTTGAGGATGCAGGTGCGGCTACAGCCCACACATTTCACAAAGACAGAAAGAAAAAGAATTTGTAATTTTTTGTGGAGCACAATTCACAAACACACAATTCACAAACACAGGAAATATTTTTTTATTTTGCTTGGAGTGCACTTTGGGGGTTACAGCACCCTTTAACGGTCAAGCCAGCCGGCCCTTTACCTATGACACAGGCGTACGCTTGGTGCTGCTCCTTTGTTGATGCACGTGCAGCCACAGTGCACACAATTCACAAACACAGAAAATATTTTTTTATTTGGTTTGGAGACAACTTTTGGGGGTTACAGCACCCTTTAATGGTCAAGCCAGCCGGCCCTTTACTTATGACACAGGCGCACGCTTGGCACTACTTTGTTGATGCTACTGCGAACACAATTCACAAACACAGAAAAAATATATTTTTTTTTGCACTTGGGGGGAGCACCCCTGATGGACAGAGCACCCCCTGGACAACACTACAGCACCCCTTTAGGACTGGGACACTGCACAGGACTTTGGAGTGGACACAGCCCCTATGGACAACTGACTGCACAACACAGTCCAGCCAGCCCCTATGGACTTTGGAGGAGTGGGCACAGCCCCTATGGACAACTGACTGCACAGCACAACACAGCCAGCCCTTATGGACTTTGGAGGAGTGGACACAGCCCCTATGGACAACAGCAGCACAGCGCAGTGCAGCACAGCACAGCACTACACTGCACTACACTGCACTACACAGCCCAGCCAGCCCTAACTCCCACCCTCCCTCTTCACTGTCCACAGCCGAGTGAGAAAATGGCGCTGACGTGGGTACCTTATATAGAATCCAAAACCCACGAGACCCGGAAGGCGGGATGATGAAGTTTTGCCTCGATTTCAGATCCGAGTCAGGCGGGAAAAGTCGAGCCTGACTCTAATCGGCCTCGGATCGGGGGGGCTCGGGGGGGTTCGGATTTCAGAAATCCGAACCCGCTAACCCTTACTTATAAATAATATGTAATAATAATATTATGAACACTCCTCCATCCTCTCTCTCCACAAAACTCCCTTCAATTTGCTTGTGTGTGTGCCAGCCTTTTTATAATGAGTTTTTGTGTTTTACAGTTCATATGGTATGTTTTGCCCAATAGGGGTACATAAGGAAGTGTTTGTTGATTTTGTAGGTGAATTTGAAGTGTGTTTTCCTAATTGACCATGTTTACACTCTTGAAAATCAACATTGCATTCAATTTTTAAATCAATTTCAAAATCAAATGTTAGTAAATAAGAGATTTGGCCAGTACTTTCTACAGTTGATTTTGAGTCGATAGAAATTGACTAAAAAATTCCACTTTAGTAAATATAGGTCTTGTTCTGCAAATACTGTGTTATTTAATATTGACATCAAATTGACTGCTGAACCCCATTAGGCTCTGTCTATCTAAAAAAAATCTAGCACAGGATGAAAGGCAAAATGCAGGATAATTGCTTTTATTTTAAATATTAAAGAACTTTATTGTAACACTCAACAAACAATGCAACAATAATATGTTTTAGAAATGAAGGTGGATGTTCTTGCATACAGGTAATCTACATTTGGCAATATTAAATCAAATATTACACTTTTTTATATTTGCCAGCTCCCAATTAGCTTTTTTTTTTCCTAAATTGAGTCAACAGTTTTGATCTTAAAAAAAACTGACCTGTGTGTTCTAGAGACAATGTGAGTGTCTTCGCAATGGTAACTGCTTGCAACCAGTTTCCACAGATATATAGACAATACCAGCGCAATTGCAGCATTCTCTAGCCTTTTATAATTTACTAAGCTAAACACAGTGTCAAAAATGCTGAGACTTCACACTTTAGAACAAAATTTGCCTTTCCAATTTCCCCCCTTGAAATGTCTAGAAAGTTACTACAGATTTTCTAAGCTTTTAAAACTGTCACAAATCTACCAAAACAAATACCCCAAAAAACATACTACCTACTCTCCCCAAATGGCGAGGAGGCTCCCAAATCTCGGGTGTTGCTCCTGCTCCTGGTGCCCCCCCTTGTGTCAAACAGCCAGACTCCCCCTTGTGTCAATTAGGCAGAGACCCCCATTTGTCAATCAACCAGACCCCCCTGTTTGTCAATCAACCAGACCCCCCCATTTGATCAGCTTGATTGCTACCCCCGCAGGCATAGGAGACTGCTGTGGCTGCTTCTTAGCAGCTGTGAGCAGTCTCCCACTCCCAGTGCAGCCCAACACACAGCAGCATGTGCTGGGCTGCTGTGATGTAAGAGGGGGGGAGCGGTGCCCGGGTAATTAGTACCAGCCCCCCTCTCGGCGCCCCTGGCAGTGTGACATCATCACGTCACGTCGCGTGAGGCCAGTAGAAGTGATTAGATGCAGCAGTTGAGGCGGAGCAGTGTGTTAGTCCTCCCGGTCCTTACCAGACGAGCTGCAGAGGCGGCCATGAGTGGTAATCGCTTTATATTTGTGGCAGTCTGGCTAGTGGGTGGTCTGGACCACCCCTTAGTTTCGCCTATGCTTCCCAAGTGACGTGACCGAACTAGAAGGCCAATGATGCAATTTGCACTGAATTGCATCATCATAGCCCTGACTCCACTTTATAATACTGGTAATCTAGCATTGCATAGTGGGGATGGAGCCATGATGAAACAATGCACCATCGCACCCCTGAACCACTCACCAATGCGGATGGAGGGAGCAGCCAGATAGTTGGCAAGTATGCCCTAAATTTAGTTGCCCTAGAAAGCAGGGGCATATCCTGTGCATTCTCCATCCAGGTCCTCTCTGCTCTAGCTAGCAGTGCAAGTGAGTAGACTCTGGCACTGTGCCAGGGCTTACTGCACATGCGAAAGTCTCTGGGAGAATGGCATGGCGGCCATTTTTCCAGCAATTTTATTTACTACGCATTCTCTAAACACCATGTCATTTTTCCAGTTAATTGTGCAGCGCTGCGCAGCTGACCTGGGACTCTGGAGAGGTAAGTATTTAAAAACAGAGCTGTAGGGTGTGCATTGTGAGCTCCCCTGGACACAGGAGCCTGTGGGCACCACACACCCTGCCTCCTTTATCGATATGCCATTGCTAGAGAGGCATTTTGGGTAAAGCACAGGAAAATGAACGTACCCTATAGATGCACAGGAAAATGAGGGTATTCTATAGGTGCACAGGAAAATGAGCATACCCTATAGCTGCACAGAAAAATGAGCTTACCCTATAGGTGCACAGGAAAATGAGCGTATTCCATAAGTACACAGGAAAATGCGCAAAGGTTTCCTATTGCATTAAAATTTAAAGTGCCTGAGTTGGGAGTAAAGCCAAAAAAAACAAGTAATTTTGCATGTGGGAAAAACCATGGTGCACTGAAGTAACTGGGCTTGTCAGATTTTGAGACATCTACTGATGTGTGGATATATAACTCTGCAATATCAACACCTTCACACACATTATGATTTCCAACAGGTTATGGACCCAGACACACAGGTGTAAAATACCCAGATGCCCAAAGTAGTACACAGATGCCATCTTAAGCACATGTGTAGTGCAAACTGCATAAAAAGACAAACAGTAGCAGAGACAGCACAGTGTGTTTCCAGTGCAATGTAGCAGCAGTGAAGTACAGAAGTTGCACAGTCATGTCTGTAAGAAGCAAAAATACAGGCACTACACCCATACTGGGGATTATCAAGCTAAAAGGTACAGAACATTATACAACCTGTAAGTTTGCTATGGAAATGCAATTAAAGCATGAAAGTTTGTGAAATGTCACTGTAGAACCAGATGCACATTCAAGCCCAGGTGACATAGAAAGAGACATGGGGACCATAGACTTACTGTAAGTGTAGAGCAAAATATGTATGCTATAATATATGGGAAAGAGTTGGCAAAAGACATGTGGACAGCACTGCAAGCAGCATGTCAAGATGAAGGTCTCATAAGGAGGATACATTTAAGACGTTTAATGTATGACACCAATTTGAATGAATGTAGCAGTTTGAAAGATTACATAGGCAAAAATATGTTGGTCTCCCAGCAACTAATGTCTGTTGGAGTGCAAGTGGATGATGAAGAGATTGCAACAGCAATGCTGCAGAACTTGACGCCTGAGTTTGACTTGTTTGTTGTGGTGCTAGAGGCAAACACAGAAAATTAACAACAGAGCAAAGTTATTACAGTTTCAAGAATGTGTGTGCTGTGATTTGACTAATGAGACAACTGCATTACATACAAAGAGAGAATTAATTTATAAAATGTACATTCAAGTGTTAAAAATTTTACAAGATAAGTCACAAAGCAATTAAGTTCAAACAAATGAATGTAAATCCTTTACAAAACCAGAAAATGAAATGGCAAAGATGAGTCACAGCCCTCAGTGTTACACATAACTTTAGAAAGGATTTCTGGTATATCGATTCAGGTGCAACAAGGCATTTCAGCTACAATGACGAATAGTTCACCAAGTTAATCAAATGCAACCCTATCACTATCAAAGAAATTGGCAATTAAGTCCTTACAGCTACTAAAGTTGGGACAATTAATGTTCACTTAACAATTGAGACAAGTACAAAAGTCACAGAGATTCAAGATGTGCTTTATGTACAAGAAATGGGGACAAATCTTATCACCATCAGTGTCCTAGAACAGAGGCCACAGAGTTTGCTTTGCTAAAGGAAAGTGCATTGTGAGAAACAGTAAAGGGACTATCATAGCTACAGGCACAAGGTGTCAGCTATTGTACGTACTTGATACACAGCACTGTTACACGATGATGACAACCAGGGGCGGATTGGGTTGGAAAACCAGCCCGGGAAATTTCTGGAAGCAGCCCTATTTGGGGCGTGGTCTAATGAGTGGGCGGGTACTATCAAGGGGGGCGGGATTCTTCCTCAGACAGCCTGATTCTGAGTTGGATGCAACTATTATATATTCTAAAATCAAAGCACAAGAAGTAGCAAATAGTATAGTAGATTCTTACATGGGGATGTAGTTGACATCCCGGGGTCAGGATGCCGGGGCTCATAATACCAGCCCCACAATCCAGATGGTAAGTATTAGGTTTAGGGGTTAGGTTTAAGGTTAAGGGTTAGGCACTAGGGGGAGGGTTAGGCTGCAGGGGGAGGGCTAGGGTTATGCTACTGGGGGAGGGGGGCTACATAGGGTTAGGTTTAGGCTGTGGGAAACGTGTGTTAGTGGGAGGGTTAGGGGTCAGGGTTAGGCAACCAGAGATACCACCGTCAAATCAACAGGCTTCTCTGGGCAAATACATCACAGGATCGTCACAACAACACCAAGCCACGCTTGGAGCAATGACGTTCCTGTGAAGCGATTGAATTCGGATAAAATACTGGGAAAGATGCCAACCACAAAATTCTTTGGTCCATGCTAGGACTGATACGGTGGTTTCAACTGAAGTAGAGAGTTATTCACACCTAAAGCAATCAATTCTGACACCTGTTCAATTTTGACATTTTAAGGATCTAAATAAGTGCACTATTTGTTTGGCAGAGATAGATAGATAGATAGATAGATAGATAGATAGATATGAGATAGATAAATAGATAGATATAAGATAGATAGATACATATGAGATAGATAGATAGATAGATAGATAGATAGATAGATAGATAGATATGAGATAGATAGATAGATAGATAGATAGATAGATAGATAGATAGATAGATAGATATGAGATAGATAGATAGATAGATAGATAGATAGATAGATAGATAGATATTAGACAGATAGATCCCATTGATGAAGTCATAAGACAAAACGCGTTGGGGGTGTATGCTGGTACTTCATGAACTATGGACTACTACGTCTCTTTCTTATTCAGATAAGGTGCTATTTTTTAATCTGCTACAATTTTTATTTTTAAAATATATTTTACTGCCTTTTTTGTTTCATTATTCATGTATCTTAAGGGATTTTATTAGCCTTTTAGGTGGAAATCCTATATTTGTTTATAATAAATTGGCATATTTTTATATATAGTTCTTACACTGGTATTTATTGCACTAGCACTTTTTGCTTTCACCATATATTTATTGTTTGCCTAATAGGATTGCACTAATATTTTGAATAAGCATTGGTTATTTTCATAAAACCCCATACATCATTTTATTGTGTTGTTGCCCTAATACGTGGTACTTACTGGATACAAACAATTTTTATGTATAAGGTTCCTACCACACTGCAGTTCCGTTAATTTTTAGACAGTAAACTTGTTGCTCTATTGTCAATTTACACTTTGTCTATATATATATATATATATATATATATATATTTAAGGAGTCATATGTCACATCACATCATGTGAATAAATTGTGACTCACAGTGTCACTGCCAGTTGCGGCCTCTCGCTCCAGTCCATACAGCCCTGCCACTCCTGCAGCCTGCCCCTTCTCCTCTTCCTGGTTCCTGCGCAAGAGGCTGCTGGAGGCGGAGCCGTGAGGTGTCACTCGTGTGCTCTGAAATGCCCCACGGGAGGAGCTGCTGCGGCTCTGCGTACACAGCAGCCCTCCCCCTACCATCTCACTACTGAATGAGCTTCTGCGCATGACCGCTGTGCTTCTGGAGCTGAGCTCCGATCGCGGTAGCGGCAGTTAGAGCCTCCGCTGCCGCCGGCCAGTCAGTGTGTGTAAAGTGTCCCAGCAGGGGGGAGAGGGGACCGGCCCAGCTGGAACTTTCCCGCAGTCCCGGTGGCCCAATCCGCCCCTGATGACAACTCAGTCAAAGTCACTGGAACACTGACATAGAAGATTTGGTTATCTTGGATACAACAGTGTGCAGAAGCTACAGAGCAGGATGATCACAGGAAAGTTGGTGACTAATGTGTAGAAACATGTACGTAAGAGCTATATTGCAGGAAATAAAGGTGCTATCCATTTCCAAAATAAACAAACAGAGCTACCAACCCACTTAAAATACTACATTCATTTAGGATGTGTTTGGCATCCTGCCAGTCGGGATGACGACGCTTACAATACCGGTGCCAAAATCCTGATGCCAGCATCCCGACCGCCGGGATGCCGTAAGTAAGTAGTTGGGTTGGGGGAGGATTAGGGTTAGGTTTAGGGGTTAGGGTTAGGCACTAGGGAGAGGGTTAGGCACCAAAGAGGAAGGCTTAGGAGTAGTGTAGGGATGTTAACCCTGTCGGGATCCCGGTATTTTGACTGCTGGGATCCCGACTGTCAGCATTTTATTCCCAACCCCATTCATATGAGCTGAGAATATATCTGAACCAGAGTCTATCAGCAGGAAGTTCAACCACAGAAAAGGTATTCTACAAGAACTAATATTGGCAAGCCACCTAAAAGGTATGATGAGGAATTTGCAAACCTTGCATTCAGTGAGTCTCAGGATATCCAGAAGACAAACCAAAAGTCTGATTGATGTGAATGGAATTCCAAGATAGGAAAAGAGACTTTGCAAGAATTACAAGTGTGAAAAGCATTAAGAAAAGTGGCAGAGGTTCCAAATATCGTGAGTTGAGAGACTGTTGTTATGGCCCATGCTGTCTTCCGATAAGGCCAAGTTGAAGTCATGTGATGTGTTGATGCCCTTTCATGTGTTTATTGAGTTATACAGTTTATAGAGTTATACAGAAAAGCTGAAATTAAATGTTTGTGTACCATGGTATGAAACCTCTATTCACTCAAGCTCCACTCCAATTACCAGTATACATGTAACATTCAGCATGGCTATACCTGCTATTCTTCAATAAACCAAAACCACTGTTTAAGTGGAATGGGTATGAAATACCACCGGCCGGCGGTTCGATTCCCGTCAGCGGCAGCCCGACATGAGCAGAGTTCGAAGTAGCGGAAGCCCGACAGCGCTGAAATCCCAATCGTGGATAGGTGAGAATCTACTAACCTAACCTAACCCCCCTAACACTAACCCTCCTTAGGGGTGCCTAACCCTAACTTCCCCCCCGAGTGCCTAACCCTATCCACCCCCTTCCCCGCTGCCTAAACCTAAGTCCGCCGGGGGGGTGCCTAACCCTAAGTCCCCCCCGGGGGTGCCTAACCCTCCCTCTCCCTAGCCTAACCCTAACCCTCCCGGGGGGGTGCCTAACCCTAAGTTCCCCCGGGAGCCCTAAACCTAACCCTCCCCCCCCCCCGCGGCGCCCGGCATCACTACGATCGGGATGCCGGGCGCCGGTCTCCCGGCGTCGGGGAAATGCAGGCATCTACATCTAGACGCCCGACATTTCACCCTTTGCGGGATATGACAGTCGGGAAGCCGGCTGCCGGTATTTAGGCAGTCGGCTTCCCGATTGCATACCGTTTAAGTAACTGGGATGTTCTTAGTCCCCTGGTGTGTGCCTATATAACTCTGCAACATCAACACCAGCACACACAATTTCAACTAAACCCTATGTCAATCTGCCGCTAGAGGTAAAGCACTGCACAGATAGCTAACCTTCAGACTACTAAGTTAAAAAATATTAAAATAAAGACAGGACATGGACACCGAATAATTTATTGAAAAAAAAAATCCCCATATAAAATCCATTGTTCGGGTCCACGATTCTTTGCAAAACAAAAAACCTGAAGGAACTGGCAGCTGGCACATCCACAATGAAATGACAGGTCACTTGCAGACACTGCCGTAGAAATAATTGGGGAAGCACTGATTGGCTGAGAGCATGAGAACGGTTTCTATAGCAGTGCCCTCTCTCAGATGTATGTGTACTCACAGTGTCCTGTGGGAGAAAGCTGCTGCTGTAAAGTGATGCTTTCAATGTTGCAAATGTGATTTGTATGAATCCGATGTAGCTCTCAAAATGGAAATTTCGATACCAGCTGATGAAAGTCATAGGCATAAGGTCCCAAATGTGTTCCTTAGCATTTTATTGATTTCCTTAGAGCAGAATGACTATTTCTTATGTTTTTTCATGTTTAACTTATTTGATTTGGGACCACTATTGTCACAGCAGCTTGGGTCAGGCAACATTGCACACGGGCATAATTATTAATTGTTATCTGGTCAATTGCTTATATTAGTTTCTATGCTGCAAGTGGTTGCTGTGAGCAGTTCAATATTGAAAGTAGGTTGACTAGGAGTTCTCTTTAGGTCAGGATATGTATGATTCATGTGAGAGTTCCATTTTTGCACTGAATAGGTTTTATTTTAACTGCTGTAGGTTTTATATGCTGTGGTTTATGAAACACAATGGTCTTCTTCCTCATACAAATATTGACTACATTATTAGCACATTGCAGCAAATGTCCGCAGGACAGCATAAACCAAATTGCCTTTACTTTTGGTTAATGAAGATTCACATGAGAACGAAACCTCTAGTATCAAGAAAAAAGATTTTATCTTCTATATGAAACTAAAAATATGCTAGCCCCAAAGGCCGTGTGTTTATTGGTGACGTCATGAAGTGTCAGAGTATTCTGGGAATCCTCCTGCTGATGGATATTCGTATTATTGGGGTCAAAATAGGCACTGCTTACTTAATAACATTACCCATTCATTTCACATAGCACAGCACTAACAAAACACTCAATTTCTGGCCTGAGGGATCACTATTTTTTCAGTGCTGTCAATTTACCCACCACTCACTACACTTGTATGTCAGTCTTCTCATCGGGAACTGCATATTTCTTTGAAACAACCTAGAGGGCAAGCCATAAAAATAGATTAGCTGGGGGAACAATCCATGTTGTTTGCTCAGTGATAGACCTAAGCTTTGGCCCTGTGGGAATACATTTAGCTGAGTGTGTGGTTTCCATTGCGTTTTCACAAACAATTAAATAAATAAAATTAGCATTAAACACATGTATACTAAGGTAAAGGTGAGTCCCTATTCTTACATGTACATAGCACACTATGGGGCATATTCACGCGTTTTGTTTGCTTTTTGCATGGGAGGATAATGGTACTGCGGACACTGTGCCTAACTTTGAATTTGAGCGCTCCTGATTTGAGAACCAAGCTTCCATGTATCATATAAAAGCCTCTCCCCATGTGATTACAACATCCATTTGGAAGACGCTGCTGCTGAGAGAAGAGGACAGAAGCGGATCCGATTGGTGATATTGTTCTTTTTCTGTTTAAACACATACCCCCTGCCATCGCACCCCCCCCCCCCCGATCCTGTATATTTGTATTATTGTAGGCAAAAGCTGAATAAACTTGAGAATAGGTAAGAATACTGGGTTTTTTTGCTGATTGGCTGGGCATTTTATTTAGAATTTTGGGTCAGCTGGTTAGTGGAGCCAATTGTATGCTTGAAGGTGTGGCCAGGTGATTGGCATATATTGGTTGGTTTGCATGAGGGCAGCCTCTTTTTCTGGATCTTTGAAACCCACCATCCCGCCCATTACCGGTTTTGTTTTGTCACACTAACTTTTTTTTCACAATTTAGGGGAGACGCAGCATGGCAGGAGTACACTGCAACTCAGTGGCTTTATGTGGTGTAAGAAAGCATTGTGGGGGCACTTGCCCTCAATGTCCATGGTGAATTTATCCTTTTCTGTGCGAGGGGACCTGGGTATTTTTGTAACAGAAGCATTTCGGATTGGCCCAGGAGAGAAGTGAGACCCTCACATCGTAAGTGAGTTTAGAGGGGGGACCAATCAGTCGTCCCCCGAGTTTATTGGGTTATTTGAAAGCTAGAACTCAGCTTGCAGCGTTTCTTAGCCACCCTGGTGACTTGTAAATCCCTGTTCAATGCTAACCATTCCTCAGCATGATGATATGTATATAAGGAGTCCCTCTGTATGTTGTACACTTGCTTCCTGTACTCTGCAGCAGACATGCTGTAGGTTATGATTTACAAACTGCCTACGTTACAGATTGTACCAGGTACTTTAAGTTTGAAGCACACGCTGCTAAATTCAACAGATTCATTGGTTTATTTCTGTATTAATAATGCTGATGTGATAGTTTTGTGTCTATTACTTGGGTTTTGCTCCCATTACATTATATGAAATTTTAACATTTATTATCACCAGGGGATGGTGGTGGAATTTTTCACCACTATCGGATGATTGAACTATCAATAATTTTGTCTATATCGTGTTTACCGATTTCTTCCTGACCTAATTTTTAACGGGTATGATGATTATCACATGTGTTACTTTCAGAACATGATAGAAGCCTATGTCAAACATGGTATGATTAAGTGATATATTTTTTCAACACTATAGGACCCAGAACATCTTATCAAGATAAGATAACACTTAATCCTGTCACCATATGTTATTATCGTATTTCATGTGAGTACCCTTCTCTACAAATATTTTATATACTTATAATAAAAGTTAAGTTTTAGTTGTATCTAGGGGTGTGCACCGGCCACTTTTCGTGTTTTGTGTTTTGGTTTTGGATCTGGATCTTTCTTCGTGTTTTGGATCTGGATTGGTTTTGCCAAAACCACCCTTCCGTGTTTTGGGTTCTGGGTTTTGTGTTTTGGATCTGTATTTTTTTGAAAAAAAGCATAAAAACAGCTAAAATCACAGAATTTGTAGGTTTTTCTGCTCCTATGCTATTATTAACCTCAATAACCTTAATTTCCACTCATTTCCAGTCTATTCTGAATACCTCACACCTCACAATAGTGTTTTTATGTCCAAAAGGTTGCACCGAGGTAGCTGGATGACTATGCTAAGCGACACGAGTGGGCGGCACAAACACGTGACCCATCTAGGCGTGAAACTGCAGTGGCAGACAGGATGGCATTGAAAAACTAGGCCCCAAACTGTTCATAATGCAAAGAAAAAAAAGAGGTGCAAGATGGAATTGTCCTTGGGCCCTCCCACCCACCCTTATGTTGTATAAACAGGACATGCACTCTTTAACAAACCAATCATTTCAGCGCCAGGGTCTGCCACACAACTGTGGCTGAAATGATTGGTTCGTTTGGGCCCCCACAAAACAAGCTGGCAATTAATCTGTCCCTGCACAAACTGGCTCTACGGAGGCAAGAAGTCGTCCTCATCCTCCTCATCCACAGATTCCTCACCCTCTTCAGTGTTATGTACATCCTCATCCTCACAGAGTATTAATTCGTCCCTGCTGGAACCACAGGTCCCTCTGTACGTTCTGGAGGCTGGTCTCCCTGGAAGAGTTGATCATTCATTTTATGAACATCATCTTCTCCACATTTTGTGGAAGCAACCTCCTACGCCTTTCGCTAACAAGGTTCCCGGCTGCACTAAACACTCTTTCGGAGTACACACTGGAGGGGGGGCAACTCAGGTAAAATAGAGCCAGTTTGTACAGGGACCTCCAAATTGCTTCTTTTTCCTGCCAGTACAGGTACGGACTGTCTGACATGCCTACTTGGATGCTGTCACCGATGTAATCCTTTAACAGACAGACGCACGCTTGTCGCTGCTGCTTTGAGGATTCAAGTGCGGCTACAGCCCACACAATTCACAAAGACAGAAAAAAAAAAAGAATATTTTTATTGTTTGTGGAGCACACTTTGAGGGTTACACCACCCTCTAACAGACAGACGCACGCTTGTCGCTGCTGCTTTGAGGATGCAAGTGCGGCTACAGCCCACACAATTCACAAAGACAGAAAAAAGAAGAAGAATATTTTTATTCTTTGTGTAGCACACTTTGAGGGTGTCACCACCCTTTAACAGACAGACGCACGCTTGTCGCTGCTGCTTTAAGGATGCAGGTGCGGCTACAGCCCACACATTTCACAAAGACCGAAAAAAAAGAACAATATTTTAATTGTTTGTGTAGCACACTTTGAGGGTGTCACCACCCTTTAACAGACAGATGCACGCTTGTCGCTGCTGCTTTAAGGATGCAGGTGCGGCTACAGCCCACACAATTCACAAAGACAGAAAAAAGAAGAATATTTTTATTGTTTGTGTAGCACACTTTGAGGGTGTCACCACCCTTTAACAGACAGACGCACGCTTGTCGCTGCTGCTTTGAGGATGCAAGTGCGGCTACATCGCACACAAGTCACAAACACATAAAAAAAATAGTTTTTTATTTTTTGGAGCACTTTGAGAGTTACACCACCCTTTAACAGACAGACGCACGCTTGTCGCTGCTGCTTTAAGGATGCAGGTGCGGCTACAGCCCACACATTTCACAAAGACCGTAAAAAAAGAACAATATTTTAATTGTTTGTGTAGAACACTTTGAGGGTGTCACCACCCTTTAACAGACAGACGCACGCTTGTCGCTGCTGCTTTAAGGATGCAGGTGCGGCTACAGCCCACACAATTCACATAGACAGATAAAAGAAGAAGAATATTTTTATTGTTTGTGTAGCACACTTTGAGGGTGTCACCACCCTTTAACAGACAGACGCACGCTTGTCGCTGCTGCTTTAAGGATGCAGGTGCGGCTACAGCCCACACATTTCACAAAGACCGAAAAAAAAAGAACAATATTTTAATTGTTTGTGTAGCACACTTTGAGGGTGTCACCACCCTTTAACAGACAGACGCACGCTTGTCGCAGCTGCTTTAATGATGCAGGTGCGGCTACAGCCCACACAATTCACAAAGACAGAAAAAAGAACAATATTTTAATTGTTTGTGTAGCACACTTTGAGGGTGTCACCACCCTTTAACAGACAGACGCACGCTTGTCGCTGCTGCTTTAAGGATGCAGGTGCGGCTACAGCCCACACAATTCACAGACAGAAAAAAGAAGAATATTTTTATTGTTTGTGTAGCACACTTTGAGGGTGTCACCACCCTTTAACAGACAGACGCACGCTTGTCGCTGCTGCTTTGAGGATGCAAGTGCGGCTACATCGCACACAAGTCACAAACACATTAAAAAAATAGTTTTTTATTTTTTGGAGCACTTCGTGAGTTACACCACCCTTTAACAGACAGACGCACGCTTGTCGCTGCTGCTTTAAGGATGCAGGTGCGGCTACAGCCCACACAATTCACAAAGACAGAAAAAAGAAGAAGAATATTTTTATTGTTTGTGTAGCACACTTTGAGGGTGTCACCACCCTTTAACAGACAGACGCACGCTTGTCGCTGCTGCTTTGAGGATGCAAGTGTGGCTACATCGCACACAAGTCACAAACACATTAAAAAAAAATTTTTGATTTTTTGGAGCACTTTGAGAGTTACAACACCCTTTAACAGACAGACGCATGCTTGTCGCTGCTGCTTTGAGGATGCAAGTGCGGCTACAGCCCACACAATTCACAAAGACAGAAAAAAAAAGAACAATATTTTAATTGTTTGTGTAGCACACTTTGAGGGTGTCACCACCCTTTAACAGACAGACGCACGCTTGTCGCTGCTGCTTTAAGGATGCAGGTGCGGCTACAGCCCACACATTTCACAAAGACAGAAAAAAAAATAACAATATTTTAATTGTTTGTGTAGCACACTTTGAGGGTGTCACCACCCTTTAACAGACAGACGCACGCTTGTCGCTGCTGCTTTGAGGATGCAGGTGGAATCTAGACGGGATTTGGAACCGAGGACACACTACCTCCATCAATTGTCTAAATCCCACTGCACTAATGTCGGATACCGGACGCACGTCTAACACCAACATAGCAGTCAAGGCCTCAGTTATACGTTTTGCTTCAGGATGACTGCTGTCGTACTTCATCCTCATCGCTAGGGACTGTTGGAGGGTCAATTGTTTAGTAAAAGTAGTGATGTTCCTACTTCCTCTCTGGGATGATGAACAACTCCCAGCAGCAGCAACAGCACTAGTAGGAAGTGGTTCTTGATCTTTCCCTATTTTATTTTTATCAGAGAAAGTTTGGTCCTCCATTTATGTTATATTGATATATATCGTGCGGCTAAAGCGCACACAAACAAAGAAAATATTTTTTTATTTTTGCTGGAGAGTAGTGCACTTTGTGGGTTACACCACCCTTTAAGAAATGAGCCAGCCAGCCCTTTACTTATGGGACACAGGCGCACGCTTGGCGCTGCTCCTTTGTTGATGCACGTGCAGCCACAGTGCACACAAGTCACAAACACAGAAAATATATATTTTTTTGGTTTGGAGTGTACTTTGGGGGTTACAGCACCCTTTAACGGTCAAGCCAGCCGGCCCTTTACTTATGACACAGGCGCACGCTTGGCACTACTTTGTTGATGCACGTGCGGCTACTGCGCACACAATTCACAAACAGAAAATAATTTTTTTTTTGGTTTGGACTGGAGTGTACTTTGGGGGTTACAGCACCCTTTAACGGTCAAGCCATCCGGCCCTTTACTTATGACACAGGCGCACGCTTGGCACTACTTTGTTGATGCACGTGCGGCTACTGCGCACACAATTCACAAACACAGAAAATAATTTTTTTTTTGGTTTGGACTGGAGTGTACTTTCGGGGGTTACAGCACCCTTAACGGTCAAGCCAGCCGGCCCTTTACTTATGACACAGGCGCACGCTTGGCACTACTTTGTTGATGCACGTGCGGCTACTGCCCACACAATTCACAAACATAGAAAATATATTATTTTTTTAGCACTTGGGGGGAGCACCCCTGATGGACAGAGCACCCCCTGGACAACACTACAGCACCTCTTTAGGACTGGGACACTGCACAGGACTTTGGAGTGGACACAGCCCCTATGGAGAACTGACTGCACAACACAGTCCAGCCAGCCCCTATGGACTTTGAAGTAGTGGACACAGCCCCTATTAACAACAGCAGCACAGCACAACACAGCCAGCCCCTATGGACTTTGAAGTAGTGGACAACAGCAGCACTACACTACACTACACTACACTACACTACACTACACTACACTACACAGCCCTAACTCCCACCCTCCCTCTTCACTGTCCACAGCCGAGTGAGAAAATGGCGCCGACGTGGGTACCTTATATAGGATCCAAAACCCGCGAGACTCGGAAGGCGGGATGATGACGTTTTGCCTCGATTTCAGATCCGAGTCAGGCGGGAAAAGTCGAGCCTGATTCGGATCGGACTCGGATCGGGGGGGCTCGGGGGGGTTCGGATTTCAGAAATCCGAACCCGCTCACCCCTAGTTGTATCATATTACGAATTATTTTGTACTATTTATGATGGATTAGTGCCCCACCAAGGAGAGTACCCTTTTCTCTTTCATTTTACGAATATATACTCCATTTACTCTAATGGGAGCACCTCTGTGTACCTATTATATTCATTCGCTCATATCCATTACTCATCACAGCAGTATAGTCATCATCTATCTTTTTTCTGTTATTTTCTATATAAGGTCATTGTGCGAGTGCTCTAGTCGTGTCCCATTCCCCCCACACAACCCCATATTTACCTTAGGTTAATTCATTAATTTTAAATAAAAAGCTGTGACCTTTTAGCCAAGCTGTGGTTGTCCGTGTCATTATTTATTAGTTTAAGTTAAGTTAAGCTAGTCAAGGTTGTTTAGGGGTTAATGAGCAATAAACCAATGTATATCTTATATGAATTTTCTTACTTATTTGTTTATTGCTACTACTAGTTAAGCACACCACTCCTCTGTACCACAGAACACACATCCCAAACAGCCCAGTTCCTCCCTCCATCAGCACACTCCCCACACCGTACCTTTATACACACTACACATACACATTTGTAAGTAGGATTGTTGTCTGTCCAACTCAGCTGTTTGTTTGTTGGTTGAGTTTAGTTATAGGATGTTATTAATTCTGCCTGGTTCTAGTTTTTTTGTATCTAAATTTTGTAGAAGTAATTTCTAAGCTAGTTTTTGCATTTGCTGTCTTGTTTGTAAGCAATTAGTTAAGAGACAGTGGCCCTGATTCAGAGCCGGACGCTCGCTTTGAATCAGGGCCGGTCTTTTTTTTTTTAGAATGGCCTCCTGGCCGCTAGCATAGCTGTGGGTGACCACCCACAGCTATAGCGAGCGGCCAGGAAGATGGTCGCGATGGTCAAGACCATCGCGACCATCGGGCTTGCAACGAGACCCTTGTGGTAGGGTCTCGTTGCCGCAAGCCCCAGAGAGATTTCGGCTCTAACAGAGCTGGAATCTTTCCACTGACATCACTTGTGATGTCAGTGGAGCCGGCCCGAAACGTTAGGTGTTCACATGGGAATGCCTCCGTTTGGGCAGCCACCCCCCACGGCCCGCTCACCAAAGTGCTGTTACTCAACATCGACAGCACGCCCCCTTTGGTGCAAGACCCGGAATGACACATTGCCCGTTGCTCTCCGGGTTTCGCGCATGCGCATGACGGAGCCGGCTCCGTCGTGCGCATGCGCCCTGGGCCACCATTGACCTAGTTGCGAGCGCTCAGCGCTTGCGACCGGGTCTGAATCAGGCCCAGTGTTTATAGGTAGTTAGCTAGTTTGTTAGTTTTCTCTATCTGTTGTTTATCTTCAGTTACTCTTCCTTTTATTTGTAAGTTTAAAGTTTAATTAGTAGTCAGTTGTGTGTTGTTAAAGCTAGTTAATTTATTATTTTTGGTTTAAAACGCTAATACATTAATTTCAGTTAGGCCCAGTTAGGTAAACAGAAGTGACTGGTATTTGAATGACCATTTATCAAAGATAACTATGGGATTAGGCATGCTAAATGTGTTCCTAAAGAATAACCTGGAACCTTACTTATAGAAGGGTCCCCTGGCATAGTGGGAGTACATCATTTAGGAAGGTATACGGAGGGGTAGTCTCTTAGAGACACATACAGAGCATTGTGACTTCTATTTCTGGAATTTTAATAAGTAGTATAACTCATTCAAAGTTGCAGAGTCATCATTTACATACTCACTTACTGTACAGCTTAATATAACAGAGCCGCACACGAACCCATTCCATCCTTTTGACCTTTTTCCTCCTTCTTTTTCCTCCCTCCTCTCTCTTCTACCATCCCCCTTTCTCTGTACCACACTCCAAGCCCCTCTCACTCCTCTCTCCCCTCCTTTTTCTTTCCCCCCCTTTTACCACCTTCAATAATAGAGCTGCACTGTATATTACCACACTTTACATTGTTAATCATAGGGAGTCTGGATACCCCTACATACATCAGCAACATAAACCTGTAACCCTTTAGGTGAGCACAGTACTCCTTCATGTTTATATCAGGAGCAGAGGAGATATCACAGAGATATAAGTCACAAAGCTCAGTGGGCCTATTTATAAAACAAAGATAACAACTTGAAAATGAACATTCCTTAACTCTGCATGCAAAAGTGATTTGAAATTAGTTTATTTTAGGTAATTTTATCAATGAGTAGACCCCGGGAAAAAAGACTCCGATAACAAACTATCCCGGCAATGAGCAAAAATTAAGGTGATAGCTGATGCTATCATTTTAATTTATGATTTGGACATGCATAGTTGTGCATGTGTGGACATTAGGTTGTGCGTGTTTAAACTGAAACAATTGCAATGGTCATCGTGAGCAGCTCCAGCTCTCTGGAAAGTGATATAAAGATCCCTCTCTTGACTGGCTGCCCAATAGTTGAAGGAGGGCTAATGCTTTCTCCAGCTTAAGCTACATTTTTCAGACTGTTAAAAGACTTAATAATTCCATGGGATGAAGTCAGTATCCCGGTGCTCAGGATCCCGATGGTCAGAATACCGGCTTTGGAATCCTGATGGTCATCAGAATACTAGCTCCAGGATCCCAGCGGTTGGAATCCCGATGGAAACTATAAGGCCTAGGGTGAGGGGTTGGAGTTAGGTTTAGAGTTACAGTTAGGAACTAGGTTGAAGGTTAGGGTTAGGCTGCAGGAGGGGAGATCTAGGGATTGGCTACAGGAGAAGAGGGTTAGGGTTAGGCTGCGGGAAGGGATAGATAGGGTTAGGCTGTGGGAGGGGTGAGTTAGGGTTAGGGAGAGGGTGGGAGGGTTAGGGAAAGGGTTAGAATACTTACCAACATACGTCGGAATGTTAACCACCGGGACTCCGGAGCTGGCGTTGTCACCATTGGGATTCTGACCACTAGATCGTGCACCCAACCCAATTCCATGCAACAAAGAAAATCCCTGGGTGGCTGTCGCGAGCATTGGTTATTGGAAAGTAGTAGATATCATCAATATCTCCTGCTTTCTAGCTTAGTTAAACAGTAACAAAACTTTGCCTTAAAATAAATGTGCATGTATTAAGGACAGAATTAGTTTGATAAATAGGCCGCAAAGACTTTACCATTAGAAAAGTACCAAACGTCATAGTTTAAATTGTTGTAATCGTCTAATAAATCAACGTATTATTAATTATTTATAGATTAATATGTCACAATATGCGCTATGCTTTGTGGTACCAACATACTCCTTTAAAGGAAAGAGTCTGTATTTTAAGAAATTGGTCAAATGTTATGGATCTCAGGTATTTAAAATCCTTGCAGGGTACTATGGATGGAGAAACAACTTTCAGCATCCGATCTGTTTGGACCCTGAGACACACCCCTTTACCAATAGAGTGGGGAATCTAAGTGATTGAGGGCCTGAATCAGCAGGGATGACAATTGCAATCGCAGCTGCGTAATCACACGCAATGCATCTGCAAAAATATGCTAATGCCTGCCACAGCTCAGCCAGCATAGAGACACCCACTGCTGCTTTCTCACATTCGTAATACCTCACAGTCCTGTGTATACGTCAGTAGCATCAAAGCACATTGGCCCGTCACGCACAATTACAGCAGGTCTGACCCGTCGCAGAAATTGCAAGTTTTGTTGCACGCAATGAGTACTCAAGCTGCGTATATAATCGCTGTGGCTAATTTATGCACGCCCATGAAATGGCATTCAAACGGACAGGCACGCCTGAGTTTCTCCGACCACTCCACCGTCACCATCCCCAAACACTCACGGCCTGTCACTTACTCTGCGATGGATTCCTATGTGTGTCCGTAATCGCCAGTGATAAGCGGTCAGGTAAGGCAGGTTAGCATAGCCTTTCCTGTCATACTGAAAAGGTAGACAGGGGAGGCAGTGCCTCACCTGCCATACACTTTTTACTTGAAAGTTTTGGCTATAAAAATGATAAGAAAAAAATAAAGAAAATATTATAAATATCTTCTTTGTATTATTCTAATAATTTTTATAGTCAAACCTCTGGAGTAAAAAGTGTATGGCAGGTGAGGCACTGCCTCCCCTGTCTACCTTTTCCGCTCATCCCTGATCAAAACTCACCACATTTCCTGCACTATATATTGCTGCACCTTTGTATAATGCCCACATAAACCCTTATGTTCATATATGTATGTGTAAATCTGGCTCTGATACTAGCCAGTACCTCCCCAGCCATTTACCTCACTGCATGTTACTGGTAATCAGTGCGATCGCTGTGAACGCGCAGTGTGGTTTATATGCATGCACAATGGCTAAAAATCGTTCGATCTGCATACGCAGTTGCAATTGCAATCGGTGCTGAATCAGGCCATGGGTTCCAAACATTGTTTGTGACTAGCTTGTCACCTGACCCTCTGGTTGATATACATGTGTGCCAACCCAGTTTGTTTCTGGAGCCTCCTTTGGTGGATTAATTGGGGTTTAGGGGTGCAGGCTTAAGAAAAATAGTCTGCAACCTTCAGAATGACCCCTTGAAACGATCTGTGTAAAAAAAAAATCGGGACACCCCAAAAAAGCACTTTGAATTTGGGGGCCAAAAAAAAATGTTTGGGTACAAAGTTAAAAAATAGCGAACTTAACTCTGGGGGGGTCCCCAAGTATGCCCCAGGTGTTTTTTTCATTGCAGCTGCTTGCGGCAGGTGGGTTTTCCATGATTTTTTCAAGTCACTTTAGCAACTTTAAAATATGCTGACCCCCATTTTCAAGTACCCCAAATTTGCTGGGCATAGTTATTTTTCCCCAAAAAAAATTCTAAATGCTCTTCTGCATCATTTTCTTCAAAGTCATATTTATGCACTTACCGTGGCTATTAGAAACCCAGACTTCCTTCAGTAGTTAAAAATGGGGGTACCCATAGTGATCCCCCATGTCTACACATCTTTAGGGGGTCCCTAGAATATTTCCCGAAAATTCCCATTTTTGTTGAACCTGTAAAAAAAAGTTGCAAAAATTTACAATAAAAAATGACATAAGGTCCCCCCCAAAAGCTAAACCAGCCCCAGGCTTGCCGGCCAGTGGTGGTTTCTAAAAATATGGGGAACAAAATGTATAGGGTTCCACCGTATTTTAGAAACCAACACCAGGCTGCAGGGACTAGTGCTGGTTTTAAATATAGCGGGCAAAAAAGACATGGTGTACCCCCTATATTTAAGACCAGCACCAGACCCAACCGACCGGGGTGTAATGCCACAGCCCGGAGACCCAATCACTGGGGCTCGAGGTCCAAAGCATTACACCCCAAGTCGGTCAGCGCAAGCCTGTGATCTCGGGTGAGTTGGGGACCCCCCAAAAAAGGGACCCCCCTCTCCCGAGCACCACAGGTTTACGCTGAAGCCTGGGGCTCATCCCCATACCCCTGGAGCGGTGGGTAAGGGGGTAATAGGGGGGCCAAATAATGTCACACTATTGTACTTTACAGTAGAACTACAAGTGCCAGCATGCCTGCCATTTTGCACTTGTGGAACTACAAGTGCCAGCAGACATGCGGCACCTGTAACTTCACTGTAAAATAAATAGTTAAAAAAAGACAAAACACACACACTGTGTCCAGTATAAATTTATTACACACACCTACCCATTCATACATACTCACCTATACCAGATGTTCGGTCCCCTTGTCCAAGTAGGATTTCCCAAAAACATGGCTCTGCAAGAAAGATTTCATACTCACCTACATCCAGCCTACATCCACCTGGTCTCTGCAGTAATCCATGGGTGTTTTAATACAAAAAAAACGAGTTACCCGATCCACGGAACACAGCTATCTGTATGTGTGTTGCTACACATACAGATAGCTCCCGAATGCCCGCTATCAGCACTTCACGGGGCACTGCAGTCCCGTAAGCCAATCAGCGGCAGCGCTGACTGTAGAGCGCCTGTTGATTGGCTCCAGCAACTGACAGTTCCCACGTGGGCGAGTCACACCACGTGTGAACTGTCAGTTGCCGGAGCCAATCAGCAGGCGCTCTACAGTGAGCGCTGTCGCTGATTGGCTTACGGGACTGCAAGGCTTGTGAAGTGCCGATAGCTGACATTCGGGAGCTATCTGTATGTGTAGCAACACACATACAGATAGCTATGTTCCGTGGATTGGGTAACTCGTTTTTTTTTTTTTAAACACCCATAGATTACTGCGGAGACCAGCGCTGGATGAAGGTGAGTATGAAATCTTTCTTGCAGAGCCATGTTTTTGGGAAATCCTACTGGAGAAGAGGACAGAACATCTGGTATAGGTAAGTATGTGTGAATGGGTAGGTGTGTGTAATAAACTTATACTGGACACGGTGTGTGTGTTTTGTCTTTTCTTAACTATTTATTTTACAGTGAAATTACAGGTGCTGCATGTCTGCTGGCACTTATAGTTCCACAAGTGCAAAATGGCACTCATGCTGGCACTTGTAGTTCCACTGTAAAGTACAATAGTGTGACATTATTTGGCCCCCCTATTACCCCCATACCGACCGCTCCAGGGGTATGGGGATGAGCCCCAGGCTTCAGCGTAAGCCTGTGGTGCTCAGGAGAGGGGGGACCCTTTTTTGGGGGTCCCCGACTCCCCTGAGATCACAGGCTTGCGCTGACTGACTTGGGTTGTAATGCTTTGGACCTGGAGCCCTGGTGATTGGGTCTCCGGGCTGTGGCATTACCCCCCGGTCGGTTGGGTCTGGTGCTGGTCTTAAATATAGGGGGTACCCCACGTCTTTTTTGCCCCCTATATTTAAAACCAGCACTAGTTCCTGCAGCCTGATGTTGGTTTCTAAAATACAGTGGAACCCAAAACATTTTGTTCCCTGTATTTTTAGAAACCACCACTGGAAGGGAAGCCTGGGGCTGGTCTGGCTTTTGGGGGGGGACCTTATGTCATTTTTTTGTAAATTTTTGCAACTTTTTTTTACAGGTTCAACAAAAACCTGA
Source organism: Taudactylus pleione (assembly GCA_031769625.1). Taxonomy (NCBI): domain Eukaryota; kingdom Metazoa; phylum Chordata; class Amphibia; order Anura; family Myobatrachidae; genus Taudactylus; species Taudactylus pleione. The sequence goes on from JAUIMM010000773.1 coordinate 2,421,144, forward strand.
ATTTTCGGGAAATATTCTAGGGACCCCCCTAAAGATGTATAGACATAGGGGATCACTATGGGTACCCCCATTTTTATCTCCTGAAGGAAGTCGGGGTTTCTAATAGCCGCCGCAGGGAAAAAGACCTGGCAAAGCTATTTAAAAACCCGACTTTATTTTGCAGGCAAAAACAAGGGCACCCATAGTGATCCCCCATGTGTGGACATCTTTAGGGGGGTCCCAGGAATATTTCCCGAAAATTCCCATTTTTATTCCTTAATGGGGTCATTTTTAAAAAAACAGGGATAATTTTTCAAATCACTACAGCATGTGAAAAAAAGTGCAGAATTGGGGTTTGGGGGTGCAGGCTTATAAAAAATAGCCTGTGCTTTTGGGAATGTCCCCTTAAAAGGAAATGTTCAAAAAAAATTGTTTTAAAAAAAATTCGGGACACCCTAAAAAAAAATAAAAGAAATTGTTTGGAAAATATAACAAAAGGAAACAAAAGTGCCAAGCTACTGAAATTAATTCTGGTGGGGTCCCCAAGTATGTGGCAGGTGTTTTTTTCATTGAGCAAACTAGCGGCAGGTGCATTTTTGCAGAATTTTTAAAAAATAACTTTAGGGACTTAAAAATATGCTAGTACCCATTTTTATGTACCCCAAATTTGATGGGACCACTTTTAAAAACAAACAAAAAAAGCTAAATGCTCTTCTGCATCACTTCTTCAAAGTCGGGAAAAAAAACACCTGCCGCGGCTATTTAAAAACCCCGACTTTCTCCTGCAGGCAAAAACAGGGGTACCCATAGTGAACCCCGAGGTCTGGACATCTGTAGGGGGGTCCCACAATTATTTCCAAAATATTCCCATTTGTTTTCGCCAATCCAAGTATAGCCGGGTACCGTTTTCGTCGATTTCATATTGAATACGGGGATAAGCGGGGGCGCGCGCGATACTTTTCGCCAGCAAAAGCTACGATGTGCGGCAAAATTTTTGACGGCAAGGTTAACATTTCATATTGAATACCCCTCTTTGTGTTTCAGGTGGTGGTGGTGTTTGCACGGCCTCTGATGGTTCGGGGACATCTCGTGGTGTGGTGGGTGATATTGCATTTAACTCCAGTGTGAACATTTCGTTATCCACAATTTCTGGACTTGCCTGGGGCATGGGACAGTCGTCCAACATAGAAAGATCAAAATCTGTATGGAAGAAATTAAGGTAAACAATTACATATACTGTAGGTTTTCAAAAAATGTTTTAAACAATGATTTCTACAAACACTAAAACATTACTCCAAGATAAAACATAACATACATCATTACAAAACACCAAACTACAGGTATCTCATTTCTAGGTTGCATGTCCCTTACCAGAATCAAGTCCAGGATCTGGAGCTGATGCCAAATGTGGTGGTGTGAACATAACATCATCACTTGTTCATTTTGGTCAGATACCTCAGCAGAGCACAGTTGACTCCACACACCAGATGGCCCTTTTTTAAAGTGATGAAAAAATGTACTGTATTTTGTAATTTATGCCTTGGAAACAACAACCTTTCAGATATTTAGTACTTTGTAATCCGAAAAAAGGTGTGCATTAAAAATTGAAAAGAAAAAGCAGAGTCATGTAAATTAAATAATATTTAGCAGTAGTCAGAGAAAATCTAACATGCATTTAGAATATCAATGTCATTTATACACCTTTTACACCAGAGCTAAAACCCAGGTTATTGCACGGTTAACCTGGGTAGCTCCTTGGTGTAAAAGGGGCCAGGGTTAGATTCCCGGGTCGAGTGACCCAACAATCCAACCCAAGTCATTTGCAAGGTTTTACACAAGAACAACCCATGAAACCCTGCAGTGTAATCAACCCGGCTCCCGTTTACAGCATTGGGATTTCCTGGTTTATGTCATCTCCAAGCGCCGGGAGAAGTGTCCCACTGCAACCGTGTGCAGTGTGAATGGCTCCGATCAGGGAATAATCCTGACCGGCGCCGCAGTAGAAAAGGTCTGTCCTGGTTCTGACCCGTTTTGGAACTGTGTTCCAAATCGCGGGTCAGACCCAGGATTTAGGTGTAACAGTAACATTAAATTAATTACAGCCACATAACATACAATTAGACATGTGTATGTACTTGTATGACAGTTTGGCACAATAACATGTCTTTAAAAAATAACATTACAAATACATACTGTATGTTCCTAACACAAAATTTATGTGTGACATATGTTAGTATTGGTGTATGCAGAGAGATGTAAATGTACTCACCAGGTACACGCCGACGTGGTGGTGCATCAGTGTCATGCACATTGATCCCGGCAACAAGTTCCTTTAGTATAATCGCTTTAACTTTCTCCTCATACTCGTTATATTGCACATGTTGTGGTGAGCTGCCACCAGTGCCACTGGCAGAAGACCTTTCATCACCCATTTTTGCTTCACCAGTCGACGTATGTCAGAGAAGCGTTTTAACCACTGTCATTTTGTGCGCTTTAGAATGCCTACAGAATTGACCACATCAACAGCCACTTACCACATGGCACGCTTATGTGAAGCAGATGTTTTTTTTTCCCTCCTCCCTAATAATTCATCATAATTAGGCAGCAAAGCATCAACTAATGCACAATTTTCAGAACAACTAAAGCGAATATTCTGCCCAGATTTTGTTTTTCCAGGTTGAGTTTAAACCATAGCATCAGACTCCTGGCCCCAGCATCCTCTGGAACTCTTTCTGCAAATGCTGCTTCAATATCTTCTCCAGAAGGACCTCTCTCAACCTCCACTCTCTCCTCCACTACCCCCTCTCTTTGCCTTCTTCTCCCAGCCTCCATAATCTACTTTGGCAAAGTATAGTGAAATACTGTAATACTTACAAAGTGATTGCACTATTCCTTGCAAAGCCCTCTCTGTGCTGTGAGTCTTGAGAGTCAGCCACAAAACTCTTTCTGTTTCACTTTTAAAGGATGTGTGCCAGGGTCTTTAGTAATTGCTAATTACCATTTATAGGGCTAGGGGCCTAATGTGAGCAATAGTAATCAGTGATGAAGTTAAAAATTTGATTTTGAGTTCGATTTGAGGTTCAATTTTATATTCGATTAGGCATTCTACATTTCAAACCAAACAATAAATCTCTTTTCCAAATCGACCAAAATCAAATTCGATTTGAAAATAGAACTAAAAATCAAATTATAGTACAGTAAATAAGGGATTTGATGAGGGATTTGTATATTCGATTTGATATGATTTGATTTGAGGTGAGCTAAATCGAAAATCAATTCGAAATTAAAATCGAACTTTGATAAATATACCCCTAAGACTATATTATTTCTAAGGTGTATTGGACATATTTGGACACCCTTACATTTTCTGTATGTGAACCGCAATAGCGCCTTTCTGGAAACTATATTTTTGTTCTTTGCACTAATATTCTGGAGATTGTTGAAGGCTCCAGAGAATTCACGGCTGATATTGTGGGGTTTTTCTGCGCAAAAATATAGATTTTATCTTTTTATGCCATTCCTGGAGAGTTCTTTACCAGCATGTAGCAAATTTGAATCTGAAAGCATTTATATTTGGCCAATCAATGCACTTAGATGACACCCCTGGTGAGTTAATCATGGCTTGCCAAGGGACAACCAAACTGGATCAACAACGGGGAGCAGTACACAACTAACCGTGTCAAAGCCCCGACCCCTTGCAGTGGCTTATATAAGAAGTTCTATGCAGGAATCACACAGAGCACATACAACAAAGAGGATTAGTGTCTCTGAAACACCAAAACACATTGGGGTCTAGAAAGAAGATGGCAAGCTCAACAAGAAAAGCCCTGGAACAGCAGCAGAACATTGAGGATGCTGGCTGTTGGTGAGAGTCAAGACAGAAGCTGAGAACCAGAGAGGCCAGCTGTGGTAGACAGCAAAAGAGCTGTACAAAGCTCTGTACTGAAGCCTCTTTCACCGGTAAGGGTAGGTGCCCAATGACACTTATAGTGAACAATACATTTCCTATAGACCACCAACTATTTGTAACTTTGGGCACTAGACATGTAGCCCCATGACTGTTGCACACTTTGTTCGTGCCTCTATTACTATTCAGGCACTAGACCTGATTTGTATTAATATTTGTGCAGTTGGCCAATGCTTAATTATGTTTCAGGCACTAGGCCCTTGTCTCCTACTGTGGTTCGGGCATTAGGCCTGAGACCCTAAATTTAACTCAGCTGCCAGTTCACTGTTATAGTGCCAGTGTAATTTGATAGTCAGATTTCAAACTTGCAACATAACAATATGTTATGTAAGTATGAAATGGAGTAACATTTTTGAATATTCATAGTAAATACCATGAGACATTATTCAGACATATATTTGGTTTTTCATGCCTCTAGATGATGTTTTATTGTAACTTTTCCACATTTAAAAGAAATGTTCTGGTTTTTATTTTCCCTAGGTTATCGCCCCCAATGCATTTAAAAAAAGATAGAAGAGTTTTGCTTTAAATACAGATATGGATGGAGGGGCTGGGGGAATGGGGGTTTATACCCAAGTATGAATGAAAGCCTTATGGGCCGGCCATTCTAGACTAAAGGGCAGATAATTCATTAAATGCTCCTGTGAATATTTATTTGACTTTGAGCCAAAATCTACACAATGGTGTAATCTACACAATTGCCAGAGAGTATTGTGGGAAGGTAACAACCGATTAATGTCTATGGGTGAAAGGTAAACCTGTGGAAACTGTTTAAAGACATTTCTGTGTATATATACTTACTGTACATTTGAATGTAGACATTTACAAGAGGTTGAAAGTGTCTTAAGTAAATCTTTGATTTTCAAAGTAGGAAAATGTGGAAGCCAAATGGCCACTCCTGTGACATATTGAGAGTGATTTAGCATCTCTTGAAATTGACTGTAATGGAACAGAATTATATTTTTCTCTAGAAGTGTTTAATCAACAGGGTTCTCAGTTCTGCAGAAAAATGAGCACACCCAAACTATTGGGTTCTGAGTTGAACCAAGTCCCAGATGGGATCACTTTGGGGTTCTGAGTAAATCCGATTCCTGACTCATGTCTACTCTCCAAATTCCGAACTCGGATCCAAAAATACTGATTTTGCATGTTTTGGATTGCATTTAAGTCCGTCCCTCATGATTTTAGGTCCTGTGAGGTGGTCAGAATTGACTGGAAATGTACAGGTATGTTATTAATGTTAATAATACTATAGAAACAAAAACAGGTCCAAGTTATATGATTTTAGATGTATTTATCATTTTTAAAAGAATGCAAATAAATCCAAAACAAAAGCCAAAACTGGACCAATACACTTCAGGGTGGCTTTGCCAAGACCAAAACACAATGATGATTAAATACCAAAACCTGAGCACATCTCTAGTCACTGCCCCAGTGGATTCCCTGTCATATACACACTAGGGTTAACTTTTGTCAGCAGCCAATTAACCTACAGGTATGTTTTTGGAATGCGGGAAGAAACTGGAGTACTGTACCTGGAGGAAACCCTTGCAAATGCAGGAAGAACATATATGCTCCATACAGATGGGCTATGACTGGGACTTTAACTCATGACCTCAGTGCTGTCAGATAGTAATGCTAATATGTAAACCATGCTGCAAAATATCTCTTTTTTCGGACTATGTTGAATATAGTCTTTGAGTCAGTGAGACCAAGGGTTTCGCAATATAAAGAAGGTAATTTAATATATTTGTTCCCTATCACTATACCCTGATGGCAATTTTGCAAGATCCAAAATTAACATTAATGTTGTGTATGTGAAAGAAATGATGAATCGGGTCTGCACATATTTTATACTGGTGCAAAGTTCACACTCACTGCAGTCACAAAGAAAAAATCCAAACAATGTGTACAGTACATTATGTTCTGTTTAAGAATTAAGATGATTTGTGACACAGCAATAGTCTGTTCAATGACCACCAAAGAATTTGTAAATGCTGGTTCTACAATGTAACATAATGTGATGATTGCCACATAAAATAAGTAACTTCCTTTGAAGAAGCAATAATAGTCTCTTGGGGGATCTAGAACTTTCTGTCAGCTCAGTGATCTATGTTTGTCATCTTTTGTAAAGCTTAAATCCACAATACATTAATTTGGAAAGTTAACGCTACTGAAAGCTGAAGATCCTAATAGGTATGTATTACATAAAATCATTAAAAAAATATATTGTCTTTCTAAATTAGTTGTAACACAATTCAATTGAAACATGTTTTTCTTTGACTAAACAAAATTAAGGGAATATCCCAGTGATGGGATACAACTTAATTTTGTACAAGGGGTATGTGCACTAGGTGGTGGATGAACAGAGGCTCATGAGGGCTTTGTAATTATACCTCATTGAGCTCTACAGAGAAATGCACAGACCACACTGTGATGATTCCTTTCAATATATCAAGATTATGGCATCCAGCTGAGGCATTCTGGGAAAAAAGAGTGTCTATATATTTACATTTTCCATCTCACTACAAGACATGCCTAAGTAACTCCAGTCACCAAAGGTGTTTTGCTGAAAGGGTTATCAGTTTGGACAGGAGGCCATCCAGTTAATTTTTTTGCATTAAACTTCCTTCAACTTCTTGTTTTTTCAATATTTCATAAAAAATTGTATTGACTGAATCTACATATTTTTATGATACCTATACCCATAAATTCCAGAGCATTTGGTAGCTTAGTAGAGCAAAACAAATCAGAGCAGTAGCTATGTAGAGCGTTCAGGAGACAAAGCAATACTACACAGAGAAAATTGCATTTTCCCTATTTCCTCTTACAGCACAGCCCACTGTATACTGTACAGCCCATTATTCAAATTTCCAGGGGATCCTAACAACAGTTGTTCTAGTGTGTACAGGAGCAACAATAAATTGTACACGACCAAACAATACGATATATTGTTCGGCTTTTCACAAGATTGCACAGTGTTTGTGGCTAGTTCTGTGCTCAAGTGAAAGTGTCTGTAAAGTCGTAACAATTGGCAAATGCTCCATTGTGTACCCAGCTTATCTTCTCAGTTTAATGTGATAACCAAGTGTGTGTTTTCTGGCTATCTAGTGGGTGTCTTTGGGTGAGGAAGGTAACTCACTTAGGGTTGATGTATCCAACAGTGAAAAAAGTGAAGAATTGGACCAGTGGAGAAGCTGTCCATAGTAACCAACCAGCTTCTTCCTATGATTTTATAGAATGTACTTGAGATGCCTGAGGGTTGGTTTGGGTAAGAAAAGGTTTGGGAGGCTGAAGAGATGATTTGAGAGATGTGAAGATACTTAGGTGGCTTGAGCCAGGACTTCCTCATTTATAGATGTGAGGAGGTAGAGATATGGTAGTGGATTATGGGCCCAAAGGCGAGGACAGGAATAGAATGTATTTATTGAACAGCAGGTTGGAATGGGACTGGATAATTAATACTGAAGGAATGGTCAGAATCAGATTGGGACTGATGATGCTGATTTGAGAGCTGGATCAGTCTGAGACCAATGTTGATGAATTGAAGAACTTGATGGATTTGAATCCGATGTTGATGAATTTTTTAACTTGATCAATTTGGAACCAATGTTGAAGAATTGAAGAACTTAATTGATATGAGTTACATATTGATGAACTTGATGAATTGTGACCGATGTTGATGAATTGATGACATTTATTTGTTGGGACTGATCTTGATGAATTGAAGATCTTAATTGATAAGAGTCTGATGTTGGAGGTATTGGCTGGAACCAATGGAGGCTGTAAGAACATGTCTCAGTGGTAAAACCAGACTGGTGTGCAAGATGGTATATGAGACTTGTTTACCAGATATAGGAACTGGATATAACGGACTGGGACCATTCAGATATAGAGTACCTGGGAGCTCAGCACAGAGCTGTAATGTCAGCAAGAAACAATGTTGTACTGGCAATGAGGGCCAGTCAGGGAATGGAATTTATAGGAGAGGATCCCCAGGGACTGGATGCTGCAATCAGCTGGTCTGGAAGCAGCACTCTGAATGGAGGAAGAGCATCAGGTGACAGAGTCCAACATGGCTATGCCCGTACTGTGGTTTAGGAGGGAACTCTGGCTTGCAGCTTGTGTTCCATAATGCTGGGAAAACATGCTGTGAGCAAGGAGCCGCGGAAAGAGCCATCTCCATGCTCAGTGACAGGACACTGAGTGGAGGGGGCAGTAGCAGCACAGACAGGCCTCAGTACCAGCCAAAAGCAATGTGCAGCATGAGCGGACCTCTGTGCTATACGGGAGTGATGTACAGCACTCTGAGTGGAGGAAGAGCATCAGGTGACAGAATCCAACATGGCTACGCCCATACTGTGGTTTAGGAGGGAACTCTGGCTTGCAGCTTGTGTGCCATAATGCTTGGAAAACATGTTGTGAGCAAGGAGCTGTGGAAAGAGCCATCTCCATGCTCAGTGACAGGACACTGAGCGGGTGGGGCAGGAGCAGCACAGACAGGCCTCAATACCAGCTGGGAGCAATGTGCAGCATGAGCGGACCTTTGTGCTACCTGGGAGTGATGTACAGCACAAGCAGATCTCATCACTAGCCTAGACAGGCACCAGAGAGGTTAAGGTGCGTACACACATAAAGTTTTCTGTCCAACCATCCAACTAGTTGATTGGTTTGAATGAAAATCTGGTAAGGTATGAAAGCAAATGACAATCAGCAATTTGCTTACAAAATCCCTGAAAATGGACAAAAACTGTTGTTTGAACAAATTGTTTAAATCAAACATTTAACAAACTTATCTGAACAACCATTTTCATCTGTTTTCTGGCATGTAGGAGCAAATTGCTGATCATCAGTTACACCCATACGTTACTAGATTTTCATTCCAACCAATCAACTAGTTGGATGGTTGGACAGAAAATCTTTACGTGTGTTCGGACCTTTAGAAGGTGTTTTTTATGGGTCGGAGCGTGACAGTATTTGATAAATGTTACCTGATTGGTTGCTATGGGCAACTTCTCCACTGGTGCACTCCTCTACTCTTTTCATTGCTTGATATATCAACCGCTTAGTGAGGAAGGTATTACTATACATATGAAGTGGCCTTTTAGAATAGTGGAATATTCATGCACAGACATTAATTAGTCTAGATGAATGCTTTAGAGCAGGAGTATTCAATATGCGGCGCTCCAGCTGCTGAGGAACTAAGTGTACCAGCATACCCTGCCCAGGTTTTGCTATTAGGGCATGCTAAAACTGTGACAGGACAGAGCAGCTTAATGTTGTTTTTTGTGGAGATACTAATTTTGTATCAGGAGACTCATGGAAATGAGGGCCTGATTCAACTTTGGGATTAGAGCGAGAAAGAGCACGTAACTGTGAACCAGGACAAACCATGTTGCAATGCAAGGGGTGCTAATACATACATTTTATTTTGCATGTAGGGTAAATACTGTCTGCATTTGCATGTAGCCCACAAATACTGCACAGCTTTATTATTACACTGCAATTTAGATGTCAGTTTGGACACATCCCTCCCATATCTAAATCTCTCTGCACATTTTACATCTGCCCCACCTGCAGTGCAGCATGGTTTCACCAAGATGATCAGTTACGTACTGTTTCTCACTCTATTCCCAAAGCTGAATCAGGCCCTGAGTCTCTTAACATAATGTAAAATACAAAAGGGATGGGGAAATGTATTTAAATCAAGCTGATCAAATAGACAAAGTGTAAAACATTTGGGCTCAAATTTAACTTTAATAATATTCAACTTTTCTAGTAATTTGTTCTTACTATAATTTATGATTAGGATTTAAGGTGATAGTATATGCCTTTAACAAAAGCAGCCATACTTGTCTTTCACTGATAAAAGAAGCAATACAAAGCTAGAAATAAAAATATATCACCTGCACATATCATTGCTATAAGACAATTATTGTCAATTGATGGCATTTTGCAATGAAAGCTGTCCTCGGTCGCCTAGCATCTCTGGAAGGGTTGTGTTTTGACAGTCATTAATTAATAATGATAACAATTGCCTAATTTCACAGAACAATTCCTTCTCAGATCAACAGCTCCTGTGAATAATTTCTAAGTAATTGCATTTTGATTCTCAACCGGTCCATGCCAATATGTGCCAGCATCATAATCCGCTGTGCTGGCTCCATTGGTGTTTATATTCACTGTGTAGGTCAAAAGAGTCAAAAAAGAGCAACTTGGGCCAGCATTGTTTTTAAGTTATACTTTTTTTTAGCTGAATATTAGACATGTAAATCAACATTCTCTCATAGGTGCTTAACAAGTGCATTAACTTATTTTCTCATTTTTGCTACGATATAAGCCATAAGAGCCAGGCACTGTAAAGAAGACTTATAAATAACTTTTATATTAGAGAGACACATTATTCTTGTCTATATTAATATTGTGATTCTTCTTCTTCTTCTTCTTCTTCTTCTTCTTCTTATTATTATTATTATTATTATTATTACCACCACCACCAATATTGCTACTATGGTAGTACTATTATTATTACTACTACTACTACTACTAATAATAATAATGGTAATAATGATACTATCTAAAAAGAACATTCTAAGCATTGCATGTTTGAATAACTGAAGAATTAACAAAAAAAACCTGTTTAATCTTCTCTCATTATCAAATACAATTCATACAAATGCCCTCAATGATGACCCAATGTATTTGCATACCTCCAGATTTATATTTTCACTCCGCCCACCACGGGTGGTAGTTGCTATTAATCCAGCACAGGCTTCCATTTTTAAATCCCTTGGCATTTAAAAAAAAACTCAGCAGGGTAGTTGTTGGATGCGAGGTCAAAAATCTCTTATTCGTTGTAACCACCTAAGTCCCTTGCCTCCAGGATCACCAGTTTCATAAAGGAGAGGAATAGAAGTGGTACCTAACAGATGGCCCTGTGCATGGAAGAACAGATCTGTAAATTCTATCTCTGTGACTGACATCCCCAGAGCCCCCACTCTCAATATAAAGAAAACTACAGGCCCTCTGGTATGCTCAATCAGGTACGTCCTTTGCAATGCCAGATCTATAAGAAACAAGACTGCTGCAATTGCTGACCTTATTGAATCTTCAGATCTTGCCTGAATTACAGAGACTTGGCTAGATGAAAATGCAGCACCTACGGTATCTTGGAAGCTGCAGTTCCAAAAAATTATTCTGTCATTCACAAACAAAGACTGAACTGCAGGAGAGGTGGAGTGGCCATCTGTTTTAAAAAGCACTTAAACTTAGGGTCCACCCAATGGATATGACTCACTCATTTCAGTGCAATGCTGCTTGGAGTTCTACAGAATTAGGATTCAGAGTACTTCTCATTTACCCCCCCCCCCCCCCCCCCCCCGGGATGGAGATATTTCTACAAGAGTTTGCAGATATTGTTACTGGATTAGTATTGGAAAATCAATGATGGCTGATCCTTGGGGATTTCAATGCATGTGTTGATGATGAGCTCTCACACCTTGGCCAAGACATCCTGTGCGCAATTAATGCTCTGGCCTCACACAAGTCATTCCTTCTGCTATGACTCTCCAGGCTCTTGCAGCAAACCTGAATCTCTTTGTGGTAATGGGGGCCTGTGAAGATCCTAGTTCCCAAGTCCATTACTATAACAGGTATGTGACAGCTGCAATGGATATTATCATCCTTGTGTGTATACGACACCGCATACAACACCAGTTTGACAACAGTGTTGGTGAACTCAAGAAAAGGGGTTGTAGTCTTGAAAGGTGATGGAGGAAGATGAACCTGGTAGAGGATAAGTTAAAACTAATCAAACATATTGGAGAATATCAATGAACAATCACCCATAAGAAAACACAGTTGATTTCAAATGAGATCATAAGAGCAAACAAAAGGCCAGCTCAGCTTTTCCATACAGTGGATATGCTTTCTATAGCAGAATGACTGCAGCCTGATGAATCCCTGCCGAGTCAGGATGCAATGAGTTTGCATATTTCTTTGCATATAAAGTATCTTCCATCTGGGCTGGAATACTTACAGTGCCATCAATGGAGTGCCAAACTACCAAGCCTGCAAAGGTAAGCCACCTGTCTCCATGGAACAGCTTTGACATAATGGATGTAAAAGACATTGCTAAAATTACCCGAATGTTGCGTCCCACCACTTGTGAACTTGTGATCTGGACCCTGTCTCAACCTAGTTTCTAATGGGCTGTACAGTATGGACATGATTGACCCTGTAGTTGCAAAAATAGTTCACTGCTCTTTGCAGACAGGGTTTTTTTCTGAACCATTAAAAGGAGCAATTGTTAGACCACTTCTTAAAAGATCCAATTTAGACCCCCAACTGCATGATCAACTATAGACCGGTATCAAACCTTCCTTTTCTAGGAAAGTTTAATGAGAAATTAGTGGCAAATCAACTAGAAACTCGCCTGTCAACCCAGGATATTTATGAAACAGCCCTGGTACTATATGTGTGTTAATGATTTTCTGATGACAAGAGACAGAGGTGACTGTTCAATCTTAATTCTTCTATATCTCTCTGCAGCATTTGATACCATGGACCACGGGAATCTAATTGAACACCTGAAAAAATTCTGTGGACTGGATGGCACAGTCCTTAGCTGGTTCAAATCATTTCTCACTGACAGGTCACAGAGAGTTTCTTCTGGAGTATACTCATCATCACCAGTGCCACTGCCATGTGGTGTCTCACAGGGTTCTATCTTTACTCCCATGCTTTTTGCAGTGTACATGTTACCACTGGGTGAAATAATCAGACGTCACTGCTTGGTCTACCACTGCTATGCAGATGATACACAACTGTATCTATCCTTTGCTCCAATACCCAATACCAATCCTAAATGGCTGTCTAGCCGAACTCCAGGAGTGGATGAGTGCAAGTTGGCTGTGAGTAAACCTTAATAAAACAGAGGTCCTTATGATAGGTTACAGGACAGGGGTGCAGCCTAGCCAACCAGCATGACTTACATTTGGGGGTTCAGAACCAAAAAACACTGAACATGTTCGAAATCTTGGTGTTGTCCTGGATAGTGGCCTGACACATTAACATCAGTGTAGCGAGTAAGTTCAGACGACCAATGGGAGACTGAGATGATGCAAACAAGTAAGATTTTTATTCCAGGCTTGAAAAGGCAGAGTCAGTGTAATGAATTCTTACATAAGGCAAACACAGTTCAGGAACAATAATTCAGCTTACATGAGACAGCAGTTCAAACAAGGAGAGTATTCCCAGCACAGTCATTGTTCAGATTGTCCAGCATAGGGAGAGCTGCTTAAGTTGCAACCTCTCCCTCATATTTCCACTGACTAACTAAATTTACCTGGTTTTTATACCTTAGCTGGTCTTAATTGAGGTAAGGGTGTGGTTACAGGGAGGTTAACCCTTTCCTCAAAATGTGGGAGAGACCCACTCTGTCACATACCTCCCCCGTTAAATGGCGAGCCTGCATTCATATGTAGATGTCCTGGACTGTGCTGGACGACAAAAGATAAAGGCTGGAGAGCCAGGTACCACCTTGTCAGTCTTGAATTAGAATTTTTCATAGACTGAAGCCATTTTAACGGTGTATGATCAATAACAACAGTAAACCTGGCCCCACAAAGTATCTCAATGACTCAAGAGCCCATTTTATAGTGAGGCATTCTTTATTTACTGTATTACAGAATACCTAATCTCTCATGGGAACAACTTTCTACTAAGATATAGAATAGGGTGTTCAATGCCATCAAACTCCTGACACAAACCTGCCCCCAAGCCCACATCTGAGGCATTTGTTTGTATGACAAAATGCTTGGTAAAATATGGAGACTTTAAAACTGGGCCTTTACAAAAAAAATGTTTAATTTTGGTGAACGCAGACTGACAGTCCCTATTTGGAGCAGAATTTTTCAAACGATCTGTTAAGAGAGCCGCTAAGGTAGAAAATTGAGGCAAAAACCTCCTTTAATGGCCTACTAAACCCAAGAAGGACCTTAACTCTTTCTTGGTAGTTGGAACTGGGGCATTGGCTAGTGCCTGTACCTTACTCACAAGGGGCTTCAGACACCCACTGTCAACTACATACACTAAGTACTTGGTTTCATTTTTACCTAGAACACATTTCTTCAAGTTAGCAGTTAAACCTGCCTCTCTCAAAGACTGAAGAATAGCACTAACCCTATTAACATAGGCATTCCAATGCTGACTATATATAACAATATCATCTAAGTATGCTGCAGCATAATTCTAATGAGGACGAAGCACCTGGTCCATTACTCTCTGAAAAGAGGTTGGGACACCATGCAAGCCAAAAGGCATTGTTTTCCACTGAAAGAGGCCTAACGGAGTAGAAAAAGCAGTTTTCTTCCTAGCTAACTCTGTCAGCTCAATTTGCCAATACCCCTTCATAAGATCAAGGGTAGAAATATATCTGACCAAACCTAACCTATCAAGCAGATCCTTGACATTGGGTAGGCATCAAATTTAGACACTGTATTAACTTTGCGGAAGTCTATGCAGAATCTTGTGTAATCATCTGGTTTTGGGACCAAGACAATGGGACTACACCAGTTGCTAGACGACTCCTATATTACCCATAACTTCAACATTTCTTGTTTTTCCTTGATTACAGTACCTGTGCTTGTTTTACCATTGGATGCTTATAGGGTCTTTGTTGAACTAATACACCAGATGGGGTTAAAATGTCATGTAAGACTAAATTGTTCCTCCCTGATTTATCAGAAAAAGCATCTGAGAATTCATTAACAAGATTCCCAAGGGAGGCTTCAGCTTGTCTAAATTCAAAGGTTCAAGGGGTGGAGAAACCCCATCAGATTGAGGAATCTATGGACCAAGGTTACTATGTCTATTACCAGGGTCTACAAAAAACACCTCTTGATCTTTCTATGCTTTCAACAGGTTAACATAGTAAATCTGCCTACCTTTTAGGGGAGTCAGGTTGAGAGACTTCATAATTTACTTTACCAACCTGTCTAATTACTTCAAATGGCCCTTGCCATTTTGCTAGTAATTTGCTTCCCTGAGTAGGTAACAACAAAATGACTTTATCCCCAAGTTAAAAAACTCAATTTTGGGCATTACAGTTATAGAGAAATTTTCGAGCCTCCTGTGCATTTACCAAATTTTCCTGGGCCAATTGACTTAATAGGTCTATGCGATTACGCATCTGGACCACATATTGAAGGATGCTTTCGCCCTCTATTGGTTGTTCTTCCCATGCTTCCCACAAGGGTCACAAACACCCTGTGGCTTCCTCCCATAAAGAAGCTGAATTGGAGAAAAGCCTGTAGAAGCCTGGGGCACTTCTGATTGCAAATAACAAATAGAGTAGAAGCTCATCCCACCTTTTTTCTGTCTCTATAGACTTAGGATTGGCCATCTCTTACCTCCGTGCTGGCTTCCCCTTCCATCTCGTTTGGTCAGACATCTGGTGCAGCGGTGGGTGATGCGCTGAGTATTCTGCCTTAGGTGCTTGTGGACTTCCATGGTTGGCCATGTGTCTTGGGGATCATGGTTTCTGTCATGGTCATTGCCATGAGAGTCCTTCTCATGTGACAGTATCTCCAACCAATGGTAGCATGGTTTCGGTCAGCTGATGCTGTTCTCCTATCAACTGTTACCCGTAGGTATATAACCAGCTCCAGGATTCCAGGAAGTTACCTGAACAATGTTTCTCATTCCTAGTGTATGCTAGTTGAGTCCTCATACCAGATTCCTTTGAGTTTACCTCCGTGTCTTCTCTAGTGCGTTTGACTATCTCTGCCGGAGTGCTAACCCTTTGCTATCTTCAGTGCAACAGTGCATCATTCCATCTCAGCCTGTGTGCCACTCAGTATTACCATCTCTGCCAGTGAGCCAACTCTGTGCTATCTTCAGTGCAACAGTGCGTTACATCATCTCAGCCTGTGTGCAAACTCTACGCTGCCTTTAGCGCAACAGTGCATCATAACACCTCAGCCTGTGTACAACTTAGCGTGCAGCTGTGCCTCCTGGGAGGCATATTCCTCGGGCCGGCGTCTGTGTGTTTCTCTATTCTCACGGGGTTTGGATACCAGATCAAAAGACCACGACCTGCCTGCTGGGTGCAGCTATAACCCATATCCCAATTGGTAGAGGTCACTGGTGAACACCTCCCAGCAGGTTAGACACCTCACCATTGATAGGGTCTCATTAACATCCAAACTCTATGGATGAGGATATCATACATTCAGCCTCCTCATCTCCGATTTCTTCTCCAACCTGGGACTTCTGCTTTCAACCCCTCCATGGCAAGCATGACAGTTTCTTCAGGACCAATGGAAGCCTCAGGATCCCAGGGTACAGGGGCACTACAAGACCTCACATCTTGTATGGATAATCAGCAGGCAGCACAACACCAAGTGGCTCAATACTTATAGGAGCTTTCGGGACAAATATTATCTATCCAGGCTACTCTGGCATCTATACTTTCCACTCCTGTAGCATTGGCTCCCCTAGCCTTTCCAGTTCCACCTCAGGGGGTTACATCTCCAAAATCTCATCTCCGGTTGGCAACTCCTGAACACTTTGTTGGTAATCCTCGACAGTGTCGAGGGTTCATTAACCAATGTGAGATCCAGTTCGAGTGCTTACCCCAGAATTTCCTTACCTCCCGGTCTAAAGTGGCATATGTGATTTCCCTGTTAACCGGAGCTGTGTTGGACTGGGGACCTGATTCAGACATGCTCACTAAGGCATGATCGCTTGCTGTGAGCGATTTTCGCCCATCTGCGCTTGAGTATAATTCGCAGTGCATGTGCGCAAGCCATTCATTGCGATCTGATTTAGGTAGCTCGTAAGCCACTATCAGGTCACTGCTTTGAGTGACAGATAGTGCCATGTGTGGGTGGTAACAGGAGAAGGTGCGTGTGAATGGGGGAGTGCTGTTGCGAATGCAGGCGTGTCAGTCCCCCAAAATGCCATTTAAAGGGCGTGCATAATTGTTCCCAATGAATCATACATTTACCGGATATGACGTGTGTTGCGAGAGACAAGGGGGCATTTGACCATCTCTGCCGGAGTGCTAACCCTGTGCTATCTTCAGTGCAACAGTGCATCATTCCATCTCAGCCTATGTGTCACTCAGTATTACCATCTCTGCCAGTGAGCCAACTCCGTGCTATCTTCAGTGCAACAGTGCATTACAACATCTCAGCCTGTGTGCAAACTCTGTGCTACCTTTAGTGCAACAGTGCATCATAACACCTCAGCCTGTGTACAAATCCTGCACTACCTTTAGCACAACAGTGCATCATAACACCTGTGTAAAACTTAGCATCTCGTTCTGGAGTAACAAGGTGTCTTACCACCTCAGCCTGTGTACAACTTAGCATCTACTTCCGGAGCTACAGTGTGTCATACCACCTCTGCCTATGTTGAATACCAAGGAGCTCTCCTTCAGCACAATAGTGCATCTACACACCTCTACCTGTGGGTACCTCAAGTACCAGTTCCTGGTGAAGATGTGCCTCCTGGGAGGCACATTCCTCGGGCCACCATCTTTGTGTTTCTCTATTCCCACTGGGTTTGGATACCAGATCAAAGGACCGCGACCTGCCTGCTCGGTGCAGCTAAAACCCATATCTCAATTGGTAGGTGTCACTTTGGGAACACTTCCCAGCAGGTTAGACTCTGCACCATTGATAGGGTCTCGTTAACATCCAAACTCTGTGGATGAGGAGATCATACATTCAGGACCCTCGTCTCCGATTTCTTCTCCAACCTGGGACTTCTGCTTTCAACCCCTCAGTGGCAAGCATGACAGTTTCTTCAGGACCAATGGAAGCCTCAGGATCCCAGGGTGCAGGGGCACTACAAGACTTCACATCTTGTATGGATAATCAGCAGGCAGCACAACACCAAGTGTCTCAGTACTTATAGGAGTTTTGGGACAAATATTATCTATCCAGACTACTCTGGCATCTATACTTTCCACTCCTGCAGCATCAGCTCCCCTAGCCTTTCCAGTTCCACCTCAGGGGGTTACATCTCCAAAATCTCATCTCCGGTTGGCAACTCCTGAACGCTTTGTTGGTAATCCTCGACAGTGTCGAGGGTTCATTAACCAATGCGAGATCCAGTTCGAGTGCTTACCCCCGAATTTCCTTACCTCCTAGTCTAAAGTGGCATATGTGATTTCCCTTTTAACCAGAGCTGTATTGGACTGGGGACCTGATTCAGACCCACTCACTAAGGCGCGATCGCTTGCTGTGAGCGATTTTCGCCCATCTGCGCATGAGTATAATTCGCAGTGCATGTGCGCAAGCCATTCATTGCATTTTGATTTAGCTAGCTCATAATCCACTATCAGGATGCTGCTTTGAGTGACAGATGTGTGGGTGGTAGCAGGAGAAGGTGCTTGTGAACTGGTTAGACTCCGCAATATTGATAGGGTCTCGTTAATGTCCAAACTCTGTGGATGAGGAGATCATACATTAAGGCCCCTTGTCTCCAATTTCTTCCCCAACCTGGGACCTCTGCTTTCAACCCCTCAGTGGTAGGGATGACACTTACATAAGGCAAACACAGTTCAGGAACAATAATTCAGCTTAGATGACACAGCAGTTCAAACAAGCAGAGTATTCCCAGCACAGTCATGGTTCAGATTGTCCAGCATAGAGAGACCTGCTTAAGGTGCAACCTCTCCCTCACATTTCCACTGACTAACTAAATTTACCAGGTTTTTATACCTAGCTGGTCTTAGTTGAGGTAAGGGTGTGGTTCCTCCCTGGCTACAGGGAGGTTAACCCTTTCCTCAGAATGTGGGAAAGAACCACTCTGTCACAATCAGGTATCAGCCACAATCTAATCTTATTTTTTTCACCTAAGGGACATAGCCAGAAACAAGCACTTAATTCCCTCAGAAGATCTGCCTAAAGTCATACATGCATTTTTCTCATCATGCCTAGACTAATGCAAAACCCTCTACCTTAGACTTCCAGCTAAAGAATTGCACCGCTTGCAGATGGTACAATTCACCTCTCAATCTATTAACCAACCAGCCCCTTTCCAGCCACATAACACCCATTCTCTACTCCCTTCACTGGCTGCCAGTAAGATGACAGATTATTTTCAAGATTGGCTTACTGACTTTCAAAGCCCTACATGACAAAGGCCCAAGGTATTTGAATCAGCTTCTGATCCCTTACTGTCCCTCTCATTTACTGCGATCTGTTGATGAAGGACTATTAACAGTACCTAGAATCTTCCGGAATTCATTTTGTGGCCGTGCTTTCAGCTTTGTAGCTCTAACTATATGGAACTCACTTCCCTGCACAGTTCAAGAAGCCTCCACTCTAGAATCCTTCAAAGATAAACTCAAGACTCATCTATGCACTCAAACATTTCACTAATGTCCCTTGTTAAGCTTATTTTGTATTTTGTGTGGCAAATGTAAAGCACTTTGAGTCCTCTTGGCTGAAAAGTGCTATATGAATAACATTATTATTAGTAGTTTAGTACGGGTACACGTTTAATATTTCTCTCACAAGCTTCTATCAATATGAAAAAAGAGGGAGGGTTTGAAGGAACTGGCGCTACCTAATAGTAATACAGTAATAATAACACTGAAAAATAGTAAAATTAAATTGGGGATGGTGCTCTCTATTAAAGGGGAGCTGACTAATCTAACATAACCAAAAGGTATGGAAAAAGATACAAAAGTATACTGGGAGCGCAGAAACAAATTCATATATAGATTTATTATTATATAAAAATATGAATTAAAAAAAGGAAAAATTAAATCAACTACTAATGTAGGTCTGCAGACCGCCCGTAAACATTTGCCGATGGACAGAAATGTCTGCAGACATACAGTATCTATCCATTGGCTGTGCAGCACAGCAAATGTGCTATGTCTGTGAACGATGTCGTTCACAGACATATCGTGGGTACACAGTGGTCGACGAGCAGCAGATATATTTGCCGATCAATTAATAGGCCAATATATCTGTCAGTGTGTATCCAGCTTAAGGAATAAAATTTACCACCACTGATAACATATCTCAACTGTTTTAGCAAATCTAGTAAAGAACCATTGTTCTAAATGATAGCTGTGAATAATCACTGCAGATGTATATGCAGTAAATCAAGGTAAATGGACTCTAGAACAATTTAAATGTCGTATATTTTAATCATGTCAACATTTGTGAATGTCGATATTTTGCTTGTCGACCTAATTCTGGGTCATATATATATATATATATATATAAACAAATAGTCAGAGCGCAAATCTGTAGCAATGGAAAATAGTCCCAATAAGTGAATCCTTAAAACTAGGGTCTGTATGCACTGCCTCACGTATTGGGCCGGCGTATCTCCCTTTCAAAAGGTCCCCGTATCCACAACACAGGTAATCAAATAGAAGGGGTGCATAGTGCATTATCTCCAGTTTTTATTTGAACATATACAACAAACATATGTCTTAAATGACGTACCAAATAGAGCGGTCAAGCCACCGCAAGTGTACAGCGCATGAAAATTAAACCTCCGTCTCCGGGAACAACCAGGTTCACTCATCGGAAGACTCGTAACACAGAACAACGCTAGGCCACGTCCCTACGCGTTTCGTCACTCAGGACTTTGTCAGAGGGCTGGCTTAGCGTAATCAGGACTCCCCATAAAAACGAAGTGTAGCCAATCACTTTGCCACACCTTGTTTAGCTATTTAAAGCACTGCAGTAACATTATAACATTCATACGGGATTTAAACATGTATTGTAACACAGTATGTTAAAAACATGTAGTAATAACTATTCCATTCTTTTTAAATATAACAAACAATATTTGATCATATATAAATATACACAAGACATAATAGTTAATAAATCTAGCCAGATGCTAAATAATATACGCATATGCAATTGATAAAAATTAATAAAAGAATCCTCAAAAATGACATGATTCAATCATCTAACAATAATTACATGATATAAATATATTAAAATAGATTTAAAATAGATTTAAAATAATTGAACAATATAACCTACAAAATATAAAAAATATAGAGAACAAGAAGCAATTCATGACAAAAAGGGTGTGATCTCAAAACCCTCATTAAGACCTAGAGGATGTAGTGTGTTTAAAGTAATACTCCAAAATGTTTCTCGTTTGGATAAATGATTCAATCTATCTACACCTCTTTGATCTATTGTGACATGTTGCCAGCCTATAAATCTCAGATTGTCTAATTTGCTGGCTTGACAGGTTTTAAAATGGTGGGGAACACTGTGATTATCGATTAAGTTCTTTATATTTCTAGTGTGTTTAAGAATTCTAATTTTCAGTGGACGCTTGGTTTTGCCCACATATTTTTTCCCACAGCCACAAATGACCATATAAATAACAAAGGTGGTATTACAATTAATTATACCTCTGATTTTAGATTCTTTGGAACTGTCATTACCTGTAAAGGTCTTTTTACCTTTTAAACCAAACTGGCATACTTTACATGAAACGCATGTGTACATTAGTGAAACCAGAAGAATCATTAAAAACAGGTATTTTTAATCTATCCAAGGTGCTTCTGTCAGCTGATACTAATAAGTTATTGCAAAAAGGACTTAGTTTTGCTCCCACAATTGGTAGTAATAAGTTTCAAACGTATATGGATTTAAATTTATATATACGGAAGATGACACTAAAAATAATTTTTTTGCGGAGCAATAATAAATCCTTAGCTCCCGTAAAAAATTGGGAATTAAATCCTGGGGAATCCTCTGGTCTTAAAAAACAGAGGGCCTGATTCAGACCTGCTCGCAAGCGCTATGCGCTCGCAAGCGGTTCAATGGTGGCCCAGTGCGCACGTTCGGCGTGCGCACTGAGCGTGCGCGAGCACAAGAGCAAGTGCAAAATGCACTCGCTCCGGCGCTCGCATCCAAAAGGGGCAGCTTTCGATGTTAATTGACAGCTGCCCCGTTTGGAAGGTGGGGAAGGGGGGGTGGCTGAGCAAATGGAGGCATTCCTGCAGGAATGCCTCAGTTTGTTGGTGGCCCTACTGACATCACTAGTGATGTCAGTAGGTGGACTTCCTGCTCTAATAGTGCAGGAAGTCCACTGGGGCTTGTGGCAATGAGACCCTACCGCAAGGGTTTCGTCGCAAGCCCGATGGTCGCGATGGTCTTGACCATCGCAACCATCATCATGGCCACTAGCATAAGCTGTGGGTGGTAACCCACAGCTATGTGAGCGGCCCAGAGGCCACAACCAAAAAAAAAAACACGCCCTGATTCAGAGCGACTGCTCTCTTTTTGCGAGCGGCTCTGAATCAGGCCCTCAGTACGTTCTATCCGATCGAATCACGTGGTTCACATTTGGACCTTTTTTCTAAATTAGTCAAAAAAGACCTGGATAAAATGAATAATGCTTATAAAATTAGAGAGAATAAACTCACTAAAGGAGAAATTAAAGCATTAAAAATGTTGATAAAGAATTGGTTATAAAACAAGCCGACAAGGGAGGGGGTACTGTCATTATGGACAGGGAAAAATATGTGCTGGAAACAAATAGGTTATTATCAGATACTAAGTCTTACAGTAAGTTATCCCAAGATCCAACCAAAGAATACTTGGTAGAATTAAAAATATTATTGGATAAAGGGATATCAGATAAGGTATTAACAAATGAGGAGTATAAATATTTGTATAATGAAACTCCAAGAATTGCAACTATATATAATTTGCCTAAGATCCATATGGATCAGAGAGCTCCCCCAGTTTTTGCCTGCCGACTGCCTGAATATCTTGATATATATTTTTTAAAATATGTCCCTCTGTTAGACTCATACGTAAAAGATTCTACGCATGTATTACAGATAGTCAATGATTTTGAATGGAGAGACAATTATAAATGGGGTACGATTGAAGTTCAATCCCACATAATAAAGGTCTGGAATGTATTAAATTAGTATTGGAAAATGACCCTGATATGCCTTCTCATAAAATCAACTTTTTGGTTAATGCTATTTAGTTTGTTATGCAACATAATTATTTAACTTTTTTTGGTGATTTTTATAAACAGACATGTGGCATTGCTATGGGGACGATTTGCGCTCCGAGCGTTGCAAATCTGTTCCTTGGAGAATGGGAGAAACAATACATTTACTCAAATAATCCCTTTGTAGGAAAATTGGTTTTATTTAAACGGTACGTAGATGACTTGTTAATTGTTTGGTGTGGTTCAGAAGTAGAATATGATACCTTTGTCCAGTATTTAAATGTGAATGATTTTAATTTGGGTTTTACCATGGATTTTCAACCATTAACAATAACATATTTGCATTTATTATTAGATGTCAATAACTGTCATGGTGCTAGTGGGGTAATCAATACATCAACTCATTTTAGAACTGTTGATAGCAACAACTATTTAGATTTTAATAGCTGTCACCTTAATCGTTGGAAGCAAAATCTCCCTTTTTCTAAGCTGTTAATATTGAGACGGAACTGCTCTAATATAGAAATGTTTGAAAAGTAGTCTAAGGTTTATGTAGAAAGATTTATCGAAAAAGGTTATCCTAGAAATCTAATAGAAGCTGCTATAGTGAGGGCAAAAAACCTTGATTGAACCACTCTCCTAAAATATAAGAATAAGGAAGTGAATACTGTTAAAGAGAAAATTCCGAAATGTCCTTTTGTCACCCAGTTCTCTAGTCAAAGTGAAGAGCTGAGAAAAATTCTCAATAGACATTGGCACATTATTAAAATGGATCCGATTTTATCTACTTTTGTGTCTGATAGACCAGAATTGGTTTTTAGAAGAGCTAAAACCTTGAAGAATATGATGTGTCCAAGTTTATTACCTGTGGTGAAAGATTTTAAAGATTCCTTCTTGTCTGCAAATAAAGCACAAGGTTTTTACACATGCAATTCATGTAAAGTATGCCAGTATGGTTTAAAAGGTAAAAAGAGCTTTACAGGTAATGACAGTTCCAAAGAATCTAAAATCAGAGGTATAATTAATTGTAATACCACCTTTGTTATTTATATGGTCATTTGTGGCTGTGGGAAAAAATATGTGGGCAAAACCAAGCGTCCACTGAAAATTAGAATTCTTGAACACACTAGAAATATAAAGAACTTAATCGATAATCACAGTGTTCCCCACCATTTTAAAACCTGTCAAGCCAGCAAATTAGACAATCTGAGATTTATAGGTTTGGAACATGTCACAACAATAGATCAAAGAGGTGGAGATAGATTGAATCATTTATCCAAACGAGAAATGTTTTGGATTATTTCTTTAAACACACTACATCCTCTAGGTCTTAATGAGGGTTTTGAGATCACACCCTTTTTGTCATGAATTGCTTCTTGTTCTCTATATTTTTTAGGTTATATTGTTCAATTATTTTAAATCTATTTTAAATCTGTTTTAATATACAGGTTGAGTCTCCCATATCCAAATATTCCGAAATACGGAATATTCCGAAATACGGAATATTTTTAGCATGACTGAGATAGTGAAATCTTTGATTTTTGATGGTTTAATGTACACAAAATTTGTTTAATTCACAAAATTATTAAAAATAAAGTATAAAATGACTTATAGGCTGTGTGTATAAGGTGTATATGAATCATAAATGCATTCTGTGTTTAGATTTGGGCCCCTTTTCTAAGACATTTCATTATGATATACAAATATTCGAAAATACGGAATATTCCGATATCCAAAATACCCCTTGTCCCAAGCATTTTGGATATGGGAAACTCAACCTGTATTTATATCATGTAATTATTGTTAGATGATTGAATCATGTCATTTTTGAGGATTCTTTTATTAATTTTTATCAATTGCATATGCGTATATTACTTAGCATCTGGGTAAATTTATTAACTATTATGTCTTGTGTATATTTATATATGATCAAATATTGTTTGTTATATTTAAAAAGAATGGAATATTTATTACTACATGTTTTTAACATACTGTGTTACAATACATGTTTAAATCCCGTATGAATGTTATAATGTTACTGCAGTGCTTTAAATAGCTAAACGAGGTGTAACAAAGTGATTGGCTACACTTCGTTTATATGGGGAGTACTGGTTACACTATGCCAGCCCTCTGACGAAGTCCTGAGTGATGAAACGCGTAGGGTCATGGCCTAACGTTGTTCTGTGTTACGAGTCTTCTGTTGAGTGAATCTGGTTGTTCCCGGAGATGGAGGGTTTTTTTCATGTGCTGTACACTTGCGGTGGCTTGACCGCTTTATTTGGTATGTCATTTAAGACATATGTTTGTTGTATATGTTCAAATAAAAACTGGAGATAATGCACTATTGGTGCCCCTTCTATTTGTCTTTTAGAATATATCTATATAGATATATATACAGTATATATATATATATATATATATATATATACTGTATATATATATATATATATATATAAATATATTGATTGTCAACATTCAGAACCAACCCAAACACTATTGCTGATTGGAATTATTTACGCATGACTTGTCACATATCCTGAGAAAGAAAACTGAAATATGGATACACTGTTTCTGCCCAGAATGAATCAGCTGGATGCCAAAAACCTGGAAGTACAGTATTGAAAGCAAAAACAATTCCTGTCACAGTGTGGTCTGTGTGTTTCTCTATTGAGATCAATGTGGTACAATTACATTTCTACAAAGTGATATGAGCCTCTGATCATCCTCCAGCAGGCTATAGACAACTTTTTGCACATACATTTGTAAGGAAAGTAGCGCTGTACCATAATAATAAAATGCTTAACTGAGACATTCCATTACTTTTGTTCCGCTAAAGATAAATATTTTTAGTTGATTTATTACAACTCATTTTGAAAGCCATTAGAATTTTTATCTCTTACACCTGTTAGTTATAAGTTATAACAGCCTACAGTAGTTTGTGTCAACACATTGATTTACTGAGGCAGAGAATAGCAAATAATCACATATTACTATTGCTGGGCATACACTCTACAATTATTTGTCAGATATCTGTCCAATCTGGCTGGTTGGAATGAAAATCTGGTAATGTATGGGAGCAAATAACAATAGAAATTTGCTTCCAAACACTAGAAAAGGGACCAGATTTTCCTTCCCACCAGACAAATTAGACAGATATCTGACAGATAATTGTAGAGTGTATGCCCAGCATATGTAGTTACTTTGTTGTTCTCGAGTTCTGAGAATGTGTGTGTACAGTGGCACTATTGGGTTTCTTATCACTCACGTTTCATGCAGGATTTATACATTGCTCCTAAGGACCTCACACACATAGACTACAGGTCCTGCAGCACGTAGGATTAGGGGGCTTATACCGAGCTTCTTTCTCTATTTCTCTATATTCCATTAAACCAATGTCATGTTACTTTGCATATCTGCTGAGACTATTCACCAGTTTGTTTGATAGTTTTCTATTAGATTTGCTAAAACCATTGAGATTTATTATCATTGGTGGTATTTATTCCCCTGTATCAGAACTGATTTTTTTGACAACTTTTTGGTTCTCCCATGTTGACACTACTATGGGATAGAGGACCCGATTCAGACACGCTCACTAGGAAGCGTTCGCACAAAGCCAGATGATTTTTTGCATTCTGCCCATGCGTACGCGCGAATTAGTCTGAGCAATTGGGAAGCGTTCGCTCGCTGCGCAGAGACAGCCCGGCAGAATGAGTGACAGAAGAAGCCGCTTGTGGGTGGTGACAGGGGCTGGCCCTAGAAATGGGGGAGTGGAGGTGCGAACACAGGCATGCATGAGTGTCTTAACGCCATTTCAGAGGCGAGCATTATTAAGAGGCAGCGTCATAGTGCACGTCACTTGGTTGAATTTTACACTGAAGTGCTCGCAGTGCTTGCTGGTCAGTCACAAGTGCTGCGTATGCATCCGAAGGTACTCGATATACCAATGGTTGCAAACACTTCCTGGAGATGATGTGCGCAAGTGGGCGTCTTAAGACAGGTTGGTGGGCATCTGCATACACAAAGTAATCGCACGCCAAGACATAGTGGGCGTGCTAATGCCTTGCCATGTGATCGCCTGCCTTGCCAGATTTGCATACGCATCTAGCGAGGGTACGCATCGGGTCTGAATCGGGCCCAGAATTCATTCTATTATCCCATTTTTGCTTTGATTGTTTTTATTTTACAAATGTTTATATTTTTCATGTCAATGTTGCTATATTATATTTTACACAATAATGTAATGATCCACAGACACATTTGTTAATGTATCTAATTGATTTTTGTGTAAACTGCTATCTCCTGACCTATAGTACAGCACAGTTTTTTGTTTTGCTGACACAGCTCCAGATTGAGCAGAAAGATAATCCTTTTCATCTGCCTGATGGTTTGGTAGGGCTGTGAATTAATGCCTGATCACACACCACTGCAGTAAACTATTATGAAGACTAAACCTGGGCATCCACTATACAATTTTCTGTCAGATATCTGTCCAATCTGGCTGGTTGGAATGAAAACCTGGTAATGTATGGGAGCAAAGGACAATTGTCCATTTGCTCACAAACACTAGAAAAGGGACCAAAATGGTTGTTCAGACAAATTGGTTAAAATACACAAATTTAACCAATTTGAACAATTTTTTTTACAGAAAATTGTATAGTGGATGCCCAGCTTAAAGGTAGGTACACATTAGACAATATGTGTATATATTGGAGTATGTATTTTCTACTTTAAAACACTTATAAATTAGCTCACACCTCTAACCAGTCCTCACAGAGGTAGAAAATCTGAAAAGGGCATAGACAAAAGGGAATGCCAATAATAAATACATTGTAACTGTCTACATCTATACAATATACCATTGTTATTCTATCAATACTGGAAATTTAAATCAATCACATAAAAAACCCCTAAAATCCGAAAATGAATTAGTCCACAAGGATTAAAACAGCATCCTTTAGTATATAGAATATACAAAAAAATAAAAAATACAAAAAATAATTTTCAAAATACGAAGGTGAACATACATTTTGTGTATGTGGTTAAAGGGCAGCATACCCATGTGTAATAATTTACTCACTTCCTCCTGACTAGCTGAATGGACATAAAAATGTTCCTTTTGTCATGATTCACAAATGTTTGTGGATACATTATCAGCAATCAAGTTACAGTAGCTTGATTGCTGATCCTAGTAAAATTATCAAGAGTCCCAAAAACATTTTCTTGTACTTGATCTGTCACAACCCAGTGGGAAATTCATCTTTGTAAATCATTGGAAGAAAGAAAAAAAAACATAAGATCAACTGCACTTACTTACTTTAAGTCCACCCACTGAATGAAAGTGAATGATCTATACCCCCATTTATTAATGATCGCTATTGCAATGCGATCTGGGAATGACAGTATTGCCTATTATCATATTGCAATATTCGATCATATCGCCTGGATAGGAACACCTGCTCCCGCGGACTTCGCATGCATGGCCACCATTGCCGGGGAGGATTTCTGGAGGAGTAGCCCATAGGCTACAGTGGCTAACGTCATCTTCAGATGGTGTTAGCTGCGGGGGCCAATATCCGGAATGCATCGCATTCCAGAGTTGGTAAATTTGGCAGCCATATGGGGATGCGGCTGTCTGTGGGATACATCCGGAGGAAACTTAATATTTGAGTTTGACCCCTGATAGCGTGTGTTTTTTGGGATTATACTTCAAATATACAATAATAAATGGGCCCCCTAGAGACTTATTAGCTTCTAAATTAATCTGGGGTTTCACAGCAAAAGGGATTTTGGGGAGTATTTTATTGAATGCAACTTTATTTTAAAATACGTTTCTGTGGGTAGGATTTTTATTTTTGTTCCCATGGATCAACAATCGGCATTCCTAGTGGTATACAGTATGTACATAATGTTGACATAGGAGCTCATTCAGATCCGCTTGCAATATGCGATCTCTCGCTGGCAAAAAGGGGCCGGATATGTAAATTAAGCGCTCGCACTGGCGTCGCGTAAGGACGCCCACTATGTTTTAGCGAGCTACGGCAAAGTGCTCTCGCAAATGTCTGTAGACGCCCCCTTGCCACTCGCAACACAGGTCATCTCGGGGAAATTAAGGATTAATCGGGACCATTTGTGAGCCATTTGAGCTGCTCGCAGCCCTTGAGGTTGCCTTAGCCTGCCGCAAACACAGCGATCAGCGCTGGCTGAAATACATGCACGTGACATGTACAATGATGCTACTTTGCTATTTATGCACACCCTTTAAACGGCATTTTGGTGGCCAGACACGTCTGCATTCGCACATCCACTCCCCATTCACAAGCACCTTCCCCTGTTACCTCCCACAAACAGCACTATCTGTCACTCAAAGCAGCGACCTGATAGTGGCTTATGAGCTACCAAACTCAGATTGCAACGATTGGCTTGCGCATGCGCACTGCGAATTATATGCATGCGCAAATGGGCGAAAATCGCTCAGAGCGAGTGATCATGCCTTAGCGAGCGGCTCTGAATCAGGTCCATAGTATTAATGTTGATATGGTCTGAATGACGACATTTACAGAATGTCAACATGACAATGTCGACATTGTGAATATCAACAATAGAATCTCGCCAACCGATTTTTGGATGATTTTAGTTTTGTGGTTAGGCTAGTTGACATTTTTAAAGCCGACAAATTCTACAACACCCTTATTAGTTACTAGTTATATTTGAACTGACTTGCTACTTTCCCTTAGTGGAGCCAGGACATTAAAATCAGTTTTACCTAGATCTCTGCCATTTCTCTTATACCACAACCTACTGTATGTACTAAACAATACATTAGATTTCATCTCCTTTTATGTAATTTGACTAATTCTCTCTGCACAGTTACTATCTTGCTCTTGTGTTAAAAACCTTAAAAAGATTGAATAGCAAAGGGTCCAATAATGATCCCTGTGGCATTCCACAAAAATACTTCATTTATAACTATATTTTATCTTTTGCTGTATTTGTGAAACAGTATTCTACCCATGTACTTTCTTTTATTCCTAGATCTAGTAGTATCTTATGTGGAAAGGTATAGAAAGTTTTAGCAAAATCCAAATGTATTGATTTCATTATATAGAGCCAGGTTGAATTTTACCCTTCATAAAAGTGAATTATATGTCATAGGCAATAAATAATGTTTACACTAGGACATCAACTTACTTTACATTATTTCTTCAAAACTGCATCCATTAGATTCCCTTAAAATAAAAATCCATACTTATAGGTCTATAATATCTAATTTTTTTTCCATTTTTTAAAGCTTGGTACAGCATCCGCTTTTAGCCTATTTTGTGGCACTGAACAGAATGAAAATAAAAAATAATAATCTGTCAATTACCTATTCTCTGGGTCTATGTACTCAGATAAATATGGAGACATTTGACTTAGCCATTCATATGGGGCTTTGCCAGAAGAAAAGTTGGGGCAGAAGGCATTGCAATGCAGGCTTGCCTACCCTCCCGATTTGGTCGGGAGCCTCCCGAATATCGGGAGCCACTCCCGACCCCCCGGAAAGGAAGGCGAGCCTTCAGGCTGCCACCCGACCCTCCACCAACTACTACAAGAAACCCCCGCAGCGGGGGGCCCGACGGCGCGATTCGAGCGGAATCGCGTCATCGTGGCTCCGCCCCCTGCTTCACAAAGCCAATATTGTAGGCATTGTGAAGAGGGGGCGGAGCCGGGATGACGTGTCACGTGGCTCTGCCCCTAGAACCACATCATCGCCCGGCCACGCCCCCCGCTGTGCACAGACATTCAGCTCCCTCCCGGAAGGAGGGAACTGAATTTCTGCATATATGTTGTAATGATATATTAATATTTCCTTCTTCACTCTTTCCTGTGTTGAAATCCACTTTCACCTCTGAAGTAGTGGAGGCCAGTCCTGCTCAGTTATGGAGCATAGATGTGTAATAAAAGTAATACAAAACTATTCACTTGTTATAATTTCATAATGCATTTAAGGACCCTTCTTTAACTACATTTGTTGCTGTTTTGTTCCTAGATGATGATGATAAGGACTATATATTCTATTTGTGATGCACGGGACATTTACATACATGCAAGTACGTGATCTGTTTCTACAACACAATTTTTCTTTCTGGTGTCCAAGTCTTAAATACCTCGTTGGTAGAAAATACACTCCAGATAAAAATTCACTACAGTAAACTATTCCTTTTAGAAGTTTTAAAAACTCTGCGTGATGTACGGGAGACAGAGTGAAAAGTGATAAGAAATTGATAAGGTGGCAGCCAATCAGCTACCAACTGTCATTTTTCAAACACAGCCTGTGAGATGACAGGTGGGAGCTGATTGGCTGGCACCTTATCACTTTCTTATCACTTTTCACTCTGTCTCCTAACACTGTTTAGTAAATAGACCGCTAAGTGAGACTGCTGTATCACCACCGTTAATTAAACTGTGCGCTCCACATAGTATGCGCATGCAGGTGTGTGCACATCACCTACATTAACCCCACATGTTCCTGTCTAGATATGTAGAACCTGATATATTGTGTAACTACTGCATAACCCTCATTCTATCTGTTTAATAAACCAATCCTGGTTAAGTCGTGTGGACTGACCTTTTACACACACCATTGACAACTATAGGATCCGCCAATAATTTACGGGCCCAGGTCATCAGCTTGTGAAGAATGATGACACAGAGAAAAGCAGCTGCAGTGACATGGAATAAAAGAATCTGAGTGAGTACATAAAAATCCTCTATTCATACTAAGAGCGACCATGTACAGTTCCGGAGCCAGTATGAACTTCACCAAGTTATCAGGCTGAGAGAAATATGCTACTGTGAAAGAGCTCCAATATTAACTTATCTCAGTGCCATCATGCAAGGGCCAGAAGACTTAGATTTTAAATAGCTCAAAGCTTAAACAAAGGAACAGACATGGTTGTAATAGGAGCTAAACAGGATATACCACCTAGCAGAGCCTCTTGTTACAGACAATGTGGATGTGTGGGGGTTTGAGGTGTGCAATGCATGATGGGAGGAGGTATATAAATTGTAACAGCCAAAAACAACAGTCTCTCTCTCTGCCATTCCCATCCAAGACACAGACACACACCTGGCTCACTGGACCTCTGACTAATCAAGGTACTCTGTCCTCTAGAATAACTTGTCTTCTATAATAACTCTATTGCCTAAACTTTCCTTTCCTGCTTATTTATAATAGCTAACACTCACACTAGATAAGACAATGAATCTTAAATCCTCTCTCTCTCTTTGTCTCAGCTACAGCTCACAGGCTATCAGGCCTTGCCATGAGGTTTCACTCCACATACATAGCAACACAAAGACACAAGGATGACCTCATGGCTACCATGCCATGAGGCTCTAACACATAGCACACTCTCTCTCTATACTCACACACATGTATTTTCACATAATCACATCCATACACACATAATTGTTTTCTCTGATAGATTGCCCTCCACAATTTATCTATAGACTAGTAGTCTCGCCGGATGTGCAGGGGCAACAATTTACCCTTAATTATAGCATCACCCCTACACACACACACACGCATGTACACTTCTCACATACTTCCAGCCATGTGCTTTCTTATAACACCCCTACACACACGCATGTACACTTCTCACATACTTCCAGCCATGTGCTTTCTTATAACACATTCTTATACACACGTACACAGAGGATAGCAAAATATATATAACACATGCATACAGTTTCCTACATACACACATACATATAAACATATATACATATATTTGCATGAACAAGGTTATATACTAGTGAAAGATTAAATCGAATCTGCATTGAAGTTTATTTAGCAACTGCATAGGGTTAATTCATTACTGGGATTAAAGTTAGAAAATCACTTCTGAGGTTATGTACTGTACTGCATACTATATTATCATTTGTATTATTCATATGTAAATCATCTATTATCTTGCAATTCTCATTTATGGAGTAAAATACTTTTTATATCATGTATATGGTGTATAGATAACTGAGTATGATTTCAAGGTTTAATTAATATGCAATGATACATTATGGGTAAGATATGCAGGGGACTTGATAGATTTGTCAAGGAATATTTGGGTGGCATTGGCCCGGTAATAGCTTGCATGTTTAGCTCACATGGAGCTTTGGTTGTTATGCATAACATAACAATGGCAACTCTCTGTCTGGGTGTTTTATGGTAAAGGACGGAAAAAGTAAAAAGACTGTATGGAAGATTAAGAAAGTAATCTAGGAGGTCACAGATGTAGCAATATCAGATAGAGAAAATAGATTAAAGAGGAGAATATTGTGTCATATTCCTATAATTAATTATAACCATCACTATGGATGAGGAGGAGATTTTGTGTAACTATGAGACCCTCAGAGAGGAGTGGAGATGGCGCAGACACCGGAAAAACTCACTCTAACATATGGCGCCCGAACAAGCCTGTTTAAAATTGTGATCTCCAAAGGCCACGGAGAATCACAATTAGAAACAGAGAATTTTTTATATTTGCTATAATGGTTACACAAAAACATCTTTAATATCTTAGTGAAATATTCTTAAGGGAAAACGTAATAGTATTCTGCCTATTGGTTAATGCTGTAACATTTCTTTCTCTAGCTGGACTAGGGAACTGAGAGTTAGTTAGCACTAGGTTTGATTGATTACAAACTTGAGATATTTTATAAGGAATGTTATAACACATTTTCTAATTTTTTTTCTCTTCTCTCCTTAACTGAATATCTACTTGTGACCAACTCATGTAGAACACTTTATTCTGGTTATTTTGTTTTTTTTTTTTTTTCAGGGCAGCCTCCTACTGACCCTGTAAAGAAAAACATTTCTAACCTGTATTTCCTACAGAAGCACGTCTTCGAAAGTTGTCTAGCGGGTACGGCGTAAGCGACGCTGTAAGAATTTTGAGCAGACAGCGCGCACTGGGAATCTCTAGTAAGGCATAAGTTTGCAACTTTCGCTGGATGATCTCAGGTCTGTAAGATAAATTCTCCAATCTGAACCAGGATTGAGGACTTCATTTCCATTTATACAGACAGAAATAGTAATACACTGGTCATAACTCAGGTAGATATGGATTTTCTTACCATTAAGAAGCTAGCAAAAGACAGCATGTTTAATCCAGTTTTACCAACTAGCTACACATCAGCTGAGAATCTGTGGTCACAATTGTTAGATCAGGTTTATAGTCAGGATAAACTTTGTAATGATAGATGGAATGTTAATAACAAATCTAAAAGATTAAAAATGTTAGCTAAGCTAATAGAAGTTTATGAAGACATAATTTGGACACCAGAGCATGCAGAAATGTTAGCTAGAAGCATGTTGACTAAGAAAGAAAAAATGCTAGATCAGAAAGACAATTGTAAAGAATGCACAGAAAGAGAAATTGAAATTGCGCAGTTATGCACTGAACTTAATACTGCAGATGAGAAAATGGCTACTACTGAGGCCCATATGGCACAGATGCAACAAGATCTGGATAGTAGAGCCCAAATGATGATGAATATGCAGGGTTTAATAACTGATCTTTCTAATGCAATCAAAAATTTGTCTACAAATAATCCACGGATTGATCTCACCGGATCAATACCCACAAAACAGGTTTGTGTATATAACAGGGAAAGTAGTGGTGCAACAAGGAACCAATCAAATTCATCGGATATGGCACCTCATGCAACACTACTTGATATCAGGGATGATCAGCAGGGTTTAAGTACCCCTATGATTTATCCTGCATTACCAGTGGTACGTACACTGGAATTCCCATTAACAACGGGGGAAAATACTATTGGTTCAGGGGTACAAGAGAATAGAAGTGGATGGGAAGTATTAGATGCCACTTCTAGCTCTGTACAAGCCCACAATAGGAAAAAGGATTTGTTTTCTTTAATCAACCTCCTCAAGGAAATTATATAAAGAGAACAAAAATCCTGTTAGATCTCAAAATGGCTGTTACCATGATAGAGAGGAAAGACTTTCTGCACTTATGATTTTGACAACAGGTCATAAGGAAGTAACTCCCAACATCCTTGCTAACTTTAAACCCACCATACAACATGAGCCATTAGCTCTATGTGGTAGGTTTGAAGCCATGTATAGGACTATAACCAATGACCATAGATCCCGTACTCCACCAGGCATGATTCGCGCATTTGTGGAAAAATTCACATACACAAATGTCAATCTGCGCACAATGGCGGAAAGGGAAACCACAATTGCAGGTGCAGCCAGAATAATTGAGGACTTCAGAAAAGAACTATTGAGTTCTAAGAAATCTGTCCAAGTTAGGGAACATGATATGCACGGAGGCATAAGGAAAGAACGCCACCATGCATATCGTGAACATGGTCAAACAGTATTTCAGTCTTCGGCTCCACCAGCGGAGACTGAGAATCTGATTTGCTACAGGTGTAGACAGAAGGGACACATAAGAAGAGATTGTCCTAAACAATTCCCTGTCCAATCAGGAAATACTAATGGCTTCAAAAAGCGATATAGTAATTCCGTACGGACAAAACATTTGCCCATCCCACACTTACAGAAAAGTGTGGCAACTTTAAATGTGCAAGCAGAAAAGAATTCTGCTCCACAGGTAAAGACCGCACAACAAAAAGAAGTAGCAGTCTGTACAACAGACATTCCTACAGGAATTCTGATGCAACTAGATTGAAGGTCAGGGATCCCAAAGGATCTGTCACCAATATGTAACCTCATATTGGATCCTTCAGGGAGACCCCATATCATGGCAAAAATAAAAAACATTTGGTTAAAAATCATGCTCGACACTGGAGCTGAAATTTCAATTACCAATGTGGATCATGATATAGACCCAGATAGCCCTCAGTGTATCGTGATCGGCTTTGATCACGAACAAGGGGGGGTGAGAGCTCATAGAATTAATGAGGTCCATGTAGAAATCAGCAGTGATTTCTCATTAAACATCCCAATGTGGTATTACACAGGATCCGATAACATCATTGGAACTGATGTAATGACACAAAATGGCTGGATTCTGGATCTGGCAAATGGTATGGTATGGAGGGGTCCCAGAAAATCAAAGGTTTGTGTCATACAACGGCATTTTCTGAGCTCACCCATACACATAAATGTCAAAAACAACATGCTTGTCCATAAATGGCCAGAGGTTTCTCACAACAAAGACCTTGAACCTATTGTGTACAAGTATCCAGAATTATGGGCACAAGATAAAAATGATTGTGGAAGAATGGTTGATGCCCAGGTAGACATTCAAGGGCCAGATCCACCGCCACAGCGGCAATATCGCTTCCCCCCTGAAGCTATGGAATCTGTTGTAGAATCTGTAGCAGATTTAGAAGATAGGGGAGTGGTCATAAAGGGAAATTCAAAGTGCAATAATCCTTTATGGCCTGTAAAGAAGAAGGATACGAACACGTGGAGACTCACAATTGATCTCCGGGTTCTGAACAAATACACCCCCATGTCAGCACAGGTAGTTGCAGAAACACCAGACATAATGGCGAGGATAAATGGCAAAAGCCAAGTGTTCTCAACCATTGATGTGGCTAATGGATTTTTTTCCATAGCTTTGACTGAAAGTTGCAGGTCCAAATTTGCGTTCACTGTACGTGATACGCAATACATGTTCTGTGTCCTACCCCAAGGGTTACATAGTAGTCCGACTTATTTTCATCAGGCATTAGCAGCAGTGCTGAGTGTTTTCTCACGCCCAGAATGCCTGTTACAGTATGTCGATGACCTACTCCTTCATACAGAGACCATGGAGGAACACATAACCCTCTTACAGGAATTGTTAGGCCTCCTGTCACGTGCAGGACTGAAGCTGAGTCCTCACAAGGCAAACCTGGCTAGGTCAGAGGTAACATTCCTAGGTGTTAAGATTGCCCACGGAACAAAGGGTATCATGGCTGCCCGCGTGGAAGCAATGATAAAACTACCCAAGCCAAGCACTCTGCAGGACTTACGTAAGTTCCTGGGTGTTGCAAACTTCATGAGGGAATTCATAGAGGACTTTGCTACCAAAGCAAAGCCCCTCTATGAATTACTCAGAGGTGAAAAACCATCATTGCAGGGATGGGCGGAAACACAGGAGCAAGCTTTCACCACACTTAAAAGAAGTTTGTCCTCCGCCCCAGTATTAGCTACCCCACATCCAGATGGCGATTTGGCCATCCAAGCACATGCTGGTTCAGAGTCTATATCAGCGGTCCTCCTTCAAGAGGTGGGAACAATGATAAGACCTCTTGGCTATTTCTCAAGACTCCTTTCACCAGTTGAAAGAGGTTTTGATGAGTGTGCAAAGCAACTTGCAGCCATTTATTATGCTGTCAAAGTGACTGAGCATATTGTAGGGTTCAGGCAGCTCAATGTGCAAACACCACACTCTCCATTAACCCTCCTACTTCGGGACACACTTCCTGGAGTCTCTCAACAGAGGTTTGGGAGGTGGATAATGGACCTCAGTGGAAGGAATATCAAAATCTGTCACATGGCTAAGTATGTCCTTTCCCAGTTGTTAAACACAACTGGAACAGAACATGATTGTGGTCAGGTAACACATTCCTTTACTACACCATTCTTTAGACAGGTAGTGCACCCTGATGACAGAATCATCTTTGTTGATGGGTCACGTTTTCATCTTGATGGGTCATATGTGACAGGATATGCGGTCTTGGATGAGACCACAGGAACTCAGAGTCTGGTTAGACTCCCAGGTCACCTGTCAGCCCAACGTGCTGAATTGGAGGCAGTGAAGGAAGCACTCTTCATCCACCCCCCAGGGAGACGCACTATATATAGTGACAGCTCATATGTAGTGCGGTCTCTCACATTACATCTTGAGACTTGGCAAAAATGTGGATTCGTGGACAGCCAGAATAAACCTCTGGCACACGTTTCAGTTTTAAAGGAACTTTGGGAATGGGGTAAGACCCATCCCGATGATGCAGCAATCATCAAAGTGTCTGCACACCAAAAAGGGAGCGATCCCCTAATCATGGGTAACAATGCAGCGGATGTAGCGGCAAAAATGGCAGCAGTATCTGGGATCTTTCGGGATCCAGATGCTGAAACTTTGCCCTCAATCCAGGTGGCAGCACGTAGGAAAGTCCTTGAAGAAGGACTGGTGTCATTTGAAGAGGAACAGGCAAAAGATGCTGTTCTTATGAATCACAGAATTTCACCACAAGATCCCTGGTCTATAAGACAGGGTATACTGTGCCACTCACCAGGAGAAGGATTAGAACCTCTCCCTGCAGTACCCTCACATCTTCAAGTGGAACTGACAAGGCTTAATCATCAGCTCCTTGGACACCCTGGCCGGGATAAACTTTTCTCTCTTTTAAAGAGCAAATTATACTGGTCAGGAATGTTCAAAACAGTAGAAAATGTCACCCAACAGTGTTTGGTGTGTGCCCAAATCAACCCTCGGGCACCAGCACTTAAGCCAGTGTTACAGCGTGTGCCTCCTGCAGAGGGGCCCTGGTCATCCTTACAAATAGACTTCATAGGACCACTACCAGCTGGCAGCCGAAATTGTCGCTATGCCTTGGTAGTAGTAGACGTGTTCTCAAAGTGGGTAGAAGCCATTCCTACAGCGAATGACTCAGCGTCCACTACAGCACGGGTTCTATGGGAACAGATTTTGTCACGCTGGGGTATCCCTAGGATCATAGAATCTGATCGAGGGACCCATTTCACTGGCAAGGTCATGAAAGCCCTTTGTGAACTTCTGGACATAAGGCAGCGCTTCCATGTTCCTTATCATTCCCCAATCAGCCGGGGTCATGGAACGTATGAATCGGACCATCAAGGCCCGGTTAGCTAAGTCACTGTTGCAGAAGGGCTCCTCTTGGGTAACAGCCTTACCCGCAATACTCATGGGTATTAGGGCTACGGAAGCATCCACCACAGGGATCACTCCGTTTGAGCTCATGACAGGTCGCAAAATGCCACTTTGTTTCCCTAATGAGCCACAATTGTCAAACCCAATGAAAGATGCTATTGCGAGAGATGTGTTCCTGCAACAGGTACAAGATAATATCAAGGGACTGTTGCCTTATGCAGCTATGCGGCTGCATAAACCCTATCTACAGGGGGAGACACCCATGCCCTCTGTAGGTGAGTTAGTAATGGTTAAAGTTTTCCGTAAAGCAGGTCCTTGGGATGCAAACTGGGAGGGACCATATCAAGTCCTTGAAACAATGGGTGATACCATGTTGAAGGTCCAAAGGCCAGTAACTACAAAGAGAGACTCTCAAAGGAGACACAAGGTTCTCTGGGTCCATAAAGACCAGGCAAAGACCACCAGGACCTCTCCAGCCCAATAAGGTGCCATGGTACTCAATCAATAGGTAGGGTAAGAGGAAACATAAAACAGGAGACTGGTCTTTTTGAAATTCCACATAGGGTTATACCTAAACTGCCTTAAAAAGAACTATACTCATGCCTTCTCTCTCAGCAGATCATGGAACCAGAAAGAGAAGCTGTTTCCCCAGTTCCCAAAGGACACAATTACAAATCTCATTCAGCTTTAGGAACCAAGAGGTGCAGGGTAAAATGCCCTCTAAAAAAACTAAACTTACGGATACTGGTACTACTGGTAGGTGTGGTACTGGTAGGATCCGTTACCCCTCCTAATAACAAGAGCGAAAAGGGGGAGTCAAATATAACATCGCAAGTAAATATGACATCTGAACCTATTAGTCAGGTCTATTAACAGTAGAATGTAAGGAAGGTAAAATCCAGACACCCTACCATAATTACACCTTTGTATCAGGCCAATGGTATTTATATGGATTTTGGAGAGAGGGTTTTGCTGATGGTAAAGTTCAACACTATACACCAGTAGAAAATGTGTCTGCTATTCAATATGAATTACATACATTATGCTTGAAAGAATACACCCACTTTAGAGACACTGATTCAGTGCCCGTTAAATCCATCCGATGGGTTTCAAAGGACCCACATTTACATCCATATAGGTAAACAATTAGTAATGTCACTGAAGTTGTGTGTACTAGAGATGGTGTCTTGTACCCTGAAGACACCACAGGGGGAGAATATGATGGCTGGTATATTCTTAAAGCCATCTTTATAGGATCTTATGTTCAGGAAAAGTTACGTGTTAGAACATATTTTGATAGACCCATACCCATTATAGGTACTATGAAAGCATATTGTATGTTAAGAGATTCCAGACTGTTAATTACAAGGGAATCCAAATACGCCCAAGGACACATCCCCACAGATTACTTACAAACCAGTGTCATGATGCTGAAATTAAACTGCAGCAGCACAGGCCAAGTAATATGGAACGATCATGTTGGATCAGTAGACATGGAAGGTTTGTACAGAGCAGTCATTTTGAAAATCAGAACCGATGCCAAAAGCCCTAAATACACTCAGATAGAGGGATCACCATCCATACGATCTTTTATGATATCCATAATGAGAGATAGGTGTACAACAGAAGTTACTGGGTACTATTTTATCACCTATGCTCATTGGGAACTAGACAAACAAATGGTAATGTCTGACGTGAATCCATGGAGATGGGATATAGTTTGCAATGGTATAGACACCCCCATAATTGATGTATGGATGGATGGTACCCCTATGACTGAGGAGTACAGGAATAGATATGTGTCCTTTGATTGGAAAGACCCCAGTGGTAGAGATATCAATTTTGATATCAAAATAGATGGACCTTTCAAATGGCCATTCTGTGAAGCAGTAGATGAAGGGTGTTGGACGTTTTCACAGTGGGTTTACCTCTCCAAAATAAAACCTATAAAATTCCTTTCCTTACAACCAGGGGATAGTGACCAGTGGTACCTGTTTGAAGGGAGAGGACAGATATGTGTGACTATAGTCAGAATCCCTTATGAGACAGAAAATCTACAACCAGTGAAACCACACTTAGATGCCTGTAGAATCCCTGCCCATAAATTAGCAGATGTAATTGCTCCCCAACTCTCTTCTCCATGGAAAATAATAACGGATGTTAAGTTTGTATTGTATACCTGGAGGATTTCAGTAGAGGATTTCAGAGTAGATCACTGGGACCATAGATGTGAAAGGTTTGTGAGAAACCAAATAGACATGCTAAAGGGTTGGGTAGAATCTGGACAAGAAGCAAGAAGAGATGGCTTGAAACTTAGGAAAAGTAGGAACAAAAGAGATATCATTGCCACATTCTTGGGAGGAGGGGCATTAGGATTAGGGACTCTAAATACCATGGACTTAGAAGTTCTGAGGAGTAAACTTGGCAGTCTGGCACAACATACAGGAGAAGGAATAAAGACCCAATTAGATGTAGATCACATCCTTTAAAACTTACAGCATTCTCACATAGATGCCACAACTTCTCTATCTTTAGCCCTTCGAGAAAAGTTTAGGGGTTTGGTAGTGGGTTTAATTGCAGAACAAGATGGAACACACTTAGCTCTGGCATGTACACAGGTTCAGAGTGAACTCTCAGATAATCTGAAACACATCATATCTTCCCTCCATAATGGTCACTATCCATTCAACCTTAGACAGTGGATAAAACCATTTGTCCCTTCATTTGCATTGAATCACACAAATTGGTGGCTCACTCAGTGTCATGGTTGTCAGAACCTGACATGTATTGCCTCTTCCCTAGCTCCTGTTTCAGGTATGGAAAAGCAAGGATACACTGCAGTGAACTTGGGCATTCTCATGTCTGGAGAGACAATTCTCCATCCACGTCTACCATCTGACATTTTAACATATGAAGGATTGAATCCGTATCTATTTGATACAGAAGGTTGTTGGAGACGAGAGGATGCCATATTGTGTCAAGGAGATCATGAAAGGGTTCTCAGACGTCAGTGCTGGGACTCTGAAGGATCGTGCTTAATGGATGCTAGTCCAAAACCATCATCTAACTTAAAATACCTGGGACAAGGATACTGGTGCTGGTATCAACTACAAAATGACTCATATACTGTATATGCTACTAACTGCACGCAAAGAGGAACTCTCCTCCGAGGAGTGTATTGTACCCTTAATCCCATTCTAGGTATCGATGTAGCAGATGAGAGAGGGAGAACGCCAGTGACCCCAGAGAAGCGACTAGACATTCGCCCAGACACCCCAGTGAGGCTTCAAAAGATTCCACTCGGTTTTGGTACAGAACTCAAGAACTGGCTTCTCGACTTCGGGAAAGAGGATGACATCCTGAAGGAACTAAAGAAGAATGAGAACCAAGCGACTATCAAACTGGACCATGATGCCACCAAAATAACAAATATTATACATGCATTAGAAGAAGACTCTAAAGTATCTTGGTGGGAAAGTATCTTTGGATACAGTCCAAAGGCAACATCATTCTTCAACCTTCTTATACACCCCATAATAGTTCTCATCTTTTTAGTATTGATTATGTACATTGGGTTAATAATTGTCTACCGGAAGATAAAAAGACTGAATGCACAACTACAAGACACAGTAAAACTATACAAGGAAGATCTTTTAAAGACTAAAAGTCGACAAATGAGGAACTATTAAGGGTGAGGGGGGGTAGTGGACCACCAAGATACCAACATAATTTCCTGGACTATTTTTTTTTATTACTTTTTTTTCTCTTCGGGGGGGTTTTTCCTGCTGTGAACAACAAGGAATACACAGAGGTTTTTTTATCTCCCCATAACTTTTGAAATTTTAAAGAATTGTTTGAAATTTTGACTAGAAGGACTTTGAGATATATATATATATATATACACATATATATATACACACACACACACACACATTTTTAAGAATATGTTGATTGAAAGATTGTATCTGTTTATTGTAATGATGTTGACTCCTAAATGGTTGTTTTTGTTTAATATGTACAACTACAGAAGTGAATGGGAAGGTAGGGGGAAGTAATGTGAAGTATATTCCCAATTTGTAGTGTCGGATTTCCGACAACAGGAGGACTGTGAAAGAGCTCCAATATTAACTTATCTCAGTGCCATCATGCAAGGGCCAGAAGACTTAGATTTTAAATAGCTCAAAGCTTAAACAAAGGAACAGACATGGTTGTAATAGGAGCTAAACAGGATATACCACCTAGCAGAGCCTCTTGTTACAGACAATGTGGATGTGTGGGGGTTTGAGGTGTGCAATGCATGATGGGAGGAGGTATATAAATTGTAACAGCCAAAAACAACAGTCTCTCTCTCTGCCATTCCCATCCAAGACACAGACACACACCTGGCTCACTGGACCTCTGACTAATCAAGGTACTCTGTCCTCTAGAATAACTTGTCTTCTATAATAACTCTATTGCCTAAACTTTCCTTTCCTGCTTATTTATAATAGCTAACACTCACACTAGATAAGACAATGAATCTTAAATCCTCTCTCTCTCTTTGTCTCAGCTACAGCTCACAGGCTATCAGGCCTTGCCATGAGGTTTCACTCCACATACATAGCAACATAAAGACACAAGGATGACCTCATGGCTACCATGCCATGAGGCTCTAACACATAGCACACTCTCTCTATATACTCACACACATGTATTTTCACATAATCACATCCATACACACATAATTGTTTTCTCTGATAGATTGCCCTCCACAATTTATCTATAGACTAGTAGTCTCGCCGGATGTGCAGGGGCAACAATTTACCCTTAATTATAGTATCACCCCTACACACACACACGCATGTACACTTCTCACATACTTCCAGCCATGTGCTTTCTTATAACACCCCTACACACACGCATGTACACTTCTCACATACTTCCAGCCATGTGCTTTCTTATAACACATTCTTATACACACGTACACAGAGGATAGCAAAATATATATAACACATGCATACAGTTTCCTACATACACACATACATATAAACATATATACATATATTTGCATGAACAAGGTTATATACTAGTGAAAGATTAAATCGAATCTGCATTGAAGTTTATTTAGCAACTGCATAGGGTTAATTCATTACTGGGATTAAAGTTAGAAAATCACTTCTGAGGTTATGTACTGTACTGCATACTATATTATCATTTGTATTATTCATATGTAAATCATCTATTATCTTGCAATTCTCATTTATGGAGTAAAATACTTTTTATATCATGTATATGGTGTATAGATAACTGAGTATGATTTCAAGGTTTAATTAATATGCAATGATACATTATGGGTAAGATATGCAGGGGACT
This sequence comes from Taudactylus pleione, assembly GCA_031769625.1. Classification (NCBI taxonomy): domain Eukaryota; kingdom Metazoa; phylum Chordata; class Amphibia; order Anura; family Myobatrachidae; genus Taudactylus; species Taudactylus pleione. The sequence continues at coordinate 2,465,292 of JAUIMM010000773.1, forward strand.
TGATAGATTTGTCAAGGAATATTTGGGTGGCATTGGCCCGGTAATAGCTTGCATGTTTAGCTCACATGGAGCTTTGGTTGTTATGCATAACATAACAATGGCAACTCTCTGTCTGGGTGTTTTATGGTAAAGGACGGAAAAAGTAAAAAGACTGTATGGAAGATTAAGAAAGTAATCTAGGAGGTCACAGATGTAGCAATATCAGATAGAGAAAATAGATTAAAGAGGAGAATATTGTGTCATATTCCTATAATTAATTATAACCATCACTATGGATGAGGAGGAGATTTTGTGTAACTATGAGACCCTCAGAGAGGAGTGGAGATGGCGCGGACACCGGAAAAACTCACTCTAACAGCTACATAGAAATTCACCGTCCAGATGCAGTTAAAGTGGGAAACATTGTGGGGTAACCTCAACCTAGATGTAGTGGATAGAGCCATGGGGACTATAAGTTTAGCTGTAGAGCAGCATGTATATTCCATCAGTCATGGGAAGGTGACAGCACATGAAATGTGGGTAGCTTTGGAGACGTCTCATGAAAGCTTAGGGGGAGATTTATCAAAGCTTGGAGAGAGATAAAGTGGAGAGATATAAAATAATAACCAAACAGCTTCTAACTCATTTTACAGGCTGTGTTTGAAATATGACAGATAGGAACTGGTTGGTTGGTACTTTATCTCTCTTCACTTTATCTCTCTCCAAGCCTTGATAAATCTCTCCCTTAATGAGAAGAATCAACCTGAGGTGCACATTGTATAACACTAAGCTAAGTTCATTCAAGAGCATGAATTAATATATACATAAGATTCTGTATATCTATAGGATGCTGTCACCAGTAGGCATCTAAATAGACATGGAGGTTGCAATGGCGATGCTGCGAAACCTTACGCCACAGTATGATTTTCTAGTAGTAGCTTTTGAGTCATGCGCTGCAAAGCTATAATCAGAGTTTGTATGGGCCAAGCTGCTGTAGATTCAATATTGCATTCCTGTTGATGCCAAAGCTGAGAATGCTGTTTTGCTATAAAAAGGCATATAACCCAAAAAAAACAAGTATAAGTGTTTCAAGTGTCACAAGGTGGGATGTAAGGGCTCATAATGTAGAGCAAGTGAACTGAGTACTGTGTCATCACTGAAGTGTGACAAAAAGAGTCAGCATAAAATGTAGCTGACAGTCACCATAAAGATTGTTTGATCATGGACTCAGGAGCTACAAGGCACTTCAGCTGTAATGAAAGTTGGTTCAATTCTCTAAATGTGATAATGTAAATGTCAGGGGAATAGGAGATAACATCATAAATGGCAAGAGTCTGAATAATTACAGTGCACTTGAGGATCAAGGGTGAAACAATTGTCACAGACATTGAAGATATACTATTGTGCCATATCTAGAAACCAATATAATTGCCATCAGTTTAATGGAGAAGAAATGGCAGCACAGATGGTGTAATGGTTAGCAGTACTGCCTCACAGCAATGAGGTCATGGGTTCAATTCCCACCATGGCCCTAACTGTGTGGAGTTTGTATATACCCCCTGTGCTTGCATGGGGTTCCTCTCCTCCCACACTCCAAAAATATACTGGTAGGTTAATTAGTTCCCCAAAATAAATGAACCCGGGGTGTGTGTGCGCATGTGGTAGGGAATATAGATTGTAAGCTCCACTGGGGCAAGGACTGATGTGAATGGCCAAATATTCTCTCTGTAAAGCACTGTGGAATATGTGTGCGCTATATAAATAACTGGTAATAAATAATAAATAAATAAAGGTTCAATTTGCAGAGGGACAGTGTTTTGTGTACAATAATAGAGGGACTGTACAACAGCATCCCGATGCCAACAACTGTATATCCTAGACCAGAGGTTCCCAACAATGTTCCTCAAGACACACTAACAGTCCAGGTTTTAAGGATAGCCCTACTTCAGCACAGGTGTTTTACTTAGTACCTCAGTTATTTTGATTTAACCATCTATGCTCAAGCATGGATATCTCTAAAATCTGGACTATTAGTATGTCTTGAGGACCGAGGTTGGAAAAACATTGTCTTAGACACTGAGGATTGCTGTGATGATAGATATGCAAACAGCTGGAAGTGTGTGAGAAATTGAGTCTACAGATACCAGTGATCAATCCCAGAGCATGAGTTTTATGAGGAGCAACAAAGGTAAACCACATTAACCACTTAACTGTCCAAAAACCGCTCCGAAATTGTCGTTTTTTTTTATGATTGAATTAGGTCAAGAACATCTTTTTAAAACTATTTCAACTCATTTTTTTTTAAACACCATATACCATAAAAATGAAATTTTTTATGGTATACTGTAGTTCTGGTCATTCACAGCTGTACCATCGACGGCCGATTGGTTCAGCCATCGATAGAAACAATCGATTGTTTGACATCGGTTGGGGGGCTACACACACGCACACACACACTATATATATCTATATATATATATTTATATATATATATATTAGGGGTGAGCGGGTTCGGATTTCTGAAATCCGAACCCCCCCGAGCCCCCCCGATCTGAGGCCGATCCGACGCAGGCTCGACTTTTCCCGCCTGACTCAGATCTGAAATCCAGGTAAAACGTCATCATCCCGCCTTCCGGGTCTCGCGGGTTTTGGATCCTATATAAGGTACGCGTGTCGGCACCATTTTCTCACTCGGCTGTGGACAGTGAAGAGGGATGGTGGGAGTTAGGGCTGGCTGGGCTGTGTAGTGTAGTGCAGTGTAGTGTTGTGCTGTGCTGCGCTGTACTGCTGTTGTCCATAGGGGCTGTGTCCACTCCTCCAAAGTGCATAGGGGCTGGCTGGACTGTGTTGTGCAGTCAGTTGTCCATAGGGGCTGTGTCCACTCCAAAGTCCTGTGCAGTGTCCCAGTCCTAAAGGGGTGCTGTAGTGTTGTCCAGGGGGTGCTCTGTCCATCAGGGGTGCTCCCCGAAAGTGCAAAACATTTTTTATTTTTTCTGTGTTTGTGAATTGTGTGCACAGTAGCCGCATGTGCATCAACAAAGTAGTGCCAAGCGTGCGCCTGTGTCATAAGTAAAGGGTCAGCTGGCTTGACAGTTAAAGGTTGCTGTAACCCCCAAAGTACACTCCAAACAAAATAAAAAATATTTTCTGTGTTTGTGAATTGTGTGCACTGTGGCTGCACGTGCATCAACAAAGGAGCAGCGCCAAGAATGCGTCTGTGTCCCATTAGTAAAGGGCCGGCTGGCTTGTCCGTTAAAGGGTGCTGTAACCCCGAAAGTACACTCCAAACAAAAAAAAAATATTTTCTGTGTTTGTGAATTGTGTGCACTGTAGCCGCACGTGTATCAACAAAGTAGTGCCAAGAGTGCGCCTGTGTCATAAGTAAAGGGCCGTCTGGCTTGACCGTTAAAGGGTGCTGTAACCCCCAAAGTGCACTCCAAACAAAATAAAAAATATTTTCTGTGTTTGTGAATTGTGTGCACTGTGGCTGCACGTGCATCAACAAAGGAGCAGCGCCAAGCGTGCGCCTGTGTCCCATTAGTAAAGGGCCGGCTGGCTTGTCCGTTAAAGGGTGCTGTAACACCCAAAGTACACTCCAAATAAATAAATAAATATTTTCTGTGTTTGTGAATTGTGTGCACTGTGGCTGCACGTGCATCAACAAAGGAGCAGTGCCAAGCATGCGCCTGTGTCCCATAAGTAAAGGGCCGGCTGGCATGTCCGTTAAAGGGTGCTGTAACCCCCAAAGGGCACTCCAAACAAAATTAAAAAATATTTTCTGTGTTTGTGAATTGTGTGCACTGTGGCTGCACGTGCATCAACAAAGGAGCAGTGCCAAGCATGTGCCTGTGTCCCGTAAGTAAAGGGCCAGCTGGCTTGTCCATTAAAGGGTGCTGTAACCCCCAAAGGGCACTCCAAACAAAAATAAATAAAAAAATTTCTGTGTTTGTGAATTTTGTACACTGTGGCTGCATGTGCATCAACAAAGGAGCAGCGCCAAGCGTGCGCCTGTGTCCCATTAGTAAAGGGCCAGCTGGCTTGTCCGTTAAAGGGTGCTGTAAACCCCAAAGTACACTCCAAACAAAAAAAATATATATTTTCTGTGTTTGTGAATTGTGTGCACTGTAGCCGCATGCGCATCAACAAAGTAGTGCCTAGTGTGCGCCTGTGTCATAAGTAAAGGGCCATCTGGCTTGAACGTTAAAGGGTGCTGTAACCCCCAAAGTACACTCCAAACAAAATAAATAAATATTTTCTGTGTTTGTGAATTGTGTGCACTGTGGCTGCACGTGCATCAACAAAGTAGCAGCGCCAAGCGTGCGCCTGTGTCCCATAAGTAAAGGTCCGGCTGGCTCATTTCTGGAAGGGTGGTGTAACCCACAAAGTGCACTAGTCTCCAACAAAAATAAAAAATTATTTTCTGTGTTTGTGTGCGCCTTAGCTGCACGTATATATCAATATAACATAAATGGAGGACCAAACTTTCTCCGATAAAAAGAAAATAGGGAAAGATCAAGAACCACATCTTGCTGGTGCTGTTGCTGCTGCTGGGAGTTGCCCATCATCGCAGACAGGGAAGTAGGAACACCACTACTTTTACTAAACAATTGACCCTCCAACAGTCCTTAGCGGGGAGAATGAAGTACGACAGCAGTCATCCTGAAGCAAAACGTATAACTGAGGCCTTAACTGCTATGTTGGTGTTAGACGTGCGTCCGATATCCGCCATTAGTGTAGTGGGATTTAGGCAATTGATGGAGGTAGTGTGTCCCCAGTTCCAAATACCGTCTAGATTCCACCTGTATACTCAAAGCAGCAGCGACAAGCGTGCGTCTGTCTGTTAAAGAGTGGTGTAACCCTCAAAGTGCGCTCCAAACAAAATAAAAAAATATTTTCTGTGTTTGTGAATTGTGTGCACTGTGGCCGCACGTGCATCAACAAAGGAGCAGCGCCAAGCGTTGCGCCTGTGTCCCATAAGTAAAGGGTCAGCTGGCTTGTCCGTTAAAGGGTGTTGTAACTCCCAAAGTACACTCCAAACAAAAAAAAAATATTTTCTGTGTTTGTGAATTGTGTGCACTGTAGCCGCACGTGCATCAACAAAGTTGTGCCTAGTGTGCGCTTGTGTCATAAGTAAAGGGCCATATGGCTTGACCGTTAAAGGGTGCTGTAACCCCCAAAGGGCACTCCAAACAAAATAAAAAAATATTTTTTGTGTTTGTGAATTGTGTGCACTGTCTCTGCACGTGCATCAACAAAGGAGCAGCGCCAAGCGTGCGCCTGTGTCTCATAAGTAAAGGTCCGGCTGGCTCATTTCTTAAAGGGTGGTGTAACCCACAAAGTGCACTAGACTCCAACAAAAATAAAAAATTATTTTCTGTGTTTGTGTGCGCCTTAGCTGCACATATATATCAATATAACATAAATGGAGGACCAAACTTTCTCCGATAAAAATAAAATAGGGAAAGATCAAGAACCACATCCTGCTAGTGCTGTTGCTGCTGCTGGGAGTTGTCCATCATCGCAGACAGGGAAGTAGGAACACCACTACTTTTACTAAACAATTGACCCTCCAACAGTCCTTAGCGAGGAGAATGAAGTACGACAGCAGTCATCCTTAATCAAAACATATAACTGAGGCCTTAACTGCTATGTTGGTGTTAGGCGTGCGTCCGATATCCGCCATTAGTGCAGTGGGATTTAGACAATTGATGGAGGTAGTGTGTCCCCGGTTCCAAATCCCGTCTAGATTCCACATGCATCCTCAAAGCAGCAGCGACAAGCGTGCGTCTGTCTGTTAAAGAGTGGTGTAACCCTCAAAGTGCGCTCCACAAACAATAAAAAAAATCTTTTTTTTCTGTCTTTGTGAATTGTGTGGGCTGTAGCTGCACCTGCATCATCAAAGCAGCAGCGACAAGCGTGCGTCTGTCTATTAAAGGGTGGTGTAACCCTGAAAAAAAATCTTTTTTTTTTTCTGTCTTTGTAAATTGTGTGCACTGTAGCTGCATGTGCATCAACAAAGGAGCAGCGCCAAGCGTGCGCCTGTGTCCCATAAGTCTGTTAAAGGGTGGTGTAACCCCCAAAGTGCTCTAAAAATAAAAACAATTTTTTTCTGTGTTTGTGACTTTTGTGCGATGTAGCTGCACGTGCATCAACACAGTAGCAGCGCCAAGCGTGCGCCTGTGTAATAAGTCAAGGTCCGGACTGAAGGACGTGCCAACAATTTCTGACAAGCCTACTGTCACTGCATATGATATTGTCCTCAAAGCAGCAGCGACAAGAGTGTGTCTGTCTGTTAAAGTGTGGTGTAACCCTCAAAGTGTGCTCCACAAACAATAAAAAAATTCTTCTTTTTTTTTCTGTCTTTGTGAAATGTGTGGGCTGTAGCCGCACCTGCATCATCAAAGCAGCAGCGACAAGCGTGCGCCTGTCTGTTAAAGGGTGGTGTAACCCTCAAAGTGTGCTCCACAAACATTAAAAAAATTCTTTTTTTTTTTCTGTCTTTGTGAAATGTGTGGGCTGTAGCCGCACCTGCATCATCAAAGCAGCAGCGACAAGCGTGCGCCTGTCTGTTAAAGGGTGGTGTAACCCTCAAAGTGTGCTCCACAAACATTAAAAAAATTCTTTTTTTTTTTCTGTCTTTGTGAAATGTGTGGGCTGTAGCCGCACCTGCATCCTCAAAGCAGCAGCGACAAGCATGCATCTGTCTGTTAAAGGGTGGTGTAACCCTCAAAGTGTGCTCCACAAACAATAAAAAAATTCTTCTTTTTTTTCTGTCTTTGTGAATTGTGTGGGCTGTAGCCGCACCTGCATCATCAAAGCAGCAGCGACAAGCGTGCATCTGTCTGTTAAAGGGTGGTGTAACCCTCAAAGTGCGCTCCACAAACAATAAAAAAATTCTTTTTTTTCTGTCTTTGTGAATTGTGTGGGCTGTAGCCGCACCTGCATCCTCAAAGCAGAAGCGACAAGTGTGCGTCTGACTGTTAAAGGGTGGTGTAACCCCCAAAGTGCGCTCCACAAAAAATAAAAAAATTCTTTTTTTTCTGTCTTTGTGAATTGTGTGGGCTGTAGCAGCACCTGCATCCTCAAAGCAGAAGCAACAAGCGTGTGTCTGTCTGTTAAAGGGTGGTGTAACCCGGGAAGTGCGCTCCACAAAAAATAAAAAAATTAGTTTTTTTCTGTCTTTGTGAATTGTGTGGGCTGTAGCCGCACCTGCATCCTCAAAGCAGAAGCGACAAGTGTGCGTCTGACTGTTAAAGTGTGGTGTAACCCCCAAAGTGCGCTCCACAAAAAATAAAAAAATTCTTTTTTTTCTGTCTTTGTGAATTGTGTGGGCTGTAGCAGCACCTGCATCCTCAAAGCAGAAGCAACAAGCGTGTGTCTGTCTGTTAAAGGGTGGTGTAACCCGGGAAGTGCGCTCCACAAAAAATAAAAAAAAACTTTTTTTTCTGTCTTTGTGAATTGTGTGGGCTGTAGCCACACCTGCATCCTCAAAGCGGCAGTGGCAAGCATGCGTCTGTCTTTTAAAGGGTGGTGTAACCCTCAAAGTGCGCTCCACAGACAAAAAAATTCTTCTTTTTTTTTCTATCTTTGTGAAATGTGTGGGCTGTAGCTGCACCTGCATCCTCAAAGCAGCAGTGACAAGCGTGCGTCTGTCTGTTAAAGGATTACATCGGTGACAGCATCCAAGTAGGCATGTCAGACAGTCTGTACATGTACTGGCAGGAAAAAGAGGCAATTTGGAGGCCCCTGTACAAACTGGCTCTATTTTACCTGAGTTGGCCCCCCTCCAGTGTGTACTCCAAAAGAGTGTTTAGTGCAGCTAACCTTGTCAGCGAAAGGCGTAGGAGGTTGCTTCCACAAAATGTGGAGAAGATGATGTTCATAAAAATGAATTATCTACTCTTCCAGGGAGACCAGCCTCCATAACGTACAGAGGGACCTGTGGTGGTGGATTCCAGCAGGGACGAATTAATACTCTGTGAGGATGAGGATGTACACAACACTGAAGAGGGTGAGGAATCGGTGAATGAGGAGGTTAAGGACGACATCTTGCCTCCGTAGAGCCAGTTTTTGCAGGGACAGATTAATTGCCAGCTTGTTTTGTGGGGGCCCAAACGAACCAATCATTTCAGCCACAGTCGTGTGGCAGACCCTGGCGCTGAAATGATTGGGTTGTTAAAGTGTGCATGTCCTGTTTATACAACATAATGGTGGGTGGGAGGGCCCAAGGACAATTCCATCTTGCACCTCTTTTTTTTCTTTGCATTATGTACTGTTTGGGGCCTAGTTTTTCAATCTGCCATCCTGTCTGCCACTGCAGTGTCACTCCTAGATGGGCCACGTGTTTGTGCCGCCCACTCGTGTCGCTTAGCATAGTCATCCAGCTACCTCGGTGCAACCTTTTGGACTTAAAAACACTATTGTGAGGTGTTCAGAATAGACTGGAAATGAGTGGAAATTAATGTTATTGAGGTTAATAATAGCATAGGAGCAGAAAAACCCACAAATTCTGTGATTTTAGCTGTTTTTATGCTTTTTTTCCAAAAAATACAGATCCAAAACACAAAACCCAGAACCCAAAACACGGAAGGGTGGTTTTGGCAAAACCAATCCAGATCCAAAACACAAAGAAAGATCCAGATCCAAAACCAAAACACGAAAAGTGGCCGGTGCACACCCCTAATATATATATATATATATATATATATATATATATATGGTATATATGCGCACATACATATATATATATATATATTCTGTATATACACAGTGTATGTATATATCCATGTGTATAGATCACACGTGTGTGTGTATATATATATATATATATATATATATAAACACACACACACATTTTATGTATACATAAACACATGTATATATGTATACACACATATATAGTGTATGTATGTATGTATGTATATATATATATACAGTCAGGTCCATAAATATTGGGACATTGACTGAATTTTCATATTTTGGCCTCTATTCACCACCACAATGGATTTGAAATGAAACAAACAAGATGTGCTTTAACTGCAGACTTTCAGATTTAATTTGAGGGTAATTACATCCAAATCAGATGAACGGTGTAGGAATTACAACGGTTTCTATATGTGCCTCCCACTTTTTAAGGGGCCAAAAGTAATGGGACAAACTAAACAATCCTAAATCTAACTTTCACTTTTTAATACTTTGTTACAAATCCTTTGCAGGCAATTACAGCCTGAAGTCTGGAACGCATAGACATCACCAGACGCTGGGTTTCATCCCTGGTGATGCTCTGCCAGGCCTCTACTGCAAATGTCTTCAGTTCCTGCTTGTTCTTGGGGCATTTTCCCTTCAGTTTTGTCTTCATCAAGTGAAATGCATGCTCAATCGGATTCAGGTCAGGGGATTGACTTGGCCATTGCATAACATTCCACTTTTTAGCCTTAAAAAACTCTTTGGTTGCTTTTGCAGTATGCTTCGGGTCATTGTCCATCTGCACTGTGAAGCACCGTCCAATGAGTTCTGAAGCATTTGACTGAATATGAGCATATAATATTGCCCGAAACACTTCAGAATTCATTCTGCTGCTTTTGTCAGCAGTCACATCATCAATAAATACAAGGGAACCAGTTCCATTGGCAGCCATACATGCCCACGCCATGACACTACCACCACCATGCTTCACTGAGGAGGTGGTATTTTTTGGATCATGAGCAGTTCATTTCCTTCTCCGTACACTTCTCTTCCCATCACTCTGGTACAAGTTGATCTTTGTCTCATCTGTCCATAGGATGTTGTTCCAGAACTGTAATGGCTTTTTTAGATGTTGTTTGGCAAACTCTAATCTGGTCTTCCTGTTTTTGTGGCTCACCAATGGTTTGCATCTTGTGGTGAACCCTCTATATTCACTCTTGTGAAGTCTTCTCTTGATTGTTGACTTTGACACATATACATCTACCTCCTGGAGAGTGTTCTTGATTTGGCTAACTGTTGTGAAGGGGTTTTTCTTCACCAGGGAAATAATTCTTCTGTCATCCACCACAGTTGTTTTCCGTGGTCTTCCGGGTCTTTTGGTGTTGCTGAGCTCTCCGGTGCGTTCTTTCTTTTTAAGAATGTTCCAAACAGTTGATTTGGCCACACCTAATGTTTTTGCTATCTCTCTGATGGGTTTGTTTTGATTTTTCAGCCTAATGATGGCTTGCTTCACTGATAGTGACAGCTCTTTGGATCTCATATTGAGAGTAGACATCAACTGATTCCAAATGCAAATGTCACACTTAGAATCAACTCCAGACCTTTTACCTGCTTAATTGATAATGAAATAATGAGGGAATAGCCCACACCTATCCATGAAATAGCTTCTGAGTTGATAGACCCATTACTTTTGGCCCCTTAAAAAGTGGGAGGCACATATAGATACCGTTGTAATTCCTACACCGTTCACCCAATTTGGATGTAATTACCCTCAAATTAAATCTGAAAGTCTGCAGTTAAAGCACATCTTGTTTGTTTCATTTCAAAACCATTTTGGTGGTGAATAGAGGCCAAAATCTGAAAATTCTGTCAATGTCCCAATATTTATGGACCTGACTGTATATACACAGTATAGATATATATATATATATATATATATATATACATATACACACACATATAGGGGTTTGCTGTTTATACATGGGGTGGGGCTTACAAAAATGGGGGGGAGAGGAGGGGTTGGCTCTTTGGCCAGCGGCTGCTCACTCTACTGTTTGTTTGCAGCCGCTGGGGAGCTGCTAACAGGGCTTTGGGACAGGGAGGGGGCAGAGAAAAGGTCAGTGCTGAAAGTGCTACCTTCTATTTGCCCGGCGGCTGCTCTGTCTAGTTTGCAGCCGCCGGGCTGCAGTTAGCGGGGGTGGAGAGAGAGAGAAGGACAGCTGTCCTTTTCTGCCCGGCGGCTGCACTGCTCTGCCATCAGCTGCCGGGCTGCTGCTAGCTCCGGAGGAGGGAAAGAAGGACAGCGCTATCAGCGCTGCCTTCTCTGCCCTGTCAGCAGCCGCCGGGCTGCTGTCGGGGGTGGGTGTGCCGGCGCTGGGCTGTTCGATCACTGCTAGAAGTGATCGGCCGGCCCACAGGGAGGGACAGTGTGCAGAGGGACCAGGAGGTCCCTCTGTGTTTGGAGGCTGCTAGAAACTTACTTTCCCACAGCCACCCACAGAGCTTTCCTGACTGGTCGTATCAGATACGACCATGTCAGGGAAAACCCAGTTTGTTATGGTCGTATCTGATATGACCATGCCAGGCAAGTGGTTAAAGATACAGTGAAGAATTTGTTAACTTTGTCTGCTGGGAACCACAAACTAAACAAGAATCAAAGTCAAGCAGTGACTGGGAAGAGTGGAAATCAGCCATAGATAAAGAGTTTACAGCTTTAAATTACAATGATACATGCAGGGGCGTATCTATAATGGGTGCAGGGTGTGGGCACTACAGTCTACTAGTGCCCAGAATCTAGTGCTGTGCTCAGTGCACTGCTGGCCACTAGGTAGAGAGGAGGGGGCCCCCAAACAGAGAATGCATATGGGCACCCTTCTCCCTTAATACTCCCCTGGACATATGGACCATTATGGACAGGATGAGTGATCATAAAACAGTCAAAAACAAATAGGCCTTCCACAAGAAATTAAACACAGATGGAAGTCTTGCTTACTACAAAGCCTGACTTGTTGCCAAGGGTTACACCAAGAAATCTGATTTGGGGGAAATCTTCTGACCTGTTGCAAGTTACAGTACATTGTGTATGGTCAATGCTATATATATTGTGTGTTATCTACTGATACACCAACCAGAGGCGTCACTAGGGTTGGTGTTACCCGGTGCTGTAATGCACGGTGACACCCCCCACAAAAAAAATTCAGGACCAAGGTGCGCAGCTCCGCAAACTCTTCCCCCTGACCAGTCCAGCAGTCACACTATGCTCCTCCCAGAATGCCTGGCACACTCGGCGGGGGTGATGATGCCATGCCCGATATTCTGGGTAGCAGTGCTTAAAGAAGAGATGTGCGGGTTCGGTTATATTTGGTTCATATCGCCAAATTATCACAAGTTCGGATTAGTTCGGATATCTCTTATTGGCTATTCAAAACACGTGACAGCCGGATAGCCAATAAGATGTAATTTTTGAGATCCGAACATATCCGAGTAAATCTGAGTAAAACCGAACCGCACATCTCTAGCTTAAAGTGGTCCTAGAGATGTGGTGGAACGCCCCCCCGCCTTCCTTGACAATTTATTAATTAAAGGACAGCATGTGCCTAAGGCATGTGATGAAAAAAAGGGACATGATCTTGAAAGAAAGGAGCATGGTCATACAATACTATCCCAAATTCAAATTACGCCACACAGTAGCACAAACTTATCCAAATTACATCGCACATTACACCATAAAGTAGTGTCCCTTATTTATGTTCTGACACACAATAGTGCCCATTTTACACAATGACCACATTATTGACCCTTATACACAATGCCCACAGTAGTGCCCCTTATACAATGCCCACAGTAGTAGTGCCCCTTATTCAATGCCACCTGTAGTAGTGCCCCTTATGCAATGCCCCCAGTAATAGTGCCCCTTATGCAATGCCCCTGTAGCTGTGACCCACTATGCAGTTCCCCCTTTAGTAGTGCCCTTTATGCAATGCCTCCTGAATTATAGCCCTTTATGCAATGCCTCCTGTATTAAAGCCCCTTACGCTGTTCCCCTTATGCAGTGTCCCCAGTAGTGCTCCTTATACAATACCCCCAGGAGCTCCTCTTATGCAGTGCCCCAGTAAAGCTCTTATGCATTGCCCCTTTTACAATACCCCCAGGAGCTCCCCTTATGCAGTGCCCCCTGTAGTGCCCTTATACATTACCCCCAGTAGTGCTCTTATGCAATGCCCCCAGTAGTACCCCTTATACAATACCCCCAGGAGCTCCCCTTATGCAGTGCCCCCAGACAGTAGTGCCCTTATACTGTGCCCCCATACAGTACCTCCTGTAGTGCCCCTATGCAGTGGCCCCAGCACACCTCCCGTAACACCTCTTATGCTGTGCAATACTACTTACCTCTCTTCACGATGTCTGGGCGTGTACCTCCTTCCTCTTCTCCCTCCGGTGTGCTGCATGCGTGATGACATCACTGCAGCCGGCGTCCAGAGCCACACACAGGCACAGAGAGATTCTCTGTGCTCTGTCTCTGTGTGTGGCACTAGATGCCAGCCGCGGTGAGAGAAAGCATGAAGTGACCCCCGTCGGCGGTGTGCAGGGCCAGCCCTTTTGGGATCGGCGGGGGTGCAGTGGTGCCGGGGAAGGGGGTGTGGATGGGGTGCTATGCTGCTCTCTTTGGTGTCACCCCCTTGAAGGGTGACACCCGGTGCGGGCCACACCCCCTTTGTGACGCCACTGATACCAACTAGACTTTCATTCAGCCTTCTTGAACAGTGAACTAATAGAAGAAATTTACATGGAGCCATTGGAACAGTATAATGTTGATGCATTTCCAGAGGTAAAAGTATATCTGTTAAAGAATTAATTGTATTGCTAAAACAAAGTGGCAGCTGCTGGTACATCAAGCTTGGCAGTGTATTGCTAGAAATTGATTTTGTATGTACTAAAACTCTTCACTGTTTGTACTACAAAGTGTAAAAGAAGAAGCTTGTTCATTGTAGTGGTGTATACAAATTCCTTGCAAGCCAAGAAAGCCAGTATAGTGAAACTGTTGCTGAGTGACATGTCCAGACTAAAAGTCCTTGGGACGGTGCACAAACTGCTGTGTCTGAGATGGTATCCGGTTGTTTGATCGACCTCAGGGCCTGATTCAGAGCCGGACGCTATTTGCGCTCGCTCGTTCAGAAAAAGGTGCCGGCTATTTAAATTGAGCGCTCACTCTTTGCGGTCTGTTGATGCCTCTATGTCTGAGTGAGCGAACGAAACATGCGCTCGCTATTTTGTAAAGACGCCCCATGGCCGCTCGCATCCTACGTCATCTCCGCTATTTATTTGATTAATCGAGTACATCGAAAGGCATCTGAACTGCCCGCAGTGCTTGCGGTCGGATTTTCCTACCGCAATCATGCGAACAGTTCAGGCAACGAAACAACCAAGTGACATGGTCGTTGACGCTGCTTAGTTAATTATGCACACCCTTAAAATGCCCGTTTTGACCGTTTGGCACGCCTGCGTTCGGATCTCCACTCCCCGTTTTCAAGCACCTTCCCTTGTTACCACCCACAAATGCCTCATCCTGTCACTCAAATTAGCAGGCACTCGCTATTTTGTGAGCCCTCGATTTCCGACCACAATGACTGGTTGGCGCATGCGCATTACGACCCATACGCATGCGCAGATGTGCGAACAACGCTCGGAGCGAACGAGCGGCTCTGAATCAGGCCCTCAGTTAGATCGACAATACATACACATTGACCACTGTACGTCAACTCCATCGAGGTTGACAGGTACTATAGGGCAACAAACAGGGGCGCCGAAGGGGGGGGAAACGGGTACAGATTACCCAGGCCCGGGCTTCCTGAGGGGCCTGGCGGGGGCCCGGGTTCGTTGCCACTCCCCCCCTCACAGCAGTCCAGCACACAGCGTGTGCTGAGCTGCAGTGGAGACTGCTCGTGCCACAGCAGTCTCCTATGCCTGTGCGGGGGAGCAATCAAACTGATCGTGCCCCCCCTGGGTTAGCGCCCCCAAATCTTTTTTTTTTCTAGGCAGGGGGGCGTGGCCATGCCTCCCGCGATTAGGCCACGCCCCCTATTACCGGGGCCCCCCACGGCTCTTGGCGGGCCTGGCAACAAACCTTTAGATCGACCGCACCTCTATATCAACAAACACGAGATCGACACAGACATTAGATTGACACTACATATGATTGAAACAAAGCATACCGACAATATGAAGATCGACAACACACAAGATAGACATAACAAAAGATCGAAACTAAATAGGTAGTCACTTAATAGATTGACATATAAATGATCGACGAGTCCAAGTTTGACATCAAATAGTTTGACAGTTAACAGATATACATATCAAAGATCGGGGTGAAGATGCACCCAGGTCCAGGTGTCCAGGAATAGTGGGGAGCATGGGGGGAGGGTTGAGGAAGGGGTGCACTTCAGAGCATGGGGTTGCCCAGCAAGTAGGGACAAGGGCTCCAGGGTGGATGTTGGGGTTTGCATTGCCAGGAGTGCTTGCAGTAATGAAAGGGCTGGCTGGGACCTGTAGTGTCACAGGTGAAAGTAGTGGCGGGGGATCCGCTATTAGCGGGGCAGCATCTAGGATGTATACCTTTTTGTATTGTCTAACTGTAATGTGTCGATAATTTATTTGTCGATTTATTAACTGTCAACCTATTTAGTTTCGATCTAGGACTCGTTGATCTTTGATATGTCGATCTATTAACTGTCAACCAATTTGGTTTTGATCTAGGATGCGTCAATCTTTTATATGTAGTTCAATTATTTGTCTACCTATTTAGTTTAGATCTAGGAAGCATCGATCTATTTTTACTGTTGGACTTTACATTGTCTAACTATTAGTTGTCGATCTAATTACTGTCGCCCTTATATACCTGTCTATCTTAGATATTTTATATATTACATATCGATCTATCGTCACTTCGGCTATATTACAGTCTAACTAATGTTACTATCGATCTACGGTAAGTCGATCTACACTCCCTGTCTAACTGGCATGGTCGACCTATTTTTTATCTATCTAGACATGACCGATCTAATGATCCACACCCGAGAAACATGCAAAATTTGAATCCTGGGACCGTTACTATTGACCAACAAGGATGCATTGAGGCAATACTCATCAAATTTGCAATGGCAATGCTCATTAAATTTGGAATTGTGGAAGAGAGTGTTTGACTGCTGTTAAACATATCCTGAGATACCTGAAGGTTTCAAGTTCCTTAAAACTAAAGGTTACAAATATGTAAGTTTGGCGTTACAAGTCTTCTGTGATGCTAATTGGGGTCAGATGAAGACAACTGGTGATCTTACACTGGATATCTGTTTTCATTAGCCAGTACAGCTATAAGCTGGGCTAGCAGAAAACAGCAAAGCTGAGTACATCACACTCACAGAAACAGTCAAAGAAACATTGTGGCTGGAGGAGACTTTGTGTCAATTTTGTCCAGGAATGATGATGTTCGTCCATGCAAGATGACGTTTTGCCTCTTTCTGAGTTCCGTTTTTTTGGAGGGAAAAATCCGAACTCCACGTGCAAACTCGAACCTATCCGAGCCTGCACATCCCTACTTCTTAGTCATATGTAAAAATCAAAATAATTGTAAGCTATATACTATCAGTGTGATGCCATGGGACACTACAGTATAATGATGCAGGAAGATGTGTCACTGGAGAACAAGTCGACACAAATAGAATGCATCAGAAGTGCTCAGGATCTAGGGTGACACAATGTCTTGAAGGTATACTGTATGTCATTTCCTTTATCAAGCTTCAACTAAACATGTACATAGTCTCTCTTCATTCCTCTGCATTTGGTTGACAGGCTAAGACACAGTTACCTTTTTAGCTGTACAAGACAAAACTGACTTACACCTAATTCCCTCGTTTACACTGCACCTTCGAACCGGGTTATTCTCGGATAGGCCCTATTTACACTAAACAAACACAAGGCCTGATTCAATAAGGATCGCTATTGCGATCGCAGCTCCGTAAACTCATGGAGGTAAGCTGCGAAAATATTCTAATGAATGCAATCACAATGCCGTCGCACGGCCAGCATAGAGACGCCCACTGCCTCCCACCAGGGCCGTAGCTAGGGTAGTGGTGGCCGGTGCCATCGCACAGGGCACCACAGGTCAGGGTGCGCTGTTTGGGCCTGTCAAATTTCTGTTTATTATCATTCTTGCTTGTAGCTTCCTCTTATTCCATCCCCAGCATCTCCTGGCCTCTCCTATCTCTTCCCTGGCCCTTCCCCATGGGGCCATGGCCCTTTTTTGGGTGCATTATGTCCCTTTGAAAAATGAGGGAGGCGCCAATGCTCTTTCTGACACAGGGCACCAAAAAGTCTAGTTACGGCTCTGCCTCCCACTACCGTTATTTCACATCCATAATACCTTGCAAACCTCCATAAACATCGGTACCATCAAGCACACCATGCACCCATTATAGATACATCACTGATTGTACCAGGTAAAGCAAAATGGTAGATTTTGTTTAAAATTAATGGTGATAAAAAATTACATTTGATAGAAAAGAAAAAAGGTTGGTTTAATTTTTCATGAAACTGACATTAAGTAATCCATCTTTCCATGAATCAGTATTACACATTAATTCCTTCCAGTTACAGACATCACGATTATGCCAATACATATACTGTTTGCTATAGTAACCAAGATTAACCTGCATCAAATGTCAGCTAATTTAAGCAAGAATAAAAGTTTAGAGTGACATTAATGCAGTAGCTCAGACATGGAATAATAGACACAATAGAAAATAATGGTAATCCCAATGAATAAACAGTGGGCGAACCTGATTGTGCAGGACCCAATTAAGCAATGAAAACATTATGAAAATATTATGAGAAGAGTCTGGCATTAAAGCATTATGTTGTGCCAGCTGCTAATGCAAATATTTTATATACAATTCAAAAGCAGTATGTTCACATTGTTGTTACTAAAGCTTTAAGAAACAGATAATAGTATGTACTAGAGATGAGCTAATGTAAAATATTCATCTCTTTCTGTATTTCTCTGTGTATGTGTTCTCTGCACAATTTGGCCTGTTTGAAATGCACCTATAATTTTTTTGCAGTTGAATTCAAACCACTAATACAGATTTATTTAAACCTAGTTTTCCGTCTCCATTTATAGCCTACAAATATGGTAAATGTAAATCTACAGAAACTGGCTTATGCTTGATTGTTGGAATTTGCATCTGAATCAAATGCGGAAAATGGGCCCTGGAAAAAGTTGCAGTTTGCATAAGTTGCAGAGCTAGCTCCAAATGCAAGTTGTGCCCTGGCTTGGCAAGGCTATATTCACCTTTTTTTTACTCCCATACAGCATTATAGGTGTAACCTGGCTATATGCACCTCTTTTACTCCTTTATTGGGACCAGTCATCTGACATAGAAATAGCAGTGCTGTATGATTATACTGATTTCATAGGTATTTTGTTATCAATTATTATCTGCAAAAACCAGTGGGACTTACGGCTCTATTTATTAACATTATTTTTACTAAAAAAAATAGTATCACCTACAGTTACTAAAGGGCAATTGGAGTAGAATTCGTAAAATTCTACTCCAACCCCTAATTATCACTTATTTTTAGTAAGCAGATCTCATTTGCCATAATTGGAATGGGAAATGTGAGCTGACCAAAGTAAAAATAAAATGTGAAAAAATACCAGGGAAAGCCCTGTGATAATAACGCCACCTGGAGGTGGCGATCCAGGGTCTCCCCCGGTTACCGGACTCCTGCTCCGCTCTAATGGGCAGAGCAGAGCCCGGAGCTGGCCCCAGTGATCAGCTGTGTGGTCTAAACAGACCACACGCTAATTCACTTTAAAAAAAAGTAACAATAAAAAGGAAAAAAAACAAACTTACCTGAGTCCAGGGACTGGAGTTCGGGGCTCCGGTGATGTCCTCCCTCCGGTCAGCTGTTCTCCCATGCTGCACTGGGGCCCGGTCGTCACCTGACCGGGTTCCAGTGCAGTATGGGATGTCAGCTGACCGGAGCGACAGAGGACATCACCGGAGGCCCGATAACTGCAGGTAAGTGTAATTAAGGGAGGCGTGGTCGTGGGGGGGTGGAGTGGGGGGTCGTGGGGAGTCTGCGATCACGGGGGGCAGGGATTAGCGACGGGGCAGGGGCTTGGCTACAGGTGTGTAGCAGGGGTGGCCGGTCGGCGCATGCGCGGGGCCCTTGTCACAGTATTTTATGCGAAAATACCGTGATAAGGCTCCGGAGGGGATTCGCAGGGACAGAGCTTTCTCGCAAGCTCTGTCCCTGCAAGGGATTTGTAGTAAATGCCTGTGATATTGCCTGAATTCGCAATGCAATTCAGTTGGTAATATCACACTACAATCTGCATTACAAATGCGGTTTGTAGTAAATAGAGCCCTTAAGGTCTAGCAATTTAACTATTTATTAACTCCTAGAAACATGGTATGCTGTTTATGGTCTGTCTGCTTGTATTAGAATTTTATGACTTGTATCTGGCGTGGGTGAGGTTATTGGAGGGTGGGGTGTAATCAGTGACTACACATGTTTGCTTCACTACATCTGCATCGGTTTTTATTTCAAAGTGGCATTATATGCACAGCATAATTTAAAGAGGAAGACAGGAGGAAGACAGGAGGACAACATTTAAAAAGAACTCTTTACAACATGAAAACAATTCAACTCAGCCACCAGCTTTCATTATAACCTGAACACACCTATAGCCAACAGCCTGCTTCAGTATTGCAAGCAACTACCAGTTGGATTGCTGCATTTTAATGTTTGAATGTATGTTTTTTGACCCTACACTGTTTATATTATCCTATAACACTGTCAAATTATCTCTGCACCACTGTAGTATCTACCATTTTTTAACACCTTCTCATCTATAAGAATGCTTTATCCTTAATTTAAAGTCCTACAACTTTAACAGCTCTAAACTAGGGGTGAGCGGGTTCGGATTTCTGAAATCCGAACCCCCCGAGCCCCACCGATCCGAGGCCGATCCGAGTCAGGCTCGACTTTTCCCGCCTGACTCGGATCTGAAATCGAGGCAAAACTTCATCATCCCGCCTTCCGGGTCTAGCGGGTTTTGGATCCTATATAAGGTGCCCGCGTCGGCACCATTTTCTCACTCGGCTATGGACAGTGATGAGGGAGGGTGGGAGTTAGGGCTGGCTGGGCTGTGTAGTGTAGTGTAGTGTAGTGCTGTGCTGTGCTGTGCTGCTGTTGTCCATACGGGTTGTGTCCACTCCACCAAAGTTCTGTGCAGTGTCCCAGTCCTAAAGGGGTGCTGTAGTGTTGTCCAGGGGGTGCTCTGTTCATCAGGGGTGCTTCCCCCAAGTGCAAAAAAAAATATTTTTTCTGTGTTTGTGAATTGTGTGCACTGTGGCTGCACGTGCATCAAAAAAGTAGCAGCGCCAAGCGTGCGCCTGTGTCCCATTAGTAAAGGGCCGGCTGGCTTGTCCGTTAAAGGGTGCTGTAACCCCCAAAGTACACTCCAAACAAAAAAAATATATATTTTCTGTGTTTGTGAATTGTGTGCACTGTGGCTGCACATGCATCAACAAAGGAGCAGCGCCAAGCGTGCGCCTGTGTCCCATAAGTAAAGGGCCGGTTGGATTGTCCATTAAAGGGTGCTGTAACCCCCAAAGTACACTCCAAACAAAGTAAAAAAAATATTTTCTGTGTTTGTGAATTGTGTGCACTGTGGCTGCACGTGCATCAACAAAGGAGCAGCGCCAAGCGTGCGCCTGTGTCCCATAAGTAAAGAACCAGCAGGCTCATTTCTTAAAGGGTGGTGTAACCCACAAAGTGCACTACTCTCCAGCAAAAATAAAAAAATATTTTCTGTGTTTGTGTGCGCCTTAGCCGCACGTATATATCAAATCAATATAACATAAATGGAGGACTAAACTTTCTCCGATAAAAATAAAATAGGGAAAGATCAAGAACCACTTCCTCCTAGTGCTGAAGCTGCTGCCACTAGTCATGACATAGATGATAACATGCCATCAACGTCGTCTGCCAAGGTCGATGCCCAATGTCATAGTAGAGGGCACATACAATCCCAAATGACAA
Organism: Taudactylus pleione; assembly: GCA_031769625.1. NCBI lineage: Eukaryota > Metazoa > Chordata > Amphibia > Anura > Myobatrachidae > Taudactylus > Taudactylus pleione. Next base: position 2,486,064 of record JAUIMM010000773.1, read on the forward strand.
AGTTCAGGAAAATGACCTTAAAAAAAACATTTAAATCATCTGAAGAGAAACGTAAACTTGCCAATATGCCATTTATGACATGGAGTGGCAAGGAACGGCTAAGGTCTTTCCCTATGTTCATAACTAGTGGTTCAGCTTCACATGACGATGGAAGCCCTCCTCCGGCTAAAAAAATCAAACGAGTTAAGCTGGCGAAAGCACAGCGAAGAACTGTGTGTTCTAAGAAGATATCACAAAACGCCAAGGAGAGTCCAAGTGTGGTGGTGGTTGCGATGCCTGACCTTCACCGCACTGGACGGGAAGAGGTGGCTCTTTCCACCATTTGCACGCCCCCTGCAAGTGCTGAAAGGAGCACCCACAGTCCTCTTGCTGATATGCAAATTGAAGATGTCACTGTTGAAGTACAACAGGATGAGGATACTGGTGTAGCTGGCGCTGAGTTGGAAGTTGGCAAGGAGGATTCTGATGGTGATGTGGTTTGTTTAAATCAGGCTCCGGGGGAGACAGTTGTTGTCCGTGGGATGAAAAAGCCCATCACGGTCATGCCTGGGCAGAAGACCAAACATTCCACCTCTTTGGTCTGGCAATATTTCTATCCAAATCCGGACAACAACTGTCTTGCCATATGTACCATATGTAAAGGTGAAATAAGTAGGGGTAGGGACGTTAACCACCTAGGAACATCCTCCCTTATACGGCACCTGCAGCGCGTTCTTAAAAAGACCGTAAGAAGTCCAGGGACACCTAAATCCCTTCTTCCTATTTTATCCAAGGAATCGGTGGATGAGGATGAGGGCAACATCTTGCCTCCGTAGAACCAGTTTGTGCAGGGACACATTAATTGCCAGCTTGTTTTGTGGGGGCCCAAACAAACCAATCATTTCAGCCACAGTCATGTGGCAGACCCTGGCGCTGAAATGATTGGGTTGTTAAAGTGTGCATGTCCTATTTATACAACCATAAGGGTGGGTGTGAGGGCCCAAGGACAATTCCATCTTGCACCTCTTTTTTTTATTTGCAGTATGTACTATTTGGGGCCTAGTTTTTCAAACTGCCATCCTGTCTGCCAGTGCAGTGTCACTCCTAGATGGGCCACATGTTTGTGCCGCCCACTCGTGTCGCTTAGCATAGTCATCCAGCTACCTCGGTGCAACCTTTTGGCCATAAAAACAATATTGTGAGGTGTGAGGTGTTCAGAATAGACTGGAAATGAGTGGAAATGAAGGTTATTGAGGTTAATAATTGAATAGGAGCATAAAAACCCACAAATTCTGTGATTTTAGCTGTTTTTATGCTTTTTTTCAAAAAATACAGATCCAAAACACAAAACCCAGAACCCAAAACACGGAAGGGTGGTTTTGGCAAAACCAATCCAGATCCAAAACACGAAAAAAGATCCAGATCCAAAAACAAAACACAAAACACGAAAAGTGGCCGATGCACACCCCTACTCTAAACTCATTTTGTTTATTATATACTCTTGTAGTTGTGCCTTTACATCTACTAACACTGTTCTTCCTTTTATCTGATTTTTAGACATTTTAACTGCACTATTCCTGTATCTCACTCTCATCACTACTACTGCTGTTTTCTTCCTCCCCTAATCCCTCATCTACAAAATGTCTATCTTTTCTTCTACTCTCCCCCTCACTCAGAAGCTACATAATACTTTCCACTACCACCACTTCCCATTTATTTTCTCCTTCCATAGTCTCCTCCACTTTCTCCTCTCCCTCCTTCCTCTCCTCTATCTCCCTTCATCCCATCTAGTACATCTCCCATAACTCCTAAGCCCTGCACCCTCCCTTTTTCTCCAAGTTACACTCTTCTTCTCAACCCACACCACACTAAAGCTCCACCTTGCCCACCACCTGCTGTCACTCTTCCTCACTCAGAAGCCCATCACATACCCACACTCTCCTTATCGCCCTGCTCTAAATCAATCTCAACCCCACACTACAGCAACCCTAACAATCTCCTTCTCTCTCCTTCCAACTCCGTCCCTCTCTCCTGTCTCCTCTGGAAAGCCAATCCTGTCTATAATCAACTGCTCCTTGTTCATTATGGCTTCATATTTAACTCCTTCAATCTCCTAGGATCACCAAATCCTGGACATACCCATCTGACATTACTTCTCCTACAGCTATCTCCTTTGGGAGCCATACATTCTTTCACACTCCCTGGCCTGGAGGTTGCCACAGTGTCATCTGGTCTGGTCTCTCCCACCAACTCTTACCTTCTAAACTCTCCACTTCATTATTTGCATTCAATACTCATATCAGTTGCCTTTTCCAACTTCCTCGAGTAGATGACTTTCCTTGTTCCCCTGGCCTTAACTCCAAATTCCATGTTAACTTTGCTTCTTGGCTCCTAATCTTGAAATGGGCTCTCAAGACTCCTTTCTTCCTCAAAGCTTTCCAGCTCTCATCCTAACCCACTACTCCATGTTCCTTCCTCACAATCCAGCCCATCTATGTTACCCCTGTTTGTCTTCCCCCTCCCCTTTAGAATGTAAGCTCTCATGAGCAGGACCCTCTTCCATCATGTGTTTCTCCTTCACTTACTCCTACTTTAATTTACAATAACACTTAACCCTTGGTTGCTGATGCCATGCTGCTTATTTAAGTGTTATGCAGCAATGTATAAATTGTGTATCTGTCCTGCATTGTTTGTACTGTTAATAACTGTTTTTCTTGTGTGCTCAATTGTCTATGTACATGTCTTGTGTGCTCATTTGTTTATGTACTTTGTAAGGCGCTGCAGAACCCTTGTGGCACCATATAAATAAAGGATAATAATAATAAAGGATAATAATACCCCTGAATAGCATTATAGGTGTAACCTGGCTATATGCACCTCTTTTATTCCCAAACAGCAGTATAGGTATAACCTGGCTATATGCACCTCCTTTACTCCCAAACAACATTATAGGTGTAACTTGGCTATATGCACCTCCTCAACTCCCAAACAGCAGTATAGGTGTAAACTGGCTACATGCACCTCCTTAACTCCCAAACAGCAGTATAGGTATAATCTGGCTATATGCACCTCATTTACTCCCAAACAGCAGTATAGGTGTAAACTGGCTATATGCACCTCCTTTACTCTCAAACAGCAGTATAGGTGTAACCTGGCTATATGCACCTCCTTTACTCCCAAACAGCAGTATAGGAATAATCTGGCTATATGCACCTCCTTTACTCCCAAACAGCAGTATAGATATAATCTGGCTATATGCACCTCCTTTACACTCAAACAGCAGTATAGGTGTAACCTGGCTATATGCACCTCCTTTACTCCCAAACATCATTATAGGTGTAACTTGGCTATATGCACCTCCTTTACTCCCAAACAGCAGTATAGATGTAACCTGGCTATATGCACCTCCTTTACTCTCAAACAGCAGTATAGGTATAATCTGGCTATATGCACCTCCTTTACTCCCAAACAGCAGTGCAGGTGTAACCTGGCTATATGTACCTCCTTTACTCCCGAACAGCATTACAGGTGTAACCTGGCTATATGCACCTCCTTTACGCCCGAACAGCAGTATAGGCGTAACCTGGCTATATGCACCTCCTTTACTCCCGAACAGCATTATAGGTGTAACTTGGCTATATGCACCTCCTTTACTCCCAAACAGCAGTATAGGTATAATCTGGCTATATGCACCAACTTTACTCTCAAACAGCAGTATAGGTGTAACCTGGCTATATGCACCTCATTTACTCCTAAACAGCAGTATAGGTGTAAACTGGCTATATGCACCTCCTTTACTCTCAAACAGCAGTATAGGTATAATCTGGCTATATGCACCTCCTTTACTCTCAAACAGCAGTATAGGTGTAACCTGGCTATATGCACCTCCTTTACTCCCAAACAGCAGTATAGGAATAATCTGGCTATATGCACATCCTTTACTCCCAAACAGCAGTATAGATATAATCTGGCTATATGCACCTCCTTTACACTCAAACAGCAGTATAGGTGAAACCTGGCTATATGCACCTCCTTTACTCCCAAACAACATTATAGGTGTAACTTGGCTATATGCACCTCCTTTACTCCCAAACAGCAGTATAGATGTAACCTGGCTATATGCACCTCCTTTACTCCCAAACAGCAGTGTAGGTGTAACCTGGCTATATGTACCTCCTTTACTCCCGAACAGCATTACAGGTGTAACCTGGCTATATGCACCTCCTTTACTCCCGAACAGCAGTATAGGCGTAACCTGGCTATATGCACCTCCTTTACTCCCGAACAGCATTATAGGTGTAACTTGGCTATATGCACCTCCTTTACTCCCAAACAGCAGTATAGGAAAAATCTGGCTATATGCACCAACTTTACTCTCAAACAGCAGTATAGGTATAATCTGGCTATATGCACCAACTTTACTCTCAAACAGAAGTATAGGTGTAACCTGGCTATATGCACCTCCTTTACTCCCAAACAGCAGTATAGGTGTAACCTGGCTATATGCACCTCCTTTACTCCCAAAAAGCAGTATAGGTGTATCCTGGCTATATGCACCTCCTTTACTCCCAAACAGCAGTATAGGTATAATCTGGCTATATGCGCCTCCTTTACTCCCAAACAGCAGTATAGGTATAATCTGGCTACATGCACCTCCTTTACATTAAAACAGCAGTATTTGTGTAACCTGGCTATATGCACCTCCATTACTCCCGAACAGCAGTATAGGCGTAACCTGGCTGTATGCACCTCCTTTACTCCCGAACAGCAGTATAGGCGTAACCTGGCTGTATGCACCTCCTTTACACTCAAACAGCAGTATAGGTGTAACCTGGCTATACGCACCTCCTTTACTCCCAAACAACATTATAGGTGTAACTTGGCTATATGCACCTCCTTTACTCCCAAACAGCAGTATAGATGTAACCTGGCTATATGCACCTCCTTTACTCTCAAACAGCAGTGTAGGTGTAACCTGGCTATATGTACCTCCTTTAGTCCCGAACAGCATTACAGGTGTAACCTGGCTATATGCACCTCCTTTACTCCCAAACAGCATTATAGGTGTAACTTGGCTAAAAACTCCACCTTTACTCCCAAACAGCAGTATAGGTATAATCTGGCTATATGCACCAACTTTACTCTCAAAAAGCAGTATAGGTATAATCTGGCTATATGCACCAACTTTACTCTCAAACAGCAATATAGGTGTAACCTGGCTATATGCACCTCATTTACTCCTAAACAGCAGTATAGGTGTAAACTGGCTATATGCACCTCCTTTACTCTCAAACAGCAGTATAGGTATAATCTGGCTATATGCATCTCCTTTACTCTCAAACAGCAGTATAGGTGTAACCTGGCTATATGCACCTCCTTTACTCCCAAACAGCAGTATAGGAATAATGTGGCTATATGCACCTCCTTTACTCCCAAACAGCAGTATAGATATCATCTGGCTATATGCACCTCCTTTACACTCAAACAGCAGTATAGGTGAAACCTGGCTATATGCAGCTCCTTTACTCCCAAACAACATTATAGGTGTAACTTGGCTATATGCACCTCCTTTACTCCCAAACAGCAGTATAGATGTAACCTGGCTATATGCACCTCCTTTACTCCCAAACAGCAGTATAAGCGTAACCTGGCTATATGCACCTCCTTTACTCCCGAACAGCATTATAGGTGTAACTTGGCTATATGCACCTCCTTTACTCCCAAACAGCAGTATAGGTATAATCTGGCTATATGCACCAACTTTACTCTCAAACAGCAGTATAGGTATAATCTGGCTATATGCACCAACTTTACTCTCAAACAGCAGTATAGGTGTGACCTGGCTATATGCACCTCCTTTACTCCCAAACAGCAGTATAGGTGTAACCTGGCTATATGCACCTCCTTTACTCCCAACAAGCAGTATAGGTGTATCCTGGCTATATGCACCTCCTTTACTCCCAAACAGCAGTATAGTTGTAACCTGGCTATATGCTCCTCCTTTACTCTCAAACAGCAGTATAGGTATAATCTGGCTATATGCACCTCCTTTACTCCCAAACAGCAGTGCAGGTGTAACCTGGCTATATGTACCTCCTTTACTCCCGAACAGCATTACAGGTGTAACCTGGCTATATGCACCTCCTTTACTCCCGAACAGCAGTATAGGCGTAACATGGCTATATGCACCTCCTTTACTCCCGAACAGCATTATAGGTGTAACTTGGCTATATGCACCTCCTTTACTCCCAAACAGCAGTATAGGTATAATCTGGCTATATGCACCAACTTTACTCGCAAACAGCAGTGTAGGTGTAACCTGGCTATATGCACCTCATTTACTCCTAAACAGCAGTATAGGTGTAAACTGGCTATATGCACCTCCTTTACTCTCAAACAGCAGTATAGGTATAATCTGGCTATATGCACCTCCTTTACTCTCAAACAGCAGTATAGGTGTAACCTGGCTATATGCACCTCCTTTACTCCCAAACAGCAGTATAGGAATAATCTGGCTATATGCACCTCCTTTACTCCCAAACAGCAGTATAGATATAATCTGGCTATATGCACCTCCTTTACACTCAAACAGCAGTATAGGTATAACCTGGCTATATGCACCTCCTTTACTCCCAAACAACATTATAGGTGTAACTTGGCTATATGCACCTCCTTTACTCCCAAACAGCAGTATAGATGTAACCTGGCTATATGCACCTCCTTTACTCCCAAACAGCAGTGTAGGTGTAACCTGGCTATATGTACCTCCTTTACTCCCGAACAGCATTACAGGTGTAACCTGGCTATATGCACCTCCTTTACTCCCGAACAGCAGTATAGGCGTAACCTGGCTATATGCACCTCCTTTACTCCCGAACAGCATTATAGGTGTAACTTGGCTATATGCACCTCCTTTACTCCCAAACAGCAGTATAGGTATAATCTGGCTATATGCACCAACTTTACTCTCAAACAGCAGTATAGGTATAATCTGGCTATATGAACCAACTTTACTCTCAAAAAGAAGTATAGGTGTAACCTGGCTATATGCACCAACTTTACTCTCAAACAGCAGTATAGGTGTGACCTGGCTATATGCACCTCCTTTACTCCCAAACAGCAGTATAGGTGTAACCTGGCTATATGCACCTCCTTTACTCCCAACAAGCAGTATAGGTGTATCCTGGCTATATGCACCTCCTTTACTCCCAAACAGCAGTATAGTTGTAACCTGGCTATATGCTCCTCCTTTACTCTCAAACAGCAGTATAGGTATAATCTGGCTATATGCACCTCCTTTACTCCCAAACAGCAGTGCAGGTGTAACCTGGCTATATGTACCTCCTTTACTCCCGAACAGCATTACAGGTGTAACCTGGCTATATGCACCTCCTTTACTCCCGAACAGCAGTATAGGCGTAACATGGCTATATGCACCTCCTTTACTCCCGAACAGCATTATAGGTGTAACTTGGCTATATGCACCTCCTTTACTCCCAAACAGCAGTATAGGTATAATCTGGCTATATGCACCAACTTTACTCTCAAACAGCAGTGTAGGTGTAACCTGGCTATATGCACCTCATTTACTCCTAAACAGCAGTATAGGTGTAAACTGGCTATATGCACCTCCTTTACTCTCAAACAGCAGTATAGGTATAATCTGGCTATATGCACCTCCTTTACTCTCAAACAGCAGTATAGGTGTAACCTGGCTATATGCACCTCCTTTACTCCCAAACAGCAGTATAGGAATAATCTGGCTATATGCACCTCCTTTACTCCCAAACAGCAGTATAGATATAATCTGGCTATATGCACCTCCTTTACACTCAAACAGCAGTATAGGTATAACCTGGCTATATGCACCTCCTTTACTCCCAAACAACATTATAGGTGTAACTTGGCTATATGCACCTCCTTTACTCCCAAACAGCAGTATAGATGTAACCTGGCTATATGCACCTCCTTTACTCCCAAACAGCAGTGTAGGTGTAACCTGGCTATATGTACCTCCTTTACTCCCGAACAGCATTACAGGTGTAACCTGGCTATATGCACCTCCTTTACTCCCGAACAGCAGTATAGGCGTAACCTGGCTATATGCACCTCCTTTACTCCCGAACAGCATTATAGGTGTAACTTGGCTATATGCACCTCCTTTACTCCCAAACAGCAGTATAGGTATAATCTGGCTATATGCACCAACTTTACTCTCAAACAGCAGTATAGGTATAATCTGGCTATATGAACCAACTTTACTCTCAAAAAGAAGTATAGGTGTAACCTGGCTATATGCACCTCCTTTACTCCCAAACAGCAGTATAGGTGTAACCTGGCTATATGCACCTCCTTTACTCCCAAAAAGCAGTATAGGTGTATCCTGGATATATGCACCTCCTTTACTCCCAAACAGCAGTATAGGTATAATCTGGCTATATGCACCTCCTTTACTCCCAAACAGCAGTATAGGTATAATCTGGCTACATGCACCTCCTTTACATTAAAACAGCAGTATAGGTGTAACCTGGCTATATGCACCTCCTTTACTCCCGAACAGCAGTATAGGCGTAACCTGGCTATATGCACCTCCTTTACTCCCAAACAGCAGTATAGGTATAATCTGGCTATATGCACCTCCTTTACTCCCAAACAGCAGTATTTGTGTAACCTGGCTATATGCACCTCCATTACTCCCGAACAGCAGTATAGGCGTAACCTGGCTGTATGCACCTCCTTTACTCCCGAACAGCAGTATAGGCGTAACCTGGCTGTATGCACCTCCTTTACACTCAAACAGCAGTATAGGTGTAACCTGGCTATACGCACCTCCTTTTCTCCCAAACAACATTATAGGTGTAACTTGGCTATATGCACCTCCTTTACTCCCAAACAGCAGTATAGATGTAACCTGGCTATATGCACCTCCTTTACTCTCAAACAGCAGTATAGGTATAATGTGGCTATATGCACCTCCTTTACTCCCAAACAGCAGTGTAGGTGTAACCTGGCTATATGTACCTCCTTTAGTCCCGAACAGCATTACAGGTGTAACCTGGCTATATGCACCTCCTTTACTCCCAAACAGCATTAAAGGTGTAACTTGGCTATATGCACCTCCTTTACTCCCAAACAGCAGTATAGGTATAATCTGGCTATATGCACCAACTTTACTCTCAAAAAGCAGTATAGGTATAATCTGGCTATATGCACCAACTTTACTCTCAAACAGCAATATAGGTGTAACCTGGCTATATGCACCTAATTTACTCCTAAACAGCAGTATAGGTATAATCTGGCTATATGCACCTCCTTTACTCTCAAACAGCAGTATAGGTGTAACCTGGCTATATGCACCTCCTTTACTCCCAAACAGAAGTATAGGAATAATCTGGCTATATGCACCTCCTTTACTCCCAAACAGCAGTATAGATATAATCTGGCTATATGCACCTCCTTTACACTCAAACAGCAGTATAGGTGAAACCTGGCTATATGCACCTCCTTTACTCCCAAACAACATTATAGGTGTAACTTGGCTATATGCACCTCCTTTACTCCCCAACATGAGTATAGATGTAACCTGGCTATATGCACCTCCTTTACTCCCAAACAGCAGTATAGGCGTAACCTGGCTATATGCACCTCCTTTACTCCCGAACAGCATTATAGGTGTAACTTGGCTATATGCATCTCCTTTACTCCCAAACAGCAGTATAGGTATAATCTGGCTATATGCACCAACTTTACTCTCAAACAGCAGTATAGGTATAATCTGGCTATATGCACCAACTTTACTCTCAAACAGCAGTATAGGTGTGACCTGGCTATATGCACTTCCTTTACTCCAAAACAGCAGTATAGGTGTAACCTGGCTATATGCACCTCCTTTACTCCCAACAAGCAGTATAGGTGTATCCTGGCTATATGCACCTCCTTTACTCCAAAACAGCAGTATAGGTATAATCTGGCTATATGCACCTCCTTTACTCCCAAACAGCAGTATTTGTGTAACCTGGCTATATGCACCTCCTTTACTCCCAAACAGCAGTATTTGTGTAACCTGGCTATATGCTCCTCCATTACTCCCGAACAGCAGTATAGGCGTAACCTGGCTGTATGCACCTCCTTTACTCCCGAACAGCAGTATAGGCGTAACCTGGCTGTATGCACCTCCTTTACACTCAAACAGCAGTATAGGTGTAACCTGGCTGTACGCACCTCCTTTACTCCCAAACAACATTATAGGTGTAACTTGGCTATATGCACCTCCTTTACTCCCAAACAGCAGTATAGATGTAACCTGGCTATATGCACCTCCTTTACTCTCAAACAACAGTATAGGTATAATCTGGCTATATGCACCTCCTTTACTCCCAAACAGCAGTGTAGGTGTAACCTGGCTAGTAGGTGTAACCTGGCTATATGTACCTCCTTTAGTCCCGAACAGCATTACAGGTGTAACCTGGCTATATGCACCTCCTTTACTCCCAAACAGCATTATAGGTGTAACTTGGCTATATGCACCTCCTTTACTCCCAAACAGCAGTATAGGTATAATCTGGCTATATGCACCAACTTTACTCTCAAACAGCAATATAGGTGTAACCTGGCTATATGCACCTCATTTACTCCTAAACAGCAGTATTGGTGTAAACTGGCTATATGCACCTCCTTTACTCTCAAACAGCAGTATAGGTATAATCTGGCTATATGCACCTCCTTTACTCTCAAACAGCAGTATAGGTGTAACCTGGCTATATGCATCTCCTTTACTCCCAAACAGCAGTATAGGAATAATCTGGCTATATGCACCTCCTTTACTCCCGAACAGCAGTATAGGCGTAACCTGGCTATATGCACCTCCTTTACTCCCGAACAGCATTATAGGTGTAACTTGGCTATATGCACCTCCTTTACTCCCAAACAGCAGTATAGGTATAATCTGGCTATATGCACCAACTTTACTCTCAAACAGCAGTATAGGTATAATCTGGCTATATGCACCAACTTTACTCTCAAACAGCAGTATAGGTGTAACCTGGCTATATGCACCTCCTTTACTCCCAAACAGCAGTATAGGTGTAACCTGGCTATATGCACCTCCTTTACTCCCAAAAAGCAGTATAGGTGTATCCTGGCTATATGCACCTCCTTTACTCCAAAACAGCAGTATAGGTATAATCTGGCTATATGCACCTCCTTTACTCCCAAACAGCAGTATAGGTATAATCTGGCTATATGCACCTCCTTTACTCCCAAAAAGCAGTATAGGTGTATCCTGGCTATATGCACCTCCTTTACTCCCGAACAGCAGTATAGGCGTAACCTGGCTATATGCACCTCCTTTACTCCCAAACAGCAGTATAGGTATAATCTGGCTATATGCACCTCCTTTACTCCCAAACAGCAGTATTTGTGTAACCTGGCTATATGCACCTCCATTACTCCCAAACAGCAGTATAGGCGTAACCTGGCTGTATGCACCTCCTTTACTCCCAAACAGCAGTATAGGTGTAACCTGGCTATACGCACCTCCTTTACTCCCAAACAACATTATAGGTGTAACTTGGCTATATGCACCTCCTTTACTCCCAAACAGCAGTATAGATGTAACCTGGCTATATGCACCTCCTTTACTCTCAAACAGCAGTATAGGTATAATCTGGCTATATGCACCTCCTTTACTCCCAAACAGCAGTGTAGGTGAAACCTGGCTATATGTACCTCCTTTAGTCCCGAACAGCATTACAGGTGTAACCTGGCTATATGCACCTCCTTTACTCCCAAACAGCATTATAGGTGTAACTTGGCTATAAGCACCTCCTTTACTCCCAAACAGCAGTATAGGTATAATCTGGCTATATGCACCAACTTTACTCTCAAAAAGCAGTATAGGTATAATCTGGCTATATGCACCAACTTTACTCTCAAACAGCAATATAGGTGTAACCTGGCTATATGCACCTCATTTACTCCTAAACAGCAGTATAGGTGTAAACTGGCTATATGCACCTCCTTTACTCTCAAACAGCAGTATAGGTATAATCTGGCTATATGCATCTCCTTTACTCTCAAACAGCAGTATAGGTGTAACCTGGCTATATGCACCTCCTTTACTCCCAAACAGCAGTATAGGAATAATCTGGCTATATGTACCTCCTTTACTCCCAAACAGCAGTATAGATATCATCTGGCTATATGCACCTCCTTTACACTCAAACAGCAGTATAGGTGAAACCTGGCTATATGCACCTCCTTTACTCCCAAACAACATTATAGGTGTAACTTGGCTATATGCACCTCCTTTACTCCCAAACAGCAGTATAGATGTAACCTGGCTATATGCACCTCCTTTACTCCCAAACAAAAGTATAGGCGTAACCTGGCTATATGCACCTCCTTTACTCCCGAACAGCATTATAGGTGTAACTTGGCTATATGCACCTCCTTTACTCCCAAACAGCAGTATAGGTATAATCTGGCTATATGCACCAACTTTACTCTCAAACAGCAGTATAGGTATAATCTGGCTATATGCACCAACTTTACTCTCAAACAGCAGTATAGGTGTGACCTGGCTATATGCACCTCCTTTACTCCCAAACAGCAGTATAGGTGTAACCTGGCTATATGCACCTCCTTTACTCCCAACAAGCAGTATAGGTGTATCCTGGCTATATGCACCTCCTTTACTCCCAAACAGCAGTATAGATGTAACCTGGCTATATGCACCTCCTTTACTCTCAAACAGCAGTATAGGTATAATCTGGCTATATGCACCTCCTTTACTCCCAAACAGCAGTGCAGGTGTAACCTGGCTATATGTACCTCCTTTACTCCCGAACAGCATTACAAGTGTAACCTGGCTATATGCACCTCCTTTACTCCCGAACAGCAGTATAGGCGAAACCTGGCTATATGCACCTCCTTTACTCCCGAACAGCATTATAGGTGTAACTTGGTTATATGCACCTCCTTTACTCCCAAACAGCAGTATAGGTATAATCTGGCTATATGCACCAACTTTACTCTCAAACAGCAGTATAGGTGTAACCTGGCTATATGCACCTCATTTACTCCTAAACAGCAGTATAGGTGTAAACTGGCTATATGCACCTCCTTTACTCTCAAACAGCAGTATAGGTGTAACCTGGCTATATGCAGCTCCTTTACTCCCAAACAGCAGTATAGGAATAATCTGGCTATATGCACCTCCTTTACTCCCAAACAGCAGTATAGATATAATCTGGCTATATGCACCTCCTTTACACTCAAACAGCAGTATAGGTGAAACCTGGCTATATGCACCTCCTTTACTCCCAAACAACATTATAGGTGTAACTTGGCTATATGCACCTCCTTTACTCCCAAACAGCAGTATAGATGTAACCTTGCTATATGCACCTCCTTTACTCCCAAACAGCAGTGTAGGTGTAACCTGGCTATATGTACCTCCTTTACTCCCGAACAGCATTACAGGTGTAACCTGGCTATATGCACCTCCTTTACTCCCGAACAGCAGTATAGGCGTAACCTGGCTATATGCACCTCCTTTACTCCCGAACAGCATTATAGGTGTAACTTGGCTATATGCACCTCCTTTACTCCCAAACAGCAGTATAGGTATAATCTGGCTATATGCACCAACTTTACTCTCAAACAGCAGTATAGGTATAATCTGGCTATATGAACCAACTTTACTCTCAAAAAGAAGTATAGGTGTAACCTGGCTATATGCACCTCCTTTACTCCCAAACAGCAGTATAGGTGTAACCTGGCTATATGCACCTCCTTTACTCCCAAAAAGCAGTATAGGTGTATCCTGGCTATATGCACCTCCTTTACTCCCAAACAGCAGTATAGGTATAATCTGGCTATATGCACCTCCTTTACTCCCAAACAGCAGTATAGGTATAATCTGGCTACATGCACCTCCTTTACATTAAAACAGCAGTATAGGTGTAACCTGGCTATATGCACCTCCTTTACTCCCGAACAGCAGTATAGGCGTAACCTGGCTATATGCACCTCCTTTACTCCCAAACAGCAGTATAGGTATAATCTGGCTATATGCACCTCCTTTACTCCCAAACAGCAGTATTTGTGTAACCTGGCTATATGCACCTCCATTACTCCCGAACAGCAGTATAGGCGTAACCTGGCTGTATGCACCTCCTTTACTCCCGAACAGCAGTATAGGCGTAACCTGGCTGTATGCACCTCCTTTACACTCAAACAGCAGTATAGGTGTAACCTGGCTATACGCACCTCCTTTTCTCCCAAACAACATTATAGGTGTAACTTGGCTATATGCACCTCCTTTACTCCCAAACAGCAGTATAGATGTAACCTGGCTATATGCACCTCCTTTACTCTCAAACAGCAGTATAGGTATAATCTGGCTATATGCACCTCCTTTACTCCCAAACAGCAGTGTAGGTGTAACCTGGCTATATGTACCTCCTTTAGTCCCGAACAGCATTACAGGTGTAACCTGGCTATATGCACCTCCTTTACTCCCAAACAGCATTATAGGTGTAACTTGGCTATATGCACCTCCTTTACTCCCAAACAGCAGTATAGGTATAATCTGGCTATATGCACCAACTTTACTCTCAAAAAGCAGTATAGGTATAATCTGGCTATATGCACCAACTTTACTCTCAAACAGCAATATAGGTGTAACCTGGCTATATGCACCTAATTTACTCCTAAACAGCAGTATAGGTATAATCTGGCTATATGCACCTCCTTTACTCTCAAACAGCAGTATAGGTGTAACCTGGCTATATGCACCTCCTTTACTCCCAAACAGAAGTATAGGAATAATCTGGCTATATGCACCTCCTTTACTCCCAAACAGCAGTATAGATATAATCTGGCTATATGCACCTCCTTTACACTCAAACAGCAGTATAGGTGAAACCTGGCTATATGCACCTCCTTTACTCCCAAACAACATTATAGGTGTAACTTGGCTATATGCACCTCCTTTACTCCCCAACAGGAGTATAGATGTAACCTGGCTATATGCACCTCCTTTACTCCCAAACAGCAGTATAGGCGTAACCTGGCTATATGCACCTCCTTTACTCCCGAACAGCATTATAGGTGTAACTTGGCTATATGCATCTCCTTTACTCCCAAACAGCAGTATAGGTATAATCTGGCTATATGCACCAACTTTACTCTCAAACAGCAGTATAGGTATAA
Source organism: Taudactylus pleione (assembly GCA_031769625.1). Lineage (NCBI taxonomy): Eukaryota > Metazoa > Chordata > Amphibia > Anura > Myobatrachidae > Taudactylus > Taudactylus pleione. Next base: position 2,501,259 of record JAUIMM010000773.1, read on the forward strand.
TCTGGCTATATGCACCAACTTTACTCTCAAACAGCAGTATAGGTGTGACCTGGCTATATGCACCTCCTTTACTCCCAAACAGCAGTATAGGTGTAACCTGGCTATATGCACCTCCTTTACTCCCAACAAGCAGTATAGGTGTATCCTGGCTATATGCACCTCCTTTACTCCAAAACAGCAGTATAGGTATAATCTGGCTATATGCACCTCCGTTACTCCCAAACAGCAGTATAGGTATAATCTGGCTATATGCACCTCCTTTACTCCCAAACAGCAGTATTTGTGTAACCTGGCTATATGCTCCTCCATTACTCCCGAACAGCAGTATAGGCGTAACCTGGCTGTATGCACCTCCTTTACTCCCGAACAGCAGTATAGGCGTAACCTGGCTGTATGCACCTCCTTTACACTCAAACAGCAGTATAGGTGTAACCTGGCTGTACGCACCTCCTTTACTCCCAAACAACATTATAGGTGTAACTTGGCTATATGCACCTCCTTTACTCCCAAACAGCAGTATAGATGTAACCTGGCTATATGCACCTCCTTTACTCTCAAACAACAGTATAGGTATAATCTGGCTATATGCACCTCCTTTACTCCCAAACAGCAGTGTAGGTGTAACCTGGCTAGTAGGTGTAACCTGGCTATATGTACCTCCTTTAGTCCCGAACAGCATTACAGGTGTAACCTGGCTATATGCACCTCCTTTACTCCCAAACAGCATTATAGGTGTAACTTGGCTATATGCACCTCCTTTACTCCCAAACAGCAGTATAGGTATAATCTGGCTATATGCACCAACTTTACTCTCAAACAGCAATATAGGTGTAACCTGGCTATATGCACCTCATTTACTCCTAAACAGCAGTATTGGTGTAAACTGGCTATATGCACCTCCTTTACTCTCAAACAGCAGTATAGGTATAATCTGGCTATATGCACCTCCTTTACTCTCAAACAGCAGTATAGGTGTAACCTGGCTATATGCATCTCCTTTACTCCCAAACAGCAGTATAGGAATAATCTGGCTATATGCACCTCCTTTACTCCCGAACAGCAGTATAGGCGTAACCTGGCTATATGCACCTCCTTTACTCCCGAACAGCATTATAGGTGTAACTTGGCTATATGCACCTCCTTTACTCCCAAACAGCAGTATAGGTATAATCTGGCTATATGCACCAACTTTACTCTCAAACAGCAGTATAGGTATAATCTGGCTATATGCACCAACTTTACTCTCAAACAGCAGTATAGGTGTAACCTGGCTATATGCACCTCCTTTACTCCCAAACAGCAGTATAGGTGTAACCTGGCTATATGCACCTCCTTTACTCCCAAAAAGCAGTATAGGTGTATCCTGGCTATATGCACCTCCTTTACTCCAAAACAGCAGTATAGGTATAATCTGGCTATATGCACCTCCTTTACTCCCAAACAGCAGTATAGGTATAATCTGGCTATATGCACCTCCTTTACTCCCAAAAAGCAGTATAGGTGTATCCTGGCTATATGCACCTCCTTTACTCCCGAACAGCAGTATAGGCGTAACCTGGCTATATGCACCTCCTTTACTCCCAAACAGCAGTATAGGTATAATCTGGCTATATGCACCTCCTTTACTCCCAAACAGCAGTATTTGTGTAACCTGGCTATATGCACCTCCATTACTCCCAAACAGCAGTATAGGCGTAACCTGGCTGTATGCACCTCCTTTACTCCCAAACAGCAGTATAGGTGTAACCTGGCTATACGCACCTCCTTTACTCCCAAACAACATTATAGGTGTAACTTGGCTATATGCACCTCCTTTACTCCCAAACAGCAGTATAGATGTAACCTGGCTATATGCACCTCCTTTACTCTCAAACAGCAGTATAGGTATAATCTGGCTATATGCACCTCCTTTACTCCCAAACAGCAGTGTAGGTGAAACCTGGCTATATGTACCTCCTTTAGTCCCGAACAGCATTACAGGTGTAACCTGGCTATATGCACCTCCTTTACTCCCAAACAGCATTATAGGTGTAACTTGGCTATAAGCACCTCCTTTACTCCCAAACAGCAGTATAGGTATAATCTGGCTATATGCACCAACTTTACTCTCAAAAAGCAGTATAGGTATAATCTGGCTATATGCACCAACTTTACTCTCAAACAGCAATATAGGTGTAACCTGGCTATATGCACCTCATTTACTCCTAAATAGCAGTATAGGTGTAAACTGGCTATATGCACCTCCTTTACTCTCAAACAGCAGTATAGGTATAATCTGGCTATATGCATCTCCTTTACTCTCAAACAGCAGTATAGGTGTAACCTGGCTATATGCACCTCCTTTACTCCCAAACAGCAGTATAGGAATAATCTGGCTATATGTACCTCCTTTACTCCCAAACAGCAGTATAGATATCATCTGGCTTTATGCACCTCCTTTACACTCAAACAGCAGTATAGGTGAAACCTGGCTATATGCACCTCCTTTACTCCCAAACAACATTATAGGTGTAACTTGGCTATATGCACCTCCTTTACTCCCAAACAGCAGTATAGATGTAACCTGGCTATATGCACCTCCTTTACTCCCAAACAGCAGTATAGGCGTAACCTGGCTATATGCACCTCCTTTACTCCCGAACAGCATTATAGGTGTAACTTGGCTATATGCACCTCCTTTACTCCCAAACAGCAGTATAGGTATAATCTGGCTATATGCACCAACTTTACTCTCAAACAGCAGTATAGGTATAATCTGGCTATATGCACCAACTTTACTCTCAAACAGCAGTATAGGTGTGACCTGGCTATATGCACCTCCTTTACTCCCAAACAGCAGTATAGGTGTAACCTGGCTATATGCACCTCCTTTACTCCCAACAAGCAGTATAGGTGTATCCTGGCTATATGCACCTCCTTTACTCCCAAACAGCAGTATAGATGTAACCTGGCTATATGCACCTCCTTTACTCTCAAACAGCAGTATAGGTATAATCTGGCTATATGCACCTCCTTTACTCCCAAACAGCAGTGCAGGTGTAACCTGGCTATATGTACCTCCTTTACTCCCGAACAGCATTACAAGTGTAACCTGGCTATATGCACCTCCTTTACTCCCGAACAGCAGTATAGGCGAAACCTGGCTATATGCACCTCCTTTACTCCCGAACAGCATTATAGGTGTAACTTGGTTATATGCACCTCCTTTACTCCCAAACAGCAGTATAGGTATAATCTGGCTATATGCACCAACTTTACTCTCAAACAGCAGTATAGGTGTAACCTGGCTATATGCACCTCATTTACTCCTAAACAGCAGTATAGGTGTAAACTGGCTATATGCACCTCCTTTACTCTCAAACAGCAGTATAGGTGTAACCTGGCTATATGCAGCTCCTTTACTCCCAAACAGCAGTATAGGAATAATCTGGCTATATGCACCTCCTTTACTCCCAAACAGCAGTATAGATATAATCTGGCTATATGCACCTCCTTTACACTCAAACAGCAGTATAGGTGAAACCTGGCTATATGCACCTCCTTTACTCCCAAACAACATTATAGGTGTAACTTGGCTATATGCACCTCCTTTACTCCCAAACAGCAGTATAGATGTAACCTTGCTATATGCACCTCCTTTACTCCCAAGCAGCAGTGTAGGTGTAACCTGGCTATATGTACCTCCTTTACTCCCGAACAGCATTACAGGTGTAACCTGGCTATATGCACCTCCTTTACTCCCGAACAGCAATATAGGCGTAACCTGGCTATATGCACCTCCTTTACTCCCGAACAGCATTATAGGTGTAACTTGGCTATATGCACCTCCTTTACTCCCAAACAGCAGTATAGGTATAATCTGGCTATATGCACCAACTTTACTCTCAAACAGCAGTATAGGTATAATCTGGCTATATGCACCAACTTTACTCTCAAACAGAAGTATAGGTGTAACCTGGCTATATGCACCTCCTTTACTCCCAAACAGCAGTATAGCTGTAACCTGGCTATATGCACCTCCTTTACTCCCAAAAAGCAGTATAGGTGTATCCTGGCTATATGCACCTCCTTTACTCCCAAACAGCAGTATAGGTATAATCTGGCTATATGCACCTCCTTTACTCCCAAACAGCAGTATAGGTATAATCTGGCTACATGCACCTCCTTTACATTAAAACAGCAGTATAGGTGTAACCTGGCTATATGCACCTCCTTTACTCCCGAACAGCAGTATAGGCGTAACCTGGCTATATGCACCTCCTTTACTCCCAAACAGCAGTATAGGTATAATCTGGCTATATGCACCTCCTTTACTCCCAAACAGCAGTATTTGTGTAACCTAGCTATATGCACCTCCATTACTCCCGAACAGCAGTATAGGCGTAACCTGGCTGTATGCAACTCCTTTACTCCCGAACAGCAGTATAGGCGTAACTTGGCTGTATGCACCTCCTTTACACTCAAACAGCAGTATAGGTGTAACCTGGCTAAACGCACCTCCTTTTCTCCCAAACAACATTATAGGTGTAACTTGGCTATATGCACCTCCTTTACTCCCAAACAGCAGTATAGATGTAACCTGGCTATATGCACCTCCTTTACTCTCAAACAGCAGTATAGGTATAATCTGGCTATATGCACCTCCTTTACTCCCAAACAGCAGTGTAGGTGTAACCTGGTATATGTACCTCCTTTAGTCCCGAACAGCATTACAGGTGTAACCTGGCTATATGCACCTCCTTTACTCCCAAACAGCATTATAGGTGTAACTTGGCTATATGCACCTCCTTTACTCCCAAACAGCAGTATAGGTATAATCTGGCTATATGCACCAACTTTACTCTCAAAAAGCAGTATAGGTATAATCTGGCTATATGCACCAACTTTACTCTCAAACAGCAATATAGGTGTAACCTGGCTATATGCACCTCATTTACTCCTAAACAGCAGTATAGGTGTAAACTGGCTATATGCACCTCCTTTACTCTCAAACAGCAGTATAGGTATAATCTGGCTATATGCACCTCCTTTACTCTCAAACAGCAGTATAGGTGTAACCTGGCTATATGCACCTCCTTTACTCCCAAACAGAAGTATAGGAATAATCTGGCTATATGCACCTCCTTTACTACCTAACAGCAGTATAGATATAATCTGGCTATATGCACCTCCTTTACACTCAAACAGCAGTATAGGTGAAACCTGGCTATATGCACCTCCTTTACTCCCAAACAGCAGTATAGGCGTAACCTGGCTATATGCACCTCCTTTACTCCCGAACAGCATTATAGGTGTAACTTGGCTATATGCATCTCCTTTACTCCCAAACAGCAGTATAGGTATAATCTGGCTATATGCACCAACTTTACTCTCAAACAGCAGTATAGGTATAATCTGGCTATATGCACCAACTTTACTCTCAAACAGCAGTATAGGTGTGACCTGGCTATATGCACCTTCTTTACTCCCAAACAGCAGTATAGGTGTAACCTGGCTATATGCACCTCCTTTACTCCCAACAAGCAGTATAGGTGTATCCTGGCTATATGCACCTCCTTTACTCCTAAACAGCAGTATAGGTATAATCTGGCTATATGCACCTCCTTTACTCCCAAACAGCAGTATAGGTATAATCTGGCTATATGCACCTCCTTTACTCCCAAACAGCAGTATTTGTGTAACCTGGCTATATGCACCTCCATTACTCCCGAACAGCAGTATAGGCGTAACCTGGCTGTATGCACCTCCTTTACTCCCGAACAGCAGTATAGGCGTAATCTGGCTGTATGCACCTCCTTTACACTCAAACAGCAGTATAGGTGTAACCTGGCTATACGCACCTCCTTTACTCCCAAACAACATTATAGGTGTAACTTGGCTATATGCACCTCCTTTACTCCCAAACAGCAGTATAGATGTAACCTGGCTATATGCACCTCCTTTACTCTCAAACAGCAGTATAGGTATAATATGGCTATATGCACCTCCTTTACTCCCAAACAGCAGTGTAGGTGTAACCTGGCTAGTAGGTGTAACCTGGCTATATGTACCTCCTTTAGTCCCGAACAGCATTACAGGTGTAACCTGGCTATATGCACCTCCTTTACTCCCAAACAGCATTATAGGTGTAACTTGGCTATATGCACCTCCTTTACTCCCAAACAGCAGTATAGGTATAATCTGGCTATATGCACCAACTTTACTCTCAAAAAGCAGTATAGGTATAATCTGGCTATATGCACCAACTCTACTCTCAAACAGCAATATAGGTGTAACCTGGCTATATGCACCTCATTTACTCCTAAACAGCAGTATTGGTGTAAACTGGCTATATGCACCTCCTTTACTCTCAAACAGCAGTATAGGTATAATCTGGCTATATGCACCTCCTTTACTCTCAAACAGCAGTATAGGTGTAACCTGGCTATATGCACCTCCTTTACTCCCAAACAGCAGTATAGGAATAATCTGGCTATATGCACCTCCTTTACTCTCAAACAGCAGTATAGGTATAATCTGGCTATATGCACCTCCTTTACTCCCAAACAGCAGTGTAGGTGTAACCTGGCTAGTAGGTGTAACCTGGCTATATGTACCTCCTTTTGTCCCGAACAGCATTACAGGTGTAACTTGGCTATATGCACCTCCTTTACTCCCAAACAGCATTATAGGTGTAACTTGGCTATATGCACCTCCTTTACTCCCAAACAGCAGTATAGGAATAATCTGGCTATATGCACCAACTTTACTCTCAAAAAGCAGTATAGGTATAATCTGGCTATATGCACCAACTTTACTCTCAAACAGCAATATAGGTGTAACCTGGCTATATGCACCTCATTTACTCCTAAACAGCAGTATTGGTGTAAACTGGCTATATGCACCTCCTTTACTCTCAAACAGCAGTATAGGTATAATCTGGCTATATGCACCTCCTTTACTCTCAAACAGCAGTATAGGTATAATCTGGCTATATGCACCTCCTTTACTCTCAAACAGCAGTATAGGTGTAACCTGGCTATATGCACCTCCTTTACTCCCAAACAGCAGTATAGGAATAATCTGGCTATATGCACCTCCTTTACTCCCAAACAGCAGTATAGATATAATCTGGCTATATGCACCTCCTTTACACTCAAACAGCAGTATAGGTGAAACCTGGCTATATGCACCTCCTTTACTCCCAAACAACATTATAGGTGTAACTTGGCTATATGCACCTCCTTTACTCCCAAACAGCAGTATAGATGTAACCTGGCTATATGCACCTCCTTTACTCCCAAACAGCAGTGTAGGTGTAACCTGGCTATATGTACCTCCTTTACTCCCGAACAGCATTACAGGTGTAACCTGGCTATATGCACCTCCTTTACTCCCGAACAGCAGTATAGGCCTAACCTGGCTATATGCACCTCCTTTACTCCCGAACAGCATTATAGGTGTAACTTGGCTATATGCACCTCCTTTACTCCCAAACAGCAGTATAGGTATAATCTGGCTATATGCACCAACTTTACTCTCAAACAGCAGTATAGGTATAATCTGGCTATATGCACCAACTTTACTCTCAAACAGCAGTATAGGTGTAACCTGGCTATATGCACCTCCTTTACTCCCAAACAGCAGTATAGGTGTAACCTGGCTATATGCACCTCCTTTACTCCCAAAAAGCAGTATAGGTGTATCCTGGCTATATGCACCTCCTTTACTCCAAAACAGCAGTATAGGTATAATCTGGCTATATGCACCTCCTTTACTCCCAAACAGCAGTATAGGTATAATCTGGCTATATGCACCTCCTTTACTCCCAAAAAGCAGTATAGGTGTATCCTGGCTATATGCACCTCCTTTACTCCCGAACAGCAGTATAGGCGTAACCTGGCTATATGCACCTCCTTTACTCCCAAACAGCAGTATAGGTATAATCTGGCTATATGCACCTCCTTTACTCCCAAACAGCAGTATTTGTGTAACCTGGCTATATGCACCTCCATTACTCCCGAACAGCAGTATAGGCGTAACCTGGCTATATGCACCTCCTTTACTCCCGAACAGCATTATAAGTGTAACTTGTCTATATGCACCAACTTTACTCTCAAACAGCAGTATAGGTGTAACCTGGCTATATGCTCCTCCTTTACTCCCAAACAGCAGTGTAGGTGTAACCTGGCTATATGCACCTCCTTTCCTCCCGAACAGCAGTATAGGCGTAACCTGGCTATATGCACCTCCTTTACTCCCGAACAGCATTATAGGTGTAACTTGGCTATATGCACCAACTTTACTCTCAAACAGCAGTATAGGTGTAACCTGGCTATATGTACCTCCTTTACTCCCAAACAGCAGTATAGGTGTAATCTTGCTATATGCACCTCCTTTACTCCCAAAAAGCAGTATAGGTGTATCCTGGCTATATGCACCTCCTTTACTCCCAAACAGCAGTATAGGTATAATCTGGCTATATGCACCTCCTTTACTCCCAAACAGCAGTATAGATATAATCTGGTTATATGCACCTCCTTTACACTCAAACAGCAGTATAGGTGTAACCTGGCTATATGCACCTCCTTTACTCCCAAACAGCAATATTTGTGTAACCTGGCTATATGCACCTCCTTTACCCCCGAACAGCAGTATAGGCGTAACCTGGCTATATGCACCTCCTTTACTCCCAAACAACATTATATGAGTAACTTGGCTATATGCACCTCCTTTACTCTCAAACAGCAGTTTTGGTATAATCTGGCTATATGCACCTCCTTTACTCCCAAACAGCAGTGTTGGTGTAACCTGGCTATATGCACCTCCTTTACTCCCAAACAGCATTACAGGTGTAACCTGGCTATATGCACCTCCTTTACTTCCAAACAGCAGTATACAGTAGGCACTTAGTTTATGCCCAGAGGTGTGGCTTCATAGTGATCATAGTAATTGCTAAAAATTAGGGGTGTGCACCGGACACTTTTCGTGTTTTGTGTTTTGGTTTTGGATCTGGATCTTTCTTCGTGTTTTGGATCTGGATTGGTTTTGCCAAAACCACCCTTCCGTGTTTTGGGTTCTGGGTTTTGTGTTTTGGATCTGGATTTTTTCTTAAAAAATAAAAAAAAAACGCTAAAATCACATAAATGGGCCTTTTTTTGTTCCTACGCTATTAATAACCCCAATAACATTAATTTCCACTCATTTCCACTCTATTCTGAACACCTCACACCTCACAATATTGTTTTTAGGCCAAAAGGTTGTACCGAGGAAGCTGGATGACTATGCTAAGCGACACAAGGGGGCGGCACAAACACGTGGCCCATCTAGGAGTGGCACTGCAGTGGCAGACAGGAAGCCAATCAGTGTTATGGTGCCCATTTGCATGTAGCACGAACCCGGGAGATCCGTGCTACATGCATCTGTGTGATTGGCACAGAGCAATGACAGGTCCGTGAGACCCGTCTGTGCTGCTGTGGTAAAAAAAAAAAAAAAAAACCTGTGTAAAAAAATAAAAAAATGGCGTGCACCCCCCCAAAAAAGAGCAACCAGCCCCGGGCATTAGTAACCCAGTGCTGGGTGTGCTTAAATACAGGGGACAAACGACGTAGGGGTCCCCTGTACTTAAGCACAACCAGCACCGGGCTAGTCAGAACCAGCGCTGGTTGCCAAAATACGGGGGACAAACGACGTAGGGGTCCCCTGTATTCTGCGCAACCAGCTCTGGGCTCTGATCCGGTCCTGGTTCTGGAAATATAGGGGACAAAAAATGAGTAGGGTTCCCCTGTATGTTCCAGAACCAGCACTGGACTTTTTCTAGCGGGGGGCTGATGCCACAGCCAGGGGAGCCCTTTCACCGAGCCCCCCAGCCGCAGCATCAACCCTGACCGCTAGTCAGCCCAGGCCGGGGATCCCTGGAGAGCTGGGGACCCCCCCAATAAAGGGGTCACCCTCTCCAGGGCACCCCAGGCCCAGGCTGATAGCCCGGGGCTATCCCCGCCACCCCTGGTGGCGGTGGGTGGCGGGTTGATTGTGTGGTGTGGTGCAAATAAAGAATATCAAACATTGTCTTTACAAGTAGAACTGCAAGTCCCAGCTAGCCTGCCCCGCATGCTGGTACTTGGAGAACCACAAGTACCAGCATGCAGGGCATTAAGGGCCCACTAGTACCTGTAGTTCACCTGTAAAAAAAATGTTTAAAAAAACACAGGACACACACACCGTGACAGTATAAGTTTATTAAACATACATACACACACACACATGTACACATACTCACCTATGTAACCTGTAGCATCGGTCCACTTGTCCGGTAAAGTATCCCTAGGGGACCTGTGAAAAAAAACATACTCACCATCTCCTATGCGAGGTTCTGTCCTCTTCGTTCCAAAGTAGGCATCCCCGGACTTGGCAAAAAAAAAAAACGAAAACGCGATCCACGAACTTAGTACCGTTCTATAGAACGGTACTTCCCGAATGAGAGCTTAGCGGCGGGGTATCACCATGGAAACCCCGCTGCTAAGCGTTCATTGGCTGAGAGAGGTCATCTCCCGTCTCTCAGCCAATGAACGGCTCCCTCCATTGTAGTCAATGGTGGGAACCGCAGGGTAAACTTTAATAACCTTGCGGCTCCCAGCATTGACTACAATGGAGGGAGCCGTTCATTGGCTGAGAGACGGGAGATGGCCTCTCTCAGCCAATGAACGCTTAGCAGCGGGGTTTCCATGGTGATACCCCGCCGCTAAGCTCTCATTCGGGAAGTACCGTTCTATAGAACGGTACTAAGTTCGTGGATCGCGTTTTCGTTTTTTTTTTTTTGCCAAGTCCGGGGATGCCTACTTTGGAACGAAGAGGACAGAACCTCGCATAGGAGATGGTGAGTATGTTTTTTTTCACAGGTCCCCTATGGATACTTTACCGGACAAGTGGACCGATGCTACAGGGTTACATAGGTGAGTATGTGTACATGTGTGTGTGTGTGTGTGTGTGTGTATGTATGTTTAATAAACTTATACTGTCACGGTGTGTGTGTCCTGTGTTTTTTTTAAACATTTTTTTACAGGTGAACTACAGGTACTAGTGGGCCCTTAATGCCCTGCATGCTGGTACTTGTGGTTCTCCAAGTACCAGCATGCGGGGCAGGCTTGCTGGGACTTGCAGTTCTACTTGTAAAGACAATGTTTGATATTCTTTATTTACACCACACCACACAATCAACCCGCCACCCACCGCCACCAGGGGTGGCGGGGATAGCCCCGGGCTATCAGCCTGGGCCTGGGGTGCCCTGGAGAGGGTGACCCCTTTATTGGGGGGGTCCCCAGCTCTCCAGGGATCCCCGGCCTGGGCTGACTAGCGGTCAGGGCTGATGCTGCGGCTGGGGGGCCCGGTGAAAGGGCTCCCCTGGCTGTGGCATCAGCCCCCCGCTAGAAAAAGTCCAGTGCTGGTTCTGGAACATACAGGGGAACCCTACTCATTTTTTTCCCCTGTATTTCCAGAACCAGGACCGGATCAGAGCCCAGAGCTGGTTGCGCAGAATACGGGGGACCCCTACGTCGTTTGTCCCCCGTATTTTGGCAACCAGCTCTGGTTCTGACTAGCCCGGTGCTGGTTGTGTTTAAGTACAGGGGACCCCTATGTCGTTTGTCCCCTGTATTTAAGCACACCCAGCACTGGGTCACTAATGCCCGGGGCTGGTTGCTCTTTTTTTTGGGGGGGGGCACGCCATTTTTTTCTCTTTTTACACAGGTTTTTTTTTTTTTATTTACCACAGCAGCACAGACGGGTCTCACGGACCTGTCATTGCTCTGTGTCAATGACACAGATGCAAGTAGCACGGATCTCCTGGTCCGTGCGTGCATCTGTGTCATTGAAATACACAGCAGCACAGACGGGTCTCACTGACCCATCTGTGCTCTGTGTCACTGTCAATCACACAGATGCATGTAGCACGGATCTCACGAGTCCGTGCTACATGCAAATGAGCACCATAATGCTGATTGGCTGAGAGCCGTGACAGACGGCTCTGTCAGCCAATCAGCACTTTGCCCATTAAAGGCAAAGGCATTTTTTTTTAAATGGCCGCTCGAGGCAAAACCTCGAGATCCGACAGCAGATCTCGAGGTTTTGCCTCGGGAGAGGGATCCGGGGCAGACAGGGAGATCCGAGCTTGGGCTCGGATCGCCCCGGATCCCCGAAGTTCGGGTGGGTTCGGTTCTCAGGGAACCGAACCCGCTCATCCCTACTAAAAATACAGTTTACAATGCCGCACATGGCCATACATTGTTATAAATAACTAATGAAGTTGTATTCACTGTGTTAAAGGAAATTACACTAAGGGGGTCATTCATCAATCCCCAATGTTATTGAAAATTCTCAATTTCCCTGAAATTTGTAAAAATCAAAGTAACGTAGCTGTCATGCCTTCAGCATAGGGTTTGTTAATCCATCTCACTTCTGTTACACTAATTCATATTCACAGCTCCACCTAGTGGTCAGGACAGTAGCATCTTAAATCTGATCTATTTTGTCCTTCCTAAGATGCCTTAGCAGTCTAGCAATGCATTCTGGGCTAAAGGAGCTGTAAGCAGCCATTTCTTATTCTCACATGGTCCCAGGCAGAAATCACCCAATGTGTTCAACCTGGTATAGCATCCGATGGTGAGTTTCTAAGCTTCAACTGTGCCCTCATAGATCTGCTTAGCCAGTTATGTATGTTATCTGTACTATGTCACACTGCTGCATATACCTTGCATACTGTATAACTTCATGCTGTTTGCATATTCCATGTTATGTATATGTTTGCCTTGCATTTCCATGTGCATATTGTAATTGCCTTTTTATTGTTTACATTTACAGTTTTACCTCACACTCACTTATATGCACGTACCTATGTACATTCATACAAGTTCCTCTATTGAATAATAAATTCCATTCTTCAGACCACATCTGACTGGATTATTGGAAGATAGAGTATTGGTTATGCTGTCTGCTCCAAATTTGTCAGACACTTAGTGAGGGGCAGAACAGTAGCTATTCATTAACAGTGGCGGCTCCAGTGGAGCCACCACTGTTCATTACACAAGTAGTGCAGGATATAAAATGGATATCTCTTGCTTACCTTGCAGCATTGATACTGTCCGCAGGCTCGACACTGTCCGCAAATGCTGTCTGCAAAACCAAAAGTTTTTAGAGTTTGGCTGCAGGAACATACACCATCTTCAGATGAGATTGCATCAACCATATATTTGCCTGCTGCATCTTTTACAGTGCATACCTGCAATTACTCTCATGTTATCATCCACCAATTTATGCCGGTTAATAATCTTTACCTAGTTAAGATTAGGGATGAGCGGTTCGGATTCTGTGGAATCCAAACCGCTCCGAACAGCGGGTATCCAAGTCCACCCGAGCCTCTGCTCGCGTGTTCCCGCCTGACTCGGATCCCACTTCGAGGCCGAACATCATCCTCCCGACATCGGATTCTCGCAAGACTTGGATGACGTTCGGCCTCTATACAAGGCGCCGCGCCGGGGACTCTGCACCATTTGTTAGTCAGCACGCTTGCTGCAAAGTTGTCAAAAGACTCCAGAGGCTCCATTTGCTGTGTTGTTAAGTGACTGTATGGTAGGGGGAAGACTGCACGCTTATGTATGCTGCGCTACTCTACTTTAGAATGTAAGCTCTCACGAGCAGGGACCTCTTCCCTCATGTGCTTCTCTTTACATTTTCTTCTACTCCTTACTCCCCATAAGGGCACCTAACACGTGACTGCCAACTCCCGGCTGCTTATTGTGAGTGCTTTAATCGCTATTGCAGCAATGTATATAAATCATATCCTTGTCCTGCACTGTAATGTACTGTAAGTTACTTGTTTCTTGTTCACTTATTAGTTCTATGCACTATGTAAGGCGCTGCGGAACACTTTTTGCACCATATAAATAAAGGATAATAATAATAATAATAATAATAATAATTAAAGTGGCTGTAGTAGCCTGTGTCCAGACTCCATTGGCTGTGCTGATGTATGCTGCTGATTAAAGTACTGCCCATCTGCTCCAGTGTAAAAAAATAAAATATATATTTTTTAAAAGTATAAAACAAGGGGAAAAAAATAATATAAGTAAAAAAAAAATTGTGCTGTATCCCACTGTGTGCTGTTAGTGTATACAAGCACCATGACTCCTTGGGCAGTAGCCATCTGTGTGTATAAGCACCATGACTCCTTGGGCAGTAGCACTCTGTGTGTATAAGGCTATAAGCACCATGACTCCTTGGGCATCAGCCCTCTGTGTGTATAAGCACTGTGACTCCTTGGGCAGTAGCACTCTGGACCTCATTCAGAGCCGGTCGCACAGAGCGTGCGGTCGGTCTGAATGAGGGGAGGGCCTCTTGAATTTTCAAGACGTCCTCCTTTGCGGTGGTAAGGCTGTGGGTTAACACCCACAGCCTTACGACCGCCTAAGGTGATGGTCCATCGGGGCTTACGACGAGACCCTAGGGTAGGGTCTCCCTTGTCGTAAGCCCCGGAGAGCTTTCGGCTCTGTCTGAGCCGGAAGCTCTCCACTGACATCACTAGTGATGTCAGTGGGGTCGCCCCCAAACGGTAGGCATTCCCATGGGAACGCCCTCGTTTGGGTTGCCACCCCCCCGGCCCGCCTTCCAAACGGGGCGAGCTGTCAATCAACATCGACAGCTCGCCCCCTTTGGATCGAGACCCGCTATGACCGGCGCTGTCGGTCGAAGCAGGTCTCACGCATGCGCACGATGGCGACGTCGTGCGCATGCTCTGTGGGGGGCAATCGACCAGGTCCGAGCGCATCGGCGCTAACGACCAGGTCTGAATGACCCCTTCTGTGTGTATAAAGCTATAAGCACCATGACTCCTTGGGCATCAGCTCTCTGGGTGTATAAGCACCATGACTCCTTGGGCAATAGCCCTCTGTGTGTATAAGCACCGTGACTCCTTGAGCAATAGCCCTCTGTGTATATAAGCACTGTGACTCCTTGAGCAATAGCCCTCTGTGTGTATAAGCACCATGACTCCTTGGGCAATAGCCCTCTGTGTGTATAAGCACCGTGACTCCTTTGGCAATTGCCCTCTGTGTGTATAAGCACCGTGACTCCTTGGGCAGTAGCCCTCTGTATGTATTAGGCTATAAGCACCATGACTCTTTTGGGCAATAGCCCTCTGTGTGTATAAGCACCATGACACCTTGGGCAATAGCCCTCTGCGTGCATAAGCACCGTGACTCCTTGCGCAATAGTCAGTTGCAGCCTGTCTTAATCAAGGGTTACCACTCCTTATATTCAGTCAAGGGGCAGCTGGGGCTCTTTGCAGCTGGGGTTAAAAACACCAAGTGTTAAATGCACAAAGTGTGATTACATAACAGTTAATCAAACATTTATCCTGCATGAATATGGGCTAATCATCTGTTTATTTCATTTCATCCCTCAGGTATGTGACTGTCTCATCTTGCTTATTGCACCGATATTCTGCATAGAACCTCATGCTTGCAATCGTGTGTGGATTCAAATGTATGTGACTGTCTCATCTTGCTTATTGCACCGATATTCTGCATAGAACCTCATGCTTGCAATCATGTGTGGATTCAAATGTATGTGATTGTCTCATCTTGCTTATTGCACCGATATTCTGCATAGAACCTCATGCTTGCAATCGTGTGTGGATTCAAATGTATGTGACTGTCTCATCTTGCTTATTGCACCGATATTCTGCATAGAACCTCATGCTTGCAATCGTGTGTGGATTCAAATGTATGTGACTGTCTCATCTTGCTTATTGCACCGATATTCTGCATAGAACCTCATGCTTGCAATCGTGTGTGGATTCAAATGTATGTGACTGTCTCATCTTGCTTATTGCACCGATATTCTGCATAGAACCTCATGCTTGCAATCGTGTGTGGATTCAAATGTATGTGACTGTCTCATCTTGCTTATTGCACCGATATTCTGCATAGAACCTCATGCTTGCAATCGTGTGTGGATTCAAATGTATGTGACTGTATCTCTTGCATAGATTTTTTTATTTATTTTTTCTCTTCCTGTATAGTCTGTATTGGTCAGTGAAGCATAGTTTATGGTATATATCTGGCCTGGTTTTTGCTCCAACTCAGAGCAAGTTATCTCCTTTGATCAGCAAGCCAATTGAGTCAGTTGCAGCCTGTCTTAATCAAGGGTTACCACTCCTTATATTCAGTCTAGGGGCAGCTGGGGCTGTTTGCAGCTGGGGTTAAAAACACCAAGTGTTAAATGCACAAAGTGTGATTACATAACAGTTAATCAAACATTTATCCTGCATGAATATGGACTAATCATCTGTTTATTTCATTTCATCCCTCAGGTATGTGACTGTCTCATCTTGCTTATTGCACCGATATTCTGCATAGAACCTCATGCTTGCAATCGTGTGTGGATTCAAATGTATGTGACTGTCTCATCTTGCTTATTGCACCGATATTCTGCATAGAACCTCATGCTTGCAATCGTGTGTGGATTCAAATGTATGTGACTGTCTCATCTTGCTTATTGCACCGATATTCTGCATAGAACCTCATGCTTGCAATCGTGTGTGGATTCAAATGTATGTGACTGTATCTCTTGCATAGATTTTTTTATTTTTTTTTTCTCTTCCTGTATAGTCTGTATTGGTCAGTGAAGCATAGTTTATGGTATATATCTGGCCTGGTTTTTGCTCCAACTCAGAGCAAGTTATCTCCTTTGATCAGCAAGCCAATTGAGTCAGTTGCAGCCTGTCTTAATCAAGGGTTACCACTCCTTATATTCAGTCTAGGGGCAGCTGGGGCTGTTTGCAGCTGGGGTTAAAAACACCAAGTGTTAAATGCACAAAGTGTGATTACATAACAGTTAATCAAACATTTATCCTGCATGAATATGGACTAATCATCTGTTTATTTCATTTCATCCCTCAGGTATGTGACTGTCTCATCTTGCTTATTGCACCGATATTCTGCATAGAACCTCATGCTTGCAATCGTGTGTGGATTCAAATGTATGTGACTGTCTCATCTTGCTTATTGCACCGATATTCTGCATAGAACCTCATGCTTGCAATCGTGTGTGGATTCAAATGTATGTGACTGTCTCATCTTGCTTATTGCACCGATATTCTGCATAGAACCTCATGCTTGCAATCGTGTGTGGATTCAAATGTATGTGACTGTATCTCTTGCATAGATTTTTTTTTTTTTTTTTTCTCTTCCTGTATAGTCTGTATTGGTCAGTGAAGCATAGTTTATGGTATATATCTGGCCTGGTTTTTGCTCCAACTCAGAGCAAGTTATCTCCTTTGATCAGCAAGCCAATTGAGTCAGTTGCAGCCTGTCTTAATCAAGGGTTACCACTCCTTATATTCAGTCTAGGGGCAGCTGGGGCTGTTTGCAGCTGGGGTTAAAAACACCAAGTGTTAAATGCACAAAGTGTGATTACATAACAGTTAATCAAACATTTATCCTGCATGAATATGGACTAATCATCTGTTTATTTCATTTCATCCCTCAGGTATGTGACTGTCTCATCTTGCTTATTGCACCGATATTCTGCATAGAACCTCATGCTTGCAATCGTGTGTGGATTCAAATGTATGTGACTGTCTCATCTTGCTTATTGCACCGATATTCTGCATAGAACCTCATGCTTGCAATCGTGTGTGGATTCAAATGTATGTGACTGTCTCATCTTGCTTATTGCACCGATATTCTGCATAGAACCTCATGCTTGCAATCGTGTGTGGATTCAAATGTATGTGACTATCTCTTGCATAGATTTTTTTTTTTTTTTTTTCTCTTCCTGTATAGTCTGTATTGGTCAGTGAAGCATAGTTTATGGTATATATCTGGCCTGGTTTTTGCTCCAACTCAGAGCAAGTTATCTCCTTTGATCAGCAAGCCAATTGAGTCAGTTGCAGCCTGTCTTAATCAAGGGTTACCACTCCTTATATTCAGTCTAGGGGCAGCTGGGGCTGTTTGCAGCTGGGGTTAAAAACACCAAGTGTTAAATGCACAAAGTGTGATTACATAACAGTTAATCAAACATTTATCCTGCATGAATATGGACTAATCATCTGTTTATTTCATTTCATCCCTCAGGTATGTGACTGTCTCATCTTGCTTATTGCACCGATATTCTGCATAGAACCTCATGCTTGCAATCGTGTGTGGATTCAAATGTATGTGACTGTCTCATCTTGCTTATTGCACCGATATTCTGCATAGAACCTCATGCTTGCAATCGTGTGTGGATTCAAATGTATGTGACTGTCTCATCTTGCTTATTGCACCGATATTCTGCATAGAACCTCATGCTTGCAATCGTGTGTGGATTCAAATGTATGTGACTGTATCTCTTGCATAGATTTTTTTTTTTTTTTTTTCTCTTCCTGTATAGTCTGTATTGGTCAGTGAAGCATAGTTTATGGTATATATCTGGCCTGGTTTTTGCTCCAACTCAGAGCAAGTTATCTCCTTTGATCAGCAAGCCAATTGAGTCAGTTGCAGCCTGTCTTAATCAAGGGTTACCACTCCTTATATTCAGTCTAGGGGCAGCTGGGGCTGTTTGCAGCTGGGGTTAAAAACACCAAGTGTTAAATGCACAAAGTGTGATTACATAACAGTTAATCAAACATTTATCCTGCATGAATATGGACTAATCATCTGTTTATTTCATTTCATCCCTCAGGTATGTGACTGTCTCATCTTGCTTATTGCACCGATATTCTGCATAGAACCTCATGCTTGCAATCGTGTGTGGATTCAAATGTATGTGACTGTCTCATCTTGCTTATTGCACCGATATTTTGCATAGAACCTCATGCTTGCAATCGTGTGTGGATTCAAATGTATGTGACTGTCTCATCTTGCTTATTGCACCGATATTCTGCATAGAACCTCATGCTTGCAATCATGTGTGGATTCAAATGTATGTGACTGTCTCATCTTGCTTATTGCACCGATATTCTGCATAGAACCTCATGCTTGCAATCGTGTGTGGATTCAAATGTATGTGACTGTCTCATCTTGCTTATTGCACCGATATTCTGCATAGAACCTCATGCTTGCAATCGTGTGTGGATTCAAATGTATGTGACTGTCTCATCTTGCTTATTGCACCGATATTCTGCATAGAACCTCATGCTTGCAATCGTGTGTGGATTCAAATGTATGTGACTGTCTCATCTTGCTTATTGCACCGATATTCTGCATAGAACCTCATGCTTGCAATCGTGTGTGGATTCAAATGTATGTGACTGTATCTCTTGCATAGATTTTTTTATTTATTTTTTCTCTTCCTGTATAGTCTGTATTGGTCAGTGAAGCATAGTTTATGGTATATATCTGGCCTGGTTTTTGCTCCAACTCAGAGCAAGTTATCTCCTTTGATCAGCAAGCCAATTGAGTCAGTTGCAGCCTGTCTTAATCAAGGGTTACCACTCCTTATATTCAGTCTAGGGGCAGCTGGGGCTGTTTGCAGCTGGGGTTAAAAACACCAAGTGTTAAATGCACAAAGTGTGATTACATAACAGTTAATCAAACATTTATCCTGCATGAATATGGACTAATCATCTGTTTATTTCATTTCATCCCTCAGGTATGTGACTGTCTCATCTTGCTTATTGCACCGATATTCTGCATAGAACCTCATGCTTGCAATCGTGTGTGGATTCAAATGTATGTGACTGTCTCATCTTGCTTATTGCACCGATATTCTGCATAGAACCTCATGCTTGCAATCGTGTGTGGATTCAAATGTATGTGACTGTCTCATCTTGCTTATTGCACCGATATTCTGCATAGAACCTCATGCTTGCAATCGTGTGTGGATTCAAATGTATGTGACTGTATCTCTTGCATAGATTTTTTTTTTTTTTTTTTCTCTTCCTGTATAGTCTGTATTGGTCAGTGAAGCATAGTTTATGGTATATATCTGGCCTGGTTTTTGCTCCAACTCAGAGCAAGTTATCTCCTTTGATCAGCAAGCCAATTGAGTCAGTTGCAGCCTGTCTTAATCAAGGGTTACCACTCCTTATATTCAGTCTAGGGGCAGCTGGGGCTGTTTGCAGCTGGGGTTAAAAACACCAAGTGTTAAATGCACAAAGTGTGATTACATAACAGTTAATCAAACATTTATCCTGCATGAATATGGACTAATCATCTGTTTATTTCATTTCATCCCTCAGGTATGTGACTGTCTCATCTTGCTTATTGCACCGATATTCTGCATAGAACCTCATGCTTGCAATCGTGTGTGGATTCAAATGTATGTGACTGTCTCATCTTGCTTATTGCACCGATATTCTGCATAGAACCTCATGCTTGCAATCGTGTGTGGATTCAAATGTATGTGACTGTCTCATCTTGCTTATTGCACCGATATTCTGCATAGAACCTCATGCTTGCAATCGTGTGTGGATTCAAATGTATGTGACTGTATCTCTTGCATAGATTTTTTTATTTATTTTTTCTCTTCCTGTATAGTCTGTATTGGTCAGTGAAGCATAGTTTATGGTATATATCTGGCCTGGTTTTTGCTCCAACTCAGAGCAAGTTATCTCCTTTGATCAGCAAGCCAATTGAGTCAGTTGCAGCCTGTCTTAATCAAGGGTTACCACTCCTTATATTCAGTCTAGGGGCAGCTGGGGCTGTTTGCAGCTGGGGTTAAAAACACCAAGTGTTAAATGCACAAAGTGTGATTACATAACAGTTAATCAAACATTTATCCTGCATGAATATGGACTAATCATCTGTTTATTTCATTTCATCCCTCAGGTATGTGACTGTCTCATCTTGCTTATTGCACCGATATTCTGCATAGAACCTCATGCTTGCAATCGTGTGTGGATTCAAATGTATGTGACTGTCTCATCTTGCTTATTGCACCGATATTCTGCATAGAACCTCATGCTTGCAATCGTGTGTGGATTCAAATGTATGTGACTGTCTCATCTTGCTTATTGCACCGATATTCTGCATAGAACCTCATGCTTGCAATCGTGTGTGGATTCAAATGTATGTGACTGTATCTCTTGCATAGATTTTTTTTTTTTTTTTTTCTCTTCCTGTATAGTCTGTATTGGTCAGTGAAGCATAGTTTATGGTATATATCTGGCCTGGTTTTTGCTCCAACTCAGAGCAAGTTATCTCCTTTGATCAGCAAGCCAATTGAGTCAGTTGCAGCCTGTCTTAATCAAGGGTTACCACTCCTTATATTCAGTCTAGGGGCAGCTGGGGCTGTTTGCAGCTGGGGTTAAAAACACCAAGTGTTAAATGCACAAAGTGTGATTACATAACAGTTAATCAAACATTTATCCTGCATGAATATGGACTAATCATCTGTTTATTTCATTTCATCCCTCAGGTATGTGACTGTCTCATCTTGCTTATTGCACCGATATTCTGCATAGAACCTCATGCTTGCAATCGTGTGTGGATTCAAATGTATGTGACTGTCTCATCTTGCTTATTGCACCGATATTCTGCATAGAACCTCATGCTTGCAATCGTGTGTGGATTCAAATGTATGTGACTGTCTCATCTTGCTTATTGCACCGATATTCTGCATAGAACCTCATGCTTGCAATCGTGTGTGGATTCAAATGTATGTGACTGTATCTCTTGCATAGATTTTTTTTTTTTTTTTTTCTCTTCCTGTATAGTCTGTATTGGTCAGTGAAGCATAGTTTATGGTATATATCTGGCCTGGTTTTTGCTCCAACTCAGAGCAAGTTATCTCCTTTGATCAGCAAGCCAATTGAGTCAGTTGCAGCCTGTCTTAATCAAGGGTTACCACTCCTTATATTCAGTCTAGGGGCAGCTGGGGCTGTTTGCAGCTGGGGTTAAAAACACCAAGTGTTAAATGCACAAAGTGTGATTACATAACAGTTAATCAAACATTTATCCTGCATGAATATGGACTAATCATCTGTTTATTTCATTTCATCCCTCAGGTATGTGACTGTCTCATCTTGCTTATTGCACCGATATTCTGCATAGAACCTCATGCTTGCAATCGTGTGTGGATTCAAATGTATGTGACTGTCTCATCTTGCTTATTGCACCGATATTCTGCATAGAACCTCATGCTTGCAATCGTGTGTGGATTCAAATGTATGTGACTGTATCTCTTGCATAGATTTTTTTTTTTTTTTTTTCTCTTCCTGTATAGTCTGTATTGGTCAGTGAAGCATAGTTTATGGTATATATCTGGCCTGGTTTTTGCTCCAACTCAGAGCAAGTTATCTCCTTTGATCAGCAAGCCAATTGAGTCAGTTGCAGCCTGTCTTAATCAAGGGTTACCACTCCTTATATTCAGTCTAGGGGCAGCTGGGGCTGTTTGCAGCTGGGGTTAAAAACACCAAGTGTTAAATGCACAAAGTGTGATTACATAACAGTTAATCAAACATTTATCCTGCATGAATATGGACTAATCATCTGTTTATTTCATTTCATCCCTCAGGTATGTGACTGTCTCATCTTGCTTATTGCACCGATATTCTGCATAGAACCTCATGCTTGCAATCGTGTGTGGATTCAAATGTATGTGACTGTCTCATCTTGCTTATTGCACCGATATTCTGCATAGAACCTCATGCTTGCAATCGTGTGTGGATTCAAATGTATGTGACTGTCTCATCTTGCTTATTGCACCGATATTCTGCATAGAACCTCATGCTTGCAATCGTGTGTGGATTCAAATGTATGTGACTGTATCTCTTGCATAGATTTTTATTTTTTTTTTTTCTCTTCCTGTATAGTCTGTATTGGTCAGTGAAGCATAGTTTATGGTATATATCTGGCCTGGTTTTTGCTCCAACTCAGAGCAAGTTATCTCCTTTGATCAGCAAGCCAATTGAGTCAGTTGCAGCCTGTCTTAATCAAGGGTTACCACTCCTTATATTCAGTCTAGGGGCAGCTGGGGCTGTTTGCAGCTGGGGTTAAAAACACCAAGTGTTAAATGCACAAAGTGTGATTACATAACAGTTAATCAAACATTTATCCTGCATGAATATGGACTAATCATCTGTTTATTTCATTTCATCCCTCAGGTATGTGACTGTCTCATCTTGCTTATTGCACCGATATTCTGCATAGAACCTCATGCTTGCAATCGTGTGTGGATTCAAATGTATGTGACTGTCTCATCTTGCTTATTGCACCGATATTCTGCATAGAACCTCATGCTTGCAATCGTGTGTGGATTCAAATGTATGTGACTGTCTCATCTTGCTTATTGCACCGATATTCTGCATAGAACCTCATGCTTGCAATCGTGTGTGGATTCAAATGTATGTGACTGTATCTCTTGCATAGATTTTTTTTTTTTTTTTTTCTCTTCCTGTATAGTCTGTATTGGTCAGTGAAGCATAGTTTATGGTATATATCTGGCCTGGTTTTTGCTCCAACTCAGAGCAAGTTATCTCCTTTGATCAGCAAGCCAATTGAGTCAGTTGCAGCCTGTCTTAATCAAGGGTTACCACTCCTTATATTCAGTCTAGGGGCAGCTGGGGCTGTTTGCAGCTGGGGTTAAAAACACCAAGTGTTAAATGCACAAAGTGTGATTACATAACAGTTAATCAAACATTTATCCTGCATGAATATGGACTAATCATCTGTTTATTTCATTTCATCCCTCAGGTATGTGACTGTCTCATCTTGCTTATTGCACCGATATTCTGCATAGAACCTCATGCTTGCAATCGTGTGTGGATTCAAATGTATGTGACTGTCTCATCTTGCTTATTGCACCGATATTCTGCATAGAACCTCATGCTTGCAATCGTGTGTGGATTCAAATGTATGTGACTGTCTCATCTTGCTTATTGCACCGATATTCTGCATAGAACCTCATGCTTGCAATCGTGTGTGGATTCAAATGTATGTGACTGTATCTCTTGCATAGATTTTTTTTTTTTTTTTTTCTCTTCCTGTATAGTCTGTATTGGTCAGTGAAGCATAGTTTATGGTATATATCTGGCCTGGTTTTTGCTCCAACTCAGAGCAAGTTATCTCCTTTGATCAGCAAGCCAATTGAGTCAGTTGCAGCCTGTCTTAATCAAGGGTTACCACTCCTTATATTCAGTCTAGGGGCAGCTGGGGCTGTTTGCAGCTGGGGTTAAAAACACCAAGTGTTAAATGCACAACGTGTGATTACATAACAGTTAATCAAACAGTTGAACAAACAATGACCAACATCTAAGGTAATTTCAGATTAAGATACCATTACTTTAAAATTTGTCTAAAAAAAAACAAACCTAAAACTCACCATGTACTACACATTTCTTTTTTGCAACTCCCTCCTTTGTATTTTCTCGAAGGATATAACATCCCTAACTCTCCCTGCATCTCACCTCTCTGGGCACACTGCCGCCCTATTGAGTCACTCACCTCCTCTAAAAACTCATGAGATTTCTTTTCATCAAAAATTGACTATTACAGCCTCATTGTGTCACTATAAAAATTTTTTACACACCTACAACTATATCTACTTCTCCATCCTTCTGCTTTTATTATCTGGTGACATATCACCAAATCCAGACTAGGGGTGAGCGGGTTCGGATTTCTGAAATCCGAACCCCCCCGAGCCCCCCCGATCCGAGTCCGATCCGAGTCAGGCTCGACTTTTCCCGCCTGACTCGGATCTGAAATTGAGGCAAAACGTCATCATCCCGCCTTCCGAGTCTCGCGGGTTTTGGATCCTATATAAGGTACCCGCGTCGGCGCCATTTTCTCACTCGGCTGTGGACAGTGAAGAGGGAGGGTGGGAGTTAGGGCTGTGTAGTGTAGTGTAGTGTAGTGTAGTGTAGTGTAGTGCTGCTGTTGTCCACTACTTCAAAGTCCATAGGGGCTGGCTGTGTTGTGCTGTGCTGCTGTTGTTAATAGGGGCTGTGTCCACTACTTCAAAGTCCATATAGGCTGGCTGGACTGTGTTGTGCAGTCAGTTCTCCATAGGGGCTGTGTCCACTCCAAAGTCCTGTGCAGTGTCCCAGTCCTAATGGGGTGCTGTAGTGTTGTCCAGGGGGTGCTCTGTCCATCAGGGGTGCTCCCCCCAAGTGCTAAAAAAATAATATATTTTCTGTGTTTGTGAATTGTGTGCGCAGTAGCCGCACGTGCATCAACAAAGTAGTGCCAAGCATGCGCCTGTGTCATAAGTAAAGGGCCGGCTGGCTTGACCGTTAAAGGGTGCTGTAACCCCCGAAAGTACACTCCAGTCCAAACCAAAAAAAAATTATTTTCTGTGTTTGTGAATTGTGTGCGCAGTAGCCGCACGTGCATCAACAAAGTAGTGCCAAGCGTGCGCCTGTGTCATAAGTAAAGGGCCGGCTGGCTTGACCGTTAAGGGTGCTGTAACCCCCGAAAGTACACTCCAGTCCAAACCAAAAAAAAAATTATTTTCTGTGTTTGTGAATTGTGTGCGCAGTAGCCGCACGTGCATCAACAAAGTAGTGCCAAGCGTGCGCCTGTGTCATAAGTAAAGGGCCGGCTGGCTTGACCGTTAAGGGTGCTGTAACCCCTGAAAGTACACTCCAGTCCAAACCAAAAAAAAAATTATTTTCTGTGTTTGTGAATTGTGTTCGCAGTAGCCGCACGTGCATCAACAAAGTAGTGCCAAGCGTGCGCCTGTGTCTTAAGTAAAGGGCCGGCTGGCTTGACCGTTAAGGGTGCTGTAACCCCCGAAAGTACACTCCAGTCCAAACCAAAAAAAAAATTATTTTCTGTGTTTGTGAATTGTGTGCGCAGTAGCCGCACATGCATCAACAAAGTAGTGCCAAGCGTGCACCTGTGTCATAAGTAAAGGGCCGGCTGGCTTGACCGTTAAGGGTGCTGTAACCCCCGAAAGTACACTCCAGTCCAAACCAAAAAAAAAATTATTTTCTGTGTTTGTGAATTGTGTGCGCAGTAGCCGCACGTGCATCAACAAAGTAGTGCCAAGCGTGCGCCTGTGTCATAAGTAAAGGGCCGGCTGGCTTGACCGTTAAAGGGTGCTGTAACCCCCAAAGTACACTCCAGTCCAAACCAAAAAAAAAATTATTTTCTGTGTTTGTGAATTGTGTGCGCAGTAGCCGCACGTGCATCAACAAAGTAGTGCCAAGCGTGCGCCTGTGTCATAAGTAAAGGGCCGGCTGGCTTGACCGTTAAAGGGTGCTGTAACCCCCGAAAGTACACTCCAGTCCAAACCAAAAAAAAATTATTTTCTGTGTTTGTGAATTGTGTGCGCAGTAGCCGCACGTGCATCAACAAAGTAGTGCCAAGCGTGCGCCTGTGTCATAAGTAAAGGGCCGGCTGGCTTGACCGTTAAGGGTGCTGTAACCCCCGAAAGTACACTCCAGTCCAAACCAAAAAAAAAATTATTTTCTGTGTTTGTGAATTGTGTGCGCAGTAGCCGCACGTGCATCAACAAAGTAGTGCCAAGCGTGCGCCTGTGTCATAAGTAAAGGGCCGGCTGGCTTGACCATTAAAGGGTGCTGTAACCCCCGAAAGTACACTCCAGTCCAAACCAAAAAAAAATTATTTTCTGTGTTTGTGAATTGTGTGCGCAGTAGCCGCACGTGCATCAACAAAGTAGTGCCAAGCGTGCGCCTGTGTCATAAGTAAAGGGCCGGCTGGCTTGACCGTTAAAGGGTGCTGTAACCCCCGAAAGTACACTCCAGTCCAAACCAAAAAAAAATTATTTTCTGTGTTTGTGAATTGTGTGCGCAGTAGCCGCACGTGCATCAACAAAGTAGTGCCAAGCGTGCACCTGTGTCATAAGTAAAGGGCCGGCTGGCTTGACCGTTAAGGGTGCTGTAACTCCCGAAAGTACACTCCAGTCCAAACCAAAAAAAAAATTATTTTCTGTGTTTGTGAATTGTGTGCGCAGTAGCCGCACGTGCATCAACAAAGTAGTGCCAAGCGTGCGCCTGTGTCATAAGTAAAGGGCCGGCTGGCTTGACCGTTAAAGGGTGCTGTAACCCCCAAAGTACACTCCAGTCCAAACCAAAAAAAAAATTATTTTCTGTGTTTGTGAATTGTGTGCGCAGTAGCCGCACGTGCATCAACAAAGTAGTGCCAAGCGTGCGCCTGTGTCATAAGTAAAGGGCCAGCTGGCTTGACCGTTAAAGGGTGCTGTAACCCCCGAAAGTACACTCCAGTCCAAACCAAAAAAAAATTATTTTCTGTGTTTGTGAATTGTGTGCGCAGTAGCCGCACGTGCATCAACAAAGTAGTGCCAAGCGTGCGCCTGTGTCATAAGTAAAGGGCCGGCTGGCTTGACCGTTAAAGGGTGCTGTAACCCACAAAGTACACTCCAGTCCAAACCAAAAAAAAAAATATTTTCTGTGTTTAGCCGCACGTATATATCAAATCGATATAACATAAATGGAGGACCAAACTTTCTCCGATAAAAATAAAATAGAGAAAGATCAAGAACCACTTCCTCCTAGTGCTGAAGCTGCTGCCACTAGTCATGACATAGATGATAACATGCCATCAACGTCGTCTGCCAAGGCCGATGCCCAATGTCATAGTACAGGGCACATACAATCCCAAATGGCAAAGTTCAGGAAAATGACCTTGAAAAAGACATTTAAATCAGCTGAAGAGAAACGTAAACTTGCCAATATGCCATTTACGACACGGAGTGGCAAGGAACGGCTAAGGTCAATCCCTAGTATGTTCATGACTAGTGGTTCAGCTTCACATGACGATGGAAGCCCTCCTCCCACTAAAAAAACCAAAAGAGTTAAGCTGGCAAAAGCACAGCGAAGAACTGTGCTTTCTAAGAAGATATCACAAATCCCCAAGGAGAGTCCAAGTGTGGTGGTGGTTGCGATGCCTGACCTTCCCAGCACTGGACGGGAAGAGGTGGCTCTTTCCACCATTTGCACGCCCCCTGCAAGTGCTGAAAGGAGCACCCACAGTCCACTTGCTGATATGCAAATTGAAGATGTCACTGTTGAAGTACAACAGGATGAGGATACTGGTGTAGCTGGCGCTGAGGAGGAAGTTGGCGAGGAGGATTCTGATGGTGATGTGGTTTGTTTAAATCAGGCTCCGGGGGAGACAGTTGTTGTCCGTGGGATGAAAAAGCCCATCACGGTCATGCCTGGGCAGAAGACCAAACATTCCACCTCTTTGGTCTGGCAATATTTCTATCCAAATCCGGACAACAACTGTCTTGCCATATGTACCATATGTAAAGGTGAAATAAGTAGGGGTAGGGACGTCAACCACCTAGGAACATCCTCCCTTATACGGCACCTGCAGCGCGTTCATAAAAAGTTACTGTCAAGTTCAGAAACTTTGGCTAAGACCGTAAGCAGTCCAGGGACACCTAAATCCCGTTGTCCTGTTGTATCCAAGCGCCTGCAAACCACACCGTCAACTCCCTCCTCGTCAATTTCCTCCTTAGTCAGGATCGGAAGTAGTCCTGCAGGCCATGTCACTGGCATGACTGACTCTCCTATCCGGGATTCCTCTGGAGGATCCTGCATTGCTACGCCTACTGCTGCCGCTGCTGCTGTTGCTGCTGCTGGGAGTCGTTCATCATCCCAGAGAGGAAGTAGGAACACCACTACTTTTACTAAACAATTGACCCTCCAACAGTCCTTAGCGAGGAGGATGAAGTACGACAGCAGTCATCCTGAAGCAAAACGTATAACTGAGGCCTTGACTGCTATGTTGGTGTTAGACGTGCGTCCGGTATCCGCCATTAGTGCAGTGGGATTTAGACAATTGATGGAGGTAGTGTGTCCCCGGTTCCAAATCCCGTCTAGATTCCACTTCACTAGGCAGGCGATACCGAGACTGTACAGAAACGTCAGAAAAAGTGTCCTCAGTGTCCTGAAAAATGCCGTTGTACACAATGTCCACTTAACCACGGACATGTGGACAAGTGGAACAGGGCAGACTAAGGACTATATGACTGTGACAGCCCACTGGGTAGATGTATCACCTTACGCAGCAACAACAGCAGCGTCACCAGTAGCAGCATCTCAGAAATGCCAGCTCGTTACAAGGCAGGCTACGCTATGTATCACCGGTTTCAGTAAGAGGCACACCGCCGACAACCTCTTAGAGAAACTGAGGGAAATCATCGCCCAGTGGCTTACCCCACTTAGACTCTCCTGGGGATTTGTGATATCTGACAACGCCACCAATATTGTGCGGGCATTACATCTGGGCAAATTCCAGCACGTCCCATGTTTTGCTCACACAATAAACTTGGTGGTGCAGAATTTTCTGAAAAGCGACAGGGGCATGCAGGAGACGCTTTGGGTGGCCCGAAAAATTTCTGGCCACTTTCGCCATTCAGCGACTGCGTGCCGAAGACTGGAGCGCCAGCAAACACTCTTGAACCTGCCCCGCCATCACCTGAAGCAAGAGGTTGTGACGCGGTGGAACTCAACCCTCTATATGCTTCAGAGGATGGAGGAGCAGCAAAAGGCCATACAAGCCTATACATCCACCTATGACATAGGCAAAGGAGGGGGTATGCACCTGACTCAAGCGCAGTGGAGAATGATTTCCGTGTTGTGCAAGGTTCTCCAGCCCTTCGAACTTGCCACACGTGAAGTCAGTTCAGACACTGCCAGCTTGAGTCAGGTCATTCCCCTCATCAGGCTTTTGCAGAAGCAGCTGGAGAAAGTGAAGGAGGAGCTAAGATGGAGCGATTCCGCTCGGCATGTGGGACTTGTGGATGAAGCCCTTCATTCGCTTTGCCAGGATTCCAGGGTGGTCAATCTGTTGAAATCAGACCACTACGTTTTGGCCACCGTGCTCGATCCTAGGTTTAAAGCCTATGTGGTGTCTCTCTTTCCGGCCGACACAAGCCTGCAGAGGTGCAAAGACCTGCTGGTGAACACACTGTCAGCTGAAGCGGAACGTGACACGTCAACGGCTCCTTCTTCATTTTCTCCTGCAACTGGGGCTGCCAGGAAAAAACTTAGGTATCCTAAGCAACCCGCTGGCGGTGATGCAGGGCAGGCAGGACCAAGTTTGGACATCTGGTCCGGACTGAAGGACCTGGCAACAATTTCTGACATGTCTACTGTCACTGCATATGATACTGTCACCATTGACAGAATGGTGGAGGATTACATCGGTGACAGCATCCAAGTAGGCATGGCAGACAGTCCATACCTGTACTGGCAGGAAAAAGAGGCAATTTGGAGGCCCCTGTACAAACTGGCTCTATTTTACCTGAGTTGCCCCCCCTCCAGTGTGTACTCCGAAATAGTGTTTAGTGCAGCCGGGAACCTTGTCAGCGAAAGGCGTAGGAGGTTGCTTCCACAGAATGTGGAGAAGATGATGTTCATCAAAATGAATTATCAGCTCTTCCAGGGAGACCAGCCTCCAGAAGGTACAGAGGGACCTGTGGTGGTGGATTCAAGTGGGGACGAGTTAATACTTTGTGAGGATGAGGATGTACACACTGAAGAGGGTGAGGAATCGGTGGATGAGGAGGATGAGGATGACATCTTGCCTCCATAGAGCCAGTTTGTGCAGGGACACATTAATTGCCAGCTTGTTTTGTGGGGGCCCAAACGAACCAATCATTTCAGCCACAGTTGTGTGGCAGACCCTGGCGCTGAAATGATTGGTTTGTTAAAGTGTGCATGTCCTGTTTATACAACATAAGGGTGGGTGGGAGGGCCCAAGGACAATTCCATCTTGCACCTCTTTTTTTTCTTTGCATTATGTACAGTTTGGGGCCTAGTTTTTCAAACTGCCATCCTGTCTGCCACTGCAGTTTCACGCCTAGATGGGTCACGTGTTTGTGCCGCCCACTCGTGTCGCTTAGCATAGTCATCCAGCTACCTCGGTGCAACGTTTTGGACATAAAAACACTATTGTGAGGTGTGAGGTGTTCAGAATAGACTGGAAATGAGTGGAAATTAAGGTTATTGAGGTTAATAATAGCATAGGAGCAGAAAAACCTACAAATTCTGTGATTTTAGCTGTTTTTATGCTTTTTAAAAAAAAAATACAGATCCAAAACACAAAACCCAGAACCCAAAACACGGAAGGGTGGTTTTGGCAAAACCAATCCAGATCCAAAACACGAAGAAAGATCCAGATCCAAAACCAAAACACAAAACACGAAAAGTGGCCGGTGCACACCCCTAATCCAGACCCCCCACACATACAGCGGATTTGCTATGGAATAAATATCCTGCAAACCTCACATGTCTCCCATCACCCTCCAAATCAATAAATGTGCCTTATAGAATTCACACTTGATCACAACTTATTATTTTACTTCTGAACATCTCTTTACAATAACTACTTTTACCAAATTCTACATTTACCTGAGACTGCTGGTTTATACGTTAACCAAACTCTCTAAATAGCTCTTCATGAAGTGGCTTCAGCTACCCGTCAGACTTCACGTAAACTGATATAACAGCCATGGCTTTCCACAGACACCTACAAAAACTGCCTCTTAAAGTAGAATGTCAGTGGCATAAATCTTAATTCAAATGACTTCCACACATACTGTAAAATAGGAATCCACCCATCTGTCATCCTAACCCTCTGTCCAATGCTCACTGTCTACCCCATCCGTGTCACCCCTGTCTGTTTGCCCATCCCCTCTAGAATGTAAGCTCTCACGAGCAGGGCCCTCTTTCCTCTTGTGCTTATCCTTTCTTTACTTATATTATCTGCTCTATACTCAAAAGCACCTAACCCGTGACTTTTGCCATCCTGCTTCTGTTGCAGCAGTGTTTATATACCATGTACTTGTATTGCATTGTCTTAAACTGTATGACACTGTTTTCTTGTTCTGCTCAACTGTCTATGTACTATGTCTATGTACTATGTTTGTGCACTATGTTTATGTACTATGTAAGGCGCTGCGGAACCCTTGTGGCGCCATACAAATAAAGGATAATAATAATAATAATAATAGCCCTCTGCGTGTATAAGCACCATGACTCCTTGGGCAATTGCCTTCTGTGTGTATAAGCACCGTGACTCCTTGAGCAATTGCCTTCTGTGTGTATAAGCACCATGACTCTTTGGGCAATAGCCCTCTGTGTGTATAAGCACCGTGACTCCTTTGGCAATAGTCCTCTGTGTGTATAAGCACTGTGACTCCTTGGGCAATAGCCATCTGTGTGTATAATCACCGTGACTCCTTGGACAATAGCCCTCTGTGTGTATAAGCACCGTGACTCCTTGAGCAATAGCCCTCTGTATGTATAAGCACCGTGACTCTTTGAGCAATAGCCCTCTGTGTGTATAAGCACCGTGACTTCTTTAGCAATAGCCATCTGTGTGTATAATCACTGTGACTCCTTGGGCAATAGCACTCTATGTGAATAAGCACCGTAACTCCTTGGGCAGTAGCCCTATGTGTATAAAAGCACTGTCACTCCTTGAGCATTAGCACTCTGTGTATTCAAGCACCGTGACTCCTTGGGCCTTAGCCCTCTGTTTATACAAGCATCGTGACTCCTTGGGCCTTAGCCCACTGTGTAAACAAGCACTTTGACTCCTTGGGCCGTAGCCCACTGTGTAAACAAGTACTGTGACTCTGCTGGCCGTACCCCACTGTGTATACAAGCACTGTGACTTCTTGAGCCGTTGCTCACTGTGTAAACAAGTACTGTGACTCTGTTGGCCGTACCCCACTGGTATTGGTGGGAGGGCCCAAGGACAATTCCATCTTGCACTACCTTTTATTTCTGCCACTGCTGTGTGGCAATGTTTCATAGATGTGCTTTAAACTGCAGTGTCTGTGCCGCTGCTCTGTCGCTTAGTAACCAGCCAGCTCACTGCAGCCTTTGGCCAATAATGGTGAAGACAATATTGTAAGATGTGAGGTGGTCTCAATTGACTGTAAATGACTGGAAATTAATGTTATAATACTCTAGGAACAAAAAAAGCCCAAATTATATGATTTTAGCTTTTTTTGCCAGTTTTTGGAAAAAATCCAAAACCAGTCACGGTAAGTTTGGCAAATCCAAAGCCGGATTTGTACACAGCAGTACAGGCATCTAATAAGGTAAAAATACAATGACTTGGTAAATATTTACCCTTTATTCTAGGGATGTGCAGGCTTGGTTTTACTCGGATTTACTCGGATCTCAAAACGGCATTTTATTGGCTATCGCCTATCATGTGTTTTGGATAGCCAATATAATAAATCCGAATTTGCAGTAAAGTGGCGATAAGAACCGAGTAAATCCGTGTAAATCCAAGCCTGCACATCCCTACTTTAATCTAACAGTGATAATTAGTACTTTAATATGGGACAATGCATCCTAGTCATTTACGACTAGAACATACAGTATGTTTAGATGTATTATTTGTGATGTTATATTGCTTTTCTCTACATGGGGTTTGTTAATAAATGTTTTTATACATTATGTCTTGGAATGAATTTGACTAGACTGCGCAGCCAATATATTGTTCATTGGGAGACATTGCACAGCTTTCCTTGATTGGCAGCTGCACTCTGGTTAACTGGTCATATATCCATGCATGTCTGAGTGCCACTGCCAGTAATATATATTTATAATTGATTGATTGATTGATTAATTGATTTGATTGATTAGAGAATATTACTATAAAGAAAAACAAATCAGAGACATGGAAAAAAATATAAAAAAACACACATCCAAAATCCCAATGTGATTGATTCCTTAGCATTCAAGGCAGAGTAACAGCCTAGTCAAATTGACAAATTTATTATTAATTATATGATTATATGATTTGATGATACTAGCATATATTTGCTGAGAAACTGTGGGGGCCTATATGCCTGGATGAGAACCTGGTGATGGGTGGTATTGCAAGACACAAAAGAACATAAATGCTGTAGTAAAGTACAGTAATATACATTACACTGCTTGTCAAACACATACAATCTTGGCAAAGCTTATAATTAAAGTGGTGCTTTATGGAATTGTCCTTGGGACCTCCCACTCAGTAGTATGTTTTATATTAAAAGGACATGCACAGTTAAACAAACCAAGCATTTCAGCGACAGGGTCTGCCACTTTAATGGCTGAAGTGCTTGATTTGTTTGGGCCCCCACAAATCAAAGTTACCAATGGGCCTAAGATAGCGAACAGTGTTGTTAATCATTTCTACAGTTGGAAGATGTCATTATCATCCTTACCATCATCAATATTCTTAGTATCATCATCACACAATATTAGCTCATCCCCACTGGCATCCACTATTGCAGAAGTCTCTGTTCTTTGTTGTAATCTGCGGCAAAGGTCTTCCTCAGAATTTTGAGTTCATTGTTATGAACATCAGTTTTTACACATTTTTAGGAAGTAGCCTCCTATGCCAATCACTCACAAGGTTCCCAACTGTGATAAACACTCTTTACAAGTACACACTTGGGGGTGGGTAGCTTAACTGAAGCAAAGCTTTTTGTGCAAGACTCCAAATTGCCTTTTTTTCTACCCAGTATTAAAAGGGACTGTGTGACATGCTAATTTGTGCATCGTCGTTAAAATAATCCTCCATCATTCAATTGATGTTTACAGTATCAGATTGAGCCATGGTAGAGGGGTCAATATTTTGGAGTAATTCTTTTTAGCCTGACAAGAAGTCATAATGGTGTTTCACTCTGGTGCACTGAGTTAACTCCTCCTTATCACCAGAGGGTCACTTGGGAAAGGTCAGTTCTTTGCCTAGTGGCAGCATTTGCAAGAGAGACTGAAGCAGGGACATTGTCAAGTCATGTGCCATTTGATCTGACAACTTGCACGCAAGGAGCTCTTTGCATCTCTTAAGATATGTGTCAGTTGGAAAGAAAGACATTACATAAGACTTAAACCTAGGATCAACCAAGTTTGTCAACTTGTAATGATCTAATTGCAAGATATTACAAACCCTTTAGTCCTGGTGAAATCCAACATACTTAGTGGAATCGCTTCGTTTCATCTAATCCTTCAGTTTCTCTAGCTGCTTTTCTGGTAGTATAACTGACAGAATCACCTTATTCAGGCTGCATTGTCTCAGCTCACTTTATTGGTTAGTATTTCAAGTGGTTTCAGGATCAAAAAAGAAAGTATTCTCCACTGTGTTGGAGTAAGCTACACTCCTCCTCCTCTCCCAACTTGCTGCGCAAGCTGTAGCTGCATTCACACCATGCAATCCAATGGATTGCGGGTGCAGACACAGCGTGCATACCTGGTCGTGGCCATGCAACTCGCACCATACGTGGTGCAATTTGCTGCAAAAGCAGCAAAGATACAAGAGGACACATCTGTAGGTTTGGAAGCATATAAAGGGTGGAATGCCACCTGGTTACTACCTCTAGTTTCAGTTGGTGGAATGGCAAATTGAGCTGTACTAGCAGCTGCTTCAATTTTTACATGCAGTTGCTGAATGCCTAAATTGGCCAGAAATCTACCGAATGGAGGAAAACAGATGAAAGCTCTCAAAAGTTAACTTCATTATATTTAACAAACGTGTCTGAACAACTATTTTTGTCTATTTTCCATTGTTTGGGATAGAGATGTACATGGAGCCCCCGTGTTTTGGTTTTGGATCTGGATTATTTTTTGTGTTTTGGTTTTGGATCTGGATTTTTCGTTGTTTTTTGTTTTGGATCTAGATTCATCTTCATGTTTTGCTTTTGGATCTGGATTCATCTTCGTGTTTTGGTTTTGCAAAACCACCCTCAAGTGTTTTGGTTTTGGATTCAGATAAAAATGTATAAAAATCAATAAAAATCGATAAAACAGCTAAAATGTCTGAATCCAAAACCCGAGTTTGGTTTATAAAACCGATTTTGGAACTGGCAACAGATCTGAACCGGGACGCGGTTCGAATAATGCTAAAAAGTGAATCTGGACCTTGACCCGGTTCTACTCAGTACCCCTAAATTTGGGCATGTTCGGATTTCAGGAATCTGGACCCACACATCTCTAGTTTGGGAGCAAATGGTTGATTGCCATTTAAAGGCCTTAGTAGAAGGAACTGGTACACAAAAAGTGTGAATATACCTTACAGTATTATCTACTGAAACACAATGTAAATACTGTAAATAAATTTACCTCTCAGATAAGTATATAAGTAATATAATTTTCCTTGGTGCCAAATCAGTCCCAATTTCTGGTGAATAAACAGACTTGTCCTGCCAGCAAACAGTGCGGTTTTGCTATATTTGGACAGATTTTGGAGTTTGTCCCAAACTTCCAATCAAATGTCAATTCAAATACAGCACCATTGAATGTACAATAGCTAGGCTTTTCAAAATCTTCTACCCAGCACATTCAATTCAGTTGAGATCAGCACCTTTATTAAAAGGGTCCCTTGGTTTACTTTATTTGTAACACATTTTTTATATGGTTTCTTTCTGAAAGTAAAAGTAAGGTGTAGTATGTTTGTTAATACACTATCTGTAATTAAAGGGCACGAGGTACTGGTTTTTGTTCTTTCCTATGTCATACTGTGTTTTGGAAACAGCAAACTGTACCAAGCTTTGATTAACGGCCAATTTCAAATAAATTTACAAATTATAAAAAACGTAGAAACTCAGTTTATTGATAGATAAAAGAATATGCAATTTTAATAAAACATCCTATGAAAGATTATAAAAATATATAATTGTCGTGTCACAAATAATTATTATAACAAAACTGTTTCTTGTTTTATCTTGTTTTAATACAAATCATGACACAGTGACAGCCTTCAAATGAGCCAAAACCAATTTAACCTTGAAAATGTGTCCCTGCTACGATGTGTTAGATTAACTCTTTCATTACAGAATATGTCACTGCTGGCATCTCTGTAAGCACAGGGCATAATTCCAGACTCAAGGAAAGGATTATAGAACTTAAAATGTCTGGGTGTGGACAATGGGATTTCTGGCGTCTTTGGGCTAAATAGATTATGTTACTGTGCTAAACCTATTTTATGTATAGTAATCTTCATAAACTCTGCCCATTGTTAAGTTGATGGAACACGTTTGTTTTTCAGACACAGTCTGTGTTTGGATATAAGAATGCCAACTCCATAGCCTTGGCATACCTACCTGCAAACAGGCCAGGCTGCTCTATCTTCCAATGAATAACACCTTGTTCCAAGACCTAATTATTAAGTGGCACATTCAGCTGATCAATAATTAAACCGCTAAAAAGCAATCATTCATGGGTGACACATATTCCATGAATTATATTTATTGCAGCATATCTGCAGCAAAAGTTATAAAAAATAAGCTTATATACAGCAGCGGCTCCTGCCTTTTTACCTGAGGGGGGCTGCTGCTGCTTGCCTGGGTCCCGTCGCCTGCTCAATAAATCTGGCAGGCGCCGGGACCGGCGCATGCGCATAAACGGTGGTGGCGCCACTCATGCGCATATCACCAGCTTCTCGGGGATGCATTGGTGGCAGCCACAAGAAGCCCTGTAGGGCTGCCCGAAAGGCAGAGCAGCGGCTTGGAAGCCTCTTTCTGCTGATCGCAGCCTGAACTGGCAGTCCCAGGGGGAGGAGATGCCTGTTTTCAGCGTGACAGGCAGGAGGTGCTTCCATTGAGAAGCCACCTACAGTCATAGTGAAGCCAGTACAGTCACGGACTGCACTGGCTCACTGAAGTGGCTGGTTTTACTGGGGGGGGGGGGCTGCAGCCTCACAGCCCCTAGGTAAAATCCGCCACAGCTTATATGTAGTATGTTACATATCTATCTATCTACATAACAACTGATGTTTTAAATCTGCGTATGCACCTGATGGCGTACTGCGCATTTGTGCTGTTGGTTAACGCCGGCAGATGAATAACGGAAATGCATGGAGATCCACGCAATTGCATAGGTGTTCCTGGGCAGTGACTGAGATGGTTGCGTTTTTTGGCGGGCGTATTGGTGGGTGTGTCAGGTTTTTGCCAATGTTAGGGACTGTGTTGAAAGACTCAGTTCCACTGGCACCGGTGGCCATGCGCGTCAGACATTCTGAGCAACCATAGGGTTGCTCTAATGTCCGATGGTGTGGCTGATGTCTGCGACTTTCAACACACCACAGCAGATTAGAGCTACAGCCAATGCGCATCTCAGTAAGAAGCTCATAGGCTGTGGCATTAACATAAATTTGTAATAGCAGCTGCAACAAAAGTCACAGCCAGTACTGCAACTGTGTCCAGCTCTGAATCAGGCCCTATAACTACTTGCACTGCAGAAAAGCAGAAGGAGACCGTTCTGCTGTGTAGGTACGTGAAATATGATGCCGGCATTTGCAAAAGACAGCAAAAATGAGGCACTGCAGACTCCTTTCCTTCTCGCTGGACTTTAACTGGTCTGTCCCGGCATTAGATAGTATATAAATAGTTTGACGTTTTCTAAGTGAAATGATGCAAAAAGCAGTAAAATTTTACATGTGGCTTTCAATAATACTTTTAATCTTCTATCATTATAGCTGAGATGAGAAATCTACATAGCTGAGCTACTGAAGCTTAAGTTTAATATTCTCCAGACAGAGAAGTGTTCTGATCCCATTGTTCAGGACTAAATGTAACTAATAAGGGGAATTCAATTAGCCGCAGTAATTATTGCTCGCTAATGGATCTCCCAGGGTTATCCAATTAGCCCAGAAGTGTGGCCACATAACAGATTTTTTTTCGGGATCTCAGCAGGCTCCAAAAGAAAATCCCCAATAATTATCCTGTTTTCGGGATGCTGGATGCTAAAAGAAATAGGTCCGTGGACAGATTCTATGTGTTTTCACCCGAAAACACATACTTTTTTTGGGGAAAAAACGGGCTCTAATCAAATTTCCTGAATCTTAAAAACAGGGAAATGTCCCACTTTTCGTCCACGAACAATCATTGGAGCTAATTGAATACCTAGGTAGTCTATTCATTATCACTTAATTTCTACAAAAGTAGATGAAAATTAAGATTTTTGTAGAAATTTAGTGTCAGGGTAATTCATCATTCATGTATTCAGGAGATATCACTGATATCCCCTGGTTACAATTCTCCCAAGATAATTTCCACAGTCCCCATACTATAGTATTGGTATGTGGAAATTATGTAATTCATTAATTTCTGAAAAAGCATTTTTTTCGGAACTTGACTGTGATACTGTACGCCAGTACATGATGCTGCTGTGTCACCTCACTTTCATGCAGCTCCCTCCCAGCTCTCCGTGCTCTCCTCCTGTGAGCCGGGGCGAAGGGAGAGGGAACAGCAACGGCAGGCCGGATGTGACAGGGCTGCTGAACGGGGGTCACAGACCCCCTGCAGCTGCGGGTGGTCAGGGAACAGGCAGTGGGGAGTGGGGAGAAGCGAGTAGGCAAGTTGGGGGGGGGCAGTTTCACTGTCTCTTTGCAGCTTGTCTTCAAGCTGCACATACACAGCCTCAAGACAGGCTTTGAAGAGTCCAGGCAGCAGAACAAAAGATTAAGATCTTTGCAGAAGCATATGTTGAGTGTTTCATGGATTGAATGTATGTTTATTATTACTTGTGCTAACTAATATGAGATCGCAGTCTACTTTATCACATTGTATATTTATGGTAGTGTAATGCACACCTGCCACCTACAATGGAAGCATCCGTTGTTTGGATGCTACCAGTATGCAGTTTAATGGTTTACGAGGAAGGAATAACAGGACTTAGGCTCTACCATACATATTTAAGTTATAGTTATGAGGTAGTGGATAGTAGTGAATTCATAGCTTACATTCTTATGAATATTAGTTCAGCTAATGAAATGGCTGCTTACATTGTGTGTACTGTAGGCCCACTTTTGTAGGCGCATCTATGCATTAATCTATAGAGATCTGTTTTGAATTACATTATTGGACTTTGTGTCCCCTGCCCATAGATAACAGATTGTCAGAGTTATGTCATATGTAATTGTCCTTTTGGATCAAATCAGATATATTTGATGCTGTCTGCATGTTACACTTTTGTATTATCATGTCCATCTGCATTGTCGTTAAAGAAATCAAGGTGTTAATGGTGTAATCTACATCTGACAGATGGAATAGTAGGAAGCAGGATAGGAGTTCTGATCAGCGTCATTGTCCGGACAACCTGGGAAACGTGCAATCTGTCACACCAGAGATGTACTTAGCAAGGAATCGGAAGCAACTGCAGCGTAAGCTCCATGTGTGTCCAACAACCTGGTCCAGTCAGAGCATGAGGGAGACCTGCCAACCTTAAATAAACAGATAGATGAAGCTGCATCAGCAGGCGGATAAAACCCTGTCCTTCTGTAAACATGGACTCATTCCAGGTACATTGGGAGAAGTGCACACTGACTAATTCATTACATGGAGAGGTGAGGCGAAAGGTACAGGATGCAAGACTCAGAATACTGTACATTCCTAATGTCTGAATCCCAGCTCAGCAGTGAACATTATATGAAATAGTCAGAATTCAAGTTTTAAAATACAGAACAATATTACTGTACTTCTTCTTATAGCACTAGACTTATGTATCTTATAGACTGTCAGAAGTGTTGAAGAAATGCAAAAGTTTGGGTGCAAATTAAGGCCTCCATTTATTAACGTTATTAAACACCTGTGAAATATTTAGTTTAGTATTCCTGTGATACAAACGAAAAATGTACTGGTATTTAACAAAACTCACCCGTCTGGTGAGGTCCAGTGAGGTCCATGTTTTAATGCTGCCAGCGACGGGGCTCCCATGTTATGCGCATGTGTAACGATCCAGCTATGCATGTGAATGACACATGGACCCTACAGTGCCTGGAAGGCTTCGCTGAAGTCGGAAAGGCACAGCCGGATCTCCATTGCCGGTACTGAGCTTCGCATCGCTCTCGTCATCTAAAAGATGGCGAGAACGATGCTTGACAAACAGCGGTAATCTTAGATTACCGCTGTTTGTTAAATCCAGAAACCTGGCATAACCCCTTTAGCGAGCGCTAAAGGGGTTATGCATCGTTGATAAATGGAGGCCTAAATATTCAAACACACCAGATGAACAGGTTCATTGTGATTGTGGTCTTATAAAGTGCATTTCTAGTACCATCCTAAACAAGCCAGTGGGAAATTATTATGGACTGAAGTTGGCATCACTGGGATTTACTGGTTTTCCCATTTCAGAAAAAAATAGGAGTTTAAATTTACATTATATTTTTCCATCTCATCTTTTATTTTCCATAAGTCTAGATACTGTACACAATGTATCTCTATTTTAAATTAAACAGTTAATTAAAAGACATCCATAAAATGAATAGACATATACAGCATAGGTAATATTACAAAAGACCAAGAGTTATTCACTATTTTGTAACAAAATCCATAATATACTGTACTTTTTTTTTATTATGTAATTGTATAGAAAGTTAGAAATCATAAATCACAGTATCATGCACAGTAAATAATCTTTGGTACTTTAAAATACAGATGGAAAGGGATTATTGCTGGCAACGGTTGTTTTCTGCAATTACTTGAATCATTCTGAAATAATCAGAGAGCTGTGAAACTACCAGTACAAGTTATATACTTATGATTAACTATAGAGCATTGTTCACTGTAGTAACCTCTGCCCATTTGTAACATTATTCAAGACTTATTTTCTTATTTTCTGTCATTTCATTCAAATAAAGTTTTTAAAAATACAGAGATACTGATGAACCAAGAAATGTATTATCATTTTCCTAAAAACATGAGAATATAACAGAAGTTTGATCCATGTTATGAATAAATAAATATGTAAAGGAAACACCTGTAATTAAATAGCATGTTAAGCACTACCTTCAACAATAATTACTGAGAAATACTTCCTGTAAATGAGTCATGAGGTATTATTGTATTTCATTACAATGTCTTTCGAAAACAAACACAAGTTTGCATTGTACATTACATATGTTATTCTGAAATGCCAAGTGTTGTGTCATCTATCCAAGTATAGAAATGGAAAATACGTCGATTATAGGTGACACATTTGTACGTGTTACTGAATATAATGATATTTTGCAGATTAAAGTGTAAGTAAGAAATGTTCCAAAGCCCACCACCACTACATTTCATTTGAAAGATGACAGAATGCATTTCATATGAATTTAAAAAGGGAGTGTTTGTTCTTATGGCACATTCTGCTAGCTTATCAGATTGGGGAGGGGCGAGGGGGTGGTTAGGTTGTTGCTTGGGATTTTGGGCCTGATTCAGGGCCGCTCGTAAGCGGCCGCTCGTTCGCTCCGAGCGATGTTTGCCCAACTGCGCATGCGTACGGATCGTTATACGCATGCCCGAACCAGTCAGTGCGGCCGAAATTCGTTTGTTCGCTAAACAGCAAATGCCTGCTATTTTGAGTGACAGGAGGAGGCGTATGTGGGTGGTAACAGGGGAAGGTGCTTGAAAACGGGGAGTGGAGATCCGAACGCAGGCGTGCTTAAAGGTCAAAACGGGCGTTTTATGGGTGTGCATAATTAATACAGGAGCGTCATTGACCACGTCACTGGGTTATTTTATAGCCAGAACTGCTCGCAAGATTGGGGTAGCAAAAACCAACCACAAGAATAGCGAGCAGTTCATACGCTGGTCGATGTACTCGATTAATCTAATAAATAGCGGACATGACGTAGGATGCGAGCGGCCAGGGGGCATATTTTTCAAAAAAACGACCGCAAGTTTTGTTCGCTCGTTCAGACCTAGAGGCGTGAACAGCCCGCAAAGAGCGAACGGTTCATTTGAATAGCCACCCCTATTTTCTGGACGAGCGAGCGCTAATTGCGTCCGGGTCTGAATCAGGCCCTTTGCTAGCTGTTTCTGGACCTGATTCAGCAAGGATCACAGATGCAATTTCGTATGCAGTCGGCTGATTGCTACGCAATGCTCATGCGTCAAAGCTGCAGTGCGCACGTGCGACCACTCCACTGCGATTGGGACTGCAATCGCAGTCGCTATGCAGACCCATCGCAGAGTGATTGACAGAAAGCACTGTTTGTGGGTGGTGACAGGGCCGTGGTTCCGAAAAACACATGCGTGCCAGTGCGTTTGAACGCCGTTACAGAGGCGTGCATAATTAAGCCTCTGCGACAGCATATGCAGCCTGATCTCTAGATACCGACAGGAAGTTTAGCAGTTTGTGCGTGAGGTCAGCTCAACCACAACTGTGCATATGGGTCCGATGTTACTCAACGTTCCCGTTGTTTTCGCAGACTTGCAAATCATTGCAGATGTAAGTAAGTGAAGTGGGCGGCTTTATACAGTGGTGGGCGTCTGTGATCTCATTCATTTGCATAATTTAGCAGCGGCCGCGTGCGTGCGTTGGTGTGCAATCTTACGATCATTGCTGGATCAGGCGCTCTATGTGAGCAGGTGTTTTGCATTTTGGCTTTAACCTCTCCCTCCCTCCTAAACCCCCTCCCTCCCTCCGTTATCTTAGTGCGTGTCGGCTTTATCTGGCAGGAGAGAATGGAGGCAATTCCTGTCTACTTTAGGTCTCGAGGTGCTCTCCCAGCCAATACATGGGTTAGCCTGATTCTACACTACTGGTGTCAGTGGCACCACCTGTCCTGGTAAGCCTTGTTGTTGTGTGATTGAGAAGGGAGTTTGAATACCACGAATGTTGTGTGATGTGCCGGTAGGTGGTCCTAATCTAGGCCCATATTATATGGTGCGGATGGTGACACTATTTGTGGGGTCATTCTTTATTTTACAGTTGAATTTATTATAGTATGTTATAGGCTGACATCTGACAATAGGGAGTTTAAATGTTTCTATGTTCAATGGCTCTAAAAATGGTTTGCTGAAGTAAACGTTATTATACACGGCCAGTGAAATTTCTTTAAAAAAAAAAACAATGTTCCCATGTAACTAATATAATAAAATTGTAGGAGTGATTGTCAGATGTACTGGAAGGGTCTTTGAGATATTAGGCAATCAGGGAGCTTTTTCAGGGTGTTGGTTCAAAGAGAAGCCTTCTATAGCAACCCACTGTTTAATATATTTGTTCCTGGTCCATTAAAGGATCCTATTCAGAATAATGGTATTGTGATAGTTTTTAATGTCTGGTAGTTGGAGACCCCCCAGGTGCTTGGTTCTTGATAAAAATTCACCTTTAATTCTGGGAGTTATACGAGACAAGATGAATTTTCAAATTTGAATATGTACAGAGTGAAACCAGGAGTTGAAAACATGTATTGGAAGTAGAGATGTGCCCTGACCCCCGTATTTTGGCTTTGGTTTTGGGTCTGGATTCATGTGTGTTGGTTTCGGTTTTGCAAAACCACCCTCAAGTGTTTTGTTTTTGGATCTGTTTTTTTATTTTTTTTAAATGATTAAAAGTTTTTAAACACAGCTAAA
This sequence comes from Taudactylus pleione, assembly GCA_031769625.1. Taxonomy (NCBI): domain Eukaryota; kingdom Metazoa; phylum Chordata; class Amphibia; order Anura; family Myobatrachidae; genus Taudactylus; species Taudactylus pleione. The sequence continues at coordinate 2,545,491 of JAUIMM010000773.1, forward strand.
ATCATATAATTTTTGCAATCCAAAACCCAAAATTTGGATTTAAAATCTGAAATTCAAACCACTGGAAGATCAGAGCCACGACTCGGATTTATCCAGATCTCCTCAGGAGATTAGAACCGCGACTCGGATCTGTCCAGATTCATGACATTCAGGTGGATTCAGAATTCTGGAGAACCGAAACGCACATCTCTAATTGGAAGTGCTTGAAGCATGTAAAGCTATTTAGGGGGTGTATTCATCTACCACATTGAATTTGTCTAACCAAGAAAGTTGTTTCAAATGCCAATTATTATTACCAAAGCATGTAGGCAAAAGTAGTGAGTCATACTGTAGTTTACGCAAAAAAGCTGAAATAGGTCTCTACTTACTGTGGCCCCAAGGTAGGTTATGTGAGTTTGATTCCAGGTGAAAAGCTTGTTGAAGTCTGCTTATGGTGAAGGGGAGGACAAGATATTAAGGGCCATGGATTTTGGTGAAATAATTTTCAAGTTGGAAAATTTCCCAATATCGTCTTGGTCTTTCTGAGACCATCAAGGACATCTTTGTTCAACATTCATCTTTTGAGTCCTTGGATGACCTCATGCAACAAGCCATTAGGATTGACCGGTGGTTACGAGAACACAAACATGAACAAGACCTTCCCGTCAGATCGCCTCGTTCTCCCACTTGGGTTCCATCCACGGTCACAGAAGAACCTATGCAGATTGGCGCCTCTTGCCTATCGTCAGTAGAGAGATTCAGAAGATCTCTTGGCCTCTGTATGTACTGCGGTGACAAGGGGCACACAGTGAATAACTGTCCATTCAGACCGGTAAAAGACAAGGCCTAAGTGTTTGGGAGGATTTACATTTAGGCCTGGCATCCATTTCCTCAAAAATTATATTTTAGTCCCAGCAGCCATCCAGCTCCCTAATTCCACTTTGTCTACTTCTACCTTCCTGGATAGCGGGGCAGCAGGCAATTTTATGGATTTTCTTTTCTTTTGCACTCTGGGAGTACCAGCTGTCGCTTTAAAGCAAGAAATTCCTATCTGTGGTCTAGACGGAGGTTTGATTTCATCAGGTCATGTGAAGTTTAAGACACCCTCTCTCCATTTATCGGTGGGTTCCTTACATTCGGAGACTGTCTTTTTATCGCCTCCATTGTCCCTTGGCTTCAGTCATTCTTGGTTTTCCATGGCTTAGGGATCATAATCCCGTGATTGATTGGCAATCTGGTGAGATAATCAGATGGAGTCAGACCTGTCAGAATCGTTGTTTGACCATGCCTATTCGGTCCGTACTTGCTATGGTTGCTGAGACATCTCTAGCCATTCCTCTTCAGTACCGAGATTATGCTGATGTTTTCTCCAAAAAACTTGCGGATGTTTTTCCTCCACATAGATCTTACGATTGTGTCATCAATTTGATTCCAGATGCCAAATTACTCTAAGGCTGGTTGTATTCCCTTTCTATACTGGAGGACAAAGCTATGAGAGAGTACATTGAGGATGCCTTGGCTTAAGGATTCATTCGTCCCTCAAAATCACCATTGGGAGCTGTTTTTTTTCTTCGTGGGTAAGAAGGATGGATCTCTTCATCCCTGTATTGACTACAGAGGACTCAACAATATTACAGTAAAAAATTCATATCCGTTACCTCTCATTCCAGTACTGTTTGATCAACTGCTTCAGGCTGTCCTCTCTAAGTTTGACCTCCGAGGGGCATACAACCTGTTTCGTATCAAGAGTGGAGACGAGTGGAAAATGGCCTTCAGTACTCACTCCGGACACTATGAGTATCTAGTCATGCCGTTTGGCTTATCCAATGCCCCAGCGGTTTTTCAGGACCTGATTCATGACATTCTTCTGAAGTTTTTGGGGGTGTTCGTGGTCATGTATCTGGACAACATCCTCATTTTTTCTAATTCACTGGATGCACATCATCACCACGTTTGTCAGGTTCTCCAAAAATTGCGGGAGAACCATCTGCCATTTTGCCATATTTGGAAATATGTGAATTTGACGTCACTCAGGTTTCTTTTCTGGAGTATACCATCTCATCCCAGGGATTTTCAATGGATCATGGAAAAGTTGAGGCTATATTTAAGTGGGATCAACCAACTTGCCTTAAAGCCATCCAGCGGTTCCTCGGCTTTTCTAATTATTATCGCCGATTCATTAAATCTTTTTCCAGCATTGTGGCACCCATTGTTAATCTGACCAAACAAGGAATGGATACTTTAAACTGGCCAATTGAGGCGATCCAGTCTTTCAAAACTCTCAAGGTCGCTTTTACTCAGGCACCTGTTCTTCGACATCCTGATCCTGACCTTCCTTTTATCTTAGACGTAGATGCCTCTGAAGTAGGAGCTGGAGCCGTTTTGTCACAGAAAGACCCTGCAGATAGTAAGTTGCACCCATGTGCATTCCTTTCTCACAAATTTTCCTCTGCTGAATGCTATTATGATGTAGGAAATCGAGAATTACTAGCTATTCAATGGGCTTTCGAGGACTGGAGACACTGGCTGGAGGGGGCCAAACACCAAATTTTGGTTCTTACTGACCAAAAGAACCTGTCCTACATTCATACCACTAAAAGGTTGAATTCCCAGCAAGCACGTTGAGCTTTATTTTTATGCGGTTCAACTTCCTCATCTCCTTCCATCCTGGTTCCAAGATCATCAAGGCTGACGCCCTTTCCAGGAGTTTTGGACCTATTCAACAGATATCCAGGTCAGATGAAGCTATCATTCCTGACTCTTTCTTCCACTGTGCTCTCACCTGAAATCTGGCAGATCTCATTCGGGCATATCAATCGGAATCACCTCCGGAGAAGCCTTCTGGTCGATTGTTTGTCCCAGAAAGGTTTAGAAGAGCAGTTCTTCTAGATTTTTACACTTCTCAAGTTTCTGGTCATCCTGGCATCAGTAAGACTTTAGAATTACTCTTCCGCTATGTTTGGTGGCAGTCTTTGAACAAAGATGTGAGTGGATTTGTCTTGGCATGTGAGGTATGTGCTTGTAATAAAACACCTCGGATGGCTCCCTCTGATCTGTTACTTCCACTTTCCATACCTAGGAGACCCTGGACTCACATCGCCATGGATTTTATCGTTGACCTCCCAATATCTGCTCGATGTTCTGTTATCTGGATGGTGGTGGACTGGTTTAGCAAAATGGCACACTTCATACCATTGCAAAAACTTCCTTCTGCTAAGGAACTCTCCGGCCTGTTTCTTCAACACATTTTTTGGGTACATGCATTACCAGTGAATATTGTGTCAGTTCGAGGATCACAATTTGTGACACAGTTCTGGAGAGTGTTCTATTCCTCTCTGGGCACAGTCTAATGGACAGACTGAGCGTGTTAATTAGTGTCTGGAACAATATCTATGCTGCTATGTTTCCAAGTGTCATAATGACTGGGTATCTCGTCTGCCGCTTGCTGAGTTTGCTTTTAATAATTCCTATTCTGCATCTTTAGTACCCCCATTCTTCTGTGTTACAGGGCAACATCCGAGGGCAAACGCTTTCAATGCCGGTTCACCAGCCTCATCTTCTGTCTCCTGGCTCCGTCATATTTGGAATAAGGTTCATCAAAGCCTTCGGAAGGTATCTCTCCACTCCAAAGATTCTGCTGATAAACATCGAAGGTTGTGTGGATTTAAGAAGGGTGATTTGGTTTGGCTCTCCACCACAAACATCAAGCTTCGCCAACCTATGCAGAACTTGGGTCCAAGGTTTATTGGTCCATTTTGAATTATTTCACAGGTGAACCCGGTAGCCTTCGAACTTCAATTACCCAACTCTCTCCGTATCAATAATACTTTCCATTGTTCCTTGCTCAAACCGGTCTTTTCTTCAGCCAAATTCAAACTCAGGTCCTCTTCCAGACCTGCTTCAATCATGTCAACACGAGTTCATAGTGGAGAAAATCTTGGACTCTATTTCCAGGGGTCGTCTACATCCACTGGAAGGGCTATGGTCCGGTGGAACGTTCCTGGGCTCCTGATTTTGCACTACATGCTCCCAGGCTGAGAAGATGTTTCTTGCAGGATTTTCCAGACAAACCAGGTTCTGGAGTAACCCCGTGTCAAGGGGGGGGGTACTGTTACAAGTCGCGGTCGCGACTTGACACTTTCTGACAGTATGCCCAGACAGGACGGGGTTACCCCAGTTCTTCCTGTTGCTAGGTGATCAGCACGCCTCAGGAAGTGATGTGTATTCCACAAGTGCAAACCTGATTGGGACTTCAGCCTATTTAATCTCACTGGACTATTGCAGCTGTGCTGACTATAGAGTGTCTGTGAGTTCCCTCAGTCTGGCTTGCATACTCAGGTTGTTCCTGTTCTCCTGTTGATACGAACACCTATTCGGTTTCCTAGCCGCACCAAGCAGCCTCCGAGCTGCCTTCTGTTCAGCAAATCCTCGTTCAGTTTGCTAGCCTCATCAAGTAGCCCCTGTGTTGCCATCTGTTCAACGAACTTCCATACGGCTTCCTAGCTGCACCTTGCAGCCCCCGTGCTGCCGTCTGCTCAACTATCTCCACACGGCTATAAATGCACCAATGGCTATTGCCACACCATCGTCTATTGCCGCACCATCGGCACAATTGCCACACCATCGGCTCTCAAGCCATTGTAGAAAAAACCAAACTGTACTCTCACGGGTATAGCCACACCATCAGCACCATTGCTGCACCATCGGCACAATTGCCGCACCATCGGCACAATTGCCGCACCATCGGCTCCCAAGTCATTGTAAAACCAAACAGTACTCTAATGGCTATTGCCGCACTATCAGCACTGTAGCCGCACCATCTATATTCTATTCACCATCAATTGTGTCAGTCCTAACTGTACATTTTTACCTATTGAAATCCCTTGTATCTCAATGTGAGCCGCTACTACCCCGAGCATAGATCCAAGAGGCCGCCTTAGTACCGGTGAACGTATCCAGGTTCTGAGGGAACAATGGGCGGTTGTTATTGGTGGAAGTTCTCGCTAGCTGGGTTCTTGTGGTCTCACATGGAGTAGGCATCGGAATTCGTAACAATGTGTGAGTGAGGTAGGTAGGTGTGTAATAAAGTTTTATTTAGATGGTGTGTGTACTGTGTTTTTGTAACTTTATTTTACAGTGGGGGTACTGTTGCCGGCTGCCTGCTGGCACTTGTAGTTCCACAAGTACCAAAGGGCAGGCATGCTGGCACAAGTAGTTCCACTGTAAATGACAATAGTTTAGAACTATTTAACACATTATTACCCCCGTACCCACCACTCCAGAGGTGCGGGGAAGCTCCCCGGACTTCAGCATAAGCCTGTGGTTTCGGGAGAGGGGGGACCCCTTCTTGGGGGGTCTCCACCTCCCCTGAGATCCCCGGGTTGGCCTGACCAACTTGGGGTGTTAATGCTTTGGCCCTGGAGACCCGGTGATAGGGTCTCCTGGCTGTGGCATTACACCCCGGTCGGTTTGGGTACGGTGCTGGTTTTAAATATAGGGGGACCCGTATGCATTATTTCCCCCCTATATTTAAAATCAGCACTGGCTCTGCAGCCAAGTGTTGGTTCCTAAATTACCGGGGAACCCTACTTGTTTTGTTCCCTGTAATTTAGGAACCAGGACTAGCTGAGCAGATCGGGGCTGGTTATGCTTTTGGGGGGGGACCCTGCATCAGTTTTTTAACCCTTGTTTAACAGGTAGACCACACAAGCATGCTTGCTCAGGAGAGTTTTGCAGAGAGAAAACACTGCAATCTCAGGTGAGTAATCTTATCTAAACATGCTACTCGGGGCAGAAATTGCAATCTGCTTCACCATCGGCCAACTCACTTTCAGCTAAACTCACTTTTTAGTAAATTTGTGGGTTTAAAAATGGGAGTTTCAACAAGGCAAATCAAGTATAAAGAAAACCAAACTCGATCAGACTTGATTCTTAGTAATTTACCCGCTAGGTATCAAATCTGGAGGGTATATTTACTAAGAATCATATTTGGTCATGAAAAAACATGCTTGGTATCGCTCAGAACCGTAATGTGTTTTTCACATTCAAACATGGATTTACTAAGAATCGTGTCTGCCTGTCTATTTTGTTTCAAAGGTGATTCTGATCGTATTTTATCAGTGTGCGACCTCAGTTGTATTTGCCCCATCTAAACAGATGCCACTACGTGCTGCAAAGAGACTTGCGATCTGTGCAGTGCTTCTATGTGTTACAGGTTAAATAAAGCATTAAAAATCAAGGGGCAGGGACCGGCGTGGGGTACGCCCTATTTTCCTATAACCAGCATCAAGCTGAACCAGCCGAGGTGGTAATTCCATAGCAGGGAAACACCCAGCATGGGGTCGCAATGCCAAAGCATTAACCAACCCCAAACTGGTCAGCCCAGGGCTGGCAGTCCTCGGAAAGTGGGGACCCACAGTGAGAACTGTCTGGCAGTCCTTGGAAAGTGGGGACTCCAAATATAAAATGGGGTCCACCCTCCCGAGGTTTAACCAGCCCTGGGTAATGTCTAAAAATTAGACATTATATAATTCTTTACAGTGGGACTACATTTAAGGCAATAGAACAAGTGAACATATCTAAAGTGGACATCTAGCACTTAGCACCTCCTCATGCAATACCAAAAAAAGGACAGGATGCAGGAAAGTATATGTTTAATATGAAAGATGTTTGCTAAAACTCTTCCCTTTCTATCATAGTGAATACTAAAATTCAACGATATGACAGTCGCATATAGACTACACTACAATGGTGACTATGTTGCCATGACAACTGCATAGCGCGGATGCTGTAAGAGAGGGAGCGGAGACGATCTGGAAACTTCACCATCCACACATGCGCAATGTGATGATCCTCATACAGGGAGAAAGTGCCACAGTCAGAGAAGAGAAGGCGCACCCAGAAGCCACTGACATAGGAGAGCAGAAATGACATCAACGTCGGGCGGAAGTCACTCAAGGATGAGCGGAAGTTTGAAGACGCAGCGAGGCGGAAGTGAGAACTTCAACACTATGCTTTTGAGATGTTTATTATAAACACCTTAGAGAGATGTATGGCTATTCAGATTAAGAATTCATGGGATCCTTGGCACTGCTTAAGTGGGGATTCTCCAGTGGAAGTAAGGGCATGCTTCCGCATGTTGTAAACCAGAAGTGAAGTCACAAGTGATCTGAATGAGGCAAATTGAGTCCTGATTGAATGGGGTATAAAGAGCAGTCACCCCAGGTTAGCAGCACCCCTTGATGAAGTATCTGGTGGATGAAACGCATTGGGAAGCTGCCTCTTGCCTAATGAACTATAAAGATAAGCACCATATGATTTTTGAGAACCTCTCTTATATCTTTTAGAGTGTTTTTAGAACACATGTTGAAGTATTTATTAATTTTATTCATTTATTTACTCACCTGTGCTCATACTATCAATTGTTTTTTATTGCTATATTAACTCTGAATTATGTATGTATTTATTTATTTAGTGTATCTTAAGACCACTTTTTAATGATTTATAAGCACCTTTGCACTTCAATAAATACAGTTGCTGTACTTATACAGACCTAAGAGTCACTGTTAGAGCCTTTTCTAGCAAGTACAGGCTAATTATTACATACTATTTGTTTATGTATATGCTTTATGTAATAAATTGTTATTAGTTCCACACACTTTGTTTTATATGATTTAAACAGCACTCTTATAACATTTATTTATCTCTTGTGACATTGATTTTTACTATTTATATACGTTAGTCACTAATACACCTACACATACAGGCCCTCATTCAGAGGTGCTCACAAAATGCGAGCGGTCGCTCTGAATGTGGGCGGTCACTTGGGTTTTGAAGTGCAGCCTCCTGGTCACTAGCTAAGCTGTGGGTTACCACCCACAGCTTTAGCGACTCAGACCAGGTTGATGGTCGTGATGGTCAAGACCATCGCGACCATCGGAGCTTGCAACGAGACCCTAAGGAAGCTCCCCACTGACATCACTGCTGATGTCAGTGCGGCCGTCCACAAAACGGCAGGCATTCTTTAAGGAACGCCTACAAAATGGGGCAAGCTTTCGATCAACATCGACAGCCACCCCATTTGTAGTGAGCTCCGGAGCGAGAGAATTTCTCTAGTAAACCATACAAATTTCTCTCTCGCTCAGCGCTTGCGAGCTGGTCTGAATGAGGTCCACTGTTCTAAGGTGCAATCCCAAATGCTCCATTCTATTTGGTCCAGCTGACACCCTTGATATATCGGGAGAACGTAACACTCTTAATTTTGCACAAATCTATTCACATTAATTTTATTTATTCACCTAAGTTGGCGCCGGCACCTCTTTTGTTTCTAATAAATAAATATATATATATATATGATAGAAAAAGAATGGCGCACTCACCACATATGGATGAGTACCTTCGATTGAAGCCTATTGTATGTGTATTTTATATACAGTATATATATTAGAAAAAGAGTGGCGCACTCACCAGGCTTTTTATCTTCAAAATAGAAAATGTTCAGCACTTTATTCTGACATCACTGCAAATAGTACAGGCATAATCGGTCGACATTTCGATCCTTGCCGGGACCTTTATCAAGACCTTGCACAGTCAAGTGCTGCCAAACATCCCTGTCAGTTGGTGTGGCTCCCCTATTGAATAGTGAGATAAGGTAATGTGTTACTACACAGGTTTGGGAGCGAAATGTGTTACTACACTGGTGAGAGAGGATAGTGTGTTACTACATAACTATGGGAGGGGAATGTGTTACTACACAGGTGTGGGAGGAGAATGTCAAATTTGTTACTACGGTGTGAGGGAAGGGTATGTGTTACAACACGGGCAAGGGAGGAGCATGTGTTACTTCAAGGGTGAACTGGAGTATTGTGTTACTACAGAGGTGAAGAAGGGGAATGAGTTACTACAGGTGAGGGACAGAAATAAGTTACTATAGGTGTGAATGAGGGTAGTGTGTTACTACAGATGTGCTGGAGGGATTGTACTTCTACACAGGTGAGGGAAGGGAATGTTGAATGTGTTACAGCACAAACAAGGGAGGGAATGTGTGGCTACATACTATTTTATTAAAGAGGGCTCCATCTAAACTAAACAACCTGTGGTGATGTCTTTTGATTATTTAGGGTTTTCATAATATGAGGATATCAATTTTACAGAGTGTGATAGTCAGTCAAACCTGAGTTAACCTATTGATGTGCAATCAATTGTCTGTTAATTATTGTAGCAAAACATATACCCAATACAAAATCATTAATTGATAGTTTAAAAATATTTATTAAAACATTTCTTCTTAAATATTTTCAATAATAAATCACCATGATTGTTTATATACACCATTGACAAGAAATCTGTTACCACTAAACTACAGATGAAAATTTTCACTCTTTGTGTCACCCTAATGCTAGGAGATGAGCTCGTGACAGAGGTGACTTGCAGTGTTGTGGACACAGATTATAAACCTCCAATGCGTTTCATCATTGTTGACTTCATCCAGGGTAAAGCAATAGTGGTCAGTGTAAACCAACTTTGATTTCTTATAAAAACATCATATAATAGGCTGGTCAATATTGTCAAAATTCAATAAAATGTGATACAGTTTCCAGCTCTTTGTAACAGTTTACAGTATATTAGTGCATAGCCAATGTGTTCAGTTCAGTTCAGCAAACAGCCTGTAATGATTATAGGCTGGTAGCTGAACTGAACACATTGGAGCTGTTTAGACTAGGGATTATTTATCACTTACACTGATTTACACTGGGGTTTAATGGACGATGCGTGCGGGTGTTTTCTTCTACTTTATATATCCTTGTGTTCTATTGGAGAAAAGCACTATATACATAAAATTAGTAGTAGTATTAGTATTGTAGTAGTTGTAGTAGTAGTAGTAGTAGTAGTATTGTAGTAGTAGTAGTAGTAGTATTAGTATTGTAGTAGTTGTAGTAGTAGTAGTAGTAGTATTGTAGTAGTAGTAGTAGTAGTAGTATTGTAGTAGTAGTAGTAGTAGTAGTATTGTAGTAGTTGTAGTAGTAGTAGTAGTATTGTAGTAGTAGTAGTAGTAGTAGTAGTAGTAATAGTAGTATTGTAGTAGTAGTAGTAGTAGTAGTAGTAGTATTGTAGTAGTTGTAGTAGTAGTAGTAGTAGTAGTATTTCAGATCTGTACTAACCCTCTTTAAGATTTATGTAATCTGGTAGGGATTGCCCAGTGAGGTAGCTTCTTTTATACTGGTCTCCCATTGCCATTTTCTTTTGGCCTCATCTTGCTGGGGTTTAATGAAGATGCATTTGCGTTCTGATTGCTAGCTCTTATCATGTACTGTAGCTAGTTGGCCCTCCCTGGGGTTTTATTACATGGTTAGGATTTTCCACAGTGGGACTTAATTTCCCACAGTACCACTTAATTTTGGACTCATCTTTCTGAGACATAAGGGAGCTGCATTGATGCTATGTTTATTGGTTGTCGTTACATCTTGCCTATGCTTCCTTGAGATTTTATTATCTGGTTCAATTTTTCCCATGTTTAGCTCCTTTTGTTCCTCACGCTTTGGTGCCACTTATGGCTTCATCTAAAGATTGATGGAAGATGCATGAGTGTATGGTTTACTAGGTATATATCTTTTCCCTGATGACCCTCATTGAGTAATTCTTATCAGTAAGGGATTAATGTGGGGTGGCTCCTTTAGTACTAGACACCCACTGCTCCTTCATTTGGCCTCATCCTTTGGAAGTTTAATGGATGTTGTGTGTGAGTTGTGTCTACTGGCTTTGCATATTGCTACTAGCTAGCTCTGCCTCAGTTTTTATTATTGGGTTTGTGTTTGTGCTATACACTCTTTTCGTACCTTTCCTTGGCTTCATATTTCTGGGGATTCATACAGTAGGAGTCATCAAGCGGTTATTTTTCCTAAGTATTATATCTATAGCTAATCAGTTACCTGGAAGCTATAGATGTCTCAGCGCTTTTAGGGCCTGATTCAGAGCCGGACGCTATTTGCGCTCACTCGTCCAGAAAAAGGGGCTGGCTATTTAAATTGACCGTTCGCTCTTTGCGGTCTGTTGATGCCTCTATATCTGAATGAGCGAACAAAAAATGCGGAAGTTTTTTTGTAAAAAATGCCCCCTGGCTGCTCGCATCATACGTCATCTCCGCTATTTATTAGATTAATCGAGTACATCGAAAGGTGAATGAACTGCTCGCTATTCATGTGGTTGCATTTTCCTACCGCAATCATGCGAGCAGTTCTTGCTAAAAGACACCCAACTGATGTGGTCGATGACGCTGCTTTGTTAATTATGCACACCCTTAAAATGCCCGTTTTGGCCTTTTGGCACGCCTGCGTTCGGATCTCCACTCCCTGTTTTCAAGCACCTTCCCCTGTTACCACCAACAAACGCCTCATCCTGTCACTCAAATTAGCAGGCATTCGCTATTTTGTGAGCACACGATTTTCGGCCGCACTGACTGGTTCGCGCATGCGTACTAAAACCCATACGCATGCACAGATGTGCGAACAACGCTCGGAGCGAACGAGCGGCCACTTACGAGCGGCTCTGAATCAGGCCCTTAGAGAGGTATATCAATATGTAGAAAAAATATTTAGAAACAAAAAAGGGATGAATTGTTTTAGCAATGCAGCTAGAGTAAATGTCAGTTGCAATTCTGACATATAAAAAAGAAACACCATAGAGCAAATATAGACCACGCTATAACCAGTAAGATAAAAAGTAACATCCTTATTTAAAGGTAGTTACTTTTTATCTTACTGATATTAACAATATTTGATACATTTTATCTACATGTTTACAGTTTTTAGTAATTCTGTATAATAAATTGTTACATGATACAGAGATACCTGTTTGTGATCATTCAAGTGTAATATATCTAACTGATGTATTGTTGGCTATAGCGCGGTCTATATTTGCTCTATGGTGTATGAAGTGGGTTGGCTTCTTTTGTACTACACGCTCATGCACACACTTTCTTCTGGCATCATGCTTTTGGAGTTTAACAGGAGAGGCATATTACTTCTGCGGTTGTGACATGATGGTGTATGAAGTGGGATTGTGTGATCGCGCATGGTTCCCGGACTGGTGTGGTAGAATGTCCAAGATTGTGTGGTTGTGGGCCTGTCAGTTGGTGAATGCGACTATTAACACATCTATGTTTCTGCTATACACGTCTCTATTGGACGGATGCTGTTCATTTTAGTAATGTGGTTTTCTGGTTTTCTGTGGAGTTTGTTTTGTGTTCTGGATGTTTTAGGTGATGGTTGCATGATGACAGTGTGGAGGTTCTATAGGAGAAACTTGTGTTGGTGGGAAAACACATTAGTACAGCAGACCAGGTACAAGTTTTTAGTTGTAAGCTCAAATTTTTATTTATACTTGTTTTGTGTTGCACTCACCTTTGTGACTATTTTGTAGCTGCACTATCAATGTTAGTGATATTATTATGTGTTTGACATGAGGGACACTCCCATCAGATGATAGTAGATAGAGAGCACTTTTCCGTCAAACTTAATTTGACAGGTACCACGCCCACTTCTCCACCCCCTGCCACTCCCACTTTTCCTCCCCTTTTTGATATCGTTTAATATGGTTTTGATATTGAGAGATATTAAAGCCATATAAGCTGATATCTTTTTTGATAGGCTTTTGATATAAAATTTGAAATCAAATGTATATAAATGCGATAGGCCTTGATATAAAATGAGTTCACTGTTTAATCAGACATTGCTGCTGTTAGATGAAGCATCATCAGTAAGATGTTTTGTCCCATAGCCGGTATTGTTGTTAACCCTTCGTGATAGCTATAAAAGTAAATACATCTTTATGTAGCAGGCAGCCATGCCTACGAACAAAAGAAACGGTGCGTCGCGCCGCGCCGCTAATCGGAAAAAGCGGATGAAAAAGGCGTATTACACGGTATTGAAGCCCGGCAGTTATAGCGGCTTTGATAAGTATTATAAGGCCAATAAAGACGCGTTTAAAAGAACAGAAATTAAAAAATGGATGCAAAAACAAGACGCGTATACGTTACATAAACCGGCTAGGAAAACCTATAAAAGGAACATGATCTGCGTATCCGATATAAATCAGCAATGGCAATGCGATTTGGTATCGCTGATAGACCTTGCGGAGTACAACGAGGGCTTTAAGTATATATTAACTATTATCGATATATTCAGTAAGAGAGCCTGGGCTGTAAGCCTAACGTCTAAGAGCGCAGCAAATGTCGCTAGCACTTTTGAAAAAATATTTAAGCAGGGCTGCGTGCCAAAGAAGCTGCAAACCGACCGCGGTAAAGAGTTTCTAAACAAAATCCTAAAAAAACTGTTAGAAAAATACGATATACATCATTTTACAGCCAACAACGACGTAAAGGCGGCGGTTATAGAAAGATTCAACAGGACTTTAAAAACACGGATGTGGCGCTATTTCACAGCGCAGAATACCTACAGATATATAGACGTTTTACAGGACTTCATATACAGCTATAATAACACGTATCATAGAACGATTAAGTGTACGCCGTGTGATGTGAACGCCTCTAACGCTTTGAGCATTTTTAAGATGACGTACGGCGAATACTTTAAAGCTAATAAAATTCAGCCTCGATTAGACGTCGGTGCACATGTACGCGTCTCCAAATATAAGGATATATTTCAGAAAGGCTATGAACAGAATTATTCTGAGGAAATATTCGTCATACAGGCTGTGAACACTAAAGGGCTTAGGCCGCTTTATACGTTGGCGGATCTTTTCGGCGAAGTTATAACTGGCAGTTTTTACCCCGAAGAACTTCAAAGCATTCCCAAAAACTATAACAGAACTTACAAGGTGGAAAAGATTTTAAAAAATAAGACGGTCGGTGGTCGGAAATACGCGTTGGTCAAGTGGCGCGGATACCCCGCAAAATTTAACAGCTGGGTCGCTGCATCGGAGATAAAGGATATATAGAACACAACATCTGCTGAACAAGGAGAGATGGATGACAGATCGTTCTACATATCCTTACCCAGCAATGCCTCGGCGGACACATTCCCGCAAAATAAGATTTCTAACTATACAACAAAACTTGCAAAACCAATACACTTAAACGGAGAATGGGAGGTAGCTCTTACAGAAATACAATACCCCCACACCTGGAATACTTTGGAAATACACGATTGTGTGTTGCAAATAACAAAGTGGGGTGGCCAGAACTTGGATATCACGAGGGTGTGCATTAAACCCGGTTTTTATGAAACAATCGAGGCGCTACTTGTGGTAATCAATGCAGAAATTGCACAACATAAACTGGAGGGCGGTTTAAAACTATGGTACGATCCGCTTGAACGCAGCGTATCCTTCGACAATAAGCCCTTTTACCAGATCACAGCAGGCGCTAAGCTGACAAGAATACTGGGTTTACAACCTAAAACTATGTTTTTAAAGCCATGCGCCGACATCAATGGAGGACAATATACGTTGTACGTGTACACAGACATTATCGAACACCAGAGGGTCGGCGATAGTTATGTCCCATTGCTACGCACGGTTGAAATTAAAGGGCGTAACAACGATATGGTCACAATTCGATACGAGAAGCCCGATTATGTACCTTTGTGCAAAGCACATTTTGACACTATAGCCATAGAGATAAAGAACGACCAGAATGAGAACATCGCATTTAAGTTTGGGAAAGCAATCGTGAAACTACACTTTAGACGACGCAAAAACGATTTTTATTAACCGGGCAGAATGGTCGCTGTTAAAAATTATGGCGATCCGGCACTGTATGCGCAATATTATAAAGCGCAAGCCGGTAATGGTTTACCCGGATTTCACGGCAGCGCTTACATGTACGGCTGCGGTTTAGGCGGTATTTTTCGGAGCCTTTTCAGAAAAGCGGTGCCTCTTTTCCGGAGAGGTCTAGAGTTAGCTAAACCGCACGTGAAGACCGCGGCACGCAATATCGCGAAAGACGTTATTGGACACGCCACAACGGCGGTGGTGAATAAAATACACGAGGCAAACCAATCCAAACAAGATGGTTCAGGTATAATATATACAAGAAAAGGCGTGTCTAAAAGAAAACGGAAGCGCACGATAGCGTTTCCGCCTTGGGTCAACCCTTTTTTAAATAAAAGCAGGAGGCGCCGCAGCTTAAAGAAGAAGAAGAGAGAACCGAAGCGCGGTGCTGGTGATATTTTTTAAACATCATGTCTTTCATACACACCGAGTCCGTAGAATGCGCAAAATCAGAGCTGGATCTTTTTGACGTGCCCCCGACACAAACTAGCGTAGAGAAAAGTCTATACGTCGACGTTCAGCCTTTAGCGGCGTTATCCGACACAGCGCCGCTTGAATTTTATATAGCGGCCAGCGGTGAACACTACTATGATCTGAACAACACCCTGCTGTACGTGACGTGCAAGATCGTACGAATCGATAACACGGCGATAGCCCAAGGGGCCCGGGTCGCCCTTATTAATTACCCCATAGTGACATTATTCAGCCAAGTGGATGTTACTTTGGGTGACAGACTCATATCACAATCCAACAATCTTTACGCTTACCGCGCCTACATTGAGACTATATTGAATTATAGCTCCGACGCTTTGTCAACAAAGCACACCACAGGATTATTTTATAAAGATGTGGCTGGAGAACATAACAACAGGGTTCTGGACGGCCCTAACACTGGTTTCAGAAAACGAGCAGGAGCGACCGCGCAGAGTCGCACGGTTGAATTGCTAGGGCCGCTTCACTGCGACCTTTTCCACCAGCATAAACTAATTTTAAATGCCGTTGACCTGAAGATTAAACTCACCAGAAACAAAGACTCATTCTGCTTAATGTCTGCTGAAGCGGATGCCTTTAAAATACAGATCGTCGCGGCGTCCCTTTTTGTGAAAAGAGTGCAGGTCTCACCGGCTGTACGCATTGGGCACGCGCAGGCGCTGCTAAGCGGCAACGCAAAATACGCGATTGACCGCGTCGGAATGAAAATCTACAGCGTACCCGCAGGCAGTAGAGTGTTTAATCTCGAAAATCTATTTTTAGGTCAAGTGCCGAAAACGGTCATAGTCGGGTTTGTGGACAACGAAGCATTTTCAGGTGCCCTTGATCGGAACCCCCTTTGTTTTGAACATAAAAATGTGAACTTTGCATCTCTTTATCTGGATGGAACGCCGCACCCGGCAAAACCATTTCAACCAGACTTTGAACATGGTAATGCTGTAAGAGAGTATATGTCGCTCATACAGATCACAAATAAGCAGAAATCTGACGCCGGAATACTGGTCGACCGCGAAGAGTACCTCAACGGATACACGCTATTTGCTTTTGATCTATCGCCGGAGCAGGAGTGCGGAGAGCACCTTTCCCTGATAAGGACGGGAAATCTACGCGCTGAATTCCGCTTCGCGGAAGCTTTGGATCGTACAGTCAACGTGATCATTTACGCTTTATTTGATAATATCATTGAGATTAATCAAAGGCGTGATGTGCTGTATGATTACCTATAAGTGAAAGAAACTATTTCAATATTTTATCGAATCTTTTAACGATTATCATTACGTGATAAAAAGAAAAAAAAAACAAAACAACACAAAAAAAGAGAAAATGAACACGCTACAGATAAATTGTATTCTCTACACGGAACCAAGCACGCGCCGTTATTTTAAAGGAACCTACGCGTGCGATATGTTGCCTACCGATAAACTGGCGCATTACCCCTGCGCGTTTGTAATTAACACGCATAGTAGCGGCCAGCCCGGCGAACACTGGTCGGCAGTTTATTTTAATGAAGCGGGGATTTGTTATTTTTTTGATTCTTACGGACTCGCGCCGGACAACGTTATTTTTCCAAAGAATATCATAAAGTTTTTACATTTTAAAATCAATCACCATGCCTTAGTGTAAGCACTGGCACAGGTTGCGCAAAGGTTAAGAGGACCAACAGGCGTGATGAACAAGTGCCCTGTGCCAGCGTTAACACTACCGCAGAGGTCAGCAATATCACCTCAAAAAGAAAGAGCAGGCATACAAAAGAACATAATGTTATAATATTACCATCTGTACGGGTCAGTCCTATTACAATATCAGAAATCCAATCTGATACAATTATCATCCCAGACACGCAGGTAGAGTCCATTTTGATACGGGATGATGATGATCTGCTTCAAGATGCCCAGGTGTTCTGGGCATCAGATGTAGAATCGCATGAGGAAGGTGGTGTTTCAGGCGCCCCGAGCATCGGGGTCAGTGTGTCTGTGAATGAGCCGCCTTCTGCTGCGCTGGATGATGCTGTCGCAGGGGCATCAGGCAACAGTGGTAGACATCATCCAGCGTCGCAGAACACGCTGGACGACGCTGTCGCAGGTCCATCGGGCGTAGGATCGACAGGTGCGGGTGTTGGTCGACAACCCTCTACAGGTACAACAGCGAGGACAGAAGGCGTGAGTAAGCTATCAAAATTAAAATATCATGCTATGTTAGGCATGATTTTTAGAGAGCTCATATGCATGAAACACATAGCGGAGGGGTTGTTAACGCGACACGCTGAAATAATGCGCAGCGGACAACATGACCAGCACGTGCTTTTTGAATTTATTAACCATTATATGGATGGTGTAACAGAGCAGGATAGATTAGGTAGTGAAACTAATGCATTCATACAGGCCCATGCATTCGGTAAAAAAAAGAAATGACTAATTATGACGGGTCGTGGATTGAACCGCCATGCAGCACGTAGAGCGCAGTGCAGTAAAAATACATACAGACATTTAAAAGTAAAGCGCGCTATTCAGACTTTAATAAATGCAAGACAGAAACAGCTTAGACTAGGACGGCATGGCATGTTTAGATTTAGTGACCAGAATGACAACGCAGCATCGCACCACGTAGATAAACAATCATCACAGATGGGCCATGCCGTAGCATCACCCGTACCTGTCGGTCCGAAATCTCCCGGTAATAACGAGGAGACACACCCTGTGTTTTTAGAATCCATCGACAGATACGGGTGATGCTACGGCATGGCCCATCTGTGATGATTGTTTATCTACGTGGTGCGATGCTGCGTTGTTATTCTGGTCACTAAATCTAAACATGCCATGCCGTCCTAGTCTAAGCTGTTTCTGTCTTGCGTTTATTAAAGTCTGAATAGCGCGCTTTACTTTTAAACGTCTGTATGTATTTTTACTGCACTGCGCTCTACGTGCTGCATGGCGGTTCAATCCACGACCCGTCATAATTAGTCATTTCTTTTTTTTACCGAATGCATGGGCCTGTATGAATGCATTAGTTTCACTACCTAATCTATCCTGCTCTGTTACACCATCCATATAATGGTTAATAAATTCAAAAAGCACGCGCTGGTCATGTTGTCCGCTGCGCATTATTTCAGCGTGTCGCGTTAACAACCCCTCCGCTATGTGTTTCACGCATATGAGCTCTCTAAAAATCATGCCTAACATAGCATGATATTTTAATTTTGATAGCTTACTCACGCCTTCTGTCCTCGCTGTTGTACCTGTAGAGGGTTGTCGACCAACACCCGCACCTGTCGATCCTACGCCCGATGGACCTGCGACAGCGTCGTCCAGCGTGTTCTGCGACGCTGGATGATGTCTACCACTGTTGCCTGATGCCCCTGCGACAGCATCATCCAGCGCAGCAGAAGGCGGCTCATTCACAGACACACTGACCCCGATGCTCGGGGCGCCTGAAACACCACCTTCCTCATGCGATTCTACATCTGATGCCCAGAACACCTGTGCATCTTGAAGCAGATCATCATCATCCCGTATCAAAATGGACTCTACCTGCGTGTCTGGGATGATAATTGTATCAGATTGGATTTCTGATATTGTAATAGGACTGACCCGTACAGATGGTAATATTATAACATTATGTTCTTTTGTATGCCTGCTCTTTCTTTTTGAGGTGATATTGCTGACCTCTGCGGTAGTGTTAACGCTGGCACAGGGCACTTGTTCATCACGCCTGTTGGTCCTCTTAACCTTTGCGCAACCTGTGCCAGTGCTTACACTAAGGCATGGTGATTGATTTTAAAATGTAAAAACTTTATGATATTCTTTGGAAAAATAACGTTGTCCGGCGCGAGTCCGTAAGAATCAAAAAAATAACAAATCCCCGCTTCATTAAAATAAACGGCCAACCAGTGTTCGCCGGGCTGGCCGCTACTATGCGTGTTAATTACAAACGCGCAGGGGTAATGCGCCAGTTTATCGGTAGGCAACATATCGCACGCGTAGGTTCCTTTAAAATAACGGCGCGTGCTTGGTTCCGTGTAGAGAATACAATTTATCTGTAGCGTGTTTATTTTCTCTTTTTTTGTGTTGTTTTTTTTTTTTTTTTTTTTTTTTTATCACGTAATGATAATCGTTAAAAGATTCGATAAAATATTGAAATAGTTTCTTTCACTTATAGGTAATCATACAGCACATCACGCCTTTGATTAATCTCAATGATATTATCAAATAAAGCGTAAATGATCACGTTGACTGTACGATCCAAAGCTTCCGCGAAGCGGAATTCAGCGCGTAGATTTCCCGTCCTTATCAGGGAAAGGTGCTCTCCGCACTCCTGCTCCGGCGATAGATCAAAAGCAAATAGCGTGTATCCGTTGAGGTACTCTTCGCGGTCGACCAGTATTCCGGCGTCAGATTTCTGCTTATTTGTGATCTGTATGAGCGACATATACTCTCTTACAGCATTACCATGTTCAAAGTCTGGTTGAAATGGTTTTGCCGGGTGCGGCGTTCCATCCAGATAAAGAGATGCAAAGTTCACATTTTTATGTTCAAAACAAAGGGGGTTCCGATCAAGGGCACCTGAAAATGCTTCGTTGTCCACAAACCCGACTATGACCGTTTTCGGCACTTGACCTAAAAATAGATTTTCGAGATTAAACACTCTACTGCCTGCAGGTACGCTGTAGATTTTCATTCCGACGCGGTCAATCGCGTATTTTGCGTTGCCGCTTAGCAGCGCCTGCGCGTGCCCATGCGTACAGCCGGTGAGACCTGCACTCTTTTCACAAAAAGGGACGCCGCGACGATCTGTATTTTAAAGGCATCCGCTTCAGCAGACATTAAGCAGAATGAGTCTTTGTTTCTGGTGAGTTTAATCTTCAGGTCAACGGCATTTAAAATTAGTTTATGCTGGTGGAAAAGGTCGCAGTGAAGCGGCCCTAGCAATTCAACCGTGCGACTCTGCGCGGTCGCTCCTGCTCGTTTTCTGAAACCAGTGTTAGGGCCGTCCAGAACCCTGTTGTTATGTTCTTCAGCCACATCTTTATAAAATAATCCTGTGGTGTGCTTTGTTGACAAAGCGTCGGAGCTATAATTCAATATAGTCTCAATGTAGGCGCGGTAAGCGTAAAGATTGTTGGATTGTGATATGAGTCTGTCACCCAAAGTAACATCCACTTGGCTGAATAATGTCGCTATGGGGTAATTAATAAGGGCGACCCGGGCCCCTTGGGCTATCGCCGTGTTATCGGTTCGTACGATCTTGCACGTCACGTACAGCAGGGTGTTGTTCAGATCATAGTAGTGTTCACCGCTGGCCGCTATATAAAATTCAAGCGGCGCTGTGTCGGATAACGCCGCTAAAGGCTGAACTTCGACGTATAGACTTTTCTCTACGCTAGTTTGTGTCGGGGGCACGTCAAAAAGATCCAGCTCTGATTTTGCGCATTCTACGGACTCGGTGTGTATGAAAGACATGATGTTTAAAAAATATCACCAGCACCGCGCTTCGGTTCTCTCTTCTTCTTCTTTAAGCTGCGGCACCTCCTGCTTTTATTTAAAAAAAAGTTGACCCAAGGCGGAAACGCTATCGTGCGCTTCCGTTTTCTTTTAGACACGCCTTTTCTTGTATATATTATACCTGAACCATCTTGTTTGGATTGGTTTGCCTCGTGTATTTTATTCACCACCGCCGTTGTGGCGTGTCCAATAACGTCTTTCGCGATATTGCGTGCCGCGGTCTTCACGTGCGGTTTAGCTAACTCTAGACCTCTCCGGAAAAGAGGCACCGCTTTTCTGAAAAGGCTCCGAAAAATACCGCCTAAACCGCAGCCGTACATGTAAGCGCTGCCGTGAAATCCGGGTAAACCATTACCGGCTTGCGCTTTATAATATTGCGCATACAGTGCCGGATCGCCATAATTTTTAACAGCGACCATTCTGCCCGGTTAATAAAAATCGTTTTTGCGTCGTCTAAAGTGTAGTTTCACGATTGCTTTCCCAAACTTAAATGCGATGTTCTCATTCTGGTCGTTCTTTATCTCTATGGCTATAGTGTCAAAATGTGCTTTGCACAAAGGTACATAATCGGGCTTCTCGTATCGAATTGTGACCATATCGTTGTTACGCCCTTTAATTTCAACCGTGCGTAGCAATGGGACATAACTATCGCTGACCCTCTGGTGTTCGATAATGTCTGTGTACACGTACAACGTATATTGTCCTCCATTGATGTCGGCGCATGGCTTTAAAAACATAGTTTTAGGTTGTAAACCCAGTATTCTTGTCAGCTTAGCGCCTGCTGTGATCTGGTAAAAAGGGCTTATTGTCGAAGGATACGCTGCGTTCAAGCGGATCGTACCATAGTTTTAAACCGCCCTCCAGTTTATGTTGTGCAATTTCTGCATTGATTACCACAAGTAGCGCCTCGATTGTTTCATAAAAACCGGGTTTAGTGCACACCCTCGTGATATCCAAGTTCTGGCCACCCCACTTTGTTATTTGCAACACACAATCGTGTATTTCCAAAGTATTCCAGGTGTGGGGGTATTGTATTTCTGTAAGAGCTACCTCCCATTCTCCGTTTAAGTGTATTGGTTTTGCAAGTTTTGTTGTATAGTTAGAAATCTTATTTTGCGGGAATGTGTCCGCCAAGGCATTGCTGGGTAAGGATATGTAGAACGATCTGTCATCCATCTCTCCTTGTTCAGCAGATGTTGTGTTTTATATATCCTTTATCTCCGATGCAGCGACCCAGCTGTTAAATTTTGCGGGGAATACGCGCCACTTGACCAACGCGTATTTCCGACCACCGACCGTCTTATTTTTTAAAATCTTTTCCACCTTGTAAGTTCTGTTATAGTTTTTGGGAATGCTTTGAAGTTCTTCGGGGTAAAAACTGCCAGTTATAACTTCGCCGAAAAGATCCGCCAACGTATAAAGCGGCCTAAGCCCTTTAGTGTTCACAGCCTGTATGACGAATATTTCCTCAGAATAATTCTGTTCATAGCCTTTCTGAAATATATCCTTATATTTGGAGACGCGTACGTGTGCACCGACGTCTAATCGAGGCTGAATTTTATTAGCTTTAAAGTATTCGCCGTACGTCGTCTTAAAAATGCTCAAAGCGTTAGAGGCGTTCACATCACACGGCGTACACTTAATCGTTCTATGATACGTGTTATTATAGCTGTATATGAAGTCCTGTAAAACGTCTATATATCTGTAGGTATTCTGCGCTGTGAAATAGCGCCACATCCGTGTTTTTAAAGTCCTGTTGAATCTTTCTATAACCGCCGCCTTTACGTCATTGTTGGCTTGTAAAATGATGTATATCGTATTTTTCTAACAGTTTTTTTAGGATTTTGTTTAGAAACTCTTTACCGCGGTCGGTTTGCAGCTTCTTTGGCACGCAGCCCTGCTTAAATATTTTTTCAAAAGCGCTAGCGACATTTGCTGCGCTCTTAGACGTTAGGCTTACAGCCCAGGCTCTCTTACTGAATATATCGATAATAGTTAATATATACTTAAAGCCATCGTTGTACTCCGCAAGGTCTATCAGCGATACCAAATCGCATTGCCATTGCTGATTTATATCGGATACGCAGATCATGTTCCTTTTATAGGTTTTCCTAGCCGGTTTATGTAACGTATACGCGTCTTGTTTTTGCATCCATTTTTTAATTTCTGTTATTTTAAACGCGTCTTTATTGGCCTTATAATACTTATCAAAGCCGCTATAACTGCCGGGCTTCAATACCGTGTAATACGCCTTTTTCATCCGCATTTTCCGATTAGCGGCGCGGCGCGACGCACCGTTTCTTTTGTTCGTAGGCATGGCTGCCTGCTACATAAAGATGTATTTACTTTTATAGCTATCACGAAGGGTTAACAACAATACCGGCTATGGGACAAAACATCTTACTGATGATGCTTCATCTAACAGCAGCAATGTCTGATTAAACAGTGAACTCATTTTATATCAAGGCCTATCGCATTTATATACATTTGATTTCAAATTTTATCTCAAAAGCCTATCAAAAAAGATATCAGCTATTATGGCTTTAATATCTCTCAATATCAAAACCATATTAAACGATATCAAAAAGGGGAGGAAAAGTGGGAGTGGCAGGGGGTGGAGAAGTGGGCGTGGTACCTGTCAAATTAAGTTTGACGGAAAAGTGCTCTCTATCTACTGATGATAGTAGGTTTAAGCTTTGTTTGCACATGAGAGCAGCAAAGAGCTGTCTGTGCACATGCAAGTTTACTAACAGCACATGAAGTACATGAAATTCAGTCACAATGATACAAGCAAATGGGTGCCAGTTAATCATACATGATGAAAATAAATCATACAACTATTCTCTCCAGCACAGTTTACGTAACTGTGCTGGAGAGACTAATAGGAGTATTCAATATGGAGCGAAAACGCCGTTTTCACAAGGTTTTTTGCTCGGATGATGTCATTTTCGCCGGTTTTACTTTTACACCGTATTCAATTTGAAAACTTTTCACCGGTGCGAAAAGTATATTGCATTTAACCCTACGAAAAAGTATCACCAAGGAATGGGTCGCGAAAAAAACTGCAGAATTGGGGTTTTGGGGTGCAACATTTTGGAAACCACCCTGCAACCTTCAGACAGTCCCCCAAAGGTAAACTGTGTAAAATTTTTTTTTGAAGAATACCTCAGAGGACCCCAAAAAAAGCACTTTCATTTTGGGGGCGAAAAAAAAAATTGGGGAGTACAAATGTAAAAACTAGCGAACTACAATCTAGGGGGGTTCCCAAGTATGCCCCAGGTGTTTTTTTCATTGCAGGTGTTAGCGGCAGGTGGTTTTTTCACGTTTTTAAAACCTCACTTTAGCAACTTTTAAATATGCTTACCCCCATTTTCAAGTACCCAAAATTAGCTGGGACTACTTATTTTCTGCAAAAAAAACTTCTAAATACTATTCTTCACCACCTTCCCAAATGCCCAAAATAGCAGCAATCAAGCCCGTTTAAAGACCCCAAAAATCTTCAGCAGGGCTGATCGGGGGTATCCAGAGTGATCCCCCATGTCAGAGCATCTTTTTGGGGGTGTTACGGTTATTTCCCCAAAAATCAGCGAAGTTTTAGCTGATTGCACATTCGCCGGGTGCCGTTTTCGACGACTTCATATCGAATACGGGTATAATCGGGCGCGCACAATATATTTTCCCCGGCAAAAGCTCCGATGTGCGGTGAAAACTTCGACCAGCATAGACGGCGAAGTTTACGTTTCATATTGAATACCCCTGTAAGGGGTAAATTTACTAAAGTGAGAGTTTTTAGATGTGGAGATGTTGCCCATAGCCAGGGCTGGCTCCAGGGTTCTGAGCACCCTGTGCCGGCTCTTGAGAGAGCGCCCTAACCTCTCGCACTGCAAATTTGGGGGCGTGGCCTAATTACCATAGACCACGCCCCTGTGTGACATTATTTTGAGGCGTGCCCGCATGGCGCGCCTCCAAATAACGTCAGGCTGGAGGTAAAGCCCAGCACTCTGTCACTGGCTGGTCTTCTCCCAGTCCTCTTCCGTCAGTGGATGGTTGCTGCGCGCATGCGCACGGCATCCATTCACTCTCCGGGGGTCCGGCACCATGCACAGCTGCAGCGGTGGGGGTCCCCAGGCTCCCGATTTGTACTGTCCCGCTGAAATCGGGATGCTGGGGAGGGGTGCCGCCCTCTATGGGTGGCGTCACTGTGCGACTGCACTGCTCGAACACCCCTAGAGCCGGCCCTGCCCATAGCAACCAATCAGATTCTAGCTATTATCTTCTAGAAGGTGCTAGTTAAATGTGAAGTAGAATCTGATTGGTTGCTAAGGGCAACATCTCCACTTCTAAAAACTCTCACTTTAGTAAATGTACCCCTAATACTTAGCATCAGAGCTGACACCAGTACGAGATTACTGGTGTCAGCTCTAGATCTCTCCCCAGGCAGTTTTCCACACAACTTCCACCACCTGCATTTTTCTTTAAATTTCCGATATCGGGCTCTTCAGCCATAAAAATTGAAGCTCCACACACCCTGAACTTTGAGCTGACACTCCTACCTACCAATGCACCTGTCAATGCTCTCCTTGTTGTAGTTCTCACCTCTGGCATTGCTTTGATTGTAACATCAAAATAGGTTCTCAACAAAGCAGACTCACTGCAAAGCAGGGATACAGGTGTTTGTTACTGTTAGCTCTGCACTTTTTTTTTTTAAGAACTTTGTGTTGAAGATCATGTTTGGAAGCTCCTATCCTTTACACTCCATGCTGCCACTGCTGGCTATGCTGGTTGTGTCCGGACTTCGGTTGCTAGTTGCTAGGGTAGGTTGAAGCACAGCTCACATATCTGTTGTGCTGTTATCAGTAACTTTGTCAAATATTTTTAACCATTCATATTTACAATGTTTTCATTTAATATAGTTTTTATAAAAAAAAACATTTCTTTGTACTTTTACAATAATTTATATAATATTAAAAACTATTTTTAGCACTCTATATTTATATTAGTAGAAAGTGCCTTCTGCCTTATCATTCACATGTTTCATTGGATAGAGTATACTAATATGTGTAAAAAAGATTTGATTGACACTATTTAAAAAATATTTGAAAGATTTGCATGCAGAATTTGGAGCTGATGAGACACCTATTAGTTCTGATCTGCAAGGCCCTGGAGTATTTCACCAGTATGGGTGAAAAGACATTGGGGAGGATGTTTCAATGTCTGTCACTTAGGTGTCCCCTCACCTCGCACTATCTGCTAAATTGTGTACAGGAAATTTTATCTATTGTGCTTTGGCCCATATCATAAAATACAAGATGATTTGCACATTAGAGCATTGGGCCTGATTCAGACCCGGTCGCAAGCGCTGAGTGCTTGCAACCGGGTCGATGGTGGCCCAGAGTGCATGCGCACAATGGAGCCAGCTCCGTCGTGCGCTTGCACGAGACCCGGATAGCGACGGGCAATCCGTCGCTCCGGGTCTCATACCAAAGGGGGCATGCTGTCGATGTTGAGTGACAGCACGCCCCCTTTGGTGGGCAGGCCCGTTTGGGGCCGGCCCCACTGACATCACAAGTGATGTCAGTAGGAGAGCTTTCGGCTCTGTTTGAGCCGAAAGCTCTCTGGGGCTTGCGGCAATGAGACCCTACCACAAGGGTCTCATCGCAAGCCAGATGGTCGTGATGGTTTTGACCATTGCAACCATTTTCCTGGCCGCTCGCTATAGCTGTGGGTGGTCACCCATGGGAACGCCTCCGTCTGGCAGGCACGCCCCCGGCACGCCCACCAAAGGGGGCGTGCTGTCAATCAACATCGACAGCACGCCCCCTTTGGTGCGAGACCCGGAGCGATGGTGAGCCCGTCGCTCGCCGGGTGTCACGCATGCGCACGATGGAGCTCCCTCCGTCGTGCGCATGCGCAGTGGGGAACATCGACCCGCTTGCGAGCGTCCTGCCGCTCGTGAGCGGGTCTGAATGACCCCCATAATGTGAACTGGGATGGGAACACTACACTGTGCCAAAATGTGAACTGGCCGGGACCACTACCATGGGCATATTGTGAGCTGGAGGCACTATAGCGTGCCACATTTATGTCTGGTGCATTATACTTATTAATAATAATCACCAGCATAAAATTTTGACAATTTTATTGATAGGGGCCCCACGAGTTAGTTGCCCTGTGGTCCCCACAAAGCTTAATCTGGCGCCGGCTGACACTCTAGTATGGTAGGACTATGGGCCTGATTCAGCATGCAGCACAATTGCAACTGCCCACATAGATTGGCTGATTGTTACGCACTGCGCATGCATATGCAACACACTGTGCGTACGCGGCTATTGCACTGTGATTGCGGATGCACTGAGGAATCCATTGCAGAGTGAGTGACAGGCATTTGGGGGTGGTGACGGGGGAGTGGTTACAGAAACGCAGGTGTGTCTGTCCGTTTGAACGCCATTGTATGGGCGTGCATAAATTAGCCACTGCGATTGCCTATGCAGCCTGAGTACTCACTGCATGCAACGAGACTTGCAAATTCTGAGACAGGTCAGACCTGCTGTTATTGTGCATGATGGGCTGATGTTCTCCAATGTAACAGATGTATATGCAGGACTGCGAGGTATTACAGATGTGAGAAGAAGTGGGCGTCTCTATGCTGGCTGAGCTGTGGCAGACATATTTGTGCAGATTCATTGCATACAAATTACGCAAATGCGATTCGTGCTGAATCAGGCCCTCTGCCTTTTACTCTCTCACTTAACTTTTCTATACAGTTGTGACCACATTAAAACACTTTTTTTTAAATCAAGTATTTTTTATTGAGTTTTCTTTTACAAGAAATAAAACAAATGGCAAAACCATCCTCAAGTGCTTTGGTTCTTTTTGGTTTGGGATTTCTTTAAAAATGTATAAAAACAGCTAAAATCATGTAACTTGAACCTGATTGTTCCTATAGTATTATTAACATCAATAACATTTATTTCCAGGCAATTTAGACTGGAAATTTGACAACGCAGCACTTGAAATCACGAGGGGGGGAATTAAATGCAATACAAAACACGTGAGATCCAGTTTTTAATTCCGAACTCCAAACTGTGAGAAGAGTTGGGTCTCGATTCTACTCGGAACCCCAACGTGATTCTGAACTGAGACCTGGTTCGACTCAGAACCCCAAAGTTCGAGTGTGTTCGGTTTTCTCAAAAACTGAGCTGCTCATCTCTACTAATTAGTGCAAAACCATGTACACACTTCAAGGAACTGGCTTCACTTCATTTTGTTCCAAGGAACTTTACCAGCTGTGGTTTAAAACCCCTTCTGCATTCATAACCAACCTTTTGAACTCAGGGACATAAATATTCTGCAAAATATTGGAAACCTGGATACATGCTTGCACATCAGTGAGTGTGGTTCACTCAGAATTTCCTGAACAGGGTACTCTGATATCTAGGGGCCTATTTTTCATCACTTAATTTATACAAAAGCAGGTGAAAAACAAAATTTTCACCCAATTTTGTATAATTTAAGTGTCAGCCCCATTCATTATTAATGTAACACAGGAGATATCACAGATATCTCCTGGTTACAATTGTGCCTCGATAATTTCCACAGTCCCCATACTTTAGTATGGGGATGTGGAAATTGTGTAATTCATCAAGTTCCAAAAAAGCAAGCTGTTTTTCGAAAGTGAATATTTTGTAAGGAAGGAATGATTAATTAGATTTTTTTTTACAATTACTTTGCTTACAATTGAAAACTAAATTATCTCAAGTGAAAGCTATTTCATGATGAATAGGCCCCCTAATCTAAAAATGATAACTGGAAGCTTATCATAGCTTTGGGACCCTGAGCCACATTCTCAGTTGTGATTCACCAAAGGCATTATATCAGGGTTGCCTACCGTCCCGATTCAGGCGGGAGCCTCCAGATAAACGGGTGCAGCTCCCGCCCCCCCCGGAGAGACAGGCAAGCCTCCCGCCTGCCGCCGATCCCCCGTCCCCCACCCGCCAATACCTGTTAAACCTCCGCAGCAGGGGGGACGCTGATGCGATTCACGCTGAATCGCGTCATTTTTGGCCCCCGCCCCCTGCTTCACAATGCCTGTTTTTTCGGCATTGTGTGGCGGGGGCGGGGCCAAAATGACACGATCGCGTGGCCCCGCCCCCTGCCACACCCGCAAAATGACCTCAGCCCATCCAGCCACGCCCCCTGTTCTTCCGATCTGGCTGCTCCCTCCCGGAAGAAGCAGCCAGATAGTCGGCAAGTATGCATTACATTCACTTACCTACACCACAAGAGGCATTACATAGGGCACAGATACTTATATTGTATATATTGTATATATTGTATTATATATGTTTAAAAGTCTGGGTTCTATGACCAGTTTATAGAATTCAAGTTCTGTTCCAATTCATTTTAGATTTCCTTGACTTTATCAGGTATAAAAAGAAATGGTGTACTTCTCAGATCATTTATTTTTCATTTTAAGATATATAGCGTAGCATTTTTCAAATTTTTCATGAGTTGAATTAAAGTTTTAGCATGCAGTAGACAATGGATAATCCCAGTTGTACAGCCCTGACCATGGATAAACAACAAATTACATTAATGTTTATATAAAATAGTTCTGAAACTAAACAAAGTTATGACAATGAGGAAATCTAGTTTAGACAGTTTCCCCAGTTGTTATATTTACTTTACTCTACTACAAAGAATAGAAAACTACCTTGGAGCCTGTGATTTGCAATCGCTGTAAGAGTTGTCTGCATGTGTCAGTATCTCAGATTACCATATGGAAGCTGTACCATTGTGCAACGAACGCCAAAGTGACTGCAACCTGATAACCAGGGGAAATCTCACAATGCAATGTGCTCCCTGGCCACCACCGCAATACTGGCCTGAACATGCACAGTCAATACAGTGTTTCCTTTAACTTATTCCCGATGACTGTAGCCAAGGACATTTTAATCAGTAGGCTGCTTTTAATAAAGATTATATGTAATGTTGTCCTAGGTCCCATCCACCTCTGCTCTATTAAATAACAATACACTCAGATTACACATAATGAATCTTCCTTACCATAATTAGATTAAACAAAACAAATCCTAAACATAAAAACATGGTATGGAGTGTGCCAGTGATACTGGCTGCAGTGATACTGCCCTCTACTGTTTTTTTTCATGATGTTACTTTTAAGATGGCCGTACACAAAACCAACTGTCATCCAACCATCCAATATAGAAGTAGTGGCTTTGTTTCCCTCTATGGCCCTATCTGTGTGGAGTTTGTATGTTCTCCCTGTGCTTGCACTCCAAAAATATACCGGTAGGTTAACAAAAAATGAACCCTAGTGTGTATGTGTGTGCATATGGTAGGGAAAATAGATTGCAAGCTCCCCTGGGGCAGGTACTGATGTGACTGGACAAATATTCTCTGTAAGACGCTGTAGAATATGAATGCGCCATATAAATAACCGGTAATAAATAAATAATAATATATGCCTCTCATGGATTATACATTGTGTAAAAAGATACAAATGTAAGAATAAATGCAACTTCTCAAGTTTTTCTTTTTTTTTTAGCAACTCTGTTGAAGGATGACTTCAATATTTGTATTTCATTACACAAATGTCCAGCGTATAATGCCAGGCAAAGGAATTGCTGGGAAAGATTAAACATGCATAATCTGTGTCAAGCATTAAACATAGGTCTGTGGGCACTATGTAATTATACTAGCCCCATGTCCTCTATAAAATACAGTGTGCAACATAACCAACACATTTAACTTTTTCCCTGTGACTTAGTCCAGTAGCCAATGAAAGTCACTGGAAGTTTGCTGGCTATGGGAGTGGTCCAGAGTTGGACACAAGTTGGCCGTAAGTGTGGCAGTACTGCATGCATGGAAATAAATGTATGCATGGATCTATGCAGCCATATCTCCGCCACTCAGCCATAATTGAGATGCGACTAAGATGTGCAAGACTCTGAATTGTCCACACATAAGTCACCCATTGTTTGAATATTACATTATGCTAATTAACTAGCTTAACTACTAACTAGAAATAACCACTCAGACAACTATGTGGAATTAAAAGAGGACACAGCTGAAATGTATTGATCAAATTGTAGTTAGAAAGATGGTTGCAGTAAAGGCCCCCATACATCAGAGATTGATTGCAGCAATCATGCAATTTGCAATCGATTGTGTATAAAAATCTTTCCCTTTTTCAATCGATTGCAGACTGCAGAATTGCCACAATCCATTTAAAAAGGGAAAGATTTTTATACACAATCGATTACAAATTGCACGATTGCTGCAATCAATCTCTGATGTATGGGGGCCTTAAGAAAGCAGTGCTCCAAGGCCACAGGCAGATCCCCGCCCAGTGCAAACTGGCCTGAGGCAGAACCATTCTCCCTTAATAGGCACAGCCTTGACCCCTCCCTAAGATGAAGGCCAGGTCCCCTCCTAAGGAGAATAACCAATAATAGGCCGCCTAGGAGCACTGCTTCCCGCCAGGCTGCACCTCTACCTGTTGGAAGGAAAAACATGAAAATTGCACAGTCTAACAAAAATAAACAAGAATTGCATACAAAACAGCTTAGTCGGGTGGGTCGGTGGGTGGGGTTCCAAAACTGGAAAAGAGGAAGATAGCTCCTCTTCCAGGCTGTTTTATAAGAATAGTAGGGGCCTTGCCCCTTATTAAACTGCCATAGGCTATTATTTTTGATGGACACAATCCTGGCTACGCCTCCTCCTCTCCTTTAATCCCTAGTGAACTAGCAAGATTCCATCACTAAACAGAGTGCTTATCTTTTCTCAAACTTATTCAAGTATTCGGATCTATTAAGTCACCTATTGTTTGAATCTTACATTATCCTAATTACCTAGCTTAACTACTAACTAGAAATAACCACTCGGACAACTTTCTGGAATTAAAAGAGGGCACAGCCCAAATGTATTGATCACATTGTAGTTAGAAAGATGGTGGCAGTAAGAAAGCAGTGCTCCGAGGCCACAGCCCAACAAATATATTTGACTAAATAAGAAGCAGATACCCACTCAGCGCAACTGGCCTGAGGCAGGACCATTCTCCTTTAATTAGCATAATTAGAACAGCCTTGACCCCTCCCTATGATGAAGGCCAAGTCCCCCCCTAAGCAGAATGACCAACTTGCCGCTATCAAAAGGAAAATGCTACCAGGGCACTCTTATGCTATAATAGGCTGTCTTGGAGAACTGCTTTCCACCAAAGATCGGCTCAAAAAGCCGAGCCCCGCCACCCATCAGGAAATAGTCGCACTTCAAAAAACTGCAAAGGTTTCCAATAGATCACTCTAGACCTGCACCCGTGAGGTGTACCCCATCGGGCCCACAAAAACTCCCTTTCTCATAATGCAATCAAAGGTGCCGTATAACATGTCCTCCCATTAGTGACCGTAATGGAGATCACAGTGTTGACCGTCTTACGAACCCAGTTTAAAGCAGCGCCACTTTGTGAGCTTCTCCAAAACCACCAAGGCACTATTTCCGACAGACTAGCCATACTTCTGGCCATCTCTTGTAGACTATTTGCAGGTCCCACCTAATAGCAATCATAAGTTCAATGCCTTTGCAAGTACCCAGATCAGTGCACCCCAAATGTATGACTAACCAGTCGGGGGTCCCAAATCTATCTTCTACTGTCCATAAAGCCTCTACTGTATGAAGGCCACCCCAGTGCAAGCCCCTAAACCTGAACCACCGAATATTGTTAGTACCGAACAATTTTTGGGGCCTGAAACGCTAAATGATACTTATTAGACCAATAGATAAATAGATAAATGAGTGTCTCGCAAACCACACCCGACAGTTAGCATTCCTGGAAACACTTGCAAAAAGTGGTAAATCACACCATAATTGGCTTTATGATTTATTTGAACAGCCTAGCCAAGGGAAGGAAAACAATAGTTGGGTGATCCAGATGAAGGTGAAAAATATAAAACCTCTGTGAGGGCAAAACTGAAAAGCCCTTCAACCTCCAAAGTGGCAGTAGGCATAAGGCCATTGGGTTTCCCAACAAACTTGCAAGATATGTATCGTATCCCCTCGCAAATAATTCTAGTAGGCTGATGACTTCCATCTACCTAATTGTTTTAAAGCATCAATGGAAGCACCTGCAGCTGCCATGCAGGTTGCTGCCCCAATCCCGAGAAATGGGTGCCAAACTGATCTACATGCAAATCTAAAGCAATCAAACAGTTGTGTAAAGTGAAACCTGAACACTGGTGTCTGATTGGCGTGTATGAGCCATTGTGCGCTGCTTGGGGGATGTACCCTATTAAACTCACGGTTTGATGAAAGGGTCTGTGTAACCTGGGCTAGAGATCCCTCGCCCCTTAGCTAGCGATCAGTTTTTTAATCTATGTATATGACACAAATTCAGGTTAGACTTAAAAACTACATTCTTAAACAACAAACCCGACGATGTCGAACTCTTATTAGTTGATCACAACTAGCTAAGTTTTAAATGCCCTGAAATAAGCTAAAATGCTAAACTAAAGAGCATTGCCTCGTAAACATCCGATGCGATCTCTGATACTGCAACTATCAGCTCCCTTAAAATTGATGGATCATTAGGTCTTCACAAATTCACCTAGAATGAGGTGTTCCTACTCTAATCTCTCATTACTTTAGCTAATAAAACCATTTGGTCGTGTCTGACATACCAGGAAACTTTGAGAAAAAAAACATGCTGAACCGAGCTGCCAACATAGCCACTCTGGAACGACTTCGCTCATGCCATATACAAATTAATCTAACATGTAGGCATGGAATGACGTACCTCCCTAGCTCTTGTAAGCTAAGAAGCCTTGCTAATCATTAAAAGCCGTCAACTAAATCCTCAGCGTACATTGATCCAATTAAATCAAAACAAGCCGCTCAAATGCCGGCGCGACAGTCAGCCAATATGAACAGGACAGGGTAAGCCGTGTATATCAGCAAAAAGGGGGGGCCAGCACCCAAGACCCATCCCATTGACAATGAAACAAGGACATCTGCTATCCCGTTCTCTACACCTGGAACGTGACATGCCCTAAACTCTATGCTCTTCTGTAAACACACAAAAGGGGTTCAAATGCCTCAACAAATGCAAGGTCGGAGGGGGCTCAGCCCTTAAATATTGATAGCATGAACTACACCTAAATTATCGCGGCAGAACACAATCCTCCTGTTATTAAGTTTGGTAGCTCAGATCTCAACTGTAACCTTGATTGGACAAAACTCCAAAAGCAGAATGCTGGCAGTTAGATCATGCCGCCACCATGAATCCGGCCAAGGTACCGCGCACATTCGCCCTTCGAGAATGCCCCGAAACCTATGGAACTAGACGCTTCCATAAAAAAAATTGAAGTACGTAATTGTCCACCGGAGCTGGTAGCCAATTCGAACCAATGTGTAGATCATCCCACAAGTCCTGAGATAAGCGGAAAATTGTCAGATTTGGTAATCCTGGCTGTGGCACGTTCCAAACGACGACAAAGTTTCCTGCTCGTGGGTATTACTCTACAATCAAAATTCAAAAGGCCTAATAGCAATTGCAATTGCTTTAGCGACACTTCGCTAATAATTCCTCCAATTTACTAACTTTAATCCAAAGGCAATCGGCAAAGACCTAGCAAAGTGTCTATTTTTATCACCCGCTAGGACAAATGCGTAACAGGGCCCTTGTTCTTGTCGCGGGAAACCGGTGTGCCTAGAATCTATAAAAGAACCTATAATGAAATAAGCAAATCCCCGCAAACTAAACTACTGTCTCGTCCCACAAACAATAAATCCTCCAAATATTGGGCCCCCCCTTAACGTGCATGTGCTTGCATGCACCATTGCAAAAGTGAGCTGAAACAGTCAAAAAAGGAACAGTAAACAGAACAACCCATTGGAAAGCACTTATCTACAGAGTAAGCTTCAGTCATCTAACAACCCAACTACTGGAAAGATCCGGGTTAAAGTGGCATTAATCAAAAAGCGGATTTGATATCCACTTTAGCCAGGAATACTCGCTTGCCAAAACTTTGTACCCTCTGCAGTGCCTACTCGAAGGATTGGTAAACCAGTCGGCAATCTGCTGGATCTAATGCGTCATTGACAAACTTGTCCATCTCCCTCTTAGGTACAAACCCCAAAGGCGAGATGCATAACCCCTTCAAAGGGAAAAACAAGAAAGGGCCACACATTTGTCCCAATCTAACCACCACTACCAATTTACTCCTAACGACTTCCGGGTCATCGCGTATGGTCTGAAGATTCCGTTAGGATATGACACATATATTGTGCATTAAGAGCAAATGAAAACCAAAATAAAAACCCTCAAAGAAAAAGGCCACTTCCTCCAAAAGAGGATAGCAATCAGCACTTCCGCAGTTCGCACACATTAATAGGCGAGGGCACCTTTTTTAATATAATACCCCGCCGCTCCTGAAACCCCAATACGGCTGCATTTTCTGGCCGAATTACCATTACCACACAGCATACAGATATACTTGTACCTACACCCGATTCCCTTGTTGCACTGGGCATTATTGAACGCATAGCATTTACCGCGCCCAGCACTTGAGGTACTGGGACGGGCTGGACAGGGCTGCTTCTGGGATATCGTATAATCCACAGGTATTTTAGACTGCTGAGTGACCTCTGGCCAAACCTCCACGTCTTTGAATCTGAACTGAACCACTGCACATTCATGCAGTCCCCCGGCTGGTTTTCCAACTAAACTTGCCTCGAATACGTACATGCCAGTTAACCAATTCTGTTATGAATGACAGGCTCCTCCCTCACTGCCCCAAAAGGCTTTCGCCTGGTTTAAAGCCTTTTTAGCATCAGCCGCAATGGCGAACATGTCTACAAATTTGCCTTTCTTAGTCCGCCCCCCAATTGTGACCTCAATCCCCTAAGTATAGGTGTGTTCGCATAATGTACCATATCCCTCCCTGCATCTGGGACCCTAGCTACCAATACAGCACTAAGTCTTTTGGGCTTGTATGTTTACCCTTAATTTTTTGCACCAAATGCCTCACGAATTTACAGGGCCTATCGGTGGATCTGGAAGAATCTGCAAAGGAAAGTGGAGAATTGCTGTGCAAAGGGAGCACAACATACTCACCAGATCCTGCAGAGGAAGGCCCAGCCATGGCTGACTGCCTGCTAACACTTGTCCCTCGGTGTGCAGTGCGCCCACCACGACTTGACTCGCCATATGATCAACCCGGACAGCCATAGACACTTCCTGTGGAACCATGGAAGACTCTGAGTTGGCAACTTGAGGACTTGATCGCGATAGTGAACAGTGGTAGCGGGCCCAGGAAGAGGGGGGGCTGAGGGTGTGGAATGGGTGCAAAGGAGGAAGGGATGTGTAACTACGCTGACCTTCAGTGGCAGCTGTAAAGTCTAGTAAAAACCAGGGGCTAATTGCAAAATGGGAACAGGCAGGGGAGGCCATGAAAGATTTCAGGGAGGTGCTAGTAAAATGGGAGGGGGTGGCAAATGATACGGGTGGGTGAGGCTGATGCTGCATGGCTGCTGGGAAATAAGGGGACCAACCAGTGTGCAACAATGGGTAATGGCTGGGAACTGACTGCGTGCGCATATCCTGGCCCATGCAGCTGACCGTTGTCTGCGTCGGCACGGTGGAACTAACTAAAGGTGAGGGGGGCGGGTATTGAGGCCCAGGCAGCCTGCTAAGTGCCCCAGGAATGATAGAGCCCGCAGGAAAAACAGCAGTGCCTGGCACTTTGGTGCCAAATAGTAATGGGGAGATGAAACCATGTGCTTGGCGCGTTGGAAGTGGGTGGGTAAACAGCAGGGGCCATTATGACATTTGTCTTGGTGCTGACTGGGTGCTAAGATGGCCACTGGTCTGGAGAGCGATGCACAGCCTGGTGGGGGGTGCCCGGCCAACTTGCGGAGCCCCCCGTGAGCCAGGCTGTAAGTGAAGGGGGCAACGAAGCGCCAGAGCTCCTGGCACTTGCGCCAGAAGGGAAGGAAGGTGCGGCATCACGGCCTGCCATATGACGCGTGTCGCACCTGGAGGAAGCTGCGACTACCGTGGTAAGGGGTAAATTAAGCAGTGTGGTGGGGGTGGCGAACAGCGGTGATGGAGCATGGTGGAGAAGGGAACATTGATTCTCAGCCCAGACTGGTTCCAAAACTGGAAAAGAGGAAGATGGCTCCTCTTCCAGGCTTTTTATAAGAATAGTAGGGGCCTTGCCCCTTATTCAACTGCCAGAGGCTATTAGTTTTGATGGACACAATCCTGGCTACGCTCCCTCCTCACCATTACCCCTGGTGAACTAGCAATATTCCATCACTGGGGTGCTTATCTATCCTTACACTTATTCAAGTATTCGGATCTATGTAGTGTAGTTGCACGTAGAAGAATCCACTCAGTCACAGAACATGGACAGTG
Source organism: Taudactylus pleione (assembly GCA_031769625.1). Taxonomy (NCBI): domain Eukaryota; kingdom Metazoa; phylum Chordata; class Amphibia; order Anura; family Myobatrachidae; genus Taudactylus; species Taudactylus pleione. Next base: position 2,582,679 of record JAUIMM010000773.1, read on the forward strand.
CTAAAAAACGCGAGATTCATCTGCAAAATTAAGTTGCAGACAACTCCGAATCATGCCCTTCATCTTTATAATCAATAGTTGCAGTTGTTATTTTAAAACCTGCTATCACTGGAGCACTTAAAGTGGCTTAAATTGGTATTTTGGCCACTGTGATGAAACCAACTCAATAACATGCTACTTTATTGATCAGATTACTGGACACATGGTAACAAATATAATAGTGTGAAAAAGTTTATACTATATGGGGAATACATGGGATGTTATTATATATAATATTTGTGCTACAGCTTTACTTGATTTGATCATAATTTGAGCAATAACCAAGTACAGTAGGTAATTTTTTGGAAATGGATATAATAAAATAATTCATTAAGATGGTTTAGAGGTGTGACCTTGTTAGCAAAGAATCTCAGAGAATACCCATAAACACTAGACTTTTAATCCTGCGTGAAAGATGTGAAATGAATTGTTAATGACAAGCAATGAGTTAGCAGTGGTTCAAAACAGAAAGGAAATATAATCATGAAAGATTAAGGGGAAGATTTATCAAACCTTGGTGAGAGAAGAAGTAGAGAAGTTGCCCAAAGCAACCAGTCAGCTTCTAACTAGAGATGAGCGGGCTCGGATTTACTCGGATCTCAAAATGGCATTTTATTGGCTATCAGCTGTCACGTGTTTTGGATAGCTGATAAGATAAATCCTAACTAATCAAAACTTGCGGTAAAATGGTGATAAGAACTGAGTAAATCCGAATGCGCACATCTCTACTTGTAACTGTCATGAAGAGGATTCTCCCTGGCTCTGGGCTTCAACTGCTTTATGCTCTTTAACTGTTTAATCTATAATCATTCCTGTGTTTGTTGTGAGGGAGGTAGCTGGCAAATGGTGCAACATGCCTCCTGCTGGGCAGGTGTAGTTGGACACTTACTGTAGCTCAGCCACTCGCTCGCCACCAATGACACTCCAGTCAACGATCCTGAAACCCAGGTCAGACGCGGACAGTGAGGGTTGATTTGCTGCTTACAGACCCTGGACCCAAAAAAGACATGCTGAACCAATATGACCTCCACTGGCATTCAGTGGATGGACATCGTTGGCACTGTTGGCATCAGACTGGTCACATCTACATGCAAAGCACAATGGTGCAACCTGAATGAAAATGCCTAAACAGTATCAAGCAAAACCTATTTGTTGCATCAGTGCATCTTCATGCCTACACACCTGGAGTGACTCAGAGGAGGCCAGGAGCAACACAGGGGGAGCCTGGAGAGACACAGAGGCCTGGAATGTCACAGTGGAAGCCTAGAGTGATATGGGGGGTGCCAGTCCCTTACTTTACCAGTGGCATTAGGATGCCTAGATACAGTGGCATCCCTCCACTGGATTACACCTGGTGTGCAAGTAAAGTAAAGCATGCTGCTCCACCATGCGTCAGGATAAAGGGGGCATGGCCTTGCGGTAAGGGGCCGTGGCCTCACCACCAAAACTCTGCAGTTTTTGTCTCTCCAGGGTGGTCCTGGACGTGCGGACTGCCCCCGGGGACCAGTGTATTTGCAGTACCGACTCCCTCACTGTGTCAGGAGCCGAGTACTGCACATAATGCTACAATGCAGCACCCGACTCCTGTCACTGAGAGTCAGTACTTTGGGGTCTCCCCTCGGCTGTTGATACACGGGTGTGACCCGCACCCCCCTTATGACACTGCCTAGATACACCCTTTGTCATCGTACACACTCCTGTGACTTTACTGTGTTCCACCTTCACTGCTGCTTTTTGTAGTAGGTTCTCCACAAGGACTTTGCAAAACCTACCTGAATCTGTCCCCAGCAATGCTCTGTTTCCATCTAGTACCTGTCCCGCTACTCACGCTTCATACCAGTGCACCTGCCAGCATACCATTGGTGTAGGAGTTTTGTCTCTGTGTGCTGGTTATGTGGTTGCTGAGGCTAGTGTTGAGTCTGAGGTTTCATTTCCACTTCTGTGCTCTGGGGAGTGGGTCCGGGGTCTGGCTATATGTGTTGGATGCGCAGACATGGTTCCAGTCTATTGTATGTGGGTTCTGAGTTTCTGCTTGAAGGTTCCCAAGCTCCAGGATTCAGATGCTGAGGCTGAGTTCATCACGGCTGGTTCCAGGGTCTCATTCTGGTGTACCCCATTTCCTATTCCAGTCCAGTCTATGGCTTCTAAGGCATTCCATATTCCCTGTGCTGCTCTGGTCCTGGTAAACATAGATAGCAGAGATTACATTAAAGCCCCGAGTTTTGGCTTCACTTCAACTAGACACAAGGGTAACAATATGGATGGCCAAATTCAGACGGCCCTGACAGACAGTTAGAAGCTGATTGGTTGCTTTCGGCAACTTCTTCACTTTATCTTGTAATTGAATGTTTTCTGTAAGCATATTATCTATTGTATTTTACTTTGTTTATCTCTTCTCCACCAACCATCCCTTGTTCCCCTATTTCTGTTTTAAAAGTCACTAAAAATTCAATAAGTTAAAAGAGTAAAACTAAATAATAATGTACGACTCACAAACAGCCCAGCTAAGTGACAGATATTTGGGGAATTTGCTCTAAAATTGGGTCAGTCATATGAAAACAATGCTTAGACAAGAGGTTAAATTTGTATAGCTAGAGTTAGGCAAAGGGGCTCTAATGCCATCTTAGAACACAGTAGCTGCACCTCATGCAATCTGCTCATGCAAAAAAGCACAAAGGAAAATAAATATTTCTGCAGTAAATTTGCCTATTTTTGCCTTTATAATGTAAATAATAATATTATAGTTTCTCACAAAATATAGATAAGTGAACAAAATCTAAAATATCTTGCAAAAATACCTCTAGCTCCAATTTTTTCTAAATAAGAAAAACTCCTTTTACTACATGCTAAACATATAATCATGATTACTATATAAATTGTTTGAAACAACATTTTATTCTTATTCACACCTTGTCATTCGTGCAATGCTCTTGGTGCTGACCTACTTTCTTTCCCTAAGATGCTATTTATAGATGAATGGCTATAAGACTTATTTTGCTAGAGTAATTTACCACCTATAGCTCACTATATGGTAGACCTATTAATGAGCATTCTATAGAAAATCACTAAAATTAGTTGTTCCAAGCCAGAATTTCCTGACCACCTATATGAAACCACAGTATGTTCACCGTGGATATTGGCTAATTATAGTTGATGTGTTGTGTAATATTTTAATATCGACCTCAAAAATGTTACATTTGGAATGCTCGTCAAATAAATTGAACATTACTAAGTATTGCAGAATAATGGATGGATGCTGAAAGTGCTGTTGGAGATTGCATATAAGCAGCAGCACTATTAAAAATGGTAATAACCTAAAAAGGGATTCTGTGAAGCAGTTGAATTTGGAATACTTCAATCAAGGGGACCATAAAGATGCAAACTATCACCAATTCAAAACCTCAGTATCACAGCCTAGATGAGTTTTATTAATCCCTCTTCACTGCAAATAGAATTTGGAGGTCAGCCAGGGTTGAAACACACACTCACAATTTCCACTTCCACATAGCTTCCTGATTCTTAGTTCTGCGGAAATTCATACCTAGTTGCATTGGGTTATGAAACCTGGACACACATATATAATAAAATGCAAGCACCAAATATTGATCCCTATGGCAGGCAAAACCAATCGTACAAGTGCTAGGTTTCTCTGTAATCCCCTCCAGACACTCATTTATTGCCGCAAGCAACAATGGCAGGTGCGCGCAGAATTAGTTAACCAATGTTTTGCTACAGAGAGCATCTTTCCCACCCATGGCACAAATCTGTCCCAATCTGGTCCACAGGGCCAAGCCTTCTAAATGAGATTATCTTGTCTAATTCAGAGCAGTTGGGAGATAACCATTTCTCACATACCACTCATTTTGAAAGCTTTCCAAAATGGAAGACAATGAGGTGGAAAAGCCTATGATTACTTCAAACATGAAACTTTTTCCTATTTTCTCTTTCCTTCTATGAACAATCCAATTTCAACCTCAAATGTCATAAAATAGGAAGTTTTGGGGCATGAACTGGACGGTGGCAAAGGAAGCGCACTTTACCAACCTTACTTGAGGAAGTGTCATGGGAATGTAATGGACAGGGGCACCGAGATGGGGGATGGGTACTAATTACCCAGGCCCGTGCTTGTTGGAGGGTCCCGGCGGGGACCCAGGTCCGATAGCGCCCCTCTTCCTACATACCAGGCAGCAGCCCAGCATGCACTGCTGTGTGGGAGACCAGAGAGACTGCTGCTGCTCTGCAGCTGCAGTCTCCTCTGACTGTGGGGGGGAGCAATCACACTGATCACACCCCCCCTGAAATTCACCAAGCTGAGGGGCTCACAGCACCCCTCTTTCCCAGTGCATGGGGGTTTTAATTTTTACTTTTTCTAAGGAAGCATGGCCACTACTCCCACAATTAGGCCACGCCCCCTGATAGTTATGGGGCCTGGGCAAACTGTTTACGTCCCTGGTAATGAGAGTGTCGTGGGCATGTATCAAACGCTCTGTGTGATTATGAGGAAGGGAAGTCTTTTTCTGACAGGTCTCTTACACCTGGCATAGTGCCGACAGTTGTCCTGATACCTTTTTTGATATTATATGCTCTTAGAAGCAGCCTTCCTGCTCCTTTTGTATCTTCTGTTGTGCAATTATTATAATGCCCTGGATGTACTACTTACAGTATATGCTATAGTGCTGCAGGTGATATTGGCTTTTTTACTAAAACACAGTAAAAATATATTCGCTCAAGGCAACAGTAGGAAAACAAAACAACATTGCGTGACCAAAATTCCAAAACAAAAAGAGCATTAAAGTATCTACAATGTGAAGTGTATCCAGGTTGTTTGTAAAGGGAAACTAATGTATAAAGTTACATTCCTACCATTAATATGCTTAGTTCCTATAGCATTGCTTAACATTACACAGCTTTCTTAGATCTGTCAGTCTCCCAAGTACACCAGAAAAGTCCAATGTCATTCCAAAGTGTGGAGACTTAGAGTCGGGGGTGAGTGGACGTGCCAGCTGTATCAGAGACAGCATATGGATGTCACAAGAAAGAGGATTTGGGCATGTCCAGGGGTTCTGAGAGGAAGGGCCATAACTAGGGTGGCGCAACATGTGCCATGGCACTGGGCACCACAGGGCAGGGGGAACTGTTCGGGCCTTTCAATTTTCTGTTTATAATCATCCTCACTTGTATATTCCTTTTCTTTTATCCCCGGTATCTCCTGGATGCCCCTATCTGATCCCTGGCAGACTCCCCCTATGTCTGCCCCCTCCCCCTTAAGCACCTTTAGTCACATCCTATTTTATTTAACACACACATTTCAAAATAATGTCATACCTGGGACTCAAACCTATCACCTCTCACATGGCAGTCAGACACCTTGCACATGGAGTTATCTGTCCTACAATTTCTGATGCAACCCTGAACATAGACACCGATTCCTAACCTCAAGTACCTTTGCCGGTAAGTTATGCAGCCATTGCAGTGTACTCCTTTTCCCCTCCTCAGGGCTTCTGGCCTTGAGCTGCTATCCTACACCTTCACTACCCAAACTTGCACAGCAAAATAGGTACTTACCGCCCACTCTTTTATCATTCTGCTTATCCGGATTAAGTTGTTTGTGTGGGAGGAGGCAGGACTGCCTGTATCCTGTTAGTTATAGTACCCAGAGATCGTATTGTATTTTAATTTGTGCACCACTGCACCTTCCTTTGTAAGCCTACAGAATAAATATGTTACTGTATAAACCATCAGTACGGAAAGTTGTCATAATCCCGAATATCAGGATGCCTGTGGTCAGAATACCGCATCAGAATCCCACACCAGTCAGAATCCCAGCGTCAGCATCCTGATGGTAAGTAGTGAGTTTAGGGGGAGGATTAGGGTTAGGGGTTAGAGTTAATTACTATGGGGAGGGTTAGGTTTAGGCTACTGGGGGAGGTTAGGTTTAGGCAGCAGGTAGGGAAGGTTGGGGTTAGGGGAGGGTTAGGACACTTACCAACAGGTGTCGGTATCCCAACCCCGTCGGGATGCCGGCATTGGGATTCTGACAGCAGGGATCCCAAGCACCAGCATCCGTACCCAATCCCATCGGTACTAGTCTGCATCATTGGAGGAGAAGCAACCTTCACCTATTGTGGAGGAAGATACCTTTATACATTTATGCACACCACTCTACCGTGAGTACTGATATGCTCACTTCATAAAAGAAATATAATGAGATGTTAAAGATACCTTTTTATGCCTAAAAGTGACTTAACCTTAATGAATTGTTGGTATGCTACCCTAATACCACTAGGGGGAATTTATCTGTGCAAAAGAAACCTTTGTATTAGGATACCTCCCTTTTCACTTAGTAAGTGGGGTATATGTAATTTTCCAAGCATTTATTGAGAAAGGAAGTTCTCTAACCACTAGTGATGGCATCGCACACACCCAAATAGTGAAGACATTTTACCAAAAGGATTGCTTACCACTCATCATATACATCGTACTTCACATTATATTTTAATTTTTCCTCACCTTTTTTCAACAACTCTATGTCATCCACACATGTTACTCTTTCGCTGAAGAAATATTGGGAAAAAAAAACGTCAGATTGGAGGAAAATTGAACGTCTTCTCAAGGGATGCATTATTCATTTTTTGTTGTATATTTGTTGTATTTAGAGACAGGTGAAAAATGTCTAATGAGTTGCTATACTAAGTGGGAACTGCAACCCACTAAAACAAGTAACAGATATAAAAGAAAAAGGTAGCACTGATAGACAAATATAGACAATTTATTACAACACAATGTGCAATAAAACAAATAAAACAAATAGAATCTAATGTTGCAATGCAATAATCTGTAACAATGTAGTTATAAAAGAAAAGCTGCTTATGCACAGCACAGTGGAGCTAATGTGGATGCTGCTGGAGTATAAAAGTAATTGAGGGTACCATGGAATAATACTCCAGGACTTGAGTCCCAGTTTCTTCAGAAGAATCTGGGAGTTGAGTCCTGGAGAAATGCATTAAGGCTTAAGGGCTATCTGTTTTTATGCTGCTACTTTGGGACAGACTTACACTGAAGTGATCTCCTCCTTTTGTTCTGGAAACTATCCATATCCCTGGGAGCTGCTCACGTCACATCTATTTGGAAACAAAGTAACAATGGCGACTGGCCATTCAGGCACTGACACAGACGCAGGGTGTCTTCCGACTTAATCCGGGAGCCTCAAATGGAGACTGTGTAACAAGAAGCCGACCAAGGCTGAGGTGAGCCACAGGACCAGACGGGTATTATTTGAAGGCACCCTCAATTACTTTTATACTCCGGCAGCATCTACATTAACTCCACTGTGCTGTGCATGCAACTTGTTATAGAGACTTTATTCTCAAAGCATCATTCTATATATTGGATTTGACATTTCAAACATTTGCTATTAGGTGAGATCCCATATTAACAGGAATTCATTTTCTATTTCCATATACCATGTGGAAAGATATACCTCAGAAGTGATACATTGGGGATATTATTGATACCATTCTGTCAGTATAAGCAGCTTGTTTTTTTTAACTACATTGTTATTGCATTGCAACATTATAATCTATTTGTTTTATTGCACATTGTGTTGTAATAAATTGTCTATATTTGTCTATCAGTGCTACCTTTTACTTTTATATCTGATATTTGTTGTATTTTGGGAGAGTTAAGTTTAGGGCACCCAGGGGGGGGACTTAGGGTTAGGCACATCCCCGGGAGGGTTAGGGTTAGGCTAGGGGAAGGGGAGGTTAGGGTTAGGCACCCCCGGGGGAGGTTAGGGTTAGGCACCCCCCGGGGGACTTAGGTTTAGGCAGCGGGGAAGGGGGGGTTAGGGTTAGGCACTTAGAGGGGGAATTAGGGTTAGGCACTTTGGGGGGAGGTTAGGGTTAGGCACCCCTAATGAGGGTTAGGGGGTTAGGTTAGGTTAGTTTATACTTACCTTAGGGACGATCAGGATTTCCAGCGCTGTCAGGCTTCCGCTGCCGGGCTCTGCTGATCTGTCGGGCTGCCACTGCCAGGAACCGAACTGCCCGCCATGCGGAAGCTGAGATTCCATACCGATTCCATTCAGACAACATGGATCCACATCTCTCCAGAGGTCTTCCATCCACTTGTGGAATGGATCCCACATCAAGTTACTGTACTTCACTGGACTAGAGTGGGTCCTACAGTACATGGTACTATGCATCTGTCCCATGACTTTTGGCACTTCAGTGTATAGTCTTTTGTAGATTTTTTCAGCAAAACCTAGTTTCTTTCAGGCATGCAAGCATAGATTAATATGGGTGCATTTAGCAAGTATTAATTGGTTAATACACAGTCTATATTTTCCATAATTTAACATAAAAAGCATGCATATGTTTGTTGATATGTATGTGCTATTTGGCAGCGGTATGCAGAGTTAAATGGCAAAACCATCAAAATTCCAGATACTTTAAACAGTCCAGGTGTGTATCTAGGCGTCAGGTTGATTGAATTGTAGTTGTAGTTACTGGTACAGCCATACTCACCGTTACACACTTGCGGAGCTTGAGCGGAACATACAGAGCACCAGCTGGTGATTATGGAGGTAGCCGTGCAGGTATACGCAGGATACTCAGGTCATATATATATATATATATAGGACAATGTGGCAGGGTCTCCTGAGCTAAGTGGAATATGTCCATGTCCCACTCTGGTGCTAATACACAGTGACAAGATGACGCTGCATGAGCATTAAGACCAAACGCATCCATGTTGATATAGTAAAATGCTTTAGGAGTATTTATAGAGTTAGCGCAGTAGCGCACTCCATATTTCAGCAATGTTTGTATGTAGGCTTCACGCTATTACACATATGGACTGTGCAAATATTACTCTTAGTTGTTCAGCAGTTGTGTGTTTTGTTGTTACAGAATGTGGCAATGTTTATGATGTTTGCATATTTGTCTTCGAACAGTAGGCTCCAACAGTTTACCCCAGAGGCCCTGGCTTCAGTTTGGTTTCATTTTGTAGTGTTATCATCTCGCTTTCTATTGAAAAAGTGTTTACATGAAAAAATATGACATTTTCTATGAATTGTCATCGATTTCAGTCAAAGGGAAAGCAGAAAATGTTGCTACAGGATCAAGTTCTGCACATTCCTGGAAATGAATGCCGAAGTCTGATGATGTTCTGCATCTGTTAAGTATATCTGCCAATGTCAAGCTGTGTATAAAATTTCTTCTAACGGTTTAGCTTTGACATCGGATTTGTTAAGTCTTGCAGTTTGTTCAGCTGCAGATGCAAATGTGAAACTTTCCGTTTTCTTTGAAATATTACAGAGCTATTCATTTCAACATTTATTTTTTTTAAATGTAAATTGTTCAGTCAATAAATCTGTAAAGTTAATTAAAAAATAAGTTGTATTGCTTGTGTTATGCTGGGTACACACTGAACAGCTATATCTGCAGATCGAGTGACCGCTTATACAGTATATCTGTAGATGATGGCTGTTCCTACACACTGAATAGCCATCATCTTCCATGCAGCCACGGGCCCTGCTGGCCAGGGGGTGGGTCTGGGGTGTGACCGCCGCCCTCTTCGCAGCTGCCGCTGTGTATGGGCTGCTTGTACACACTTGCCAATGGACAGATATGTCTGCAGATATATCTGACCATCGGCTGTGCAGAACAGCCAATGTGATATGTCGGTGTAAACAGACCACATGCTGATACGCTGTAAAAAAAAAATTTGTAAAAAAAAGATGTCAGCTGACCGGAGCCGCGGAGGACATCACCAGAGCACTGATCACTGCAGGTAAGTGTAATTAAGGGAGAAGGGGTTGTGGTGGGGGGGTCACGGGGTGGGGCTTAGTGCTGGTCGGTCAGCGCATGCGTCGGCACTTGTCGCTGTATTTTTTGCGATAAGTTTCATCGGGACAGAGCTTTCTTGCAAACTCTGTCCCTACAAGGGATTTTTACTAAATCCCTATGATATTGCCTGAATTCGCAATGCAAATTCAGTCGGTAATATCACACTACAATCTGCATTCAAAATGCGGATTGTTGTAAATAGAGCCCTAAGAAAGTCAAGGCAGCCAATCAATGTGGCTATTGTCCATATGCTTCATTATGTTGCAAACATGCAAGCAGCCCACCTCTCCATGAGGGAGCTCATGGTGCAAGTGATGGACAGGGAACAGGCTATGTCTATGTCATACCTCAGTAATCTGCAAAAAAAAATGTATCTTATAGAGTTGTGCACAATTAGAATCCTTGATAGAGGCAGCCCATATGATGCATTTTTTGTGTGTTGCCAGTTGTAAACATAGTTAAAAATTCTGGAGTAGTAATGGCAGTAGGAGCAAGAATAATGTCAGGCATGTGCAGCAGTAGCCACACCCCAAGCATCTGTGGTCAAACTTCCCTCTTATCAGAAAGATTTCACCCAGATTATTGAAGAGATTAAGAAGATTCCCTGGAATTAGAAATATTGGTTCTGCACTTCAGATTTAGCCTCCTTGTATACTTCCATCCATCACCATCATGATCTAAAAGCGGTTGACCCTTATTTACATCTGGAGAATCAATTAGAAGAAGCTCAGATTGATTTTATCCTAAACATCATTAATTTAATTTTAAAACAAACTTATTTTAAAGTGAAGGACTATTTTTAATTGCAACCCCAAGGTACTGCCATAGGAACTCATTTCACTCCGAGTTATACAAATCTTTTTATGGGACACTAAAATAGAGAAAAATAGAGCAGGAGGTACATTGATGATATCATTTTTATTTGGAATGGAGGCCAAGAATCTTTAAATTAATTATTATTGTACATGAAGGCCAACAACCTCAACCTCAAATTTAAATTGTTTTTTAGCAGAGATAAGATTGTGCTTTTTGACTTGGAGATCTACGTCACAGAAAACAATATTTACACAAAAACTAATTTTAAAAAGTAGACAAACAAATTTTGTATTACTTACTAGTTGCCATAATCCAGGTTGAATTTGCAATATCCATAAGGGACAGTTAGATAGAATTAGAAAGAATTGCAGTGATGATGAAGTTAACAAATCTCAATCCTTCTGCCTTACCAGTAAGTACAAAGATAGAGGTTATCCCTATGACTTTTTGGCTATATACAGATCAAGCTATGAGACCACCAAACAAGATGAAATGCTTAAGATCACTAATCAAGAAGACTCCTTTTGCACCTTTCATCACAAAGTTTGATCAATCCAACCAAATGAAAAAAGTATGTAAACAAACACTGGCACATTCTTTTTCAGGATCCCATCCTCAAACCAGTACTACTACCCAATGAATCCTATGAGTTACATGCTGAAAAGTCTTCCGGAATAATGAATGACAAAGGGACCCCTGAAGTGACAACTTTGCCACCCAAGTGGTTCCAATAAGATGGACAGGGATCCCTAAGACCTATCTCAATTATACCAAAATGTTTTTAAAATATATTATACATGCTATTTGAATAAAATACACACAACACATTCCTCTAATATATATATATATATATATATATATATATATATATACTGGGATTCAGGCAATCTGCACATACCCAAATTGAGCAATAAGGAGTGCTAGGCACATAAAAATGTTGCATGTATAGAAAAAAGAGGAACCAGCACATCCAGTATCAGGAAAAGAGCAAAATAATTTTAATTCCAATTTGAATACATATAAAGTGCATGAAGAGGGAATATGGCAAAAAAATGTGGCAAGATCTATGCATGGACATAGGACCAAAAACTATCTATGAAGCAAACAACAGTGTACAAGTCATGGACGCCATTCCCTCATGTAGCAGGTCAGCTCAAAGGGGCAGCAGTCGGGAAGCCGACTGCCTAAATACCGGCAGCCGGCTTCCCGACTGTCATATCCCGGCGTCTAGGTGTAGACGCCCGCATTTCCCCGATGCCGCGAGACCGGCGCCCGGCATCCCGATCGTAGTGATGCCGGGCGCCGCGAGTGGACAGCCGTGGGGGGGAGGGTTAGGTTTAGGGCTCCCGGGGGGACTTAGGGAGGGTTAGGGTTAGACTAGGGGGAGAGAGGGTTAGGGTTAGGCACCCCGGGGGGAACTTAGGGTTAGGCACCCCCCGGGGGACTTAGGTTTAGGCAGCGGGGAAGGGGGTGGTTAGGGTTAGGCACTTAGAGGGGGGATTAGGGTTAGGCACTTGGGGGGGAAGTTAGGGTTAGGCACCCCTAAGGAGGGTTACGGTTAGAGAGGTTAGGTTAGGTTAGTAGATACTTACCTATGCAAGATCGGGATTTCCAGTGCTGTCGGGCTTCTGCTGCTTCTAACTCTGCTCTTGTCGGGCTGCCATGCCATGCGGCCAGCGATATTTTAAACCCATTCCGCTCAAAGATGTCATTAAAATTATTTTTCTACCTTTCTGATATTGGATGTGCTGGTTCACCTTCTCTCTCTCTCTCTGTCTCTCTCTATTTATTTATTTTTTAATCTGATGTAGTCCAAATGGGAAAAAAACAAGTCCCACAAAAATTAGGTTCCCCTCCACAATCTAGTACAGTGGTGTAAAACTTGTGGTCATCCAGCTGCGTGGAACTACACATCCCAGCATGCACTGCCACAGTTTTGCTATTAATGTATGCTAAAACTGTGGCAGGGCATGCTGGGATATGTAGTCCCACAGCAGCTGGATGACCATGAGTTTACTGTTCTTCAGTAGCCAGTCTGGCACAATGCTTGTGATGTACTAGCAGGAAAAGGGAGAATCAGAGGCTCCCAAATGTACAATATATGGAGGGGGGTAATTTTTTATGTTTTTGTCTTCTTTTTTTTTTGACTACATCAGATTAAGAAAGATTAAAGAACGGAAAAAGTGCTAGGGACTAAATAAGTAGCGTTTATTTAAAACTTTTGCCTTTTTTTACATATTGTTACATAACGGTGCTAAATTAAGAATGACAAGTGAGGTCCTGGAAGATATTTGATACACTTTAAAAAAAAGATAATTGAAAACAATTTGCAACAAATATTAGGGGTCAGGGGCCTTTGGACTTGTAAGTAGAATTTAGCAACTCTTGTTACAAATAAATTGATTTTATTAATATTTATTAGATAAAGTTGACTTTTAAAAACATTTATGGGCTGATTCTCTGCTGCAACCGCTTTAGTGTCTTTTGCTGTAGCAGCACCTATGTCTTTATGCTAATGTTAGTATCAGCCCTTTTTCCTGGTGTACAAGCAGTTGTAAATGTGCAAGGACTGAGAGGCCTACTTTGAGTTTCTTTAGACGCTGTTATACCACTTGGTGTGTCCTTGTACGCCATCTTCAGGTGCAGATTTTTCATGTGAGTATGGCCCACAATGTGAGCAATCTGTGTACGCCAACACTTCAGCTATGCACCCACAACAATTCTATAACATGCCCATAAGACTGACCGTTTTGGTGCACCTGAATAACCACTTTCCAGTCACTGCAGGTACACCCAGCACATTTCCAATACATTTCTGGTACCTGCATTTAAATCGTAACTGTGTGTACATACTGTGGGGCACATGTGCCGTATGTGTTTTTAGGGATATTCGCGCACAAGCAGTAGCTAAGAATCGATCAACTCCCTGAACATCGGCATTGGGTGCAACTCAGAATCAGGACGATAGTACTCATGCAAAATATCAAGCAGCTAAACATTTCTATTAGAGATGTGCGGTTCGGTTTCCCAGAAATCCGAATCCACCCAAATTTCATGAATCCAGACAGATCCGAGTCGGATTTTGAAATCTGAATTTCGGGTTATGGATTGCAAAATTACATGATTTTAGCTGTTTTTAAAAACTTAAAAAAAAAAACAGGTCCAAAACCAAAGCACAAAGATTAATCCAGATCCAAAACCAAAACACGGGGGTCAGCGCACATCTCTAATTTCTATTAGTATTGTTATATATGATTGTGATAACTGTTATCTGGATACAGTATATTAAAATCAAAAGTTATGTTCAAAAAAACATAAACATTCTAAAATAATGGGACACATCCACTAGACGATCTACTCCCTGTCCAATCTCTAAATGATTTTCCCTTGATTTTTTCCCTTGAAATTTTATCTTTCAGTCTGAACGAGTTGCAAACGATTTGCAAACTATCTTTAATAGATCAAGTGAAAGTGACCTGCATGTTCAGTCGACTGACGAGACGATCAAACGACCAGTGGGAGCGTGCATCGTTAATACTTAACAACCAAACACTGCACGATTTATAAATGATTTTTAAATGATTGAACGATAACGACGTTGTTATCGTTCAATTGCCTGCTAAAATCGTGTAGTGAATGCCCCCCTTAAGTCTCTGCCAGTAGTTCATTCAGGATAAGTAACACCTTCCTATAATCTTCTATTATTTAGCTTGAAAGAACTATTTTATGTACTTTGGTTTATGTGTCCGAGACTGGACTTTTCTGCATAGGATGATATACTGTATTGCTAAAAAGAGGTCTGGGACCTAGTGTAACTGTTGTGACAGGTCACTTTGGCAGGATCCTATGTATTATTGGCACAGAATTGACAATATAATACCCTTGTGATTGTGCCATTACATCTAAGAACACCAGACATTAAAGGGCTGGGATCTTTTTATTCTAGTAAACGATTTGGAAACCTACATCAAAGTTAGTATTTTATCTTACAGCACCCAGTCAGCTTTTGTTATGCCAAGGACTGTTGCTATCCAGGATGTGAAGTTGGACTGCATAAGTGATTTTCCAATAACCTTTCCTCTTACAAAGAAGATGAAAGCAACATCTCAATAGCCTTGTTTTATATGTTAAGGTAAAAATAAAATATAATGAGATAAAAGGACCACCAGCCTGGCTAAACCATTTCAAATGGCCTTAGGGCCTGATTCAGAGCCGCTCGTAAGCGGCCGCTCGTTTGCGCCGAGCGATGTTCACACAACTGCGCATGCGTATGGGTTGTAATACGCATGCGCGAACCAGTCATTGCGGTCGGAAATTGTGTGCTCGCAAAATAGCGAATGCCTGCTAATTTGAGTGACAGAATGAGGGGTTTGTGGGTGGTAACAGGGGAAGGTGCTTGAAAACGGGGAGTGGAGATCCGAACGCAGGCGTGCCTAACGGTCAAAACTGGCGTTTTAAGGGTGTGCATAATTAACAAAGCAGCGTCATCGACCACGTCACTTGGTTGTCTTTTAGCCTGAACTGCTCGCATGATTGCGGTAGGAAAATGCTACCACAAGCACTGCGAGCAGTTCAGACGCCTTTCGATGTACTCGATTAATCAAATAAATAGCGGAGATGACGTAGGATGCGAGCGGCCAGGGGGCGTTTTAAAAAAAAAAGCGAGCGCATGTTTCGTTCGCTCGTTCAGACATAGAGGCGTCAACAGACCGCAAAGAGCGAGCGCTCTGTTTAAATATCCGGCCCCTTTTTCTGAACGAGCGAGCGCAAATAGCGTCCGGCTCTGAATCAGGCCCTTAGTCTTCAGCATGTACTTTTTAGCATATGTAATGCTGACTAGCATTGGCATTGCCTGTACTATATCATTAGTGCATAGACAAAAAACGTGTTTCCTTTCTTACTGTGCTGGCAGAGTTAATATTATTATTTTTTCACTACAATGACCAATTCCCATAATCAGAAATACATTTTGGCTCCTATTACCCTATTTGTGCTGGGCTAACCCTTCTCTGTTAACCCAAGGCTGATAGGTTACATGTGGTTTCCTTGTTTATATCTTGCTTCAAAGTAACAATGTGGTTACTGCCCTCAGATCCTTTATATCAAAGCTGCAGGTCACCGAGAGATACTCTTAACATCACAACTGAAAACACAGAAACTGCGAGGAAATCAGAACTCTCACTGTTCCTGAAATAAATCACAAGGTTCTATTCTTGACAGTCACATTAAGATAACATATTATCCTTTTTCCTATAACTTAGCTATAGTAAGGAAGTGATTACAGTCCATATGTTCTTTTTAGAGAGAATGAGCTGGGTGATATCAGTATAGCTTCTGCTACACGTGGACATCACTTAAGGCTAGTAGTAAACATGTTGACTATTTGTGAAATAAAATCCCATAACTAATTGCAGTAAAAGCAAAGAGATGATTAGTTACTGAATATCGTTAGTCAGTCATGGTACATGGAAAATTGAAAACAGAAATTTCTGTACCGAGTCACACTCTATTTAGAAATGACAGTGTGCCAATCAGGATAGGAACAGCTGCGTCATTATCTGGATACATTTAGTACATTGTCAAGTACTATTCTGTAAAACTGGACAGGGGTGTTGGCTAGAAGGACAACTGATGGAAAGAACAGCTACTGTAGTTAATGATTATCTTAGAAATGTGTCTATTTACACAGACCTCTGCTTCTGGATTTGCTTAGCAACCAAATAACCAGGGAAATTTAATATTAACATTTAGAAGTAGTGTAGGTACAATTAGATACAGTTCAAAGAGAATTATAAAAAATTTCCATTGCTACAAAAATCAAATATTTTCAATCAGTAGTTTGGGAAAACACACTAAACTTCATTGGTATAAAAGTTTAAAGTCGGAGGAATCTTTATTCTAATGCTATAGCTCAGAGGAGCAGCACACGGTACAGATTTGTCCTCCCTCGTTGTTGCTCAGGTCGCGTTATACAGGCATTTTACCAGGAAAGGGAACAGTGAGACGCGACTGAATCCACGGCATGCAATACACTTCTTTACCATTGGGTGGCCAGTGCTCCACTGATGAAAACTACAGAACTGAATACAATAGCAATGGATGGAGATGGCACTACAGTATTGCAGCATTATACATTGTAAGCCCTGACAGGCGTATTTCTCATGGGTGTAGCCACTACAGTATAGCACATAGCCGATATGAAGCCGCAGATGTAGAGTAGGGCAAACCGCCAGAGCAGCAGTGGATGGGGGTTTCTGCATAAAAGTAGGAAATGTGGCTTCTAATATGACGCATGGGCAGTCTTTAATAAAATTAGATATGTTCATGATGAAACTCTAAAGGTGTGTACACACTGGGCGATTTATGTGGATGACTGAACGATAACGATATCGTTATCGTTCAGTCATCCACTTTATCATCTATTTTTAACACCAAAACAATGAATGATAACGACAATGCGCGTTCCCGCGGATTGTTCGTCATTAGTGTTCATCGGGTAAATATGCAGGCCAATCTGACGATATTGTCAGGTTGCTGCATGTTGGGGAATGGGGGAGAGAGCCCGGCGCTGAACACTATCATTAATGATATCGTTCAGCGGGTGTGCTCAATGTCATGAACGACATTGAGCACACCCTGCCGGGGACACACAGGGAGCATATCGTGTAGTGTGTACGCTCCATAACTCTAGTAAAATGCTGACATATCCTCTATCAGCTTACTGTAACAGTATTTTATTGCTTGCAATAAAGTTGCAGACAACGGCCTTTTTCAACACGTGAAATTCTCACACTGCACAAGCCCCTATGTAATAACAGTGAGATTAATCAGGATCATCAGAAATGGATATGTGCAGCACCTGAATAAAGTAGTTGGCATCTCTGGCAAACCTGTATGTTGACTTCTTTACATAGCCTTATCCTAGGGTTCGATTCCTGTTGTGCGCAGGACTATGAAGAGTCATTTTGAATTTAATTTTATCAATATTATGTCACAGCTACATATGAGCCCCTGTGACTGCAACAGTCGCAGAATGTATTTTATAGCAAGTTGCTAGGCTGACTGCCAGGGGCGTTTCTAGAGAGGAGGGGGCCCGTGTGCAGTCTCCGACACGGGCCCCCTCCTCTCCCTCCGGTGGCCGGCAGCACAATGAGCTGTGCGTGGCCAGCGCTGCACTTATAGACTCTGGGCACTACAGTGTGCCCGGAGTCTATAGCGCATGCGCAAGTCACCGCGAAAATGGCTGTGGCAGCCGTTTTCCCAGTACTGTGCATGCGCAAACGATGGGAAAATGGTGCGGCGGCCATTTTCCAGCAGTTTTTACAGCGCTGCCCCCCTGCACCGACATGGGACTCCGGAGAGGTAATCATACTATGGCCCATGGGTGCAGGGTGTGCGGTGCGGGGCACAGGGGCCCGTGTGCCCCTCACACCCTGCACCCATTATAGATACGCCCCTGCTGACTGCTAATCTATTGCAAAGTTTAATAAAGTGATTTATTTTAATGATGGGACTTATTCTCGACTTGGCTGGTGAACGTCACAGTACTATAGCAGAGTGGCTGCCATACAACATCGTAGAGGCAGAGCTCTTATTAAAAGAGCGAGCTTCCCATACTGGTGAAGCATAGATGGTTGTGCAGCACCTGAATATTGTAGGTGACTGCAGTGTTTTAGTGGTATGGTCAATGCATAACATGGCTTTAAGGACTTCAGTACGTATTGAAGAATAATTTTTTATTTGATTTTGTTATAAATATTGTACAATTCAGTGGCACATACAGTGTTTTATATAATGAGATATTTATATTGACTTGTTCTGCTGGACTAGTGAATGTATAAAATAGTACAGGTGTACTATAGTAGACTGCTTACATTGCCACCAGCAGCTTACAAAACATGTTGCTTTTGAAAGTGTAAAAGGTGAAAAACAAACTAAGCATGTGCATGCACCAAGGCGGAGACGTCATGGCAATTGTGGCATCAAGGGGGCATTGATGCAGTGCATCTATTTTTGTCATTATTGATTGCTAGCATGACGAACAGGCAGAGGCCACATTCCCGCTGTGAGATTTACATCTTTGTACAGCATAGTGACATGCCTATGTCCAATAATGCAGACAAGCAGCGGGCATATTCAAATGGCTGCTGTGAAATTCAACACAGACTGGGGAGGGAGAGGACAATTTGGTCTCTGCAGAGGTGATGGAGTGACTTGGGGCCTGATTTAGAGAAAGACGCTAATGCAATTTTCACACAGATCGAGCGTTTGTATGCCATTGCACATGAATATGCATTACAGTGCGTGTTCGCGAAAGCAGCTATGCGATCACACTGCGATCATGGAGGCCATAGAGACCCATCGCAGAGTGATTGACAGGAAGTGAGCATTTGGGGTGTTGACGGGGGGGATGGCCGGGCGAAACGCAGGCGTGCCTGTCTGTTTGAACGCCATTACATGGGCATGCAAAAATTAGCCACTGCTATTGAATACATAGCTCTGTGTGCCAGAAGAACACCCAAGGCTTCAGCTGGTCAGACCTGCCGCAAGGGAAAGATGGCCGCTGATGTGCTTCGATGTTACCGATAATTACGCAGGTATGCATCGTCGTACGCAGGTAAAAAGGCAGCAGTGGGCGTCTTAATGCTCGGGCGATCTTTGCTAATATTAGCATATTTTCACAGCTGCATTCTGTATGAAATTGCAGCTGCAATCGCATTAGCGTCCATCTCTGAATCAGGCCCTTGGTGTACAGGGAGAAGGGGTACAATATTCTTTTATTTTATTTATAATATTGTTGTATATGTTTTAAATACATTTCCTTAACCTAATTAAATCATCAAAAATATGACAATACAGTATGTGTGCGGATTTTTCCACATGGGGCAATTGTATGTTTTTTTTAATATGTCGGGGCCAATGTGTTTTTTTTTTCATGTGAGGATTTTGGTCAGTGGCAGTTTGTGTGCATTTTTTTCCATATGGGGTCATTGTATGTTTTTTTTCACACTGTTAGTGGCAATGAGAGATGGAAATGTATATATCCGCAACCTCCATGCACACCCCTCCCCAGCTGCCGAACATGGCGATCAGCAATGTCCCCTTTGCACAAAGTACCCTGTATTTCCTGGGCTTCCTGTAGAGCTTCCTTGCAGTAGTGCCCCTGTCCGAGAACAGCACTGACTTCCATGGGAGCTGCCTCCTGTTTACGAGGGCGTGTGGCTGAGCAAGAACATCACGCTGGAGAGGGAACACTTCAGGGTGGAGGAGTGGTGGACGGAGTCTGCCTGCAGGTCCAGCATATGGATGGACATCAGAATCCAATGGTTACTAAACCATCAATGTTTTTGTTCAGATGGTAGTGTTTTTACCATTTGATGGTGGTGGTCCGATGTTTACCATCATTGAATGGTGTTCCGATGGTGTTTTTTTTTTTATTCCTTATAGCTATGCCTCGCATGGCATCTTCTTGGCTACTGTATGTGCATCAGTGCATCTTCATGGGTTCGTGGGAGGCTGTCACTCACTTTCTGTCTGCCTCAGACGTGAACCTGCTCAGTCCCTCACTTCCTCCCCTCTCTAGGTTGCTGCTAAGCAACAGGACACATTGTAAATCTCTGATTGGCTATCACTGTTTCTTTCTGTTTCAGCACACTGGCCAGTTCCTATACAGCAGCTTGGATCAATTACTAAAATGTGGGCTTTATTCAGCCGTACGATGCTGGTTCTCTGCGCATGCATATGGATCGCAGCGTGCGTTCGCGAACTGACCACTGCGATCAGCAAGCATTCGCAGTGTGCACGTAGTCCAACAACATAATGATTGACATGTAGTTACTGTTTAGGGGTGGAGAGGGGGGGGTGGTCGGTGGAATGCAGGCGTGCCTGTGCATTTGAACGCCGTTACAGGGGCATGAATAATTAAGCCCCGGCGATTGTATACACTGGCAGAGGTTTAGATGGCGACAGGAAGTTTATCAGTTTGTGAGGTGGGGTTAGGTCAATCACAACTGTGCAAATGGTTCTGTTGTTACTCAGTGTTACCGAGGTTTTCGCTGACTTGCGGATGCATGTCATGGGAAGTGGGCGGCTTTATACAGTGATGGGTGGCTTGGTTTAGTGCTGTGGTTGCTCTGCGATTGCATTCATTAGCATATTTTACAGCTAGCAGGTGCATGCAAACGCAGCTCTGCATGTTTGAGGTTTTATTTCTAAAAGCTCTATTGGCAGATGTAAGATGGAAACCCCATATGAAGGCACAAATTAATAACAAACTTTAAATACTCTAAAATAACGACACATACAACTATTAATCAAAAATTAATTGGTCAGCCTTTTTATTTTAAAAAATTTAATAATTAAAAAAATATATTTTAAAAATCAATCAATAAATTATAAATAAACACGTATGGTGGCAGAAAAAATGGCCAGTTGCTCAGTGACACGTCTTACACTATCAAATGTCAGAACAAACATGCAGGGCCAAAAGCTCTTCTTCACGGCAAGTATCAGGCTCCAACTTTGTCACCAATACATAATAAGTTTGACCCGCTAGCCAGTGCTGCTGAGCCCAGTAGGGTAAAATCAGCCTAAACAGTGTATTGAAAAGGGAGCACACCATTCATATATAAGGCAGCACAATAGCTACTGGACTGCCGTTCCTTCTCGTTGCAAGGAAGTTTATAAACGACACTGGTAAAATTGGGGAGGGAGGGGAACAAAGCAAGAAGAGGCAGATCTCTGCCTAACAGTTATCTGTAATTGTGAATTCCCCAACCTAAACACACCCTCCGCCCCCCCCCCAAAAAAACTAATTGACCAGATTTCAAAGAAAATTGTAACCCACTAATGGATTCAAGTTCCCTCTTGCTCATACGAGCACTTGCTCATTATAAACTGCCTGTCGGGAGAAGGAAGGTTGATAAACCATATGCTGGTAAAAATTAATACCAATATTAAACAATCTAAACTTATCTAAACTAATGACACAGTCAACTATGTGGCTTTAAAATTTGGTCAGCCTTTTAATTTTAAAAACCAATAAAAAATAAATACTGTATGTACAGTATGGTGGCAGAAAAGAACGAAAGGCGAGTTGCTCAGTGACCACACGTCTTTATCAGATGTCAAACAAACTAGCAGGGCCAATTGCTCTTCTC
Source organism: Taudactylus pleione (assembly GCA_031769625.1). NCBI lineage: Eukaryota > Metazoa > Chordata > Amphibia > Anura > Myobatrachidae > Taudactylus > Taudactylus pleione. Next base: position 2,604,541 of record JAUIMM010000773.1, read on the forward strand.
CATGGCAAATATAAGGCTTCAACTCCATTACCAATGCACAACAATAATGCTGGCTGCTGACCCAGTAGGGTAAACACTGCCTAAACAGTGTGTTGAAAAGTGAGCGCGCCATGCATATATAAGGCAGTACAATAGCCAAGTGACTGCCATTCTTTCCTGACACGCTCAGTGAGTGCCCTAAACTAGACTATTCAAAACTCTAAAAACACTCTTGAGAAAAAACAAAATACTTCCAAAGTCAGGTGAACCCCATCCTGCCTAAATAAATGAACATCACAATAAGGAATTAACTGGTACTCATCCACCAAACTACCTAAACCTAAACCCATCTGGAGACCAAAGCATTCACCTTCCTCTGAGATTTATCCATTTCCACACCAGGAAAATCACTGTGTCTGTCTAATGGTGCATACACACGGGACGATTTTTTTAACGACTTGCTGTTAACGACGTCGTTAATGACAAATTGTTCACAAAATCTTTCAGTTTCTGATGACGGAAAACTACAAATGCACGCTCCCATTTGTAGTTTGTAGTTTTCGTTCATCGTCCGAACTTCCTGTCCAACCTGACGATATTGTCAGGTTGGGCTTGTTCGGGGATGAGGAAGTCAGCCTGGCACTGAACGAAATCATTCTTGATTTCGTTCAGTGTTTTGTGCTCAGTGGTGATAACGACACTGAGCACAAACTGCCGGGGACACATGGGACGATGTTTGTTCAGGGAGCATCATCCCATGTGTACGCACCTTTAGATATCTGTCTAAGAATGATAGACAACCACATCCTAAAACTGACTCAAAGTCATGAACAATGTCAAAACAGAGGTCAAAGGACAATCTGGTCCTTAAATCATTCCTCCCCATATGCACAAAAAGAACTGCAGAAGGGCCAAAAGAGTCACCCACAGCCCTCAAAATGGAAGTTCCGTCTCATCTCTCTATGTCCCCTATCCACCAGATCAACTCAAATGCCACAAATAGACTGGGGTCACAGGCTACAGGTGGCTGAGAGGCCCAGCACACAAAAGAGTGACCCACAAACGAAATGGGGCCAGTATTACCAACACAACCGCACATAAAACTTATAAGCATTCAACATCCAGCACCCAAGAGCTTGAATCTCTGCCGCCAAAAGCCCTAGAGATGCAGCAACAGTGGCAGTCCCAATCCTAAAGGAATGAGTGACAAATTCACTGAGGGGCAACCCAAGTGACAGAATGCACCATGGAAAGACACACTTAAATTGATAGACCATTAATGGAGAACCATCAGGTGCATCAACCAGGTGCCATAAATGGGAGCCCTTCATAAAAGATATGCTCTTGTTAAAATCACCAGCAAGACTCAGGCATTAGAGCAGGATACCAAAGACACCCAGGGGCCTGGACCAAACTGATCTGTCTTAAAGCTGCGAATCCTGCACAGGGTTGAATCAGAAACTAAGACATGGTACTTCAGCAAAGGGGGAGAGGCACTCCTGGAAGATGCAACCAGCTCACTAAAGCAAAAAGCCCCATAAAAGGCCATTGCAAAGGCGAGCTGGAACAAAACAGACTTGTGAGGGGAATATTATTATTATTATTATTATTATTATTATTATTATTATTATTATTATTATAGGGGAATAATTATTTATTTATTTATGAACAGTTTCTTATATATTGCAACATATTCCGTTGCGCTTCACAATTGGAAACATTAATAGAACAAAACTGGGTAATAACAGACAGACATAGAGGTAGGAAGGCCCTGCTCGCAAGCTTACAATCTATAGGGAAATTGGCATTGATACACAAGGATAGGTGCTATATATTACGTTTTGGTTCAGCAAGATTGCAGTTTCTTGGTGGGCTGTATGATCCAGTCACACAGGAATGTTGGACAAAGGTAAGGAGGACGTGAAAGAAAGACTAAGGGGCATATTCAATTGAGGACAAGAAAAGCAAAAATCCCATACATGCAAGGTTTTTCCTGCAGGTGCAGGATTTTTGCTATTCAATTAGGTGCAGATTTTTTTAATTTTTTTGCGCATCGGGAGGTTTTTATTAGGGGTGAGCGGGTTCGGATTTCTGAAATCTGAACCCCCCCGAGCCCCCCCGATCCGAGGCCGATCCGAGTCAGGCTCGACTTTTCCCGTCTGACTCGGATCTGAAATCGAGGCAAAACGTCATCATCCCGCCTTCCGGGTCTCGCGGGTTTTGGATCCTATATAAGGTACCTGCGTCGGCGCCATTTTCTCACTCGGCTATGGACAGTGAAGAGGGAGGGTGGGAGTTAGGGCAGGCTGGGCTGTGTAGTGTAGTGTAGTGTAGTGTAGTGCAGTGTAGTGTTGTGCTGTGCTGTGCTGCGCTGTGCTGCTGTTGTCCTTAAAGGCTGTGTCCACTACTTCAAAGTCCATAGGGGCTGGCTGCACTGTGTTGTGCAGTCAGTTGTCCATAGGGGCTGTGTCCACTCCAAAGTTCTGTGCAGTGTCCCAGTCCTAAAGGGGTGCTGTAGTGTTGTCCAGGGGGTGCTCTGTCCGTCAGGGGTGCTCCCCCCAAGTGCAAAAAAAATTTTTTTTCTGTGTTTGTGAATTGTGTGCACTGTGGCTGCACGTGCATCAACAAAGGAGCAGCGCCAAGCGTGCGCCTGTGTCCCATAAGTAAAAGGCCAGCTGGCTTGTCCGTTAAAGGGTTCTGTAACCCCCAAAGGGCACTCCAAACAAAATAAAAATATATATTTTTTTGTGTTTGTGAATTGTGTGCGCAGTAGCTGCACGTGCATCAACAAAGTAGTGGCAAGCGTGCGCCTGTGTCCCATAAATAAAGGGCCGGCTGGATTGACCGCTAAAGGGTGCTGTAACCCCCAAAAGGCACTCGAAACAAAATAAAAATATATATTTTTTGGTGTTTGTGAATTGTGTGCGCAGTAGTCGCACGTGCATCAACAAAGTAGTGCCAAGCGTGCACATATGTCCCATAAATAAAGGGCCGGCTGGATTGACCGCTAAAGGGTGCTGCAACCCCCAAAGGGCACTCCAAACAAAATAAAAAAATATATTTTTTTGTGTTTGTGAATTGTGTGCGCAGTAGCCGCACATGCATCAACAAAGTAGTGCCAAGCGTGCACCTATGTCCCATAAATCAAAGGCCGGCTGGATTGACCGCTAAACGGTGCTGCAACCCCCAAAGGGCACTCCAAACAAAATAAAAAAATATATTTTTTTGTGTTTGTGAATTGTGTGCGCAGTAGCCGCACGTGCATCAACAAAGTAGTGCCAAGCGTACACCTGTGTCCCATAAGTAAAAGGCCAGCTGGCTTGTCCGTTAAAGGGTTCTGTAACCCCCAAAGGGCACTCCAAACAAAATAAAAATATATATTTTTTTGTGTTTGCGAATTGTGTGCGCAGTAGCCGCACGCGTGCATCAACAAAGTACTGGCAAGCGTGCGCCTGTGTCCCATAAATAAAGGGCCAGCTGGATTGACCGCTAAAGGGTGCTGTAACCCCCAAAGGGCACTCCAAACAAAATAAAAATATATTTTTTTGTGTGTTTGTGAATTGTGTGCGCAGTAGCCGCACGTGCATCAACAAAGTAGTGCCAAGCGTGCACCTATGTCCCATAAATAAAGGGCTGGCTGGACTGACCGCTAAAGGGTGCTGCAACCCCCAAAGGGCACTCCAAACAAAATAAAAATATATATTTTTTTGTGTTTGTGAATTGTGTGCGCAGTAGCCGCACGTGCATCAACAAAGTAGTGCCAAGCATGCACCTATGTCCCATAAATAAAGGGCCGGCTGGATTGACTGCTAAAGGGTGCTGCAACCCCCAAAGGGCACTCCAAACAAAATAAAAAAATATATTTTTTTGTGTTTGTGAATTGTGTGCGCAGTAGCCGCACGTGCATCAACAAAGTAGTGCCAAGCGTGCACCTGTGTCCCATAAATAAAGGGCCGGCTGGATTGACTGCTAAAGGGTGCTGCAACCCCCAAAGGGCACTCCAAACAAAATAAAAAAATATATTTTTTTGTGTTTGTGAATTGTGTGCGCAGTAGCCGCACGTGCATCAACAAAGTAGTGCCAAGCGTGCACCTGTGTCCCATAAATAAAGGGCCAGCTGGATTGACCGCTAAAGGGTGCTGTAACCCCCAAAGGGCACTCGAAACAAAATAAAAAAAAAAATTCTGTGTTTGTGAATTGTGTGCACTGTGGCTGCACGTGCATCAACAAAGGAGCAGCGCCAAGCGTGCGCCTGTGTCCCATAAGTAAAGGGCCGGCTGGCTTGTCCGTTAAAGGGTGCTGTAACCCCCAAAGTACAATCCAAACAAAATAAAAAATATTTTCTGTGTTTGTGAATTGTGTGCACTGTGGCTGCACGTGCATCAACAAAGGAGCAGCGCCAAGCATGCGCCTGTGTCCCATAAGTAAAGGGCCGGCTGGCTCATTTCTTAAAGGGTGGTGTAACCCACAAAGTGCACTACTCTCCAGTAAAAATAAAAAAATATTTTCTGTGTTTTTGTGTGCCTTTGCCGCACGTATATATCAATATAACATAAATGGAGGACCAAACTTTCTCCGATAAAAATAAAATAGGGAAAGATCAAGAACCACTTCCTCCTAGTGCTGTTGCTGCTGCTGGGAGTTGTTCATCATCCCAGAGAGGAAGTAGGAACACCACTACTTTTACTAAACAATTGACCCTCCAACAGTCCCTAGCGAGGAAGATGAAGTACGACAGCAGTCATCCTGAAGCAAAACATATAACTGAGGCCTTGACTGCTATGTTGGTGTTAGACATGCGTCCGGTATCCGCCATTAGTGCAGTGGGATTTAGACAATTGATGGAGGTAGTGTGTCCCCGGTTCCAAATCCCGTCTAGATTCCACCTGCATCCTCAAAGCAGCAGCGACAAGCGTGCATCTGTCTGTTAAAGGGTGGTGTAACCTCAAAGTGCGCTCCACAAACAATAAAAAAATTCTTCTTTTTTTTCTCTTTGTGAAATGTGTGGGCTGTAGCCGCACCTGCATCCTCAAAGCAACAGCGACAAGCATGCGTCTGTCTGTTAAAGGATTACATCGGTGACAGCATCTAAGTAGGCATGTCAGACAGTCCGTACCTGTACTGGCAGGAAAAAGAGGCAATTTGGAGGCCCCTGTACAAACTGGCTCTATTTTACCTGAGTTGCCCCCCTCCAGTGTGTACTCCGAAAGAGTGTTTAGTGCAGCCGGGAACCTAGTCAGCGAAAGGCATAGGAGGTTGCTTCCACAAAATGTGGAGAAGATGATGTTCATAAAAATGAATTATCAACTCTTCCAGGGAGACCAGCCTCCAGAACGTACAGAGGGACCTGTGGTTGTGGATTCCAGTGGGGACGAATTAATACTCTGTGAGGATGAGGATGTACACAACACTGAAGAGGGTTAGGAATTGGTGGATGAGGAGGATGAGGATGACATCTTGCCTCCGTAGAGCCAGTTTGTGCAGGGACAGATTAATTGCCAGCTTGTTTTGTGGGGGCCCAAACGAACCAATCATTTCAGCCACAGTCGTGTGGCAGACCCCGGTGCTGAAATGATTGGTTTGTTAAAGTGTGCATGTCCTGTTTATACAACATAAGGGTGGGTGGGAGGGCCCATGGACAATTCCATCTTGCACCTTCTTTTTTTTCTTTGCATTATGTAGTGTTTGGGGCCTAGTTTTTCAAACTGCCATCCTGGGCCAAATGTAATAGTGTGAGAGTTTAGAAAAGTGAGAGTTTCTGACACTTTTTAAACTTTGCCAATGTAATAAAGTCCAAAAACAAAGTAACAGAGCGAACTTGCTTGTTTTTTTAGACTTGAAAAACTCTCAGGATTTAAAATCTCATTCAGATGTTTTCCCATTTTGAAGATAAAACTCAACCAATGTGAGAGTTTACTGCTAAACTCTCACATTTTCTAAACTCTCACCCTATTACATTTGGCCCCCTGTCTGCCACTGCAGTGTCACTCCTAGATGGACCACGTGTTTGTGCCGCCCACTCGCCCACTTAGCATAGTCATCCAGCTACCTCGGTGCAACCTTTTGGACATAAAAACACTATTGTGAGGTGTGAGGTGTTCAGAATAGACTAGAGATGTGTGGAAATTAAGGTTATTGAGGTTAATAATAGCATAGGAGCAGAAAAACCCACAAATTCTGTGATTTTAGCTGTTTTTATGCTTTTTTTAAAAAAAAATACAGATCCAAAACACAAAACCCAGAACCCAAAACACGGAAGGGTGGTTTTCGCAAAACCAATCCAGATCCAAAACACGAAGAAAGATCCAGATCCAAAACCAAAACACAAAACACAAAAAGTGGCCGGTGCACACCCCTAGTTTTTATACCCGTACCCTCCTGAGCAAGTGTGATTTTATGTTTGTAAAATCGTTAATTTTAGGAAATATCACCGGGACTTGCTCTGGCACCCTGGCGGAAGCCCCCCTGAGGACTAATTAAGCAATTGGAAGTTACCAATTAGCTTAATTAGCTCTTAATTACTTACCTTCTGCAGCGCTGTCTTCTTCATCCAGCGTTGGGAGCCGGGTCTTCTGCAACAGAGTGAGTATGTCAGTGTGTGTGAGTGTTTGTAAGTGTGTATGAGTGAGTGTGTGTGCATGAGTGTGACCCCCAGTGTATGTGTACCCCCCCAAGTTCAGTGTGGCCCCCCGGAAAGGGCGCTGGGAGAACTTCACCTCCCAGCAGCCCTTGCCCCTCGCAGCAGCCCCTGGAGCCTCCCAGCAGCCCCTGGGACTCCCAGCAGCCCTCTCTCTAATGAGAAGATGGAGGGGAGGTCACCGGGAGCCGCGGAGACCATCAGAGACCCCCAGGCAGGTAAGTACACTTTTTTAAAATTGGATACTGTGGTCGTTGTTTGGTAGTGTCCAGCGCATGATGGTAAGAGTGATAGATAGTCTTATATGTGAGGAAGTCACTTGGAGTACGAGATTTATGCCACTGACGTTCTACTTTATGTGAAAGTTTTTGTAGATGCCATTTTAATTTAGAATGCCATGGTTGATTTCTAAGTCTACGTGGAGTTTGATGGGTAGCTGGAGCTACTTCATCAAGGGCTTTTTCTAGATTCTGGTTCAGGTGTGGTGCAGGAGTCTCAGGAGAAGTGAATGTAGAAATTGGTGAGAGTAGTTGTCGTAGAGAGGTGGATAGTTGTTGAAAATAATAGCATCAATATTTCTGTGGGTTTGAGGTGGCTTAGTTGATTTCAATGACATTGAGGTTGATGTAATGGAGGAGAGTGTACAGGTGATAAGGTTGTGATCTGAGAGAGGGAAAGGAGCATTAGTGAAATCAGAAACTGAGCATGATCTGGAGAATACAAGAGGGAACAAGTAACAACAAGTAAACTAACAAACAATAAAATGGGGTTCCTGGAATACTCAGGAATGGGCAAAGCAGGCCCAGCCTTTTGGACTCTCTCACTCAAGAAACTTTAGGTAGAATACCTTCTCCCACATAAATGCAGAAAATATGAGATACAGTGTACTCAAGAGTTTTTTCACAACTACCACGTGCGATCTATCAGCACTATAGAGGCCCCAAATAAATGACAAAATAAATTGGTGCTAGGTATTAACTTCATGCTGCTTACGTAAAATATAGGCCTCTTTTCCATGCCACACGATATGTCCGTAACATCTCTGGGTAACATACCGCTGCGTTAACTCCTCCATTCTAGCCATATAGAAACATATCAATAGCCATGACAATGGGGGCAAACCCTAGCACGAGAAGATACCTAGTGAGTCTCGTATCTGCCTAATCTGATAGCCAAGGAGACACTGACCAGGAACACTCCAAATATGCTCCATACCAAAAAGAACTTAACACATCTGTGAAGAACTGGAGCTGAGTGCTAGATAGAGGAGGCGACAAACAAATCACACACCATTAAAATCATATAAGCAGTCCCATACCTGAAGGACCCTCCGAAAATGATGTTGCATGTGAACGCACACTGTCACACAATCATGCTTGCGAAAAAAAACCCTGCCCATGGGTGTGACACGACAAGCAAAAATTAAGCAACCTAAAAGAGATTGACCATGGTACAATGTCACTTTACCATATGCCAAAGCCAAAACTATATTGTTGCACAACTTGTAACTTTTTCCAACGGCAACCTACAGCAGCATGAGATCGTATTTACAGTATCTCGATAACATAATACTATAAACAAGTGCAAGGGCCCTCACATTTGTCCTCCGCGATAGGGACCCTGAATTCAGAAAGCAGGGATCACAAAGAAAAAAGAAGCTCAGCCCACGGGGTGGAAACAGCTGTACAAATCTAGACTCCCCTGTCCCCACACAATTACACCAATATAAAAAAACTGACAGTCTCAAAAGAGGAGCATGAAACTGAGCTACCCATGGGCAGACATTTGTCAGTGTAAAACACGACATCTAGCCCATAACCCATGAACCCGAAAAAATCTGGGTGTAAAGGCAAACCGTGGACTCCACATCAACCCTATCTACAGTAAGAGTGCTCCAGGCCCCGCAACTTTAACAATATACAACACCATATCAAATGACTGATAGCAGACCCTGGAAAAGAACTCTGGAATGGCATAATTGACTGACATGCCAGGTGGGTGAGACAGGTGCTGTATATATGGATACTTTTCCAGCACCTTCTTGGGAACTACACTAACTGGGGAAAGCACTAGCACTGGTAAAGGGGGTTCAGGAAAGATCCCAACCATATGCCTCAACTGAACCTCCTTCATCACCTTATATTTGATAACATTGGTATCTATAAAGCAGGCAACAAGTTCTTAGAGATCTCACAGCCACTGCACCAGAAATCAAGAGCAAAACCCCCTGAAAAATCCCTGAAGCCAAAAACCAGTCTCCGCCGGAAGAGAGTACTAATCTACCCATTTCTGCAAGGTACCCACGCAAACTGGGCATGGTGTAGCAACACCAAAGTCCAAGGGTCAAACAGCTGGGGATGGTCCAGACAACTTGGGACATTCTCTAACCAGATGTGGCACCCCAAAATGCAAGCTGAGGTGTCATAATCAGCACCGGGACCCATATTTGCAATTGCCATTGTTGAATGCATAACAATAGCTTTTAGGCCTGTCACCATTGAGGAACAAAATTGGAGGCTACGAGGTAGGCACAATGTACCTAGACAATGCCATGTCAGCAGTGATAGAAGAAGGTTCATCCAACCAACCCTACACATTCTTACATTCGAGAGCCATGATACGCACCCCATTCTGCTTATGACTAAATTCCTCAATGTAGCACCTCCACACCATTACCCTAAATGAGTGGTAAAAAGTGATAAATCTGGTGCAACTAGCACACCACAGTCATAGCTTTAGCTGGCCACTCCTGGTAGCGCACCACAAATACATAAAATACGTTCAACTAGTTAATGTATGAAAGGTGAACATCCTTCCGTATGCCTCCCTTCTTCTTAGACACCGCAAGCACTTTGCGCACCTTGGACATAAGAGCAAATACGATGGTGCCCACCTCACAGCTTGTGCTTCAGAGAATGCACACGTTGCAATTGCTTCTACCAGCAATGAAACATGCCCCAAGAGCTTTCACTTGAGGAACAAAAATAACTAACCACTCAACTGAGCTCCCAGTCACAATCTGGCTCACCTGATGATGAGGCAGACATGCAAGAGGCATTGGAAAAAGTAGTCACAACCTCTCCACCAAACCCACTCATGTCACCACCACCAAAGGAACCTGAAACAGAATAGGGAAAAGCAAGAGACAACTGACTCACCAAAGAACAGAGTGCTAGGCTGATGTAGTAGCATGTAAGGCAAATAAAATGATACATAGAAGAGAAAGAGCTTGGAGCAAGGCCTGTGAAACCAACTATGAAACTTCACATAAAGAATTTAGCTGTACCACTAGGGGCACTAGAACCACCTGCATCTCACCCACCACAAAGGGGAACATGATGCATCCACTCCAGGAACTTGAGAGGCAAGCATAGGAGTAAGGGCACCCACTACAGAGACTAGGAGCCCTGTCACTGCCCCAGAGTTTAGGAGGAGCAGCAGGAAGGTTGATATAGTATAAAGTTGACCAGGGGGCTTCAGGTAGTGCGGTTGAGGCAGCCTCAGTACAACTCAGAGGCCACGCTTACTTGCGGTAACCATGTGTGGAGTCTGCCATCTGCAATGTCTTACAAAAAAGCTCCGTCCCCTGCGAGGTCCAGTAGTGATGTCTATTGTGCTCGCAAAATGTTGGGGAAGGCAGACACCACTTGGGGCCAAGGAAGAGCCAGTAGCACTGCCCTAACTGGGCCAGCCGCCATCAGATGAAATGATACGCGCCTCCTCTCGCTGGCTACTGTACATGAGGAGGCATGGCAGTAGACCTTTGCAACCTTGCTGCTGATCCCTATCTCAGCAGAATCAGCATACCGGGAGGGTGGAACTACTAGTGGGCTGGGTGCAATATAATCAAAAAGTTAAGAGAGATAGAACAAAATAAAATAAGCAAGGAATAATAGGAATAAATGAAAGAACAACAACACTAAAGTTAACAGTAAATAAAGAGATAGAGAGAAAAAGATCAGGAGACAAGATAAATAAAACACTAAAATTAATAAATGAGCACACAAGCCACAGTACGTCCCTCTGCCAGAACACAGAAAAATGAGGCAGATCCCTGTCTAATAGAAAGCTAAAATGGTGAATCCTCAATCCTTAACAAGAGGTACATTTATCTCCATCGGAGACACAAACACCACAGGACAGAGACTGTCTGTATGAAATTCTGTGAGTACACTAAGTTGCATGATGCTGCACTCCGATTAGTATTACTTGAATTGGAACATTTAATATCAGACCTTTGTGTCTGAGTATGAACATATACTGTATTACCTTCAATAGTAATGAATGCCACACCTGGCTAAATTAGAGAGAAATCCATGTACACATTGATTTATCATATAACGTTGTGTTTATTTTATTTTACCTACAGTAATAAGGGACCAGTAAAGTGTTTATACCTATCTTTTCTTCCTTCGCTCCATCTACAATGCTCAGAATACGTGCACACATTTAGGTTGAGTGCTATATTGTGTTATTCATTGTGTTGAATTCTTGTGAGTCTGGGTAGATTAACTGGCCCTCGGGCTTCGTTGAATTTCTTTATGTGGCCCACACTGTCTTGGTTGAAGACCCCTGTTTTAAATGATTGATGTATGAGAATAAAACAACAACTTCAGATTTTAGACTTTACCTGCTATTCCATGCACTACTGTATATAGGCACTTACAGGCATGTTTAAGGCACATGACACACACTTAGCCGTATGTTTACCAAGAGAAGAGCGCTGCATGAACAGTGATGAGAAGCGCAAACACTTGAATACTAGTATGTGTAGTGCCAGCGAGAAAACACACATTATATTTATTGCTGATTAGAGATGGGTGAATCGGTTTGTCCCAAATTCAAAAAATTACTTTAACTGGAAGTATCAGACAACTCTGTTTACAAAGCACTGGTGACCCCTAATAGTCTATTACTGGAAAACTGGTGCTTTACCATTACTTCCCATGGGAGCTACATTCCCCATACACCATATTACTGATTCTTATTTCTTAGAACTGGCACTGTTTAAAGTGAAATAAATATATAATAAAATGAAACTAGCAGCACCTCCCCAAAACCAGCCTCAGTTATAGATAGTCTGAGTTTTTCACTTTAATAGGGAGACCAAGGGCCAGTGCTGTAGTGTTTGATGCCCCCTTGCAAACTATAAATTTGAGCCATCCCTCCCATACTTTTTAAAGGGACAGCGAGCACTGAATGGGTGTGGTCTCACAAGGAAGGGTCGTGACCACACAATAGTACTCCAGTTCAAAGTACGCCATACAGTAGTGCACTCTTATTCACATTACAACGCACATAGTGCCCCAGAATCACAATATACTACATAGTAGTGTCCCTTATTCACATTACAACACACAGTAGTGCCCTTTATTCACATTACACTACACAATAGTACCCCTTATACACATTATGCCACACAGTAGTGCGCCTTATACACATAATGCCACACAGTAGTAGTGCCCCCTTATACACATAATGCCACAATAGTAGTGCCCCTTATACATAATGCCCACAGTAGTGCCCCTTATATATTTAATGTCCACTGTAGTGCCCCTTATAACTAGGGTAGTGTGACCTGTGCCACAGCACAGGGCAACGCAGGGCAGGGGGCACAGTTCGGGCCTGTAAATTTTCTGTTTATTATCATTCTCACTTGTCGCTATCTCTTCTTTTATCCCCAGCATCTCCTGGCATCTTTTATCTCTTCCCTGGCCCTTTCCCATGAGGCTATGGCCCTTTTTTGGATGCAGGTCTTATGTCCCTATTTGAATAATAGGGGAGGGGGGCGCCAATGTTCTTTCTGGCACATGGCACCAAAAAGTCTAGTTACGGTTCTGCACATACCATAGCAGTAGTGCCCCTTATACACAATGCCCACAGTAGTGCCCCTTCCAAATAATGCCCACAGTAGTGCCCCTTATACACATAATGTCCACAGTAGTGCCCCTTATACACATAATGCCCACAGAAGTGCCCCTTATACATGTCCACAGTAGTGCCCCTTATACACATAATGCCCACAGTAGTGCTTCTTACACATAATGCCCACAGTAGTGCCCCTTATACACACAATGCCCACAGTAGTAGTGCCCCTTATACACACAATGCCCATAGTAGTAGTGCCCTATATACACATAATGCCCACATTGCATCGGTAAAAGGACAGCTTCTCTGAAAAATCAGCTGTCCCCATGATCAGTAACACTGCTACTTCTATCGGGCCCCTAACAATGAATGGGCCAGTTACTTAAAACAAATGGAAATTAGTGCTTCCGCATATGTAACGGACCCATTAGTGATAATGAGTAGGCCCCTATGTCACCTGTGAATTATTACAGAAATCCTGAAAACATAAGCTACTGGGGATGCATAAGGATTTAGGAAAACACTGGTTTAAGGTATATTGGATGCCTGATGCACACAAGAGACCCAAGGGCCATAACTAGGGTAGTGCTACCAGTGCCGTGGCACAGGCCACCGCTGGGCAGGGGGCGCTGTTTGGGCCTGTCAATTTTCCTGTATATTATCATTCTCACTTGTAGCTTCCTCTTCTTTTATGCCCAGCATCTCCTGGCCTCCCGTATCTCTTCCCTGGCCCCTTTCCATGAAGCTATGGCCCTTTTTCAGGTGCAGTATCTTAAGTACCTAGTTCAAAAATGGGAGAAGGGGGTACCAATTTTATCTCTGGCACAGGGCACCAAAAAGTCTAGCTACGGCTCTGAGAGACCCACACACATTGCAGTGTGTAGCCTTTATCAGGAGCTCAGATTTTGACTTATTGGGGCAGATGTACTAAGCTCTGGAAAGTGATTAATTGGAGAGTGATAAACTACCAACCAATAAGCTCCTTACTGTCATTTTTCAAACACAGCCTGTAACATGACAGTTAGGATCTGAGTGGCTGGTAGTTTATCACTTTCCAATTTATCACTTTCCAGATCTTAGTACATAAGCCCAATTGAAATTAACATAGAAAGTGCTTCCACAGTACGGTATGTTATATACATCTTTATAATGAGAGAATGTTTGCCTGTCTGTCTTTCCGTCTGTTTGTATGTCCTTTAAACACGGCCAGAGTTTTGGACATATTTAGCAAGGTGGTTTAGTTTGACCAGGATTAGGTTTTTGGCTAGGTTTGAACTATGTCAGGGCCACACATTGTCACATAAACCCTAAAAATGGGTGTGATTGGGTGCAGGGGGAGCAGCAGGCTGCAGTCGTAGCTCGGGCACCATAGCAGCCGCACCCCTTGCACCCACAGTAGATATGCCACTGTTTGCCTGCATATTAGCAAACAGTGGGGTACTTTTCAGGATCAATGGAATGGGGTTACAGGCGAGGACAATTTAAACAAATAAAGGCTGCAGGTGTACTTCAGGGTCCAGTCTTCAACCCGGGCAACGCCGGGTATACCAGCTAGTATCTAATATGAGTGAGTGATGCATCTGACCATAGCAGCTTTTAACAACTCCTCTGCTTTCATATATATTCACATTGACAAGTGCTAGGAAGGAAATCTCCCAACTTCAATATAATGAAAACAATGTAGCTGTGTATCATACTTTTATAAATTTGCTCTATTCTATGGTACTCTATCATTTTGAAAACTCTATGGGCTCTATTTATCATTACATTATTTTGACTAAAATAAAGTGAAAAGGGGGGGAAGGGGGTCGTGGGGGTCCGCTATCGCGGGGGACAGGGCTTAGCACCGGGGGCGGAGCTTAGTGCCGGAGGGGTAGCAGCGGCCGCTTGGCGCATGCGCGGGCACTTTGTCACTGTATTTTTTGCAAAAATACCATGACTAGTGTGCGGAGGGGATTCGCAGGGACAGAGCTTTATCGCAAGCTCTGTCCCTGCAAGGGATTTGTCGTAAATCCCTGTGATATTGCCTGAATTCGCAATGCAAATTCAGTCGTTAATATCACACTACAATCTGCATTCAATATGCGGATTGTACTAAATAGAGCCCTATGTGAGTTAATCTGGTTAATATTTATCTTGGTAGATTTCCAAGAATTACTGTGGAGAGTAGATGTAAGCTTACTGTGCTAAATCAGATATTTCTGGAAAATTACTAATAAATGCAGAACAAGCAAATTGGTGCAATTGTCCCAAATGTGAATTTGAGTGTGATGGGCATACTGTAAGGTTCTAATATGTACTGAATATGTACAATTATGACAATATACCATATGTGTTAAACTGTGCAGCACAGGGCAGCAGTGTTTGCACTGTCTGCAAACTGGATTATATTTGCCAAACCATCTGGGATGGAAAATTCCAGGTGTCTTGATAGAAAATGTCAAATATCAACTAAGCACGAGAAAGACAAATTTATGTCATCCTGGCTCAGACAGTTATCTCTAAAACCAGTGTCTAAGGGGCCTATTCATCATCACTAATGGGTTTGTTACACATGCGGAAATGCTAGTTTCTGCATGTTTTTTGTAACGGGCCCATTCATTATTAGTATAGTTAGTATAATTAGTTAGTATTCAACAAACACATCAGAAAACCTGTGTCTTCACCGAAAGAACGGTTACTCGCACTCACATCATAGGATATAATGGGAAAGGTTCAGCGCTTCCCCCATTGAATCCTATGACATAACCACAAATAACCAGTCATTCAGGATAGGCACTTGTACAGTTACTACAGTGCAAAATCCGTATGGAACGTGTTTGCGGTTTATTGTTTTCTGAAGGTCAAGGATGCCTACTGTACATGGACCCAAGAGGAGACCACCAGTGGGTCTGGTAAGTATTATTTTCTTTTAAATAAAATACTAAAACATATGATGTGTGACCATGTCTATATTTTCTTTACAGGCTGACTACAGGGCACCTGTAGGGCCCTTAATGTCCAGGCATGCTGACATTTGTAGGTCCACAAGTTCCATCATGCTAATTCTGCTGGGAACTGTAGACCACCTGTAATGAACAATATTATTGTTACAGTTTCCTAGGCCACACTGTGTAAACCCCTTAGAACTTAAGCTAACGAGGTCTACCACCAATAACAACCACCCATGGTTCCCTTAGAACTGATTATGTTCACCAGTACTTAGGTGGTCACCTGGACTTAAACTCAGAGTAGCAGTGGTTTACACAGATACCTAGGAAGACCAGAGTTTCATGTGAGAGAATAGGTGCTTGATGGGAAATGGGGTCCTTAATACAGCTGGAGAATTGGATGCAACTGGTATGTTGATGGTGTGGCAAAAGAGCCAGTCATGCAGCTCTGAGAGCCTATGGTCTGGCTTTGAGAGCCAGCGTGGCTTGTGGGCCAGTTGTACGGCTTGAGGGCCAGTGGTGTGGCTTGGTTAGCAGATGGTGCAGCTTTGAGAGCCGATGCAGCTTGTGAGCCAGTGGTATGGCTTAAGAGCCAATGGTGCAGCTTGAGAGCTGGTGATGTGGCTGGAGAGCCAGTGGTGCTGCTTTGTGAGCAGGTGATGCAGCTTAGAGAGTCAGTGTGGCTTGAGAGCTGGTGGTGCAGCTTGAGAGCTGATAATGTGGCCTTGTGAGCAGGCATTGCAGCTTGCGAGCTGGTGGTGTGGCTTTAGAGCCAATGATGCAGCCTTGTGAGCAGATGATGCAGCTTGCGAGCCGATGCAGCTTGCGAGCCGATGATGCGGCCTTTTGAGCAGGTGATGCGGCTTTGATAGCCTGTGCAGCTTTAGAGCTGGTGGTGCAGCTCATGAGCCGGTGGTGCAGCTTGAGAGCCAATGATGCAGCCTTGTGAGCAGGTGATGCGGTTTTTAGAGCCGGTGGTGCAGCTTGAGAGCCGGTGGTGCAGCTCGAGAGGCATTGATGTGGCCTTGTGAGCAGGAGATGCGGCTTTGAGAGCCAGTGCGGCTTGAGAGCCAGTGGTGTTGCTTGAGAGCCGGAGATGTGGCCCTGTGAGCCGGTGGTGCAGCTTAAAAGCCGAGAATGCGACTTGGTGAGCTGGAGCAGCGTGGAAGCTGGTAAATGAGAGGAATAAGGAACAATCACAAACACAGATCATGCAGTAAAGCCAAGGGATCCAAAAGAAAATGCAGCAAAAGGCCACTGTGAACAAATAAGAAAAGGATCCAAATCATGCTGTGGTGTGGTTCACACGTGACATCCTACGGCATCCGGATCAACTAGCAACCGTGAAATACTACCAGATGAATGTATATTGGTGGAGGGGAAAAAGTAATGACCGCGACTTGTAAAAGTACCCCCCCTTCATGTAGGGTTGAAGAGCCCCCAGAACCCAGTTTGTCAGGAAAATCCCGGAAAAAAGCCCTCTTCAGTCTTGGAGCATGTAAAGCACTCTAAGGGACCCATGAATGTTCCTCTGGGCCATAACCCTTCCAGTGAGCTAAAAACTGCAAGCGGCCTCTGGTAATCTTAGAGTCCAAGATCTTCTCGATAACAAATTCACGTTGACCGTGGACAACCAAAGTAGGTCTGGATGGAAATTTGTGTTTGAATTTGACAGAGCTGAAGACTGGTTTTCATAGGGAAGAGTGAAAGGTGTTATTAATACGGAGAGATTTGGGTAATTGAAACTTGAAGGCCACTGGATTCACCTGAGCAATGATGCGAAAAGGACCAATAAATCTTGGACCCAATTTCAGAGTAGGTTGGCGAAGCTTGATGTTTTTCGTAGAGAGTTAAAGCATATCACCCTTCGTGAATGCACATGACCTCCGATGCTTGTCAGCTGACTTCTTGGAGCAGAGATAAACTTTACAAAGACTTTTATGCACCTTGCTCCAAATGCGATGGAGCCGAGAGACAGAAGGCATCTGGAATCAAATGAATTTGCTCTGGGCTGTTGACCAGTTACACAAATGAAAGGTGAGACTGAAGATGCTGAATGATACGAATTGTTAAATGCAAGTTCTGCAAGAGTCAGATGAGAAACCCATGGAGACATAGCAACATCAATATTGTTCCAGAGACTGGTTGACACGTTCCATGTGCCCATTGGATTGATGATGATATCCTGAAGAAAGGCTGAGGTAGATGCCTAGAAAGGAACAGAAAGCTCTCCAGAACTTTGCAACAAATTGTGTTCCCCTATCCAACACTATGTCCACAGGCAATCCATGCAGGCAAATAATATGCTGGAGGAACAACACAGAGAGTTCTTTGGCAGTGGGCAATTTAGATAAAGGAATAAAATGTGCCATTTTGCTGAAGTGGTCCACAACTGTCCAGATAATGGAGCATCGAGCAGAAACTGGGAGGTCAACAATAAAGTCCATGGCAATGTGAGCCCAAGGTCTCTTTAGTATAGAGAGAGGAAGCAATAGACCTGAAGGGGCAGTCCGAGATGTCTTATTGTGGGCACAAACCTCACATGCTAGGACAAACTCGCAGACATCTTTGGTCAGAGAAGGCCACCAAACTGAGCAGGATAGTAACTCCAGAGTCTTGCTAATGCCGGGATGACCAAAAGCTTGTCAAGAGTGGAAGTCCAACAAAACTGACTTTCTGAACCTTTCCAGAACAAACAAAAGATCGGGAGGTTTGTCTAATGGAGTTTGTGACTGACAGGACTGAATGAGCTCAGCCAAATTCTGGGTGAGAGCAAAATGGATGCGAGAATTGGGAACAATAGGTTTATTGGAAATAGTAGTTTGTTGAACCCATGCAAAACTTCTGGAAAGTGCATCAGCCCTAATAATTCTTGACCCAGGACGGAAAGAAATGGTGTAATTAAAATGGGTGAAAAACAATGCCCAATGTGCCTGTGTGGAATTCAATCTTTTTGCAGATTTGATGCATGATAAGTTTTTAAGGTCAGTAAGAACAGTAATTTGATGTTTGGCCCCCTCCACCCAGTGCCTCCAGTCCTCAAAAGCCCATTTAATAGTAAGTAATTCCCGATTACCCACATTGTAATTACATTTGTTAGTGGTGAATTTACAGGAGAAAAAAGCACAGGGGTGCAATTTTTTGTCAAGAGGATCCCTTTGGGACAAAAAAGCTCTGGCTCCTACCTCAGAAGCATCTACTTCTAGGATGAATGGCAGATCTGGATTAGGATGACGAAGAACACGAGCATGTGTAAAAGCAGCCTTAAGATCTTCAAAGGTTTGAACAGCCTTGGATGACCAGTTGAAGGTGTCAGCTCCCTTTTTGGTCAACTCCACAATGGGTACCACAATAGTAGAGAATGAATTGATGAATCTTCTGTAATAATTTGCGAAACCGAGGAAGCACGGAATAGCTTTAAGGGTAGTTGGTTGGATCCACTCCAGAATTGCTTTGATCAGGATCCATAGAAAGTCCCTGGGAAGATATGATGTAGCCTAGGAGAGATATTTGAGTGACGTCAAAGTCACACTTCTCCAATTTAGCGAAAAGATGGTTTTCTCACCTGGTGAACATGTTGATGGTGTTGATTCAATGATTGTGAGTACATGAGAATGTCGTCAAGGTATACTACCATGAAGACTCCCAGGAATTCATGAAGAACATCATTAATTAGATCCTGAAAAACCGCTGGGACATTGAAAAGCCCAAGTGGCATGACCAAATACTCATAGTGTCCTGAGAGAGTATTGAAGGCCGTCTTCCATTCGTCGCTACTCTTAATCCGGATCAAGTTGTAGGCTCCCTGATGGTTGATTTTTGAGAAGATAGTGGCTTGACATAGCTGATCAAAGAGGACCAAAATGAGCAGTAATGGGTAGGAATTCTTGATGGTTAAATTATTGAGGCCCCTGAAGTCAATGCAAGGGTGGAGGGAACTGTCCTTCTTCCCTACAAAAAATAAACCAGCCCCGACTGGAGACTTGGAAGGATGGATAAAACCTTTAGCTAATGCATCCTCGATGTATTCTTCCATAGCTTTGTTTTCGGGATTTGTTAAAGAATGTTACCAACCTTTTGGTAACTTAGTGCCAGGGACCAAATTGATGACACAATCATATGGATGATGAGGTGGAAGAACATTAACCATTTGTTTAGAGAAGACATTGGACAAATCCTGATAATGGATAGGTATAGCTGAAGGCGTTTCAGAAACAGCAGGTTGAAATATCCGAATAGGTAAGGTGAGACATTGAGAATGGCATGCAGGACTCCATTTTATGATTTCCCCAGAGGACCAATCAATAACGGGATTATGATCCTTGAGCCAAGGGAGACCAAGAACAAGAACAATGGGCACAAGAGGACATTGGAGAAGGTAGAAAGAGATGACCTCCAAATGTAAAAGAGCGATGGACAAACGAATGGGAGGAGAATTGAATTTGATGAAACCATTGGAGACCAGTCCTCCATCCAGTCCACAAATGGGAATGTGTTGCTCCAAAGGAACAGCGGAAAGACTTAGAGATGTTAAAAAAAAAAGATATCCATAAAATTACCAGCTGCACCGCTATCCAAGAATGCGGATGTGGCCAAAGTTGAAGTGGAAAGTACAAGAAGGGAATTCTTGGAGGAGATTGGAACCAGGCCTAAATGTAACTTCTCCTGAAGATTTAGGCCTTGCCTTTTACTGGTTTGTCCCTTGTCTTCACAATACGTACAGAGACCCTGGGAATGCTCCTGTGCCTCTCTTATCGTGGTAAGTGAAAGGCCCCAATTTGCATGGGTTCTTCCTGATATGTAGATGGTTCAGTTTTGGTTTTCTATAAAATTGATAAAATAGATAAAATCATATAATTTGGACCTATGTTTGTTCCTACAGTATTATTAACATCAATACCATTCGTCCCATTCATTTACAGTAATTTCCAGTCAATTTTGATCACCTCACAGCTCACAATATTGTTTTCACCAGTATTGGATAAAGGTTGCAGCAAGCTGGTTGGCTAAACTAAGCAGTGGGTCAAACACATGGCAGTTTAAAAGATTATAGTACCTATGAAGCATGGTGCACAACAGTGGCAGATAGGATGGTAGTTTAATAAACTATATGTGACCCTATAGAATATTTTCATTAATCATGAACTAATAACCTAATATTCTAGTAGAAAATATAATATATGACCAATACACTTTTCCAAAGCCGCTAGTTTAGATGTTGCACATAGCAGCATAGGGTCCCCTTGCCATACCATCAAGCAGCACCAAACTGGTCACCCCAGGGCTGGAATTCCTCAGAAAGTGGGGGCCCCACTCTCAAGGAACTACCATCCCTGGTCTGAAAGCCTAGGCCTCTTTTACGTATCCCCTGTGCTTTGGGTACATGAGTAATAGTAACATAATAGTTCAATTTAAAAAAAAAAATGTGTGAGCCCCCTTCTGCCAAATAAATAACCAGTCTTGAACCTTTCAGCCTGGTCTGGTATTGGAAAATAGAGGGGAAAAATTACATGGGATTCCTCCTATTCTCCAATAATCAGCACCTGGTTGACCCAGCCGGGGAGCTGATGCTATAGCAGGAAGACACACAGCATGGGGTATCCCTGCCATACCACCAAGTAACCTCAAACTGGTTAGCACAGGGATGGCATTCCTCAGAAAGTTGGGAACCCAAAAATATAATGTTCCTTACCCCCTCCTGTGGAACTACTGGGGTTATTCCCTGCATTTCTGTTGGCAGCAGATGCGGGGTAAATAATCATCACAACTTGTTTCCCTCCAGCAATATACCTATATCTGCCAGTATTTCACCAGGAGCCTTTACGTTGGCTGCTAGGTGATCCGGACTCCACAGGATGTCATGTGTGTACCACAACACAGCATGATTGGATCCTTTTCTTATTTGTTCACGCTGGCCTTTTGCCGCCTCACTGACTAGAGTGTTTCCTTTTGGATCCCTTGGCTCAGCTGCATGATCTGTGTTTGTTATTGTTCCTTATTCCTAGCGGACTCTCATTTACCAGCTTCCATGCTGCTCCAGCTCACCAAGCCGCATTCTCGGCTATCAAGCTGCACCACCGGCTCACAAGCTGCATCGGCTCTCAAGTCACACCACCGGCTCTCAGGCCACATCCCTGGCTCTCAAGCCACACCATCAGCTCTCGAGCCACACTACTGGTTCTCAAAGCTGCACCACCTGCTCACAAGGCCGCATCATCGGCTCACAAGCTGTACCACCGGCTCTCAAGCCACATCACCTGCTCACAAGGCTGCATATTCGGCTCTCAAGCTGCGCCACCAGCTCTTAAGCTGCACCACCGGGTCTCAAGTCGCACCGGCTCTCAAAGCCACATCACCAGCTCACAAGGCCTCATCACCGGCTCTCAAGCCACACCACCAGCTTGCAAGCCACAACATTTGCTCACAAGGCCGTATTATTGGCTCTCAAGCAACAAAACCAGCTCTCAAGCAGCATCACCTGCTCACAAGGCCACATTATTGACTCTCAAGCCACAACACCAGCTCTCAAGCCACTCCACCGGCTCTCAAAACTACATCACCTTCTCACAAAGCCACAACACTGGCTGCCAAGCCCCACCACTGGCTCTACAGCCACACCACCGGCTCTTAAGCTGTACCACCAGCTCACAAGCTGCATCGGCCCTCATAGCCGCACCATCTGCACACAAAGCTGCTCCACTTGGTTTCAAGCCACACCACTGGCTCTCAAAGCCACATCACCTGCTCACAAAGCAGCACCACTGGCTCTTTGTCATGATTGGTGTCTGTGAGTTACCTGTCTCAGGTGATGAGCTGGATTCAATGGAGATCGGCATAACTGGAACCACAGATGACGTAAATAGCTCTATTGCAATACTTATATGGCAGTGAGAACTGCCTTTGATGACAAATGACAGGAACTTGGAACCAGTAGGGAAGTTGGGGAAACCGGACTGGGACCGGTAGGAAGACTTGCTGAGTTGAACTGGTGAACTTGGAACTTGACTCTGGACTGGAGTAACGTGGATTTGAACTGGTGAACTTGGAACTTGATTCTGGACTGGAATAACGTGACAATGGCTGAAGGGAAATCAGGTAATGCTGAGACGAGGGTTAAACAGGGTAATCCAGAAATGCTGTGACAAAGGCTGGAACTCAGGTGCAGGCTGCATTTGGTAATTGGGAATAACAGGTTCAGGAAGGAATAGGTAGGTCTGGGAATTTTAGGTTCAGGGTAGAAGGAGCAGGAGTTGATCCACAGCAGGAAGCAAGGCAGAGTAACATGGTGCAGATTTGCAGGATGCCAGGGGCCAACCAGGAGCAGGGCAAGCAGCAGGACATAAGACTAAGGTCAGGAGCACAGGAACTCACTTAGCTGATGCTGAAACACACGAGTTGCACTGACACGGGAACTAGCAGGATTTCTGGATTGCCAGGTATTGCTGTAGCAGGTTTTCTGGATTCCCAGGTATTGCTGTAGCAGGTTTTCTGGATTGCCAGGTATTGCTGTAGCAGGTTTTCTGCATTGCCAGGTATTGCTGTAGCAGGGTTTCTGGATGCACCAGGGGAGATGAACTGGTCTGGGAACCAGAAGGTTTTCTGAATGCACCAGGGGTTGCTGTCAGCAGGAGCCAGGGATACACTTGTACACAGAAGCAGCACGAACCATACACCATGGGAAGTAACAAGATGTTCAGGCCTAGAATGCTATCAGGAGTGGATGTATATACCCTGGGTCAGGCAGGAATTGGTGGATACAGTCAGATGGTCTGGCAGCAGCATTCTGAGTGGTGGAGAACACAATATGCAGAGGGAGCAATCATCTCTGCAGTTCAAAGGAGAGCCCAGGTGAATAATCAGTGTGGAAGGGAATATATACAGAGAAGTGCTGCAGCCAGCATGATCAGAGCAGATTCTCCAGGCAAACCACACACACAGATCCATGGAGACAGTTGGCAGGGGTAAGTCTACAGGCAAAAGGTGAAAACTAGACAGGGTCATGACAGTACCCCCCTCTTTATGGGTGGACACTGGACACAAGAAAAAACTTTCTTCAGACATCTTCCCAATTCACAATTTTGTTGGGATACTTGGAGTGGAAAGTCTACACAGGAGATATTTCAAGACCTTCTCTGATTCTTCTTTTTGTTGCGAGAACGTTTTGTGCCAACCAACGGATATGGGATCTCTGGTAACTCCTGTGGAAATATGTGACTCGGAAGGACAGGATCAGAATTTTGGGAGGTACAGTAATACAAAGGGGACAAAGAGGTGTGCGCACAAGTCATATTCATGGTTACAGATTCAAAAGTGCTGCTTTCTTGGGATGCCTGGAATTCAGCACACTGGCCCTTGAAAACTTGACCTTGTTCGAACTTCAGGGGAGTGGAGGACAAATTCTTGGTAGCACAAACAGACTGTTTGGACAATATTTTGGAACTGAGAACTTTGCTAGAATTTTGTTTTACAGGTTAAGGACCAAATTCTTTGACAACAGCTTCACTGAAAGTCTTTATATTTAGAAGCATTGGATCAATGGAGTCGTAAATAGGGGCAACCCACTCCCAAGCTTTACCTTGAAAAGATGGGATAATAAACTCTACAATATTAGTAGGCTTGACTCCACATGGCAAAGAAGAATTCATCATAGCGAAGAATTGTTTCAATAAAGCATAGTATTGAGATAAGTCCCCATCAAAATAAATACATGCTGAAGTATCTGATGAATCCTGTGTGTTCGAGGATTGTGGAGCACATTCAGGTGCAGGGCTGGAGGAAACTTGAGGATGCTCTGATTGATGAGGAGTCAAAATAACTGAAGCTGACAGATGTTTGGAATTCGGACCAATTGATGGAACTGGAAGGAGTCCTGGGGAGCTAGAGACAGTAGCATCAACAATCAAAGCTGAGAACAAACTACAGAGATTGTCATCTTCTGGAATGATATTTGCAGGAGATGCTGAACAGGAACCATGATCAGATTTTGTAGTACAAGACACTTCACCCTTGTAACTGGAACTTGAAACCCCCTCCTGGGGTACGAAACTTGAAACTCCCTCCTGGGGTGTGGAAGTCAAATCCCTCTCCTGGGACGTGAAGCTTGTAACTCCCTCTTTAGGTGCTAAATTTGAGACCCCCTCCTGGGGTATGAGACTTGAGACCCTCTCCTGGGGTGTGAGACTTGAGACCCCCTCCTGGGGCATGAGACTTGAGTCCCCCTTCTGGGGAATGGGACTAGAAACCCCCTCTTTGGGTTCGAGAGTTGAGAACCCTTCTGGGGTATGGGACTTGAAACCCCCTCTTGGGGTACGGGACTTGAGACCCCCTCCTGAGGTGTGAGACTTGAAACCCCTTCCTGAGGTACAAGACTTGAGACCCTTTTTGGGGCTGCTGACTGGAGTCCCCTGTTGGGACAAGCAGAAGCCAGGCTGGGACCAGAACAGGCAGAATCTGGGCAGGGACCGGAATGGGCAGAATCCAGGCTTGTACCAGAATGGTCACTGAGACGCTGACACTTGGAACCACTGCTGGAGCTGCAAAGGGAACAGTCTTTAATGAAGTGGTCAGAACCCCCACAATAGAGACAGAGCTGTTAGTCTTTGCGCTGCTGGCGTTCAGCCACAGAGAGCTTGAGGTGCGGGTAACTTTGATGTCTCACTTCACTTGGTATGGAAGAATCTTTGGTTCTTAGGGATTTCAAGGCTGAGATTTTAGTTGAGACAGGGGTAGCTCTAAGAAACTCGGGAATGATCCAGCAGTTGATGGAAGGTAGTTAGAGGTTCAGGTGTGATTTGAGTACCATCTAGCCGATTATTCAGGATTTGCAAAAGCTGTAGCACTTGATGCTGTATGGCCTCCTGTGAATGCAAGTGAGCGACCAGGTTACGGAAAGCATTTGGTCCCTTATTAGGTGCTTGATCCGCCACCATCATTGGGCCTGAACATTCTGTCATGATTGGTGTCTGTGAGTTACCTGTCTCAGGTGATGAGCTGGATTCAACGGAGATCACCATGACTGGAACTACAGATGACGTAAATAGCTCTATTGCAAGACTTATGTGGCAGTGAGAACTGCCTTTGATGATAAATGACAGGAACTTGGTACCAGTAAGGAAGTTGGATTAACCGGACTGGGACTGGTGAACTTGGAACTTGACTCTGGACTGGAATAACGTGGATTGAACTGGTGAACTTGGAACTTGACTCTGGACTGGAATAACATGGATTGAAATGATGAACTTGGAACTTGACTCTGGACTGGAATAACGTGACAATGGCTGAAGGGAATTCAGGTAATGCTGAGACGAGGGTTAAACAAGGTAATCCGGAAATGCTGTGACAAAGGCTGGAACTCAGGTGCAGGCTGCATTTGGTAATTGGGAATAACAGGTTCAGGAAGGAATAGGTAGGTCTGGGAATTTTAGGTTAAGGGTAGAAGGAACAGGAGTTGATCCACAGCAGGAAGCAAGGCAGAGTAACATGGTGCAGATTTGTAGGGTGCCAGGGGCCAACCAGGAGCAGGGCATGCAGCAGGACACAAGACTAAGGTCAGGAGCACAGGAACTCACTTAGCTGATGCTGAAACACTCGAGTTGCACTGGCCTGGGAACTAGCAGGATTTCTGGATTGCCAGGTATTGCTGTAGCAGGTTTTCTGGATTGCCAGGTATTGCTGTAGCAGGTTTTCTGGATTGCCAGGTATTGCTGTAGCAGGGTTTATGGATTGCCAGGTATTGCTGTAGCAGGGTTTGTGGATGCACCAGGGGAGATTAACTGGTCTGGGAACCAGAAGGTTTTCTGAATGCACCAGGGGTTGCTGTCAGCAGGAACCAGGGATACACTTGTACACAGAAGCAGCACGAACCATACACCATGGGAAGAAACGAGATGTTCAGGCCTAGAATGCTTTCAGGTGGGATGTATATACCCTGGGTCAGGCAGGAATTGGTGGATATGGTCAGGTTGTCTGGCAGCAGCATTCTGAGTGGTGGAGAACACAATATGCAGAGGGAGCAATCATCTCTGCAGTTCAGAGTCAGAACTACACCTGTGATTCCAATCAAGACTAGCAATGCTCACAGACAGAGGAGAGCTTAGGTGAATAATCAGTGTGGAAGGGAATGCATACAGACAAGTTCTGCAGCCAGCATGATCAGAGCAGATCCTCCAGGCAAACCACACACACAGATCCATGGAGACAGTTGGCAGAGATAAGTCTACAGGCAAAAGGTTAAATACTAGACAGAGTCATGACACTCTTTAGCCACACCACCAGCTCTCAAAGCCACACCACCAGCTCTCAAGCTGCATCATCAGCTCTTAAGCCATACCACTGGCTCGCAAGCCCCATCTGCTCTCAAAGCTGCACCATCTGCTCACCAAGCCACTCCACTTGGTATCAAGCTGCACCACTGGCTCTCAAGCCGCACCACTGGCCCAGAAGCCACACCATAGGCTCTCAAAGCCAGACGACTTGCACTTTTGCCACACCATCAACATACCAGTTGCGTTCAATTCTCTGGCTGTATTAGGCACACTATTTCCCATCAAGCACCTTGTCACTCACATGAAACTCAGGTCTTCCTAGGTATCTGTGTAAACCACTACTACTCTGAGTTTAAGTCCAGGTGGCCACATAAGTACCTGTGAACTTAATCAGTTCTAAGAGAACAATGGGTGGTTGTTATTGGCAGAAGACCTTGTTAGCTTGAGTTCTAGGGGGTTTCCACAGTGTTGCCTAGGAAATTGTAACATTATATTCGGCACTATTAATAATAAAAGAAGTTTGTGGCTTATGGAATAGTCACAGAACCCTGCTCAGGTGCTTGCTGCACAGATTCAAGTGCTTACTCAAAAAGATCAGGAGCTTACTCTTTGAGTAGAGGATGTCCGAACCATGGCAGCTCCTGGTGGTTTTAGGGAACCAAAGATGAACCTGCCAGATCGATTCTGTGGAGATGGCAAACAGTTCCTCAACTTCTGTGAGAGTTGTAAACTTTATTTTAGGTTACGACCCAGTTCTTCTGGATCTGAGTCTCAGTTGGTATGCCTGGTTATATATATCCTTACTCCAAGGAGACCTTCAGACTTGAGTGTTTGGGTTACCCTTGACACATGCGGCTCTTCAGTCAGTTAACACTTTCTTTACCTTTCTGCGGCTTTTGTATGATGATTGAGATAGAACTGCCTTCACTGAGTCAAAGTTGTGCTCCCAAAAAGTACAAAAAGCAGCAGAGAATTATGCTTCTGAATTTCATAGATGGGCAGTTGACTCCTGTTGGACTGATCCAGCATTACACAGCCAATTCCATCTTGGGTTCTCAGATATATTACAGATGACTCAATCATCTGTCATTTCGCGTAGTGTAAGTATATGTGACAACATATACTTACACATGTCCGGCATGGATCAGCTCAGTAATTTTTTTATGGAGATGCTACGGAGGGCAGCGCCAGGAGAGAGGTGAGTATGGGTCTTTTTTCCAGGTACTCCTAGTGGATTTCTACTTGGAGAAGGGGACAGAACAATGAGCAACAGTGTGTGAGGTAGGTTGGCAGGTATGTAATAAAGTTGAACTTGTCACGGTGTGTGAGTGTTGTGGTTATTTAACTATTTATTTTACAGTGGGGGTATGGGTGCCGGCACCTGCTGACACTTGTAGTTCCACAAGTGCCAAAGGCCTGGCATGCCAGCAGCTGTAGTTCCACTGTAAAATACAAATGTTTCAGTATTTTTACAAAACTATTACCCCTCTACCCACAGCTCAAGGGTGTGGGAAAGAACACCGGGCTTCAGACTAAGCCTGGGGTGTAGGGAGAGGGGGGACACCTTCTTGGGGGGGTCCCCACCTCCCCTGAGATCCCCGGCTTGGCCTGATCGGCTAGGGGTGCAAATGCTTTGGCTGGGGAGACCTGGTGATACGGTCCCCCGACTGTGACATTACACTGCGGCCAGTTTGGGTCCGGTGCTGGTTTTAAATATAGGGGGACCCCTACTCATTTTTCACCATATATTTAAAACCAGGGCTTGCTTTGCAGCCAGGTGCTGGTTCCTAAATTACAGGTATACCCAACATGTTTTTTAACCCGTAATTTTAGGAACCAGGACTGGCTGAGCAGCCTGGGGCTGGTTATGCTTTTGGGGGGGACCCTACATCATTTAAAAAAACTTAACCCTCTTTTTACAGGTATAACACAAGCAGCACTCACATATCTCACTGATATATGCAGGCTGATTGTTTGGGAGAGTTAGGCAGAGATAAGACACTGCAATCTTGGGTGAGTAATCTCTTCAAACTTGCTACTCGAGGGAGGAATCTCGATTTGCTTCACCATCGGTCAAATCACTCTCAGCTAAACTCACTTCTTAGTAAATTTGTGAGTTTCAGGGGCCTCAAATCACTCGAGTTTCAGCGATGCTAATCGAGTTTAAAAAAAATAAAAAACTCGATCAGACTCGAATCTTAGTATAATTACCTCTAAGTCTTCTTGCTGATCCTTCACCGACAAAGTAACTGGCTGTGAAAATGTTATTCAAAATCATCTCAATGCACTATTTGAGTTGTACTCTGAATTAGTGTTGCTAATTACATTTTGCTGGGGACAGAGTTTAACAGAACTTTGGAATTGTTTGATGAAAACAACCAAATAAGTGATAGCAGACCGAACTTTGGAGTTTACACTTTTTCAAGACATGCACATAATATTTCAGTCAGCAACCACAAATCTACTAAATGCTGTTCAAACTGACCATGAAAATGTGAAATGAAGGCACGTTTTTGTATTTGCACTTTGCAATAATAAACAACAAAGCACAATTACGTTAATCCTACTGTTGAACTATGCACCTGTCTCCGTTGTTCTGAGTAATTGATCTCTAGCATGGTATATTTACATGTATTCCTAGCAATGTATGTGTGCTTCCCATGCATTTAACAGTGTTTCTGATAAATTTATATTAAAATAGCTATACTTTAACTAACCTACCTATACCCACCTAATGATGTTTCACACTAAACACTAATCTAAGTGCCAAGTAAAGGATTCAGGACCTCATACAGAGTTGGTCGTTGCGGCTGCACGGTCGTATGGAAAAAGGGGCCGGATATGCAAATGAAGCGCACGCAAATTGCGTCATTAAGATGGGATCGTTAGCTGGATGAGCGAGGGGAGGATGTGGCCGTAAGACTAAAAATACGCCCCCTTCTCGTTCCCATTACACGTCATCTCCAGGCATATAAGGATTAATCGAGACCATCGGGAACCATCGGAGCTGGTAGTAGAGCTTAAGGTTGACCATACCCTCTCTTAAGCACTACGATCAGGTCAGTGTAAAAACCTCCCATGTCACTACTTTGTTAATTATGCACTCCCATAAAATGCCGTTTGCATAGTCAGGCACGCCTGCGTTCGGATCTCCACTCCCCCGTGCACAAGCACCTTCCCCTGTTACCACCCACAAACGCCTCATCCTGTCACTCAAACTAACGACCTGGCCAAGTTGAAGGAGAGAACAACTTCTGATCGTAATAGCTAGTTTGCACACGCGCACTGCGAATTTTACGCATGCGCAGTTTAGCGAACATCGGTGGCGTACGACCGTGCGGCCGCAACGACCAACTCTGAATGAGGTCCTCAGTGTCAATTCAGTAACACATGGTAGTGGGCAAACTGGATGTGATCAGACTGTTAGATGCAGAGGCTGAGCACAAAGATCTCTTCCGGTTTCACTGGGTATTATTCTTGCGTTCAGAAGATGACTGTACAAACAGCAAATGGTGGTCATCTTCAACTTTTTTTTTACAGACTTGTCCTATTTTATCAAATTTTATTTTTGGACTATAAGGAAAGCTTGAGGGTCACATATGCTGAGATATCAGCCCAATTTCCTAATGTCTCAAACCAAGAGAAAAATTTACCAAACCTTCTAAAAAGTGGAGAAGTTGCCCATAGCAACCCATCAGCTATAGAAAATCAATTTATAAATGGTAGCTAGAAGCTGATTTTGTTGCTATGGGCAACTTCTCCACTTCTCCACTTCTTGGAAGGTTTGATGAATTTCCCAAGTATCTATCTTAAGTTATGCTATGTAGCAACACAAATTGTTATAATATATAAGAAAACAATATTTCTGTCACAAATATATTTCCAAAGGTTGAAAACTAATTAAAAAAAATGATGTCAACCAACATCTATAGCAAGGCACAGACATTGTAGCTCTTTTCTATTACAGGTAAGGTGCTTTGTTCCATTTTAAATAGTGAAACACGATTTCTATGCTCTCCATGAACGAGTGACGGCAATCTAACAGCGAGTTTAACAGTATCCTGAAGTTAACATACATAAAAATTACAGATGAGAGGGTCTGGTTCTCCGGGAACCGGACCGACCCGAACTTCGTGTTCCGGGGCGAGATCCGAGTCCGGCTCGAGTTTTCCCGCCAGACTCTGAAAATGAGGCAAAACGTGTCATCATCCTGATGTGGGATTCTCGCGGGTTTTGGATTATATAAAGGTCCCCGCGACCGGTACCATTTTCTTTCCGGCTATGGAGAGAGAAGCTAGCAGACGTAGTCAGTCACTGTCAGTCACTCAGTGTGTGTGTCCAGTCGGGGTCTTGGCCTGAAGGCTGCTGCTGCATTGTGCATAAAGGAGCTTAGGCTGCAGTATATAAAGGGGGGCTTCCTTCAGTGGGTGCTGCAGCTGCTGTGTCACTTGTCCTGTCAATTAACTGTGGCTGTTGCTGTATTGTTGTCCTGTCCATCAAGCAAGGGCTGTAGTCCATAAATAGGTGCTATATTGTCCAGGGGGGTGCTCTGTCAATTAGGGGTGCTCTTCCCCAGTGTAAAAAAATTAAAAGTACTTTTTTTCGTTTTTTTTTTTGTGTCTATGCATTAGCAACTTAGCTGCACTATTATTGCTCGATGACACTGCCGCAGTTTATTGTCCACGTATTTGTGACTCTGCAGGTGGTCTGCCTGCACTCGGCAGGGGTGCTTTGTTGTCCATAAAGAAAAGGTGCTGTCTGTGTTGTTCATAAAGGGGCTGCTGCCTCGTTCAGGGGTGCTCTTCCCCAGTGTCCGAAAAAATAAAACATTTTTTTTGTGTGTGTGTGTGCATTAGCAACTTAGCTGCGCTATTATTGTATGGTGACACTGCTGCAGTTTATCATCCATGTATTTGAGACTCTGCAGGTGGTTTGTCCACACTCAGCAGGGGTGCTTTGCTGTCTGTGTTGTTCATCAAGGGGCTGCTGCCTCATTCAGGGGTGCTCTTCGCCAGTGTAAAAAATAAAAGTGAAATTAAATTATAAATTAATATCAATATGTTGTCCATAAAAAAGAGGTGCTGTCTGTGTTGTTATTCAAGGGGCTGCTGTTTCATTCAGAGGTGCTCTTCACCAGTGTCAAAAAAAATATTGTTTGGTGACACTGCCAGTCAGACCGCAGTGTAAGTCTGTTGATATGGAGGATGATCAAATGAGAGGAGAGCAGGAACCACATACCAGTCTTGCAGCTACTGCCAACAGTCATGATGACGATGCACGGCTGTCAACAGCATCTACGAAGGCTGATGCCCAAGGGCTTAAGTCAAGATCAAACAAGCAATATTTTACAGTGTTAAGAAAAAAAATTAAAAGCTAAGTTAGCTGCAGAGAAACAAAACATTTGCAATATGCCATTTACTACATGAAGTGGCAAGGAAAGGATAAGGCCTTGGCCTTTATTTATGACTGGTGCTTCTGCATCTTATGATGATGTAAGACCTTCTCCCTGTAGAAGTGTAAAAAAAATTTAATTGATAAGGCACATGAACCAACTGTGTGCTCAGAAAAGTCATAGATCCCGAGGAGAGTCCAAGTGTGTCCACGGTTGCCATGTGTGAGCATGACCTTTCTTATACTGCACTTGAAGAGGATCCTCCTTCCACCATTTGTGTGTCCTCTGCAAATATGGGGATGAGCAGCACAAGTCAACATTCTGATGTAGAAATCAAGGATGCTTCTGAGGAATTGCACCAGGAGGATGAGGAGGATATTTCTGTATTTGCTGCTAACAAGGATGATGAGGATGTTGATGATGAGTATGTTGCTTATGTAAATCAGGCAACAGTTGTTGCCCATGGTATGAAAAATCCAATTGTTGTCATGCCGGAGCAAAAGACACAAAAATACACTTCTCATGTGTGTTTGTCAAGCAAGAGTGAGTAGAGGTAAGGACCTTAACCATCTAGGATCATCCTCCCTGTTACGTCACTTGCAGCGCATTCATCAAATTCAAAAGTGTTTTTCAAATTCAGAAACTTTGTCTAAAAACGTAACAATCAGTCCAGTGTCACCTAGCTGCTGCCTTCTCTCTGTTAGATCCAAGCACCTGCAATTTCCACCACCAACACCTGCATCATCATCAACATCCTGAATCATGATCAGAAGTAGTCCTGCATCCAATTTCATAAGAATGACTGTCCTCTCCTATCCATTATTCCTCAGAAGGATCCAGAGTGCTACGCCTGTTGCTGCTGCTGTGAGTGTATCTTCATCGCAGAAGGGGACCAGGAAGAAGACTACTTTTAGTAGTTTAACAAAACAATTGACCATCAAACAATCCTTTGCAATGAGGAACAAGTATGACAGCAGTCACCCAATTGCACAGCGTATTACTGACGCCATAACAGCTATGCTGGTATTAGATGTGCATCCAATATCAGCCATTAATGAAGTAGGTTTTAGACATTTAATTGAGGTCCTGTGTCCCCGCTACCATGTCCCTTCTAGATTCTACTTCACTAGAACAGCAATTCCCAGTCTGTACAAGGACATTAAAAAAAACTTTTTATTATCCTCCGAAATTATGTTGCGCACACTGTCCACATAACCACAGATATGTGGACAAGCAGGATAGGACAAATTAAAGATTACATGACTGTGACAGCCCACTGAGTAGGTGTATTGCCTCCAACAGTGAAAACAGTAGCAGCAGCATCTAACAAATGCCAGCTCATTTAGAGGCAGGCTACCTCTTAGGAAAACTCAGGGAAATCATTGCAAAATGGCTTACCCCGCTTGGACTCTCCTCAGGATTTGTGATGTCTGACAATGCCACCAATATTGTGCGAGCATTACATCTGGACAAATTCGAAACCATCCCATGTTTTACTCACACAATTAATTTGGTGGTGCAACATTTTTTTAAAATAACATTGGAGTGCATGAGATGCTCTTGGTGCCCCGGAAACTTTCGGTAAATTTTCGGCATTCAGCAACTGCATGTCGAAGATTGCAGCACCAGCAAGTACTGTTGCATTTTCCTGCCATCAGCTGAAGCAAGAGATAGGTAGAATTCTACCCTCTATATGCTTCAGCGGATGGAGGAGCAGCAAAAGTCCATCCAAGGCTACACAACGGCCTATGACATAGGGAGAGGAGCGGGAATGCACCTTAGTCTAGCGCAGTGGAGAATAATTTCTGTGTTGTGCAAGGTTCTCAAACCCTTTGAACTTGCCACATGTAAAGTTAGTTCAGACACTACCAGCTTGAGTCAGATCATTCCCCTGATCAGACTTTTGAGGAGCTGAAACACAGTTATTCCGCTAAGTATGTCGGACATGTAGATCAAGCCCTTAATTCGCTTTGCCAAGATCCAAGGGTCGTCAATATCTTGAAATCAGATCACTATATTTTGGTGACCATACTTGATGCTAGGTTTAAGTCATACTTTGTGTTTTTCTTTCCGACAGACATAAATCTGAAGAGATGCAAAGAGCTGTTAGTGAAAAATTGTCAGCTCAAGCAGCACGTAACACGGCAGCATCTCCTCCTTCAGTTTCTACAGCTGCCAGAAAAAAACTACATTTTCCTAAAAAGCCCACTGCTGGTGGTGATGCAGATCAGTCAGAAAAACCTAATGAAATCTGGTTGGGTCTGAAAGAACTGCCTACAATTAGTGACATGTCTACCGTTACTTTGTCTGATACAGTCACTGCAGGAAAAAGGCAATTTGGAGTCCCTTACACAAACTGGGTTTGCTTTACTTAAGTTGCCCACCCTCCAGTGTGTACTCAAAAAGTTTTCAGCGCTGCCGGGAACCTTGTCAGTGATCGACGTAGGAGGTTACTTCCCCAAAATGTGAAAAAGATGATGTTCATCAAAATGAATTGCAGATTCCATAAAGAAGACCTTTACCAGCAATTAAGTCTAAATAATACAGAGTCGCCTGTAATGGTGGATTCCAGTGGGGCCAAGTTAATATTGTGTGAAGAAGAGGCTGTACACGCTGATGGGGATGATGATGACGATGACGACATCTGATCTTACCTATGTTGTAAAGCCATTTTGTGTATGGGATCTTTGCCACCAATGTCCACTGCGCACTTTGTGGGGGTCCAAACAAAGCAATCAGTCCCTGTCGTACAAGTGATTGGTTTCTTAAACTGTGAATGTCCTTTTTCACATATACAACATAAGAGTGGGTTGGAGGGCCCAAGGACAATTCCATCTTGCACCTCTTTTCATTGCATTATGTGCTGTTTGTGGCATTACTGCCTGACATGTTTAATTTTATGGTTTATGAATGTTCAGAAATTGTAATGCCCACAGACAGCATCTCCTGTATGCCCCTTTCATTTAAAATAAATAAATAAATTCTGAGCCACCAAGTTGATGGTGTTAGCAAATATGAGCAGCAGCAAAGAGCATCATCCTTGCAATAAAGTGCAAATACGTTTAATACAAAAATTAGTTGTGTATATTTGTCACATGCATACATATTTACATGATACAGTACATACAGTGCGTAAAGCAGGATGAGGTAACCTGAAGAATGATTCGTGTTGTTGACAAATAACTTCTAGTAGGCCCAGCAAACATCACAGATGCTGGGAGTTCTAGTTCTGCCGGAGAACTACAGGCTGCGTTACTCTGATGTAAACAGCAAGTCTTCGTCCCATTATCCCTAACAACCTCCCTGAGCACAAAAGTAAATGTCTGTTCACAGTATGTTCTAGCAGCACCTCCACAAGCAAGGCCACCTAATTTCTATTAGATGTGTAAAAATTAGGAACTGAAGAACTTGATCCTAGATAGATCTTCTCGCATACATTTTTTTAAGAATCAAAATATTAAAATAAATTAATTAATACTAGTCAATCTTTCTGTCCTTTCCCTGTCTTCAGTCCATAAACATATTTCAACTCCGTCAAACCTCTGACCTGGTTACGGAAAACATTCTTGGTTTTCAAAATTCCTAGAAGTTGTATAGTTTATTTAACTGCCATCCTGTCTACAACTGGAATGCCACTCTGTGCCATGTTGGAAGCTGAACTGCCACATGTTAGCGCCGCCCACTGCTGTCGCTTAACTTAGTCAGCCAGCTAACTGGATGCAACCTTTTGGCCCTAAATTAGATTAAAAAAATAAATATTGTGAGCTGTGAGGTGGTCAAAATTGACTGGAAATTACTGGAAATAAATGTTATTGTGGTTAATAATACTGTAGGAACAAAACAGGCCCACATTATGTGTTTATGATTTTTTTTCAAAAAATCCAGATCCAAAAGCAAAACCAAAACACCCAAGGGGTGGTTTTGGCAAAAGGAGATAGAGATCCAAAACCAAAACACGGGAGTCTATGCCAGGCCTGGTGACAGGGGGGGTCAAAGGGTACACCTATACCGGGCCCCAAGGTCCAGAGGGGCCCCAAGGTCCACAGTACACAAAATGGGGCAGCAGGCTCACTACTTCGGTGGTTGCAGTGCAGCCGCTGCCAGTACCCATACCAGGCACTGTGCATCTTACTTGTAGTAGCCTGGCCCGGGCATCGCTTGGAGCTCTGACTCGACCCGGGCCAGGTGTGACCTTGCAGTTGGTGACGCGGCGGCTTGACATCACAAGTTACGTTGCCAGCACCACACATCATCTGGCATAGCTACAACTGTCGCTGAAGGAGCATGTGTGCCTTCTGTACACACATGATCACTCGGCAGGCTGCAGTAGTAAGGGGCTGTAGGCTGCGGAAGGTGATAGGACCTATGGAAGGTGATGGGGGCTGTGGAAGGTGATGGGGCCTGAGGAAGGTGATGGGGTCTGCGGAAGCTGATGGTGGCTGTGGAAGATGATAGGAGCTCAGGAGAGTGATAGGTCCTGAGGATGGTGATGATGGTTGATGAAGGTGATGGGGGCTGAGGAAGGCGATGGGGGTTGAGGAAGGTGATGGGGGCTGAGGATGGTAATGAGAAGCTGAGGGCTGACAAAGATGATGGGACTGAGGGCTGACAAAGGTGATCAGGAGCTGATGGCTGGCTGCAGACACACTCACTCCTACCCCTGAGGCATCCACATCACCATCAACAAGAAGACCTTGGAAGCGATGGCAGACAAGAACTACTGCCTGTATCATTAGT
Organism: Taudactylus pleione; assembly: GCA_031769625.1. Lineage (NCBI taxonomy): Eukaryota > Metazoa > Chordata > Amphibia > Anura > Myobatrachidae > Taudactylus > Taudactylus pleione. The sequence goes on from JAUIMM010000773.1 coordinate 2,641,348, forward strand.
GACAGAAAGACAGTATGGTAAGTCATAGTGTATTTTTAGTTTATTTAAAGTCTGGCATATGTTTTAATTAACATTACCATTCTTCACATAGCACACATGCAGGGGAGGGATGTGTGGGTGCGGGGTCGAAGGTGGTATGGTTGGGACTGGTGATGAGGAGGTAGAGCCCCCAGAGTGATCAGTGTACGGGGCCCCAAGATTTCTGTTGCGGCCCTGGTCGGTGCACATCCCTAATAGAATGCTGTGTCGATATTTTCTATACAGTATGCCTCTCTTCTATTGCAAACATTACTATATTTCTTTCCCTCTCATTCTGGAAAGTGCTTCTTGAATAAATATATTCAGTTGTTTTATGACAGCACTTCATAAAGAACAGTCGTTCTAATAAACCACAAGAAACCATATCCATAATTTCATTAATGCAGTGGGGACTGGAGTCTTGACCTGGACAGCACCGTTAAACCATTGATTTTCCTAAATAGCCTTGTAAACTTGAATAATTACTATTTCCTATATGAGAGAAATGTGTCTGTTTCCTGCATCACTCATTATATACTGTAACAAGCTGCATCCTCAAATATGTAATGTGGATCCTGCCAGGATATTATTAGCCTGGGATAATGGTAGCAGTAGGTCAAATCATCCACACTTAACATTCCGACCAAACAATGGACCAATACCAACTTAAGATCATTAGAATAGATGTTGACAGGGGTTAACCTTGCAGCTGCTTGGCAGAACATTCATATGGAGTTGCATAGACAAGAAGCGAAAGTTTCTACCTTAATTAAACTTAATGACATATCTATTGTTCTGACATCTGAAAATAATGATTTCTGAAGGGCTTAAAAACGTTACGCTGTTCTTTTTGCTGTAAGTGTTCAGTGGAGTAAAGAGCTAGAGAAAGAAAGCACTTAGGAGGAGATTTACCAAAGCTTTGAGAGAGCTAAAGTGTATAGAGATAAAGGGGGAGATGTACTAATTTTAGGAGAGAGATAAACTGGAGAGAAATAAAGTACCAACCAATCAGCTTCTAACTGTCATTTTCAAACACAGCATGTAAAGTGAAAGTTAGGAGTTGATTGGTTGGTACTTTATCTCTGTCCACTTTATCTCTCTTCAAGGTTTAATACGTAGACCCAAAGGTACCAACCAATCAGCTCCTGTGTTGTTTTTAAAATACTGTCTGTAAAATGACACTTCTGTTGGGTACACACTAAACGGTGTGTGCACCCAGCGATGCGACTGACGACCCCCTCCCCGCTGGTGGGCCGACATATCGAGTGGCCGGTATACATTAGACAATCCAGTGCCGACCACCCGATATGTCTGCCCCTGCCGCTTCCCGCTGCATGGGGTCGTTAGCCGCATCATCATGTTGAGATGCATGAAGGACCAACCTGAAGATGCGGCTGATGACCCCCACGGATGCGGGCAATGGCTCACATGTCGGAATTGGGCAAATTGTTCAAAATATCATGAAGTGTTTACCCAGCTTTAGAAGCTGATTGGTTAGTACATTACCTCTCTTCACTTAATCTCTCCACTAAATCACCCCCCATTATTGTGAGAACTGTCTCTTCCAGACAAAATGTGATAGAAAACTGGAAAACTGACATCTACTGTTAGGTGTGCATTTAGAATGCGGCAACCTCATGAAGTTACTGTTGAGGGGGCAGCAGAAAAAGAGAATTTTTAAAATTAAAATGATCTGCTGAAATGTATGAATTAGTGATACATATCTTGTAGATCTAAAAATGTCTAAAACCAAGGCTATAACTATTTAGGTATCACCTGCTCTGGGTCCCAGGCGTGAGTGGCCCTTCACTCATAATGCTCCTCTTTGCTTTGTCCGGCATCACCAGAGAACGTAATAAGTTCTCTGCTACATGACCACTGACACCACAATGGATTTAAAACCGGCGTTCTGACATTTCTGTGCTCTAAAATTCAATTGAGGCCTCGGACAGTAGGTTAAGAACCACTTGGCTAGATAGTTATGTTTGTTCACTTAAGCTGCTAAAATGTGCTAAACGTTTCCTTGTAACAGATGCTCACAAGTATATTTTGTTAAAAAAATACAATAAAAAGGGACATCAAATATAAACTCTTTTTTTAATACAACAAAAGGTATTTGTTGCATTTGTCTTTTTACACACATTTTTGACTACTCAGTGACATTGTTCTGTTACAGTCATGTCATGTATCTGATTTTCAAAACAATCCAATCATTACGTATGTATATATGTACTTTATATCTCATATTACTATCTGTAAATCTGCACTCTGAGCTTGATTACATATGACCTATGCATTTTACCTTGAGCAGTGGAGATAGCCTAGTGTAGCACGTGTCTAGCGGCCTGACATGTATAATTCATGCTGTGAACAGAAATCAGGTCACTACCACTTGCTACACTGGGATATCTCCATTGACGAATCTTCATACACTACCAATCTATACACATGTACTGTATACCTGGATTGTGTACTTAGGGCCTGATTCAGACCCGGTCGCTAAGCTGCGCTCGCTCGCTAGGGTCGATTATCCCACATCTGTACATGCGTATGCGTCACAGTAAGCATGCGCGAACCAGTCACTGCAGCCGGGAATCATGCACTCGTAGTACACAGACTGGACGCTACTTTGAGTGACAGCGCCGTTTGTGGGTGGTGACAGGGGAAGGTGCTTGTGAATGGGGGAGTGGATGTACGAATGCAGGCGTGTCTAAGCGTCAAAACGGAGTTTAATGGGTGTGCATAATTAGCAAAGTAGCGTCATTGTACACATCACTTGGTTGTATTGTAGCCTGAACTGATTGCAGTGCTTGCAGTGGGGTAGGGTCTACCTCAAGTGCTGCGAGCAGCTCCGATGGCTCTCGATGTTACCGATTATTCATACACTTCCTGGTGATGACGTGTGTTAAGAAAAAAAAGTGGGCATCTTTATACACCAGCATGTGCTCACTGCCGTTGCTCTCTAAGACATAGAGGGCGTCCTTACGCCACACAGTGCGATCGTGGATTTGCATGCCCGGCCCCTTTTGGCAGTGAGCGATCGCATCTAGTGAGCGGCTCTGAATCAGGCCCTTAGCTCCAGTCACAGATATCTGTTTTTATTGGACATGGCAACATACCTGGGAAACAACATGCCGCTGCACCATACAAGTACAAGTCCAGCCATCCAACCCTGCACATTTACTACTGGTTCATATACAACAAGCTGCCAGACTGCAACACATCCAATAGGGCACAGTCCCATCATCCACCAGGACAAACCATACAGGCTGCTTGGGCAACCTTCCTCCAATCCATATGGATAACTCTCCTTTAGAATGGACAGTTTTACCTCTTTACCTATTCAAGTACCCATACAATTTTATTCCTTGGAAACTACTCCTTGCATTCATAGAGAAACATATTCTTTATATTTTTGGTTATTCATTTAATGTTGATTGAGCTCCTACAATCTGTTTGATGTTCTTTTTTTCTGTTTTGTTTAATCTGTACATTTTATATTTACTATTTTTACAATTAAATAAGTGTTGTACTCTAACACAGTGGCAACAAATATAGTTTATTTAATATCTGTTAATTTCACAACACACTATTACACTGTCTCACATCTCCTATATTACAGGTCTCCACCATTATACAGGTGAGTTTTCCATACAGACAGCAGCATAACAATATTGTGTCAGGAACCGTATGGGAAGTTCCTCAGGAGAACACAAAAGCCAGCGGGTTAGGGTGGCTAGGGATTGAGTAGGTGAGTCACAGTACTAGGTCTCCCTATTTATACCAAACCCAGATTTGGCTAGACCTGCCCAGAGGTGCGGAGTCTAACTCACTTGGTGGTCTTCTCCAGTGACCCCTCCAGTTGGGATATGGGTTTTGCTGTACCAAGTGAGCAGGTCGCGGCCCCCTGGACAGGTACCTGGGAGTGGCAAGAGAGACCAGGACTATATTAGAATGAATTGGCACTTGGAACCGTAGGAATATAGTAACACTAGAGGCCAGCGTAAGAACTAAATACTTGAACACAGGAGATCAGAATATGAATTGAATACTTGAACAAAGGAGATCAACATATGAACTGAATACTTGAACAAAGGAAGATCAGTGTACAAACTGAATACTTGAACACAGAAGATCAGTGTATGAACTGGATACTTGAACACAGGAGATCAGCATATGAACTGAATACTTGAACACAGCATGTACTGGGAATTGCTAGAAATCCAGGTGCTGACTTGCACAGAGAAACACAGAAATGCATGTACTGGGAATTGCTAGAGATCCAGCTGAGAGCTAACTAGTAATTAGCATAAAAGCTGACACCACAGTAACACAGGGAGGCAGCTGGGGAACCGAACAGCACAATAATAGCAACACAAGAGCTGTGATGTAAAGAAATAGAGTACAGTGAGAGAGCTGAAATTACACACGGGAAGTCAGCATTGGAGCTGATATAAATAACACTGGAGGACAGCGAGAAAGCTGAAGCAACACAGTGAGGACATTACATGGAGAAACACTGGGGGGTATCACAGTCATGGGAACAGCAAAGTTGAACATAAGTTTCCTGTTCCTGAAGTCAGACTTAAAACCCTTAGGTAGCTGGTCATTGGATCAGAGGATCAGCTGAGTGACTGCAGGACTACCATTTGGAGAGACTAGTCAGGTGATATGGACCAACATGCCAGGCACCCCGGGAACCAGGACGCATGCACAGAATCCCTAGCAGACCCCGGGGAGAATACTTAGTCACCACTCACCTCCACTCCCAGTGACTGAACACCTAAACCCAAGGACACCAGTGTGGAGGTGAGTAGCGGCCGATCCCAGGCTGCATCTGACAGTACCCCCCCCCCTTTCGGGGTGGAATCCAGATACCGCGGAAGTGCACAAGAAAAACTTTAACAACTTGAAACTTGGGAGACCAGAAAAACTCGAAGCAAAAGATTCCGGGAAAAAAATAAAAAAAATGTAAGACTTGGTATGAGGAACATGTAGATTCAGCAAGACTTCAAGAACTCGAAACTTTGAGACACCAAAGAAAAAACATTTCAGACTTGGGGGTAAATTTACTAAGGGTCGATTTGGCATTTTGAGTGATTTGGCTTGTGACTTTCATTCGATTTGTATTCAATTTTGCATTTGGGGATTTACTAAAGTCCAAATTGAATGTAAAATCGAATTTCAAATCGAATTTTAGTCAAATCGACCTCAAATCAAACATCAAGAAAACATCGGTACTTTTACATAGGCCAACACACAAATCCCTTATTTACTATCATTCGACTTGAAATTGAACACAAAATTGAACTTCAAAACGAACTTCAAATCCCCAAATGAATAGACCCGCTTCATGCTTTCGATTTCAGCATGAGCAGGTCGAATTGACACAGATACATGCAGACATCAGTGAGATGCCTGCATGTATCTGACTGTAAACAGTAAATAAAGAGTTAAATGTTAAAAAAATGATGTGAGGTACCTCCCCAAAACACAACCAGCCCTGGACTTTTGAAAGCCAGTCCTGGTTGTTTAAGTAACGGGAAAAAATTGCATAGGGTTCCACTATGCTTAATACAACCAGCACTGGGGTTTGGGAACCAGTCCAGGTTCTGAAATTACAGGGAAAAAATTGCATAGGGTCTCCCTGTAATTCCCAGAACCAGCACTGGACCCTTTCTAGCAGGGGATTGATGCCACAGCCGGGGAGCCCTATCACTGGGCCTCCCAGCTGCAGCATCAGCCCTGACCGCTAGTCAGCCCAGGCCAGGGATCGGGGAGTTGGGTACTCCCCCAATAAAGGGGTCCTACCCTCCAAGGCACCCCTAGCCTAGGCTTATAGCCCGGGGATATCCCTGCCACCCAAGGGTGGTGGGTGGGGGGTTGATTGTGTAAATGTAGTGTAAAAATAGAAGAATCAAAACACTGCCATTACAGTAGAACTGCAGGTCCCAGCAAGCCTCCCCCACATGCTGGTACTTGGAGAACCACAAGTACCAGCATTTGGGGTATTAAGGGCAATGTTTTCCCTGTACTTAAGCAACCAGGACTGGCTTACTAAAGTCCGGGGCTGGTTGTGTTTTGGGGGGGTACCTCACATAATTTTTTTGTAACATTTAACTCTTTATTTACTTTTTACAGTCAGATACATGCAGGCATCTCACTGATGTCTGCATGTATCTGTGTGAAAACTAACTGCTCATGCTGAAAGTGAAAGCATGAAACAGTTCTTTGCTGTCGGGGATTTTCAGTTTGTTTTGAAGTGGGATTTGCAATTCGATTTGTACATGAACATGTCAAATCGAACAGCAAATCACTGTTCAAAACTGAATCAAATCGAATTTGATTTGCAAATTGAACACCAAATCGAACAATAGTAAATCTGGCAAAAACACTGGGTTTTCAAAATTTGATTTCAGTCGGTTTGAGGTGCGCTAAATCGCACTTCAAACTGAAAGTCAAATCGACCTTTGATAAATTTACCCCTTGGTATCAGGAACTTGTAGATATACCAATCTTGATGGTATCAGTTTGCTGATTTTTAATAGTTCTTCAAGTCTATTTGTTTTGGAGTTTTTGATCCTGTACAATACAATCTGGAGAAGAACTTAGGGCCTGATTCAGACCCGGTCGCAAGCACTGAGCGCTCACAACCAGGTCGATGGTGGCCCAGAGCGCATGCGCACGATGGAGCCGGCTCCGTCGTGCGCATGCACGAGACCCGGATAGCGATGGGCAATCTGTCGCTCCGGGTCTCGCACCAAAGGGGGCGTGCTGTCGATGTTGAGTGACAGCACGCCCCCTTTGGTGGGTGGGTCGGGGGGGGGGCTGCCCAGACAGAGGCATTCACATGGGAACGCCTACCGTTTGGGGCTGGCACCACTGACATCACAAGTGATGTCCATGGAGAGATTCCAGCTCTGTTAGAGCCGAAATCTCTCTGGGGCTTGCGGCAACAAGACCCTACCACAAGGGTCTCATCGCAAGTCCGATGGTCGCGATGGTCTTGACCATCGCGACCATCATCATGGTCAGTCGCTATAGCTGTGGGTGGTCATTATGTGAGCGGCCAGGAGGCCGTTCTTAAAAAAGAAAAAAGACCGGCCCTGATTCAGATGAGCGCTCTGTCAGAGTGACCGGCTCTGAATCAGGCCCTTAAAGCGGTATATCTGAGTTTACTATCAGTAAACTCTCACTAGAAACTTCATCAGAAAAGGTATTTGAAGGAGGACACGTAGGAAAAAACTCTACATGAATCAACAGATGGAGTTGAATTGAAACTAGGAACTCTAGAAGGTGCTGAAATATTGCTTCCTGAGATGATATGCTCAAAAAAGAATTCCCTGGTGAACAAAATGTCAATCAATTCAAATAAGCCATCTTCATTAATAATCTTGGCCCCGAAACTCTTTGCTTTCACTCGCTTGGATTTTCCACAATTACGGCCCATAATAAGATCATTGGTTTTACTGCAAATCTTCCCAGAAACTTTGCCTCCATAACAACTTGGCTTCATCATTGTCAATGGACTCCAAAACTCCTGTGATTACAAAGGTTTAGCCCTCAATGCAATTATCTACTCCCTGGAGACTTTGCTTAGTGCTAAAAACTTTAGCTGAAGAACTGGTCTAATCTACAGAAGAAGATGAAAGATCTAACTGTGAACATTAAATATTCTTGGTCTTTAACTTGGAACCTTTTCCTTTTTGAAATGTAGGAACCACAGATGTAGTAGTCAAACACATGTTGGGGTGTAAGACACAAAATCCTTTCCTGAGATGAAAAACTTGACACCTATTCCTGGGGTGAGAAACATGAAACTCCCTCCTGGGGTGAGAAACTTGACACTCCCTCCTGGGGTAAGAAATTAGATCTCCTTCCTCAGTTATGAATTTGAAATCCCCTCCTGGGGCTTGAAACTTAAATCGCTTTCCTGGGGATCGAAACTCAAAAAGTTCCCTTGGGGTGAGAAACTCGAAACCCTCAGCCTGGGGTATGGCACTTGTAATCTCCCTCTGAGGAAAGAAACTTGAAACCTCATCCTGGGGCTCAAAACTCAAAAAGTACCCTTGGGTGAGAAACTCGAAACCATCTCCTGGGATACGGCACTTGAAATCTTCCCCTGAGGAATGAAACTGAAATCCCCAACCTGAGGCTCAAATCTTGAGACCTATTCCTGGGGTGAGAAACTAAAAACCCCCTTCTGGGGTATGAGACTTTAAACACCCTCTTGGGGAAAAAAATTGAGACCCCCTCCTGGGTTGCAAAACTTGAAATCCCCTGCTGGGGGATGAAACTTGAAATGGAGATCCTCTCTTGGGGTGTGAAACTCGAAATTAAAACCCCCTCCTGGGTTGTGAAACTTGTAACAGAAGACCTTAACTCTAGAAGTCCAGGCGGTTGTTCAGGGACAACCAGCTGGAGTCTCCCAGTAGAACAAGCAATGTCCGGGCTGAGACTGGGAGAAGCAAAATCTGGGCTGTGACCAGCAGGAGCAGAATCCGGGCTGTGATTGGCAGAGGCAAAATCCAATCTGTGACTGGCAGGAGCAGAATCTGGCTTGGACCGGTAGAAACAGTGTGTGATGTGTCTCAGAATTTAGGTGGCTGAACTATTCTCACAAAATTCCCTAGACGAGGGTAGAAGCATCTTGTAACATGGCCCCAATTGAAAATTTGAACTTTCTTTTGCTTGGTGGACATCACTGCCTTATCTGAAACTAAAGAAATAGGAACCACCGATGACTGATGTGAAGAACCTAAAGCACAGATGTTGGGAGTCTCACACTTTCCACCCCTTCTCAGTGGGCACAGAGCACAATCTTTAGGAAAGTGATCATCATAACCACAATGTAAGAACAGATGTAGTTCCTGGCGCCACTGACGTTCAACTTCAGTAAGTTTAGGGCGGAAGAAACTTTGACATATTACTTTAGTCTGCTTGGAAGAGATGTTAGTTAAGTCAGAAGTAGCACTAGAAAGCTTGGGAATAACTTGAAAAATTTTGGGAGAAGACTTTGAAGTAGATCAAGAAGCCCTTAGAAAATGATCTAGGTCACAAATATTAGATAACTGGCAGGCCAAAGGATACTTGAAAAGTAGACCAGTAGACACAGAAAAAATTTCTTCTGTAGGAGCAGTTGGAACTTGAGAGCAAAACTCCAGAGAAGAAGACACAGGAGAATTCACAAAAGGATCTTGTAATGTGACTGGAGACAAAGCAGCAATAACAGAATGAAACACCTTCAGTTGACTAGAAAGTTCTTGCAGCTGCTGTCTCATGAGTTGTTGAATAGTTTCCTGAGTATTCACTCGAAAGAGTAGATTTTGAAGAACCACTTCGCCTTGAAACCCGGTGGCTTGCATGTTGGGCTGTTCAAACTGTCAGGAAACGTATGGGATATTCCTCAGGAGAAGACAAAAGCCAGGGGGTTAGGGTGACTAGAGAATGACCAGGTGAGTGACAGTATTAGGTCTCCCTATTGCGGCCAAACCCTGGTTTGGTTAGACCTGCCCTGTGGCGTGGAGTCTAACTCACTTGATGGTCTTCACCAGTGACCCCTCCAGTTGGGATATGGGTTTTGCTGCACCAAGTGAGCAGATCGCGGCCCTCTAGACAGGTACTTGGTAGTGACAGGAAGACTGGAACTATATTAGAATGAATAAGGACTGGGAACCGTAGGAATGTAATAACACTAGAGGCCAGCATAAGAACTAAATGCTTGAACACAGGAGACCAGTGTGTGAGATGAATAGTTGAACATAAGAGATCAGCATATGAACTGAATACTTGAACACAGGAGATCAGCGTATGAACTGAATACTTGAACATAGGAGATCAGAGTATGAACTGAATACTTGAACACAGGAGATCAATGTGTGTGCTAAATACTTGAACACAGGAGATCAGCGTACAAACTGAATACTTGAACATAGGAGATCAGCATATGAACTGAATACTTGAACATGTCAAAACCTGGGTCTGTTTCCCATTCCACCGGGTCACTTATCAATTCTGCCAGCATTCTCTATCACATCCCAGATGCACAGGTTTCAGTGTTTCTCGGCCTGCTAGGCCTCAAGCAAGATCTAAGCCTGCTATAGAGTACTGCAGTGACAAGTACTGATCACCTGTCTACAACAGCAAATCAAGTGATAGCCTGAGCCTCACTGTACCACCTGTCTCTGCTCAGCCTATTCCAGGTAACCCAGGAGTATACAGTAGTGGAATTAATTCTGGACACTTTCAATAAAAAAAAATGATTTGATATTTATGCAGAAAATTCATATTCTCCTATACCAAATCAATACTTTAATGTTTTTATTTTAATTTATGATGTTTCTACTTAATAATTTAACATGATTTTTCAGAGAGAGAGAGAGAGGAAACAGAGAGAAAGGGATGGAGAGATAGAGTGGGAGAAAGAAAAGAGAGAGAGAGAGAGAAGGTTTTGAAATACACTTACCAGCCACTGTCAGTGGTGAAGATGCAGGCAGTCACCAGTCACAGCAGGCAGCATGCTGACAGGATCCAGGAGCAGTTCCCACACAACATCCATGCAGGCTCATGTGCTTTGTTCAGCACTCAATTTTTCCAGACTGTGGCACCCTTTACAATCAATCCTCAAAGCTAGTTGCAGCTCTGGTGAAAGTGTGAATAATAACTAAAATGGCTCTGAATACCTCGAAACGTGTTGACTGGTCACCTGGGAAGAGAAGCAAAGCCATGATGCTTCATGAGGAAGGGTATACTTATGAAGAAATTGCGAAGAGGTTGGGCGGTGGGGCAACAAAGTCATGTGTAAGGAAACTCTGCATAAGGGTTGCGAGCAGTGGATCAGTGAAACCAGCCGAAAGAACTGGGAGAAAGCCCACACTTACAAAACAAGATGAGCATAGAATCTGTCGCCTGGCCCTGCAGGACCGTCGAAGGTCTGCAAAAGCCATGAACAACATAATGGAAACATCTGGTGTCAAAGATTGTGATTGAACCATATATAAAAAAAATTGTGACAATGGTTTGCGAGCTAGGACCCCAAGAAAGAAGTCGTATCTAAAACAGAAACAGAGGCAGAAATGTATAGATTGGGCTCTGGCACACAAGGATTGGACAGAAGAAGACGGGCACAAGATTATTTGGAGCAACAAGACTAAAATCAGCATCTTCAGGAGTGATGGAGTCAAATTTGTTCGTCATCTGCCTGGGGAAGATCTTTTGCCCGAGTGCACAACGGTAACTATGAAGCACCCAGTGAGTGTGATGGTGTGGGGCAGCATGGCCAGCCATGGTGTGGGACGTTTGGCTGTCATTGATGGCAATAACAATGCCAAAAAGTATCAAGAAGCAGTGCTGGAGGCGAAACTGTTGCCCACAATCGAGGATTTATTCGAAGGTGACCCACGGAAGTGCATCTTTCAGCAGGATGGAGTGCCATGCCACACCGCTAACAGTTCCATGAAGTGGTTTGGTGATCACCAAATCACTGTTTTGCCTTGGCCAGGAAATAGTCCGGATTTAAATCCGATAGAAAATCTTTGGTCAAGGCTTAAAGTGATGGTATCACGTAAAAATCCAAGTAACAAGAGACAGCTGATTGAAGCCATAATCCAGGCCTGGTACCACGTGATTTCACCTGAAGATTTGAGGCACCTGGTTCACTCGATGCCCCAACGATTTCAAAGCTGTTCTTAAAAACAGAGGCTATCCAACGAAATATTAATTTTGAGTATTGCTGAAAATGCATATTTTATTTCCATAATAAAAGCATATCTGTAAAACTGTGGTTTTACTTAATTTTTCACTGGAAATTTGACAAATGACAACTTAAAAATAAACAGTAATGATTATACTCACATATACTTCGATTGGAATATAAATTAGAAGTGATTATAATGTAAAAATAATGACTAAATGCAAAATTTTCAAAATGTCCTAAAAGTGTCCAGAATTAATTCCACTAGTGTATATCCCAGCTGCTGACTCTAGCTGATTGCCAGTACAATGTCTAATCTCAGTTCCTACTGAGTGAGCTATACTGTGCTCCTGTTGCTTACTTGTATCCTGTTTGTGCAGTTTTGCTTCCTTCTGCTAAACGGACTCCTGCAAGTGATCTACACGTGGTGCAGCTATTCCACTGTCTGCACAGAGAATATCAGCCTGTTCCTGATATCCGAACCGGCCACTCGCCTGTGTATACCATTCTCGTAGCATGGTGAGCGTTCCTGCACCATTGATGCCGTGAATAAACCCAACACAGTGGTACGGTCACTCAATCAGGGATCTTATAGTGAATCCACAACTGCTGATATACAGAGGAAACTGCCACAAATCCTCTCAAAAAGACGAGAATAGAAATATAGATATGTCTGCACTTATGTTCACTAAAACCACAAATAGATAATCCAAATTTGTTAATTAAAATTATTTATTCATGATATAATACACATAAAAATAGAACTGCAGTTCCTATATTAGTAAATACACAATTGACATATAAATATATAAGATTTTTCATCAGTGCACCAGTGTAAAAAATAGGAAAATATTCATAGTTCTGATTCAAAAAATATTTTTCAAGTATGATAGACGCACAGGTGGTTGAAATCCTACTTGACTAAAAAGAAATGCCTGTAAGCACTCCTGTTTGAAAATGTCACAATTTGCATATGCACGGTGATAACAACACTTCTCAATTTCCATAGGGAAAAGCCAGCAGGTTAGTGCCTCATAAGCGCAAAGCACTCACCGTTCCCCGTCTGCCAAACAGTAATAATCCAGAAATCCCGGAATGCTCATAAAAGTAGTGAGCACTGGTATGAATACAATGTGCATCCTGTGGCGACATTAAGATTATGGCACAGCGCGATATGAATACAATATATCTCCGGTAGTGGCCGAGAAAGTAGTAGCGCAGTGTGGTCTCCCTTCAGCAATAGCACATGCAGCGAGGATGCCGATTCCACAAGCTGGTTTGCCACTCGCTGTAAGTATAACCCACAGGGGATCTGGATGCTCTGACAAGTTCTTGGCTGTGAGCACGTCAGACAGGGTATATTGCGGTGAGTGGATAGATCGCAGCTAGATGGATATTCACCGTGCACCGTGCAGTCTTTTTGTACTTCCCAGGAACAGATGCAGGTCTAAGTGCTCTCCCTTGATGCATTTCTCCCCTCTCACAGGGGTTTTATCAAAAGGCTGAAATGACCACTGTGAACATGAGTTACAATTAATATGGGTGGTAACCTAAAAAAACATTGGTAAATCATCAGCTTTCAATTATGTGTTAACAGCAGGCTCAGTGACAGGGGGGTTCAAGGAGTACACCTGTACCTGTCCTCGGGCTATGGGGTACAAGCCGCCTCTCGGTCCATGGCTAACATTAAATAATAACTGCCCATTGGCTGCCCGTCTGGCTCCAACCCAAAGGGTATCCACGTCACCCCTGCCAGTCCCATCATTGTGTGTGCGGCCGGGGTTCCAACAGGCACTGGTGCATATCACGCCATGACGCTGCGCCAGCCCTCCTCCCTGTATACCTGGCCTCCAGCTGTGACATCCATCCACCGAGGAGCATGGAGGCCAGGAAAGGAGTAAATGACTGCCCGCCCAGCAAACAGACAGAGTGAGGCCGCCTGCATGCCTGCCTGCAGCTCTGCATCTCCACTGTCTATCCCAGCGGATGTCTAAAGGGGTAAGTGAAAGTGACATCCATGATAGACAGTGTTTATTTTGTTGGTTGATAGTTCACCTATTCATAATTAAACATATAGGCAGCTCCAGGTTTACTTACACACACGTACATATTATATATACAGTCAGGTGCATAAATATTGTGACATTGACAGAATTTTCATATTTTGGTCTCTATTCATCACCACAATGGCTTTGAAATGAAACAAACAAGATGTGCTTTAACTGCAGACTTTCAGATTTAATTTGAGGGTAATTACATCCAAATCAGGTGAACGGTGTAGGAATTACAACGTTTTCTATATGTGCTTCTCACTTTTTAAGGCGCCAAAAGTAATGGGACAAACTAAACAATCCTAAATCTAACTTTCACTTTTTAATACTTTGTTACAAATCCTTTGCAGGCAATTACAGCCTGAAGTCTGGAATGCAGAGACATCACCTGACACTGGATTTAATCCCTGGTGATGCTCTGCCAGGCCTCTACTGCAAATGTCTTCAGTTCCTGCTTGGTCTTGGGACATTTTCCCTTCAGTTTTGTCTTCATCAAGTGAAATGCATGCTCAATCGGATTCAGGTCAGGGGATTGACTTGGCCATTGCATAACATTCCACTTTTTAGCCTTAAAAAACTCTTTGGTTGCTTTTGCAGTATGCTTTGGGTCATTGTCCATCTGCACTGTGAAGCGCTGTCCAATGAGTTTTGAAGCATTTGATTGAATATGAGCATATAATATTGCCCGAGACACTTCAGAATTCATTCTGCTGCTTTTGTCAGCAGTCACATCATCAATAAATACAAGGGAACCAGTTCCATTGGCAGCCATACATGCCCACGCCATGACACTACCACCACCATGCTTCACTGATGAGGTGGTATGTTTTGGATCATGAGCAGTTCCTTTCCTTCTCCATACTCTTCTCTTCCCATCACTCTGGTACAAGTTGATCTTTGTCTCATCTGTCCATAGGATGTTGTTCCAGAACTGTAATGGCTTTTTTAGATGTTGTTTGGCAAACTCTAATCTGGTCTTCCTGTTTTTGAGGCTCACCAATGGTTTACATATTGTGGTGAACCCTCTATATTCACTCTTGTGAAGTCTTCTCTTGATTGTTGACTTTGACACATATACACCTACCTCCTGGAGAGTGTTCTTGATTTGGCCAACTGTTGTGAAGGGGTTTCTCTTCACCAGGGAAATAATTCTTCTGTCATCCACCACAGTTGTTTTCCGTGGTCTTCCGGGTCTTTTGGTGTTGCTGAGCTCTCCGGTGTATTCTTTCTTTTTCAGAATGTTCCAAACAGTAGATTTGGCCACACCTAATGTTTTTGCTATCTCTCTGATGGGTTTGTTTTGAGTTTTCAGCCTAATGATGGCTTTCTTCACTGATAGTGACAGCTCTTTGGATCTCATATTGAGAGTTGACAGCAACTGATTCCAAATGCAATTGTCACACCTAGAATCAACTCCAGACATTTTACCTGCTTAATTGATAATGAAATAATGAGGGAATAGCTCACACCTGTCCATGAAATATCTTTTGAGTTGATAGTCCCATTACTTTTGGCCCCTTAAAAAGTGGGAGGCACATATAGAAACCGTTGTAATTCCTACACCGTTCACCTGATTTGGAAGTAATTACCCTTAAACTAAATCTGAAAGTCTGCAGTTAAACCACATCTTGTTTGTTTCATTGCAAAGCCATTGTGGTGGTGAATAGAGGCCAAAATATGAAAATTCTGTCAATGTCCCAATATTTATGCACCTAACTGTATATATATATATATATTAGGGGTGTGCACCGGCCACTTTTCGTGTTTTGTGTTTTGGTTTTGGATCTGGATCTTTCTTCATGTTTTGGATCTGGATTGGTTTTGCCAAAACCACCCTTCCGTGTTTTGGGTTCTGGGTTTTGTGTTTTGGATCTGTATTTTTTTGAAAAAAAGCATAAAAACAGCTAAAATCACAGAATTTGTAGGTTTTTCTGCTCCTATGCTATTATTAACCTCAATAACCTTAATTTCCACTCATTTCCAGTCTATTCTGAATACCTCACACCTCACAATAGTGTTTTTATGTCCAAAAGGTTGCACCGAGGTAGCTGGATGACTATGCTAAGCGACACGAGTGGGCGGCACAAACACGTGACCCATCTAGGCGTGAAACTGCAGTGGCAGACAGGATGGCATTGAAAAACTAGGCCCCAAACTGTACATAATGCAAAGAAAAAAAAGAGGTGCAAGATGGAATTGTCCTTGGGCCCTCCCACCCACCCTTATGTTGTATAAACAGGACATGCACACTTTAACAAACCAATCATTTCAGCGCCAGGGTCTGCCACACAACTGTGGCTGAAATGATTGGTTCGTTTGGGCCCCCACAAAACAAGCTGGCAATTAATCTGTCCCTGCACAAACTGGCTCTACGGAGGCAAGATGTCATCCTCATCCTCCTCATCCACCGATTCCTCACCCTCTTCAGTGTGTACATCCTCATCCTCACAGAGTATTAATTCATCCCTGCTGGAACCACAGGTCCCTCTGTACGTTCTGGTGGCTGGTCTCCCTGGAAGAGTTGATAATTCATTTTATGAACATCATCTTCTCCACATTTTGTGGAAGCAACCTCCTACGCCTTTCGCTGACAAGGTTCCCGGCTACACTAAACACTCTTTCGGAGTACACACTGGAGGGGGGGCAACTCAGGTAAAATAGAGCCAGTTTGTACAGGGACCTCCAAATTGCTTCTTTTTCCTGCCAGTACAGGTACGGACTGTCTGACATGCCTACTTGGATGCTGTCACCGATGTAATCCTTTAACAGACAGACGCACGCTTGTCGCTGCTGCTTTGAGGATTCAAGTGCGGCTACAGCCCACACAATTCACAAAGACAGAAAAAAAAAAAGAATATTTTTATTGTTTGTGGAGCACACTTTGAGGGTTACACCACCCTTTAACAGACAGACGCACGCTTGTCGCTGCTGCTTTAAGGATGCAGGTGCGGCTACAGCCCACACAATTCACAAAGACAGAAAAAAGAAGAATATTTTTATTGTTTGTGTAGCACACTTTGAGGGTGTCACCACCCTTTAACAGACAGACGCACGCTTGTCGCTGCTGCTTTGAGGATGCAAGTGCGGCTACATCGCACACAAGTCACAAACACATTAAAAAAATAGTTTTTTATTTTTTGGAGCACTTTGAGAGTTACACCACCCTTTAAAAGACAGACGCACGCTTGTCGCTGCTGCTTTAAGGATGCAGGTGCGGCTACAGCCCACACATTTCACAAAGACCGAAAAAAAAAGAACAATATTTTAATTGTTTGTGTAGCACACTGTGAGGGTGTCACCACCCTTTAACAGACAGACGCACGCTTGTCGCTGCTGCTTTAAGGATGCAGGTGCGGCTACAGCCCACACAATTCACAAAGACAGAAAAAAGAAGAAGAATATTTTTATTGTTTGTGTAGCACACTTTGAGGGTGTCACCACCCTTTAACAGACAGACGCACGCTTGTCGCTGCTGCTTTAAGGATGCAGGTGCGGCTACAGCCCACAGAATTCACAAAGACAGAAAAAAATTACAATATTTTAATTGTTTGTGTAGAACACTTTGAGGGTGTCACCACCCTTTAACAGACAGACGCACGCTTGTCGCTGCTGCTTTAAGGATGCAGGTGCGGCTACAGCCCACACATTTCACAAAGACCGAAAAAAAAAGAACAATATTTTAATTGTTGGTGTAGCACACTGTGAGGGTGTCACCACCCTTTAACAGACAGACGCACGCTTGTCGCTGCTGCTTTAAGGATGCAGGTGCGGCTACAGCCCACACAATTCACAAAGACAGAAAAAAGAAGAAGAATATTTTTATTGTTTGTGTAGCACACTTTGAGGGTGTCACCACCCTTTAACAGACAGACGCACGCTTGTCGCTGCTGCTTTAAGGATGCAGGTGCGGCTACAGCCCACAGAATTCACAAAGACAGAAAAAAATTACAATATTTTAATTGTTTGTGTAGAACAATTTGAGGGTGTCACCACCCTTTAACAGACAGACGCACGCTTGTCGCTGCTGCTTTAAGGATGCAGGTGTGGCTACAGCCCACAGAATTCACAAAGACAGAAAAAAATTACAATATTTTAATTGTTTGTGTAGAACACTTTGAGGGTGTCACCACCCTTTAACAGACAGACGCACGCTTGTCGCTGCTGCTTTAAGGATGCAGGTGCGGCTACAGCCCACACAATTCACAAAGACAGAAAAAAGAAGAAGAATATTTTTATTGTTTGTGTAGCACACTTTGAGGGTGTCACCACCCTTTAACAGACAGACGCACGCTTGTCGCTGCTGCTTTAAGGATGCAGGTGCGGCTACAGCCCACAGAATTCACAAAGACAGAAAAAAATTACAATATTTTAATTGTTTGTGTAGAACACTTTGAGGGTGTCACCACCCTTTAACAGACAGACGCACGCTTGTCGCTGCTGCTTTAAGGATGCAGGTGTGGCTACAGCCCACACATTTCACAAAGACCGAAAAAAAAAGAACAATATTTTAATTGTTTGTGTAGCACACTGTGAGGGTGTCACCACCCTTTAACAGACAGACGCACGCTTGTCGCTGCTGCTTTAAGGATGCAGGTGCGGCTACAGCCCACACAATTCACAAAGACAGAAAAAAGAAGAAGAATATTTTTATTGTTTGTGTAGCACACTTTGAGGGTGTCACCACCCTTTAACAGACAGACGCACGCTTGTCGCTGCTGCTTTAAGGATGCAGGTGCGGCTACAGCCCACACATTTCACAAAGACCGAAAAAAAAAGAACAATATTTTAATTGTTTGTGTAGCACACTGTGAGGGTGTCACCACCCTTTAACAGACAGACGCACGCTTGTCGCTGCTGCTTTAAGGATGCAGGTGCGGCTACAGCCCACACAATTCACAAAGACAGAAAAAAGAAGAAGAATATTTTTATTGTTTGTGTAGCACACTTTGAGGGTGTCACCACCCTTTAACAGACAGACGCACGCTTGTCGCTGCTGCTTTAAGGATGCAGGTGCGGCTACAGCCCACAGAATTCACAAAGACAGAAAAAAATTACAATATTTTAATTGTTTGTGTAGAACACTTTGAGGGTGTCACCACCCTTTAACAGACAGACGCACGCTTGTCGCTGCTGCTTTAAGGATGCAGGTGCGGCTACAGCCCACACAATTCACAAAGACAGAAAAAAGAATTAGAATATTTTTATTGTTTGTGTAGCACACTTTGAGGGTGTCACCACCCTTTAACAGACAGACGCACGCTTGTCGCTGCTGCTTTGAGGATGCAAGTGTGGCTACATCGCACACAAGTCACAAACACATTAAAAAATTAGTTTTTTATTTTTTGGAGCACTTTGAGAGTTACACCACCCTTTAACAGACAGACGCACGCTTGTCGCTGCTGCTTTAAGGATGCAGGTGCGGCTACAGCCCACACAATTCACAAAGACAGAAAAAAGAAGAATATTTTTATTGTTTGTGTATCACACTTTGAGGGTGTCACCACCCTTTAACAGACAGACGCACGCTTGTCGCTGCTGCTTTGAGGATGCAAGTGTGGCTACATCGCACACAAGTCACAAACACATCAAAAAAAATTTTTTGATTTTTTGGAGCACTTTGAGAGTTACAACACCCTTTAACAGACAGACGCACGCTTGTCGCTGCTGCTTTGAGGATGCAAATGCGGCTACAGCCCACACAATTCACAAAGACAGAAAAAAAAAGAACAATATTTTAATTGTTTGTGTAGCACACTTTGAGGGTGTCACCACCCTTTAACAGACAGACGCATGCTTGTCGCTGCTGCTTTAAGGATGCAGGTGCGGCTACAGCCCACACATTTCACAAAGACAGAAAAAAAAAGAACAATATTTTAATTGTTTGTGTAGCACACTTTGAGGGTGTCACCACCCTTTAACAGACAGACGCACGCTTGTCGCTGCTGCTTTGAGGATGCAGGTGGAATCTAGACGGGATTTGGAACCGAGGACACACTACCTCCATCAATTGTCTAAATCCCACTGCACTAATGTCGGATACTGGACGCACGTCTAACACCAACATAGCAGTCAAGGCCTCAGTTATACGTTTTGCTTCAGGATGACTGCTGTCGTACTTCATCCTCATCGCTAGGGACTGTTGGAGGGTCAATTGTTTAGTAAAAGTAGTGATGTTCCTACTTCCTCTCTGGGATGATGAACAACTCCCAGCAGCAGCAACAGCACTAGGAGGAAGTGGTTCTTGATCTTTCCCTATTTTATTTTTATCGGAGAAAGTTTGGTCCTCCATTTATGTTATATTGATATATAATATACGTGCGGCTAAAGCGCACACAAACACAGAAAATATTTTTTTATTTTTGCTGGAGAGTAGTGCACTTTGTGGGTTACACCACCCTTTAAGAAATGAGCCAGCCGGCTCATTACTTATGGGACACAGGCGCACGCTTGGCGCTGCTCCTTTGTTGATGCACGTGCAGCCACAGTGCACACAAGTCACAAACACAGAAAATATATATTTTTTTGGTTTGGAGTTTACTTTGGGGGTTACAGAACCCTTTAACGGTCAAGCCAGCCGGCCCTTTACTTATGACACAGGCGCACGCTTGGCACTACATTGTTGATGCACGTGCGGCTACTGCGCACACAATTCACAAACACAGAAAATAATTTTTTTTTTGGTTTGGACTGGAGTGTACTTTCGGGGGTTACAGCACCCTTTAACGGTCAAGCCAGCCGGCCCTTTACTTATGACACAGGCGCACACTTCGCACTACTTTGTTGATGCACGTGCGGCTACTGCGCACACAATTCACAAACACAGAAAATAATTTTTTTTTTGGTTTGGACTGGAGTGTACTTTCGGGGGTTACAGCACCCTTTAACGGTCAAGCCAGCCGGCCCTTTACTTATGACACAGGCGCATGCTTGGCACTACTTTGTTGATGCACGTGCGGCTACTGCGCACACAATTCACAAACACAGAAAATATTATTTTTTTTGTACTTTCGGGGGTTACAGCACCCTTTAACGGTCAAGCCAGCCGGCCCTTTACTTATGACACAGGCGCACGCTTGGCACTACTTTGTTGATGCACGTGCGGCTACTGCGCACACAATTCACAAACACAGAAAATAATTTTTTTTTTGGTTTCGACTGGAGTGTACTTTGGGGGTTACAGCACCCTTTAACGGTCAAGCCAGCCGGCCCTTTACTTATGACACAGGCGCACGCTTGGCACTACTTTGTTGATGCACGTGCGGCTACTGCGCACACAAATCACAAACACAGAAAATTATTTTTTTTTTGGTTTGGACTGGAGTGTACTTTCGGGGGTTACAGCACCCTTTAACGGTCAAGCCAGCCGGCCCTTTACTTATGACACAGGCGCATGCTTGGCACTACTTTGTTGATGCACGTGCGGCTACTGCGCACACAATTCACAAACACAGAAAATATTTTTCTTTTTGTACTTTCGGGGGTTACAGCACCCTTTAACGGTCAAGCCAGCCGGCCCTTTACTTATGACACAGGCGCACGCTTGGCACTACTTTGTTGATGCACGTGCGGCTACTGCGCACACAATTCACAAACACAGAAAATAATTTTTTTTTTGGTTTCGACTGGAGTGTACTTTGGGGGTTACAGCACCCTTTAACGGTCAAGCCAGCTGGCCCTTTACTTATGACACAGGCGCACGCTTGGCACTACTTTGTTGATGCACGTGCGGCTACTGCGCACACAATTCACAAACACAGAAAATTATTTTTTTTTTGGTTTGGACTGGAGTGTACTTTCGGGGGTTACAGCACCCTTTAACGGTCAAGCCAGCCGGCCCTTTACTTATGACACAGGCGCATGCTTGGCACTACTTTGTTGATGCACGTGCGGCTACTGCGCACACAATTCACAAACACAGAAAATAATTTTTTTTGGGTTTGGACTGGAGTGTACTTTCGGGGGTTACAGCACCCTTTAACGGTCAAGCCAGCCGGCCCTTTACTTATGACACAGGCGCACGCTTGGCACTACTTTGTTGATGCACGTGCGGCTACTGCACACACAATTCACAAACACAGAAAATATTTTTTTTTTTGGTTTGGACTGGAGTGTACTTTCGGGGGTTACAGCACCCTGTAACGGTCAAGCCAGCCGGCCCTTTACTTATGATGACACAGGCGCACGCTTGGCACTACTTTGTTGATGCACGTGCGGCTACTGCGCACACAATTCACAAACACAGAAAATAATTTTTTTTTTGGTTTGGACTGGAGTGTACTTTGGGGGTTACAGCACCCTTTAACGGTCAAGCCAGCCGGCCCTTTACTTATGACACAGGCGCACGCTTGGCACTACTTTGTTGATGCACGTGCGGCTACTGCGCACACAATTCACAAACACAGAAAATAATTTTTTTTTTGGTTTGGACTGGAGTGTACTTTGGGGGTTACAGCACCCTTTAACGGTCAAGCCAGCCGGCCCTTTACTTGTGACACAGGCGCACGCTTGGCACTACTTTGTTGATGCACGTGCGGCTACTGCGCACACAATTCACAAACACAGAAAATAATTTTTTTTTTGGTTTGGACTGGAGTGTACTTTTGGGGGTTACAGCACCCTTAACGGTCAAGCCAGCCGGCCCTTTACTTATGACACAAGCGCACGCTTGGCACTACTTTGTTGATGCACGTGCGGCTACTGCGCACACAATTCACAAACACAGAAAATATTTTTTTTTTGGTTTGGATTGGAGTGTACTTTCGGGGGTTACAGCACCCTTTAACGGTCAAGCCAGCCGGCCCTTTACTTATGACACAGGCGCACGCTTGGCACTACTTTGTTGATGCACGTGCGGCTACTGCGCACACAATTCACAATCACAGAAAATATATTATTTTTTTAGCACTTGGGGGGAGCACCCCTGATGGACAGAGCACCCCCTGGACAACACTACAGCACCCCTTTAGGACTGGGACACTGCACAGGACTTTGGAGTGGATACAGCCCCTATGGAGAACTGACTGCACAAGACAGTCCAGCCAGCCCCTATGGACTTTGAAGTAGTGGACACAGCCCCCTATTAACAACAGCAGCACAGCACAACACAGCCAGCCCCTATGGACTTTGAAGTAGTGGACAACAGCAGCACTACACTACACTACACTACACAGCCCTAACTCCCACCCTCCCTCTTCACTGTCCACAGCCGAGTGAGAAAATGGCGCCAACGCGGGTACCTTATATAGGATCCAAAACCCGCGAGACCCGGAAGGCGGGATGATGACGTTTTGCCGCTCACCCCTAATATATATATATATATATCCAAATACTCGGCACTAGTCCAAACACAGTGTGTAATGTAGTCGGTGCCCTCTTCAAATAAACAATAGAACAATGCAGAATAAGTGGCCCTCGATCCGGCATGCAAAAAAGACAAAGACACGGTGGTCTAGTCAACATTTCAATTCACCACAGGAATTTTCATCAGGACAACGTACATACAAAAAATAACTTACCTAAATAGACCCATAAACATTACACCCAGCGTGCAGCTCCGTGTCTCTGTATGGCTTCCGTCAGCATGTGCGCGGCTCCCCGTCGCTCCTGCATGACGTCAGATACCAGAGTCCGGTTGCTATGATACAGAAAATGCAACAGTCTAGAAAGAACATACACAAAGATCAGGAACAATAATGTATAACATTAAGAAAATACAAAGAAAATTAACCATCAAAGGCCTAGAGATATAGAGAAAATTCTCAATAAAAGCGTGACTCTTATATAGTGTTCAGTAAACATTGTATGCATAGCGGACTGTAAAAAGAAACCTAGAGAAGCTAGAGGACCCCAACACATAAAAGCTGGTCTTATCCTATAAAAGAGAATAGAGGGATCTAAATGAACCCAATAAGAAAATAATGTAAAGGGGACATAGAATCAATGTGCTTAAAGGAAACAGCTCAGGACCAATTGTTCATTCAGTCCTTTATTATTATTATTATTATTATTATTATTATCATTAATTTATATGGCGCCACAAGTGTTCCGCAGCGCCTTACAAAGTACATAGACAAAAAAGTAACCATTGACACAATACAATACAATACAATACAATACAATACAGGACATGGATAAACATTGCTATATTAGTGACATTAACACCTGCATAAGCAGCCAAGTGTTAGTTGCCCTAGCGGCCAGTAAGAGATAAATTAAATTACAGTAGGGAGAAGCACAAGAGGGTAGAGGGCCCTGCTCGAAAGAGCTTACATTCTTTAAGGGAGGGGAAGACAAACAGGAGTGACACAGAATGGGGTGGGCGGGGAGAAAGGAAGATGCAGCAGCAAGTTAGGATGAGAGCTGGAAGGCTTTAAAGAAGTAGTGGGTCTTAAGAGCTCGTTTGAAAGATGGTAGAGAGGTGCAGAGTCTGATAGGGAGAGGGAGGGGGTTCCAAAGGTGAGGTGCAGCATGGGCAAAGTCTTGGAGGCGGGAGTGGGAGGAAGTAATCAATTGGCATGAAAGGTGGCGTGTATTAAGTGAACGAAGAGGGCGGACAGAAGAGTGAAGGGAGATGAGATCAGAGATGTAAATGGGAGAGGAATGGGTGAGGGCTTTGTAAGTGAGTGTAAGAGCCTTGAATTGGGTTCTGAAAGGGAATGGGAGCCAGTGGAGGGCTTGCAAAAGAGGGGAGGCAGATGTAGAGCATTTGGAGAGGAAGATGAGCCGAGCAGCAGCATTGAGCACAGACTGGAGAGGAGAGAGATGGGATTTGGGGAGGCCAGCCAGGAGAAGGTTACAGTAGTCCAATCTGGACATGACAAGTGAATGTACAAGGGTTTTGGTAGCATCCTGGGTGAGAAATGGTCTGATCTTGGAAATATTCTTGAGATGAAAACAACAGGACTGCGAGAGGTTTTGAATGTGTGGTTTGAAGGAGAGGGAAGAGTCCAGGATGACTCCAGGAAAACGCACTTTGGGGCTAGATGAGATAGTAATGCCATCTATTAATAAAGAAATAGTGGGACATGATGTTATGTGGGAGGGTGGGAAGACTATCAGCTCAGTCTTAGACATATTAAGTTTTAGAAATCGCTGGGACATCCAGGAAGAGATAGCAGAGAGACAGTTAGAGATATGAGTCAGTAGAGAGGGGGAAAGATCAGGTGAGGAAAGGTAGATCTGAGTATCATCAGCATAGAGATGATAATGGAGGTCAAAAGAGCTGATGAGTTTACCTAGAGAAGATGTATAGAGAGAGAATAGGAGAGGTCCAAGAACAGAACCTTGGGGAACACCTAAGATGCTGTGTGGGAGAGGAGTCGCCATGAGAGGAAACAGAGAAGGAACGGTCAGAGAGGTAGGAGGACAGCCAGGAGAGAGCAGTGTCACATAGACCAAGGGAGTGAAGTATATGCAGCAGTAGAGGGTGGTCCACAGTGTCAAAAGCAGCAGAGAGATCAAGGAGAATGAGCAGTGAATAGTGGCCCTTGGATTTGGCAACAAGGAGGTCGTTGCTGACTTTTGTGAGGGCAGTTTCAGTGGAGTGGAGAGAACGGAAGCCAGACTGAAAAGTGTCAAGGAGGGAGTGGGAGGAAAGAAATGTGGTGAGGCGGTTGTAAACAATACGCTCAAGGAGTTTAGAGGCAAAAGGGAGGAGAGAGATTGGACGGTAGTTAGAGAGAATGTTAGGATCAAGGTTAGTTTTTTAAGAATGGGGGAAACACGGGAATGCTTGAATGCAGAAGGAAAAGTGCCAGATGAGAGGGAGAGATTAAGGAGGTGGGCAAGATGGGAGTAGGCAGAAGGAGAGAGGTAGCGGAGGAGGTGGGAGGGGATAGGGTCGAGGGGAGAGATGGAAGGGGGGGAGGACTGGATAAGGGCCTTAACTTCCTCTCCAGTCACAGGGGAGAAGGATATCAGAGTCTGTAAAATGGATGGGGATGGGTGATCCGGGAAAGGAGGAAGTGGAGAGCTGGGGGACTGGTTGGATATGATGTCCTGACGTATGGAATCAATTTTAGATGAGAAATAAGTAGCAAAGTCAGTTGCAGAGAGCAAGGAGGGGAGACGAGGAGGGGGTGGGCAGAGGAGGGAGTTGAAGGTGGAAAAGAGACGCTGGGGATTTGAGGACAGGGAGGAGATGAGATTCTTGAAATATGACTGTTTAGAGAGGGAAAAGGCAGCACTGTAGGATGACAGCATCCTTTAGGACTAAGAGTCTCTAATCTATGGATCCTTCTTGCTTCCTTTTGTAGTAAATGGCTACAACGATCTCCACCACGCAAGGTCTCCGGTACTGTATCAATCATTTTGTAATGCAGTGTGGAAAGATTGTGTTGATAATAGAGAATTGCAATCCATTGGTTTATGGTAAATGGAAGTAACCATACCATCCTCCTTACGTGTAATCAACACATCCAAAAAGTGAATCATATCCTCACTGATGTCATATGTAAATTTAATATCTGGATCCAATAGACTTATTTCATCCATCAGTATAATAAATTCCTCCTTGGGCCCTGTCCATACCGCAAAGAAATCATCTATGTATCTTTTGAAAAATAAAAATTTATTGGCCACCTGTGTATTGCTGAAAAATAAATCTCTCTCTAAAGAAAACATAAAAGAATTTGAGTATGCTGGGGCTACACATGAACCCATAGCGCAACCTTGCCATTACATATAGAATTCGCTGTTAAAAATAAAATAATTTCTAGTGAGAGTCAATTTTAGAAGATCAAGAAAAAAGTTGATGCCCGAGCCAAAGTATAACAGATTATTAGTCAGCAATCTTTTCATCGCATCAATACCCCTAACATGTGAGATTCTGGTGTATAAATTGACCACATCAATTGCTACCATACAAAAATCAGGCGGCAGATGTTTCAAATTTTTCAATTGATTGAGAAATGTAGTTGTATCTTTTAAATAAGTCTTTTCATATTGAATCACCAGTTGTAGAAAGGTGTCAAGAAATGTAGATACTCCATAATATAGACTATCTCTGGCCGAAATTATCGGGCGCCCTGGTGGATGTTCACAGTTTTTGTGTTTTTTGGGTAAAAAGTAGAATAACGGCACCCGTGGTGTCTCGTTCAATAGGGAGATTGCCACACTTTTTGTGATAATGCCCTGATCCACAGCATCTTCCAAAAGTAATTTCCATTCATTATAACAAGCATCGGTGGGGTCTTTCGTCAGACGTTCGTAGACATTGTTATCATTCAATTGACGATATGCTTCGTCTTTATAGTCCTTAATGTCCCACACCACAATCCCACCCCCTTTGTCCGCCGAACGTATAACGATGTCATTATATTCAGCAAGATTTTTTAAAGCGATTCTTTCTTTGTATGATAGATTATTGACCATAACTACATATGATGTTATCGTGGCTTCTACAGTTTTGTGCATCACCTTAGTGAATGCTTTGATGTTAATGTTGTTTGAGGGAGGTTCAAAGATTGATTTCGATTTGATAGAACATTCTGTCGTAGTGTTCATATCAACTTTGGGGATTTCACAATTCCCAAAATATTCTTTTAAACGAAGTTGGCGGTTAAATTTACACATATCGATTTTACTTTGAAAACAGTCATGTGCAGAAGATGGTACAAAACTTAAGCCCTGTTTTCGGACTTTCTCTTCCTCATCTGTCAGAATATGAGAAGAGATATTGAAAATTATTTTCTCATCCTTGTATTCTTTTTTCCTTTGCCGCGTACATACATAGATGATATCTTTGCGATATGGACAGGGACCAAGGAGGAATTTATTATACTGATGGATGAAATAAATCTATTGGATCCAGATATTAAATTTACATATGACATCAGTAAGGATATGATTCACTTTTTGGATTTGTTGATTACACGTAAGTAGGATGGTATGGTTAGTTCCATTTACCATAAACCAATGAATCAGAAAGATCGTTGTGTGACCATCAGAGATGTCAGTGATGAACTTTAATGTAGCCATGGCACTGTAAAAACACTAATCAATGATTTGAGATATCGTAAAGTGTGAGCTAAATGGGTTCCAAAGCAATTAACCAGGGATCATAACGCCCAGAGGGTGGAAGTGTGCAATGACCTTTTGACCAACTTTGAAGCCAACCCTAAGACGTTTTTGGAAAATGTCGTTACAGGAGATGAGACCTGGGTATTCCTTTATGACCCAGAAACAAAGGCCCAATCAAAGCATTGGAAACACCCAAGTGCACCTAGGCCAAAAAAGTTTAAATTACAGCGATCCTTAAACAAAGTCATGGCCACATTCTTCTGGGATTGCTGAGGTGTAAATCTCATCGATTACTTGGAACCAAACCTATCAATCAACAGTGATCAATACATTATTACACTTAAGAAGCTGAAAGAAGCCATCCGCAAAAAAAGGTCAACAATTCCACTGTCAAATGTCATCTTACACCATGACAATGCCAGATCTCACACTTCGATGGCAACATCTGCAGCCATTGCCAAAATGGAGTTGGCAATAATAACACATCCACCATACAGTCCCAATTTGGCCCCTTCTGACTTTCATCTGTTTGGCCCTCTCAAATACTGTCTCTGGGGTCAACATTTTGAAGACATAGAGTTGTTAAAAACACCATATGTTCCTGGGTCAAACACCAACCGCTGGAATTTTTCCAAAGTGGATTCACAGCTTGGGTTGAGAGGTGGAGAAAATGTTTGAGGGCAGATGGTGATTTTTTTGAGTAGAGACATTCTGTTACTAAGACTTCAAAGTATTTTACTGCAAATTTTCAAATCTGTATCTATAATAAAATTTGAGTTGTGAGCATTTTGTCATTACTTTTTGAACAACCCTCGTATATACGCTATATGTTCAGGAAGCCGGCGGATGCAATGCTGACTGTCGGCTTCCCGACTGCTTAATCCCGATGAGGGTTAAATGACAGGCATCTAAATCTAGATGTATGTCATTTTACCGATGCCGGAAGACTAGCACCTGGCATCCTCAAAGGGATACCGGGCGCCGAGCACGTACAGCCGTGGGGGAGGGAGGATTCGGTTTAGGGCTCCCGGGGGGATTTAGGATTAGGCACCCCCCTGGGAGGTTAGGGTCAGGCTAGGGGAAGGGGGGTTAGGTTTAGGCACCCCATGGGGCGGTTAGGGTTAGGCACCCCCACGGGGAACTTAGGTTTAGGCGACAGGGAAGGGGGGATTAGGTTTAGGCACTTCGGGGGATTAAGGTTAGGCACGGGGGGGAGGTTAGGGTTAGGCACCCATAAGGAGGGTTAGGGGTAGAATTAGGTTAGTTTATACTTACTTTTAGGATGATCGGGATTTCCTCCTCGGGTCGGGCTACCGCTGTCGGCGGTAAATCATACCGAATGCATATATACAAAGTTAGTTCAAGGCGGCACTCTTGGTACTTTATACGTCCAAAGAGTGCTGCCTTGAACTAACTCTGCATATTCATATATTAGATACTGTACATATAACATCCCATTTCATTCCTTTAAGACTGAAACTTGGAACTTTACCACTTTGGTGTTTTGATTCTTTAGTTTGCATAAAATCCCAAAAGTGCCGCCTTGAACTAACGATCTCTTGAAGACCTGAGTGGACCCGGGGTAGAAAAATTTTGTATATCTAAGAGTGCCGGCTCATGCCTATGTTATATATGCAGTATATATAGATAGTAGATATATGTACTGTATGTGTAGATGCATTTAGTTAAATGTATTGGGAGGGGTGTGTAGGTTGTGTGGAGGAGGGGTTGAGGGGGGCACTAGAAATATCGGTGTAATTGGCCCCGAGATTTCTGTTGCCAGCCCTGGTTAACAGCCACTTTCTGCTGGCTTTTCCCCTTGGAAATTGGGAAGTGTTATCACCGTGCATATGCAAATTGTGACATTTTCAAACAGGAGTGCTTACAGGCATTTCTTTTTAATCAAGTAGAATTTCAACCACCTGTGCGCCTATCATACTTGAAAAATATTTTTTGAATCAGGACTATGAATATATTCGTCTATTTTACACTGGTGCACTGATGAAAAATCTTATATATTGATATGTCAATTGTGTATTTACTAATATAGGAACTGCAGTTCTATTTTTATTTGTATTATATCATGAATAAATAATTGTAATGAACAGTTTTGGTTTATTTATTTGTGTTTTTAGTGAACATAAGCACTGACATACCTATATTTCTATTCTACCATTGATGCCATCCCTGGTATCATCATCCACTATCCATTCCGGTGTCCGGTCTGATTCCGGTTCTGTATATGCCTGAGGCAGCTATCCCACTACTTGCAACAGAGAATACCTACCTGTTCCTGCTATCTGAACCTATAACTTGCCTGTGTATACCATTCTCACTACTTGGTGAATGTTCCTGGTTCCTGCTCCATTAGATGCTGTTCCTGGTATCATCACCTACAACCCATTCTGGTATTTTATTTGCATCCAGTCCTGCTATCATATGAGTGCTCTTGGATCCTGGACTACAGCGACAACCCAGTTTCAACCTGGTGAATACGTTGCCAAGATCTACCACTCCAGCATTTCTGGTTACAGTAAGAAGAGTGTTTTTATTATTATATCTACAGTACTAATCCAGTATCAGCCTGGTCAATCTACTGCCACACTCTCCTCTTATTGCACATAGCAACTTGTCTTTAAGACCGACGTCCCTGGTGGTCTAGTGGGTATGATCCGGCATCTCTCCGCCCAGACCCGGGTTCGATTCCCAGTCAGGGAAGTGTTCTTCACTACATGCCAGGAGGTCTCCTTAGGCCTGTCGGTTTTCTGTACATGCCTCCAGACATCAACACAGATGAATATCCAACACCGGGTTAACAACCAAATTATACCTTGACAAAGACGCCTGAGGACCGTCGAAACGCGTAGGTGCCAGCATTGGATTTATCCCTGGAATATCACTGTGATACCCAGACACCTGTTCTGCATGGACTTTTGTTTTCTACGCCGCCTGTCATCCACCCGCTTGCCCCGATCTACCTTGGCTGCCACACAGCACAGAAATCTTTGCTGGCTCAAGCTACACAGGAATGGTCAGCTCCCCTCATCCCGGGTTGAGCTGCACTGCTTACAGTGACATCAATGCCTGCACAGCCTGTACTTTCTGCCAACTCCACCAAGAGGGAGATCAACTAATTTAGCTGTGTCTCCCACACCTCATGCTGAGAGCTGCATACAGAGATCGAGCTCCTTCTTCACAAGAAACGCTGCTGCTGGAAAGAGCCATCACACGGAGATCCAAGCTCCCTTCATGCAGGTGAGAGCTTTTCATCGTGACACCGTGATACAGACTGCTCACCATACCAAAGGCAATTCTGGCTGACTCCAATACAATTTGGTGGCAAGTGCATAATTTCTTTTTATCAGTCATTGGACACATTTATTTTACAGCTAGCGGGCCGCAGATATCCATTCAGGACACTGGTAAACCAACAAACAAACAGCAAGTTTGCTTCATTGTTTATTCTTATTATTAGATTGTTTTCTAGGGGTATATTCCAATTTTATATATGTTAATGAATTTTTATTTTTAGAACACGAACCTTGTCATATACTAGTTGTATTCACCCCCAGCTACACCGGCTGCCTCTTCATTTAGATTGTTTCTTTGTTATTGGGACTGACAATCCCCTTTCAGCCGTGTTGCCGCAGGGTGTATAATTTATCCCTTTTAGCACCTAGGT
Organism: Taudactylus pleione; assembly: GCA_031769625.1. Taxonomy (NCBI): domain Eukaryota; kingdom Metazoa; phylum Chordata; class Amphibia; order Anura; family Myobatrachidae; genus Taudactylus; species Taudactylus pleione. The sequence continues at coordinate 2,672,810 of JAUIMM010000773.1, forward strand.
ACTCCTTTTCTTCAACAACCAAATACTAGTCTGACAGAACACAGGAGATCAGCATATGAACTGAATACTTGAATACAGAAGACCAGTGTATAAACTGAATACTTGAACACAGCATGTACTGGGAATTGCAAGAGATCCAGGCACTGACTTGCACAGTGAAACACAGAAATGTGGACACAGGCATGTACTGGGAATTGCTAGTGATCCAGCTGAGAGCTAACTAGTAATTATCATGAAAGCTGACACCACAGTAACACAGGGAGGCAACTGGAGAACTGAACAGCACAATAATAACAACACAAGATCTGCAATGTAAAGAACTGGAGGTCAGTGAGAGAGCTGAAATGACACACTGGAAGTCAGCATGGGAGCTGATGTAAAAAACACTGGAGGACAGCGAGAAGGCTGAAGCAACACATTGAGGACATTACATGGAAAAGCACTGGTGAGTATCACAGTCACTTGAACAGCAAAGTTAATCATGAGTTTCCTGTTCCTGGATTCAGACTTAAATACCCTTAGGTAGCTGGTCATTGGACCAGAGGATCAGCTGAGTGACCGCAGGACTACCATTGGGAGAGACTAGTCAGGTGATATGGACCAACATGGCTGTGCCCATGCCCGGCACCCCGGGAACCAGGATGCACGCACGGAAGCCATATCAGACTGCGGGGAGAATACTCAGTCACCACTCACCTCCACTCCCAGCGGCTGATCCCAGGCTGCATCCTGACAATTTGGAAGGACTCCATCACATGTGGGCCCCATAGCAGCTGCACCCACTCACCTATGGCAGTTACGCCCTGTACAGCAACATTGATGTTTTTGTTCCTCACCATGATTTTTACCCTCCACTGTCTCCCTCCATTTACTGTATCTTCTCTTTACAGTATGCTGTGATCATGTATGTGCTGGGTTAACTGCCATTGCCATGACAACTGCAAGGTTTTATCTCATCAACATTGTAACATAATTTGTTTTTTAAAGGATACGGTTATACTAAGGATATAGGCCCCTATTTACTACAATACGCATTTAAAATGTGGTTGTAGTGTGATATTCCTGACTAAATTTGCATTGCAAATTTAGGAAATATAACTTGAATGTACTAACCTCCGCATGCAGGGATAGAGTTGACGATAAAGGTCTGTCCCTGCGAGTCTTCTTTGCACACTTCTCATGGTATTTTTCACAATAAAATAGTATGAGACATTGTCTGCGCATGCACTGCCACAAGCTGCTGCCCTCCACCACCCACAATAGACCCTGTCCTTCCCCCCCCCCCCGTGACCCCACCCTCCTTTCCCCCAGTTGACACTTTCCTCTGTGATCGTGAGCTCTCTCCTCCATCAGCTGGTTGCCGGGGCTCCTGGCCTGTGATCTTGGAGCCTGATTCAGAGCCGCTCGCTATTTGCGGTCGTTCGTTCTAAAACAAGGGGTGGCTATTCAAATGAACCGTTCGCTAATTGCGTTCTGTTCACGCCTCTAAGTCTGAACGAGCAAGCAAAACTTGCGGTTGTAATTTTGAAAAATACGCCCCCTGGCCGCTCGCATCCTACGTCATGTCCGCTATTTATTAGATTAATCGAGCACATCGAACAGCGTAGGAACTGCTCGCTATTCTTGTGGCTGGTTTTTTCAACCGCTATTTTGCGAGCAGTTCGGAGTAAAAAAAAAACAAGTGACGTGGTCAATGACGCTGCTGTATTAATTATGCACTCCCTTAAAACGCCCGTTTTGACCTTTAAGCACGCCTGCGATCTAATTCCACACCCCCGTTTTCAAGCACCTTCCCCTGTTACCACCCACATACACCTCCTTCTGTCACTCAAAATAGCAGGCATTCGCTATACAGCGAACAAACGATTTTCGCCGCACTGACTGGTTCGCGCATGCGTATTACAATCCGTACGCATGCGCAGATGTGCGAACATCGGTCAGAACGAACGAGCGGCCGCTTACGAGCGGCTCTGAATCAGGCCCTTGGTCAGCTGTGCTGTAAACTGAGATGCTGGTTTATAGCACAGCTAACTGGGTTCACAGAGCAGGAGCCCCGGCAAGCAGCTGACCAGAGAAAAACTCACCCATAACTGGACCCCTGGGTGCAGGTAAGTGTTTGATTTTTTTTTTTTAAACTATTTATATTTTGACAGTGATCAGTTTGTGGTCTATTAGACCACACAGCTAATCACAGGGGCCCGGCTCTCAGCTCTGCTCTGCCTGTCAGAGTGGAACAGGAGTCTGGAAACTGGGAGAAACCCTGCTTATTGCCATCTAGAGATGGTGTTTTTATAGCAGGGCTCCATCTGGTATTGTTTAACAATTCTCCTTTAGAACATTTGAAGCAAATAGCATTTCCCCTTACAGGTATGGGAAATGTGATCTGCTTACTAAACAAATGCAAATGAAAGGGCTTGGAGAAGTTTTTCACTCCAAAAAGCCCTTTAATACATCACAGTGAAACTAACATAACTAGAAAAGGGTGTGATAACAACCATTTTCACATTATTTTAGTAAAAAAAAATAAAAGATTGATTAATAGAGCCCATAGTAAGGATCAGCCCCAATGCTAGCTATGGAATATAGGTAGCAATGCAGGTAGCAATGCATCTTCAATATTGACAACCTCTCATTCATTTGCAATTACAGGTTGAGTCTCCCATATCCAAATATTCCGAAATACGGAATTATTTTGGCATGACTGAGATAATGAAACCTTTGATTTTTGATGGTTCAATGTACACAAACTTTGTCTAAGGCACAAATTATTAAAAAGATGGTATAAAATTTGCTTCAGGCTGTGTGTATAAGGTGAACATGAAACATAAATTAATTTCATGTAAGTCCACAACTTTGCTTGAGCCACAAAATTATTGAAAATATTGTATAAAAGGACCTGCAGACTGTGTGCATAAGGTGTATATAACACATAAATGCATTCTGTGTGTATATTTGGGTCCCATTCCCAAGATATTTCATTATGATATGCAAATTTTCCAAAATACGGAATATTCCGTTATCCAAAATACCCCTGGTCCCAAGCATTTTGGATATGGGAGACTCAATCTGTACTGTAACCAGCACTCAGCTAAAGGTCAAGCTAAAGCTCAAGTTAATTCAACCTTAACTAGGGGTGAGCGGGTTCGGATTTCTGAAATCCGAACCCCCCCGAGCCCCCCCGATCCGAGTCCGATCCGAGTCAGGCTCGACTTTTCCCGCCTGACTCGGATCTGAAATCGAGGCAAAACGTCATCATCCCGCCTTCCGAGTCTCGCGGGTTTTGGATCCTATATAAGGTACCCGCGTCGGCGCCATTTTCTCACTCGGCTGTGGACAGTGAAGAGGGAGGGTGGGAGTTAGGGCTGTGTAGTGTAGTGTAGTGTAGTGTAGTGTAGTGCTGCTGTTGTCCACTACTTCAAAGTCCATAGGGGCTGGCTGTGTTGTGCTGTGCTGCTGTTGTTAATAGGGGCTGTGTCCACTACTTCAAAGTCCATAGGGGCTGGCTGGACTGTGTTGTGCAGTCAGTTCTCCATAGGGGCTGTGTCCACTCCAAAGTCCTGTGCAGTGTCCCAGTCCTAAAGGAGTGCTGTAGTGTTGTCCAGGGGGTGCTCTGTCCATCAGGGGTGCTCCCCCCAAGTGCTAAAAAAATAATATATTTTCTGTGTTTGTGAATTGTGTGCGCAGTAGCCGCACGTGCATCAACAAAGTAGTGCCAAGCGTGCGCCTGTGTCATAAGTAAAGGGCCGGCTGGCTTGACCGTTAAAGGGTGCTGTAACCCCCGAAAGTACACTCCAGTCCAAACCAAAAAAAAATTATTTTCTGTGTTTGTGAATTGTGTGCGCAGTAGCCGCACGTGCATCAACAAAGTAGTGCCAAGCGTGCGCCTGTGTCATAAGTAAAGGGCCGGCTGGCTTGACCGTTAAGGGTGCAGTAACCCCCGAAAGTACACTCCAGTCCAAACCAAAAAAAAAATTATTTTCTGTGTTTGTGAATTGTGTGCGCAGTAGCCGCACGTGCATCAACAAAGTAGTGCCAAGCGTGCGCCTGTGTCATAAGTAAAGGGCCGACTGGCTTGACCGTTAAGGGTGCTGTAACCCCCGAATGTACACTCCAGTCCAAACCAAAAAAAAAATTATTTTCTGTGTTTGTGAATTGTGTGCGCAGTAGCCGCACGTGCATCAACAAAGTAGTGCCAAGCGTGCACCTGTGTCATAAGTAAAGGGCCGGCTGGCTTGACCGTTAAGGGTGCTGTAACCCCCGAAAGTACACTCCAGTCCAAACCAAAAAAAAATTATTTTCTGTGTTTGTGAATTGTGTGCGCAGTAGCCGCACGTGCATCAACAAAGTAGTGCCAAGCGTGCGCCTGTGTCATAAGTAAAGGGCCGGCTGGCTTGACCGTTAAAGGGTGCTGTAACCCCCAAAGTACACTCCAGTCCAAACCAAAAAAAAAATAATTTTCTGTGTTTGTGAATTGTGTGCGCAGTAGCCGCACGTGCATCAACAAAGTAGTGCCAAGCGTGCACCTGTGTCATAAGTAAAGGGCCGGCTGGCTTGACCGTTAAGGGTGCTGTAACCCCCGAAAGTACACTCCAGTCCAAACCAAAAAAAAATTATTTTCTGTGTTTGTGAATTGTGTGCGCAGTAGCCGCACGTGCATCAACAAAGTAGTGCCAAGAGTGCGCCTGTGTCATAAGTAAAGGGCCGGCTGGCTTGACCGTTAAAGGGTGCTGTAACCCACAAAGTACACTCCAGTCCAAACCAAAAAAAAAATTATTTTCTGTGTTTAGCCGCACGTATATATCAAATCGATATAACATAAATGGAGGACCAAACTTTCTCCGATAAAAATAAAATAGAGAAAGATCAAGAACCACTTCCTCCTAGTGCTGAAGCTGCTGCCACTAGTCATGACATAGACGATAACATGCCATCAACGTCGTCTGCCAAGGCCGATGCCCAATGTCATAGTAGAGGGCACATACAATCCCAAATGGCAAAGTTCAGGAAAATGACCTTGAAAAAGACATTTAAATCAGCTGAAGAGAAACGTAAACTTGCCAATATGCCATTTACGACACGGAGTGGCAAGGAACGGCTAAGGTCGATCCCTAGTATGTTCATGACTAGTGGTTCAGCTTCACATGACGATGGAAGCCCTCCTCCCACTAAAAAAATCAAAAGAGTTAAGCTGGCAAAAGCACAGCGAAGAACTGTGCTTTCTAAGAAGATATCACAAATCCCCAAGGAGAGTCCAAGTGTGGTGGTGGTTGCGATGCCTGACCTTCCCAGCACTGGACGGGAAGAGGTGGCTCTTTCCACCATTTGCACGCCCCCTGCAAGTGCTGAAAGGAGCACCCACAGTCCACTTGCTGATATGCAAATTGAAGATGTCACTGTTGAAGTACAACAGGATGAGGATACTGGTGTAGCTGGCGCTGAGGAGGAAGTTGGCGAGGAGGATTCTGATGGTGATGTGGTTTGTTTAAATCAGGCTCCGGGGGAGACAGTTGTTGTCCGTGGGATGAAAAAGCCCATCACGGTCATGCCTGGGCAGAAGACCAAACATTCCACCTCTTTGGTCTGGCAATATTTCTATCCAAATCCGGACAACAACTGTCTTGCCATATGTACCATATGTAAAGGTGAAATAAGTAGGGGTAGGGACGTCAACCACCTAGGAACATCCTCCCTTATACGGCACCTGCAGCGCGTTCATAAAAAGTTACTGTCAAGTTCAGAAACTTTGGCTAAGACCGTAAGCAGTCCAGGGACACCTAAATCCCGTTGTCCTGTTGTATCCAAGCGCCTGCAAACCACACCGTCAACTCCCTCCTCGTCAATTTCCTCCTTAGTCAGGATCGGAAGTAATCCTGCAGGCCATGTCACTGGCATGACTGACTCTCCTATCCGGGATTCCTCTGGAGGATCCTGCATTGCTACGCCTACTGCTGCCGCTGCTGCTGTTGCTGCTGCTGGGAGTCATTCATCATCCCAGAGAGGAAGTAGGAACACCACTACTTTTACTAAACAATTGACCCTCCAACAGTCATTAGCGAGGAGGATGAAGTACGACAGCAGTCATCCTGAAGCAAAACGTATAACTGAGGCCTTGACTGCTATGTTGGTGTTAGACGTGCGTCCGGTATCCGCCATTAGTGCAGTGGGATTTAGACAATTGATGGAGGTAGTGTGTCCCCGGTTCCAAATCCCGTCTAGATTCCACTTCACTAGGCAGGCGATACCGAGACTGTACAGAAACGTCAGAAAAAGTGTCCTCAGTGTCCTGAAAAATGCCGTTGTACACAATGTCCACTTAACCACGGACATGTGGACAAGTGGAACAGGGCAGACTAAGGACTATATGACTGTGACAGCCCACTGGGTAGATGTATCACCTTACGCAGCAACAGCAGCAGCGTCACCAGTAGCAGCATCTCAGAAACGCCAGCTCGTTACAAGGCAGGCTACGCTGTGTATCACCGGTTTCAGTAAGAGGCACACCGCCGACAACCTCTTAGAGAAACTGAGGGAAATCATCGCCCAGTGGCTTACCCCACTTAGACTCTCCTGGGGATTTGTGATATCTGACAACGCCACCAATATTGTGCGGGCATTACATCTGGGCAAATTCCAGCACATCCCATGTTTTGCTCACACAATAAACTTGGTGGTGCAGAATTTTCTGAAAAGCGACAGGGGCGTGCAGGAGACGCTTTGGGTGTCCCGAAAAATTTCAGGCCACTTTCGCCATTCAGCGACTGCGTGCCGAAGACTGGAGCGCCAGCAAACACTCTTGAACCTGCCCCACCATCACCTGAAGCAAGAGGTTGTGACGCGGTGGAACTCAACCCTCTATATGCTTCAGAGGATGGAGGAGCAGCAAAAGGCCATACAAGCCTATACATCCACCTATGCCATAGGCAAAGGAGGGGGTATGCACCTGACTCAAGCGCAGTGGAGAATGATTTCCGTGTTGTGCAAGGTTCTCCAGCCCTTCGAACTTGCCACACGTGAAGTCAGTTCAGACACAGCCAGCTTGAGTCAGGTCATTCCCCTCATCAGGCTTTTGCAGAAGCAGCTGGAGAAAGTGAAGGAGGAGCTAAGACGGAGCGATTCCGCTCGGCATGTGGGACTTGTGGATGAAGCCCTTCATTCGCTTTGCCAGGATTCCAGGGTGGTCAATCTGTTGAAATCAGACCACTACATTTTGGCCACCGTGCTTGATCCTAGGTTTAAAGCCTATGTGGTGTCTCTCTTTCCGGCTGACACAAGCCTGCAGAGGTGCAAAGACCTGCTGGTGAACACACTGTCAGCTGAAGCGGAACGTGACACGTCAACGGCTCCTTCTTCATTTTCTCCCGCAACTGGGGCTGCCAGGAAAAAACTTAGGTATCCTAAGCAACCCGCTGGCGGTGATGCAGGGCAGGCAGGACCAAGTTTGGACATCTGGTCTGGACTGAAGGACCTGGCAACAATTTCTGACATGTCTACTGTCACTGCATATGATACTGTCACCATTGACAGAATGGTGGAGGATTACATCGGTGACAGCATCCAAGTAGGCATGTCAGACAGTCCATACCTGTACTGGCAGGAAAAAGAGGCAATTTGGAGGCCCCTGTACAAGCTGGCTCTATTTTACCTGAGTTGCCCCCCCTCCAGTGTGTACTCCGAAAGAGTGTTTAGTGCAGCCGGGAACCTTGTCAGCGAAAGGCGTAGGAGGTTGCTTCCACAGAATGTGGAGAAGATGATGTTCATCAAAATGAATTATCAGCTCTTCCAGGCAGACCAGCCTCCAGAAGGTACAGAGGGACCTGTGGTGGTGGATTCAAGTGGGGACGAGTTAATACTTTGTGAGGATGAGGATGTACACACTGAAGAGGGTGAGGAATCAGTGGATGAGGAGGATGAGGATGACATCTTGCCTCCGTAGAGCCAGTTTGTGCAGGGACACATTAATTGCCAGCTTGTTTTGTGGGGGCCCAAACGAACCAATCATTTCAGCCACAGTTGTGTGGCAGACCCTGGCGCTGAAATGATTGATTTGTTAAAGTGTGCATGTCCTGTTTATACAACATAAGGGTGGGTGGGAGGGCCCAAGGACAATTCCATCTTGCACTTCTTTTTTTTCTTTGCATTATGTACAGTTTAGGGCCTAGTTTTTCTAACTGCCATCCTGTCTGCCACTGCAGTGTCACTCCTAGATGGGTCACGTGTTTGTGCCGCCCACTCGTGTCGCTTAGCATAGTCATCCAGCTACCTTGGTGCAACCTTTTGGACATAAAAACACTTTTGTGAGGTGTTAGGTGTTCAGAATAGACTGGAAATGAGTGGAAATTAAGGTTATTGAGGTTAATAATAGCATAGGAGCAGAAAAACCCACAAATTCTGTGATTTTAGCTGTTTTTATGCTTTTTTTAAAAAAAATACAGATCCAAAACACAAAACCCAGAACCCAAAACACGGAAGGGTGGTTTTGGCAAAACCAATCCAGATCCAAAACACGAAGAAAGATCCAGATCCAAAACCAAAACACAAAACACGAAAAGTGACCGGTGCACACCCCTAACCTTAACCCATATACAGCCTTTCTAAGGCCGTTGCTCCTACCAATTTTTACACATCAGTTTGAATTCTGTTTCTCTGCTTGTGCTTCAAGCATCTAGTTTAGTTACCTGCTTAATTACTTCAACTTCATCCCTCAGGATTCAACCCACTGACCTCAGCATCATCCCTAATGATTCAAGCTTCTCTAAACTATCAATTTCAGCTTTGTCCAGCATGACCCATCCTCTCACTAGTAAGTCATGTGGCTAGTCATGATGTGTTTCTGAAATCTTCACAAGTCAAAAAGTTTTCCATTGGGAAGAACCAGTATTGTGACACAACCTAGATTACCCTGGTGTAGAGCTGTAGTGTGACAACTGATAAGGCAACACACAGATACACAAAACAGAGCATGGCATCCTCAGGCAACAGGACTTGCATTTTATGCTCACTACAGGCCTTGCATCTTTTGCTCAATCACCTGAAAAGTTAATCACAGACTATTGTCTGGGGACCTGAACTTCAGTCTTGTGATTTGTTATCGACCTTGAAGAGGATTCCTGACTTAGATTCACTTCTCATTTGAACTAGAAGCTGCAATGTTCTCAACAGAGTGGGACATGTCAACTCCATGGTTCCTGGCCTGCCTTTGGTCTTGATGGTAACAACAAGGAATTTTTGGCCACATTGGATCTGTTCCTTGACTCTCCAGTTTGCATCTCCAATGACTCTTCAAGACTGGCGCAAATCAACCAATATGGCTGTTCAGACATCTAGTTTGTCATTGAATTAGGGTATCTCACAGCAGAGAACAGATTGAACTATGAGTTGCTGTTTACCTCCTTTCTGAGAAGTTTGGTGGACTCCAATAAAGAGATAGGTTTGTGTGTGTCTTTCTGGCATTTGATATGATATATAGGACGGGATGTACTAAAGGAAAAATGTGGTATAAACCCAGTTTTCATGGTTTTTACAGCATTTTTGTATGTAAAGTACTAAGCCCTGGCTACTCTGTTATCAGTGCGGAGGTTAACACCAGAAAAACCTGGCATTACCATATAGAAGCCTATGGGCTTCTTACCGCATCCCCACCCTACACTTCGCCGCTGCCTCGCCACCCCGCAGACGCCCAGCACTGGCCGCCACTCACCTTAGTCTCATGGTTGCCAGCCTGTGCTCCTCCAGGGTCCTCAGCCTCCTTCTCCAACTAATCTTCTTCTGGGTGCAGGGAGGAGGAGGAGCCCGGGACTTCCTGGGGCTTGGAGGGGGCAGAGTCCCACGGAGACCCCCCTCACCTGGTGTCGGCTGCTTTGCAAGGGGCAGCTCCTATCGCAAGAGCTGTCCTTTGTGATACTAATTGCATATGTTAGACCCGTTCGTGAGCGGCAGTACGCTCGCAAGCGGGTCGATGTCCCCCACTGCGCATGCGCATGACGGGGGGAGCATGCGCGAGACCCGGAGAGCGATGGGCTCTACATCGCTCCGGGTCTCGCACCAAAGGGGGCGTGCTGTCTTGACCATCGCGACCATCATTATGGACGCTCGCATAAGCTGTGGGTGATATGCGAGCGTCCATGAGGACGCTCCTAAAACAGGTAGGAGGGCCCTGATTCAGAGCGAGCGCTCTGGTCAGAGCGTTCAGCTTTGAATCAGGCCCTAAGTGACTAGAAAGACATTCAATTTATTTATCAAAATTATTTGTTGAACATTTCCACTCATAGGAAAAATATTTGTTTTTTCTTTGATATTAAACAATGTCTACAATACTGTATGTGTGAAATTTATATCCATATATAATGTGTACAGGCTGGGTGAAAAGTGTAAAAGTATAGGAGCATTGTTATATAAACAAGCATTTGGGATTAAATGAAAGTGCATTGCTGAACCTTAAACTCTGTGCTCACTTAGCAGCTTAGGTGATGATCAAATTAAGTGTTCAACAGTAGCACAAAATTGATGCCAATGGTTTTGTAAACTGTCTTACTCAACAGTCTTATCTGGTCTCCTAAATTTAGCATGTCCAGCTTGCAACATATAAATAACAAAGATTAGTGGAAAGTCCATTAATGTCATGCACAATGACCTTGTCTCAGGGTGGAATTACAATAAGCTGCATTACTTGATCCAAATTGTTTTATTCATTATGTTCCTTCACCTGCTGTATGTGTGCACAGGGGTGTGCTGGTCTATTTTATTGTGTACAGTCAGGGGCGTAGAGAGCTGGCCTGGGCCGGGGGAAGGGGTGTGGCCTAATTGTGGGAGGTGTGGCCATGCCCCCTTAGGGAAAAAAAGCCAGGGGGGCGCATTCAGTGTGATCGCTCCCCCCTACAGGCATAGGAGACTGCTGTGGCTGCTGCTCAGCAGCCACGAGCAGTCTCCCACTGCAGCTCAGCGCATGCTGTGTGCTGGGCTGCTGCTGTGAGGGAGGGGGGGCGGTGCCAGACCCGGGCCCTAGCCGGGCCCCTCAGGAAGCCCGGGTAAATAGTACCCGCGCCCCCCCTCTCGGCGCCCCTGCCTCTCAGCTCCCAAATGCACAGTATATGGCAGCACAAAGAACTGAATAGTGTAATATGGGTATGTATCATACGTCCTAATCTGACTCTCTGTTAAAGGGGGATAGTGTATTATAGCTGCTTTACACACTAATACTGCTTTTATACCTAAATTCCGGTTCTGACCCGGAGCTTGGAACAGGGGGCCTGACTCAGACCCGCTCGCTAGGCTGCGTTCGCACCATGCCAGCCGATATTTGCAATCTGCGCATGCGTATGCATCGCCGTGGGCGTGCTCAAACTAGTTCACGCGATTGGGAAGCGATTGCACGCTGCGCATAGACAGCTCGCTAGAATGAGTGACAGGACATGCCGTTTGTCGGTGGTGACAGGGGTTGGTCGATAGAAAAGGAGGCGTGCCTGAGTTTCTTAATGCCATTTAAGAGGCATGCATAATTAAGACACCGCGTCATAGTACACGTCACATGGTTGAAAATCACACTGAATCACTTGCAGTGCTTGCAGTAGGGTATAGTCAGCCACAAGTGCTGCGATCGCTTTCGATGGTACTCGATGTTACCGATGGTTGCATACACATGCTGGAGATGACGTGCATAAGACAGGCTGCATCTGCATACACACCACAATAGCACGCTAAGACATAGTGGGCATGCTAATGCCTTGCCGTGCGATCTCGGATTTGCATACTTTCGCTGCGTGCGAACGCATCTAGAGAGTGGGTCTGAATCGAGCCCAGGGTTCCAAACAGGATCAGACCCGGAATTTAGCTGGCGCTGACCCAGGAAATTCCAATGTTGGCACCGTTCACACCGGAGCTGGGTCTGCAGTGACCCAGCTCTTCCAGCGTGGAAATGGACGCTCCAAGCGCCACTGAAGCCGGGATGCAACGCGCTCTAGATCATCGTGACCCAGATAGCGCCGTTTTGACTGCAGATTTTCACGGGTTATTCCCGTGTTAAACCCTGCAAGTTACCTGGGTTGGATTGCCGGGTCACTCGACCCAGAAATCCATCCAACCCTGTCCCCTTTTACACCAAGGAGCTAACCCTGCAATAACCCAGGTTTTAGCTCTGGTGTAAAAGGGGTATAATGTTCCATTCCAGGTTTCATTTGTTAACCAATGTTACTAGTTGTGTTACTACTAGTGTTGTTAAAATGTTAAACTTTTAGAACAACATCATGGGATCTAGCCCATAAAATAACTATTATTCCTAATTCTAATGCAGTTTTCAGATGTTAGTTAAGGTGTAAGAATTGCATTAACATTAGATAGGCGTGAGCAATCCCTGAATGAAATATGAAGGACAAATAACTGAGAGTAATGTTCTGTACAGTAACTTTTAATTCTCAAGCAAACAGAATGAATCTTGTGTCAAAGCAACTAGAAAGTGCACTATATATAGGGTACTAAGTATATAGCAAGAACAAGCTCATGTGCTCTGCACTTTGGAAAATACCAAGCTGCTATTTAAATGTAAATGTGTTTTAGTACCTGATATTGCTTACACTGGACATGCCTCTTATAAAGGTCACACAGCATACATTGTTAGTTGTCTGACCCTACAATATAATTAGCTTTAATGACCTGTCCACATGGCAAGATGAAAATACTTCCATTAATTATATTGACTAGGCTATTACATACTAATCAACTGGAATCTTAACTTAAATCTGTTATGAAACAAAAATGGCATCTCGCTAAGATGCTACTCTGTCATGTAAAAGTATCACTGTTTTGCTAGAGAGAGAAACTTAGGGGGCAATTCAATTGTTTTAGATGCCTCCACTGGGCATCTATAGGAATAGGCGCCTGACAGAGCAATTTAGTTGTTGCTCCATTTGGACGCCTAATGATGCGGGGGGACAAATTTCTTTTCACACCTCCTGAGGTGCGAGAAGAAATAAGTACAAACTCAGGTTCTTTGGGCACCGTAATGATGGTTAGGCATCCTAACCACTTCTTTAGACGGGTTTAGCCACTGTGCGCTACTAAACCTGGTGTTTTTAGACACGGTAAAAACTAATGGATGCCCGAATGGAGAAACAATTCAATTGCTCCAGCAGGGGGCACGCGGAATGTTAGAGAGACATTGCTATATAAGACTGTGTAAAAATCAGGTGTGTGATGTCACAATGATCCCTAGTGAGCATTAGTTATAAAAATGTAATTGTGCATATATAAAAGGTAAAATATAAAACCAAGCCACAAAAATCAGCAAGCTTGTATCTGTCTGGTAGACGTTACACAGGGAAAACAAATATCTAACTGGTTATTGTTGTTCTAATGCACATTAACATCTTTGATGAGCAGAAACAAATGTTTCAAAATCAAAAATATTCTGCTAATCTCACAAAGATGTTACTATAACCATTAGTAGCTTATTTGCCAATGTCAGAGGTCTCTGGGTCTGGTTCAGTGTTGTACATAAACCACATGGTATGCGTACAGCACCGATGTTGAGAGATCGTCACATGCGCAGGAGCAGTACTGCACATGTGGTTCTGTGAGATAGCTCACAATGCCCGCAGGCTGCAACATGATTGACATACTGCGGCCGTTTTAGGGTGGTAACGGTGAGCGTTTTACAAAACGAGAGCATGTCGTCCCCTTTTGTAGCCGTGCCGATGCCAGGGTCTGTGTCTTCTGAGTGAAAACACCAGCCATCCTGTGTAACCTGAGGGTTACTCAGATGTTTTTGCAGATGATCTGATGCTGTGCCCTGGGAAACAGCAGCTGATCTCAGGAGCTTGCAGGAGGTATCTATTTACACAAGACGCTTCCTGAAGCATTAACATATTTACACACAGAAGCTGCATCAAAACATGTAGCTGCGGTATACACTTCATCCACCTTGGAATCAAAATGGTAGGTAGGCATGCATTTTTAGATAAATGTGCCAAGAACCACAGGTACAGCCAGGGATGTTTTAAGAGAGGAGAGGGCCCGTGTGCAGACTAAGTGCAGGCCCCCTCCTCTCTGGCAGCACATTAGTTTCTGGCTTGATGCCAGAATTCATGCGCATGTGTGGGCCTTTGGGGAAATGTTGCCTGTGCCTTATTCCCAGGGTCATCTGTACTGCACATGCGCAAGTCACTGGGAGAATGACCGTCACCATTTTCCCTGTGATTTTTGCTGCTCTGCAGAGCAGCACTCTAGAGACTGTGGAGAGGAATGTATAACTATATATGGGTGCAGGGTGTGCAGTGTGGGCCCCCCTGGACCCATGGGCCCTTGTGGACCCCACTCCATGCACCCATTATAGATACACCACACTTGCCTACTTTTGAAAAAGCATTTCAGGGATAGTGTGAAAGAAACTCCTATGAGAACGGCAGTACAGTGGACATGTACTGCTACATTTGAGAGGCGTGTCATAAAATTGATATGGGGGTGAATGCAATTAAAAATAACCCCCAAAGCAGTTAGTAAGATCTACTTGTTGATGAAAACACTCTGACACTTTTCAGAAAATGCATGTAGCAATAGGGATCATTGTGCCTTATAACCAATGCAAGGAAATTATACTAATGATCCCATTTGATTGGAGGGCTGGCAACATAAATCTCAGGGCCTGGTACACTGATGTCTCTGGGGGTCCCACCTTCTCACCTTCTTGATGACCGTGCTGTGGATGCCTCAGGGGTAGGAGGGATTGGTTCTGCAGCCAGCCATCCTCAGCCCTCAGCACCTCATCACCTTCTTCAAATTCAGCCTCTCATCACCATCCTAAGCCCAGAAGCCACCTCAGCCCCTATCACCTTCTGGCCCCAGCCCCCATCTGCTTCCTCTGCCCCCTTCACCTTTCACCATCCCCAGCCCCCATCATCTTCCTCCCACCCCAGGCCTCTTCCCCTTCCCCTTCCTCCATCCCCAGGCACCATCACCTTCCTCTGTCCCCAGCCCCTGTTACATGCTGCCCCCAGCCCCTTTCATCTTTCTCTCACCCCAGCCCCCTTTATCTTCCTCTGTCCCCAGGCACCATCACCTTCCTCTACCCCAGCCCATGTAGCCTCCTGCCCCCAGCCCCCTTCATCTTCCTCTGCCCCAAGACCCTGTCATGTTCTGCCCCCAGCCACCTTCGTCTTCCACCATCCCAAGGCACCATCACCTTCCTCTGCTCCCGGGCCCTGTCACCTTCTGTCCCCAGCCCCGATCACCTTTGTCTGGCCCCTTCACCTTCTTCTGTCCAAAGTCCCCATCACCTTCCTCTGCCCCAGCCCCTATCTCTTATTCTCTATCTAACATCTCAATGAGCATGGTAGACATGCGGCAACGCCGCGTTGCTGACTTAAAAGTTCATGTCCATCCCGAGCCACAGCTGAGCCACCTGGAAGAGCCCAGCGCAGCCGGGACCAAGCTACAAGGGAGTTGGGGCAAGGCAGCAGCTATGTATCCCGGAAGCCACAGCCTACCAGCTGGAACAGTAAGTCTGCCATCCGTGCCCATCTGGACCTCGGGGCCTGGCACGGGTGTTCCCTTAGTTCCCCCCTGTTTGAATGTGCATAGATCTGTTTTTTCTTCATAATGGGGCTAAGGTGCAATCAGGAAGATTGCTAGACTCTTCAGGGAGTCAGGGAGATTGCTACTATTTCAGTGAGTCTCCCTGACAATCAGGGAGAGTTGGCAAGTATGAGATATGCCATTGGGTACAGCACAGATGGCCATCATGGAACAGATGCTATTTTGTAAAAACATTAATCCTTGCAGGGGATGGTGTGAGGATGTTTACAAAGAGATAATATATTCAGAGAGTGTTTGCAATGGGACTAGGCCCTGTGTGTGGGCTCACATCTTGCACTCTGTATGGCCAGTGTCATCCCAAGTTCTAAAAAAATAGAACTAGTTCATCCATGAGTACTGGTTTTACCACTGGATGCTATCACTCTGGCTAGTGACAGGCCTGCAGTACCAAGTAACAACAAGACTCTGTATAGACAGAGGAGTAGCGTGGAACCATGGTGCCCGAAGAAAGTGCATTTCATAGCGCCCCCCAGGACTGAACTATGCCAGTGGGGTATGGCCAGCCGGTGGGTTGGAATACTGAAGTGAATAGAAAACAGCACACAGTGGCAATATCACGCTGGGCATTGAGGTCCCATTGGGGGAATAGAATCTGACAGTAAGGGGTAGCTACTTTTGTACTGCTTTATTTATATATAGCACCTAGGATCTGTCTTTAGCTCATTAGAATCATTGTTATTAGTCAATAGAGGAGATTGTATTATATATTCTGATCATTTAACTTAAATTGACAGAATAAATGTGCTAGAGTGAGATTCCACAGGGTGCACAGCTTATTACTGCAATTACTGCCCCAAGCAGCTATCACTAGAGTGGGAACATCTATGGGAAGCTCCCTTCTCCGCTAAGCTCCAAATTAGCAAATATACATTGCACCTATAGTAATGTGAGTACTACTAATCATGTTCTGTCTACCACCATTATTATTATTTCAGGTCTCCTAATATTTTTTAAAAGACCTTTCAAATAACACTGTGTGGTCATGCCTGAGAATATCTCATTACTTAATAAAGAAAGGCAGTGACCTTTTTTAAGCTCATACCTTATAATTGAAGTTTAGGATTTTACCTCAAAGGTGTAACTATTAAGTCCATTGAAGCACAAGTCCATAAGAAAAGGAGAGGAGAGGGGCAAAGAGCCGATCACATGGTAGAGAGATGATGGAATTAAAGAGGTGAGAAGTGAATGTGATCAAACTGACAGGAAAGGGGAGGTGACAGAAGATGATCACAGAGGGCCGGAGCGGAGGCAATCTGGGCATCTTGAGGGAGCGTGAAATGTAGAAACGGATCTCAGATCTGTAACTTATTTAGGATATAGAGCACACAAACCGAAATAAAACTAACAGGTGGCCATCATACTGTGCAGTGTCCAATGAATTCTGCAACCCTGGATGGTGCCCTCTGTCCATTTTGGCGCCCGGAGCTCATGCTCCACTGGAACCACCCTCGCTACTCCCCTGTGTATAAATACACAGAGGCATTGATAACACTGTCAATCCAGTCATTAACTCAACTGTTGTTCTTTTTAATTTGAGCTTTTTAACTCTCTCGCTTATTTCCTAAGAATTGAGATGAGTTTTGCTGTTTGTAATGCCATATAAAGGGGTATGAATGGGCTCTCTCACAGGTAAAGGTGCATAAAATCCATGAATAGGATCTGCAGAGAGTGGTAAGTAAATGACCTGCAGTGAATGCAGCCCCCAGAAGTCAGTGTCGTTCGCATGCGTGGTGCCACCGCCACTCATGCGCAGCATCACTGCCACTCATGCACATGCGCCAGACTTGGCGCCTTCCAGATCTATTGCACAGGTGCCAGGACCAGGCCGGCCACAGCCAGACCAGCAGCGGCAGCCCCCCTCAGGTAAGAGGGCAGGATTGTTGTAACGCTACTGCAGTTTTGACCATACCCCTGGCCACACACCCTGGCTATGCCCATTTTCTGGAATCTGAAATTGAAAAGGTAGTAACCCTAAATCGACATTATTTTTTTTCTGTACACCCTCTTTAACATATACCTGTGGAATACGAGTTGTGCCATTTAGACCTACCATGTATAAAGGGTTTTTGGTGCTTACCTTAGGAAAGGAGTGATGTTCCTCTAGCAGAGTGACGCTAGTTTATGATGTCTGTAGAGAAATATAGCTATAGGGAACATATGGAGAGATATGGTTTTCTTTTAATGTGAATTATGAGTCTGCTCCACTTAGAATCCATAGGAGGTTAATTCCTATGATTCATACTATGCTAGTTTTGTTAATTAACAGTCAGGGAAGGCAGGTTCAGGTAGGCCTTTGTTAGCCCATTGAAGTGTTTACATAATTCCACTGAGTAAAGGAGATTGGTACAGGTCATCTCTGAAAATATCCTGGGACAAGGATGTCTAATTACTAGGGGTGTGCACCGGCCACTTTTCGTGTTTTGTGTTTTGGTTTTGGATCTGGATCTTTCTTCGTGTTTTGGATCTGGATTGGTTTTGCCAAAACCACCCTTCCGTGTTTTGGGTTCTGGGTTTTGTGTTTTGGATCTGTATTTTTTTGAAAAAAAGCATAAAAACAGCTAAAATCACAGAATTTGTAGGTTTTTCTGCTCCTATGCTATTATTAACCTCAATAACCTTAATTTCCACTCATTTCCAGTCTATTCTGAATACCTCACACCTCACAATAGTGTTTTTATGTCCAAAAGGTTGCACCGAGAAAGCTGGATGACTATGCTAAGCGACACGAGTGGGCGGCACAAACACGTGACCCATCTAGGCGTGAAACTGCAGTGGCAGACAGGATGGCATTGAAAAACTAGGCCCCAAACTGTACATAATGCAAAGAAAAAAAAGAGGTGCAAGATGGAATTGTCCTTGGGCCCTCCCACCCACCCTTATGTTGTATAAACAGGACATGCACACTTTAACAAACCAATCATTTCAGCGCCAGGGTCTGCCACACAACTGTGGCTGAAATGATTGGTTCGTTTGGGCCCCCACAAAACAAGCTGGCAATTAATCTGTCCCTGCACAAACTGGCTCTACGGAGGCAAGAAGTCGTCCTCATCCTCCTCATCCACAGATTCCTCACCCTCTTCAGTGTTATGTACATCCTCATCCTCACAGAGTATTAATTCGTCCCTGCTGGAACCACAGGTCCCTCTGTACGTTCTGGAGGCTGGTCTCCCTGGAAGAGTTGATCATTCATTTTATGAACATCATCTTCTCCACATTTTGTGGAAGCAACCTCCTACGCCTTTCGCTAACAAGGTTCCCGGCTGCACTAAACACTCTTTCGGAGTACACACTGGAGGGGGGGCAACTCAGGTAAAATAGAGCCAGTTTGTACAGGGACCTCCAAATTGCTTCTTTTTCCTGCCAGTACAGGTTCGGACTGTCTGACATGCCTACTTGGATGCTGTCACCGATGTAATCCTTTAACAGACAGACGCACGCTTGTCGCTGCTGCTTTGAGGATTCAAGTGCGGCTACAGCCCACACAATTCACAAAGACAGAAAAAAAAAAGAATATTTTTATTGTTTGTGGAGCACACTTTGAGGGTTACACCACCCTCTAACAGACAGACGCACGCTTGTCGCTGCTGCTTTGAGGATGCAAGTGCGGCTACAGCCCACACAATTCACAAAGACAGAAAAAAGAAGAATATTTTTATTCTTTGTGTAGCACACTTTGAGGGTGTCACCACCCTTTAACAGACAGACACACGCTTGTCGCTGCTGCTTTAAGGATGCAGGTGCGGCTACAGCCCACACATTTCACAAAGACCGAAAAAAAAAGAACAATATTTTAATTGTTTGTATAGCACACTTTGAGGGTGTCACCACCCTTTAACAGACAGACGCACGCTTGTCGCTGCTGCTTTAAGGATGCAGGTGCGGCTACAGCCCACACAATTCACAAAGACAGAAAAAAGAAGAATATTTTTATTGTTTGTGTAGCACACTTTGAGGGTGTCACCACCCTTTAACAGACAGACGCACGCTTGTCGCTGCTGCTTTAAGGATGCAGGTGCGGCTACAGCCCACACATTTCACAAAGACCGAAAAAAAAAGAACAATATTTTAATTGTTTGTGTAGCACACTTTGAGGGTGTCACCACCCTTTAACAGACAGACGCACGCTTGTCGCTGCTGCTTTAAGGATGCAGGTGCGGCTACAGCCCACACAATTCACAAAGACAGAAAAAAGAAGAATATTTTTATTGTTTGTGTAGCACACTTTGAGGGTGTCACCACCCTTTAACAGACAGACGCACGCTTGTCGCTGCTGCTTTGAGGATGCAAGTGCGGCTACATCGCACACAAGTCACAAACACATAAAAAAAATAGTTTTTTATTTTTTGGAGCACTTCGTGAGTTACACCACCCTTTAACAGACAGACGCACGCTTGTCGCTGCTGCTTTAAGGATGCAGGTGCGGCTACAGCCCACACAATTCACAAAGACAGAAAAAAGAAGAAGAATATTTTTATTGTTTGTGTAGCACACTTTGAGGGTGTCACCACCCTTTAACAGACAGACGCACGCTTGTCGCTGCTGCTTTGAGGATGCAAGTGTGGCTACATCGCACACAAGTCACAAACACATAAAAAAAAAAATTTTGATTTTTTGGAGCACTTTGAGAGTTACAACACCCTTTAACAGACAGACGCACGCTTGTCGCTGCTGCTTT
Source organism: Taudactylus pleione (assembly GCA_031769625.1). Classification (NCBI taxonomy): domain Eukaryota; kingdom Metazoa; phylum Chordata; class Amphibia; order Anura; family Myobatrachidae; genus Taudactylus; species Taudactylus pleione. The sequence continues at coordinate 2,693,067 of JAUIMM010000773.1, forward strand.
GAGGATGCAAGTGCGGCTACAGCCCACACAATTCACAAAGACAGAAAAAAATAGAACAATATTTTAATTGTTTGTGTAGCACACTTTGAGGGTGTCACCACCCTTTAACAGACAGACGCACGCTTGTCGCTGCTGCTTTATGGATGCAGGTGCGGCTACAGCCCACACATTTCACAAAGACCGAAAAAAAAAGAACAATATTTTAATTGTTTGTGTAGCACACTTTGAGGGTGTCACCACCCTTTAACAGACAGACGCACGCTTGTCGCTGCTGCTTTGAGGATGCAGGTGGAATCTAGACGGGATTTGGAACCGAGGACACACTACCTCCATCAATTGTCTAAATCCCACTGCACTAATGTCGGATACCGGACGCACGTCTAACACCAACATAGCAGTCAAGGCCTCAGTTATACGTTTTGCTTCAGGATGACTGCTGTCGTACTTCATCCTCATCGCTAGGGACTGTTGGAGGGTCAATTGTTTAGTAAAAGTAGTGATGTTCCTACTTCCTCTCTGGGATGATGAACAACTCCCAGCAGCAGCAACAGCACTAGTAGGAAGTGGGTCTTGATCTTTCCCTATTTTATTTTTATCAGAGAAAGTTTGGTCCTCCATTTATGTTATATTGATATATATACGTGCGGCTAAAGCGCACACAAACACAGAAAATATTTTTTTATTTTTGCTGGAGAGTAGTGCACTTTGTGGGTTACACCACCCTTTAAGAAATGAGCCAGCCGGCTCTTTACTTATGGGACACAGGCGCACGCTTGGCGCTGCTCCTTTGTTGATGCACGTGCAGCCACAGTGCACACAAGTCACAAACACAGAAAATATATATTTTTTTGGTTTGGAGTGTACTTTGGGGGTTACAGAACCCTTTAACGGTCAAGCCAGCCGGCCCTTTACTTATGACACAGGCGCACGCTTGGCACTACTTTGTTGATGCACGTGCGGCTACTGCGCACACAATTCACAAACACAGAAAATAATTTTTTTTTTGGTTTGGACTGGAGTGTACTTTCGGGGGTTACAGCACCCTTTAACGGTCAAGCCAGCCGGCCCTTTACTTATGACACAGGCGCACGCTTGGCACTACTTTGTTGATGCACGTGCGGCTACTGCGCACACAATTCACAAACACAGAAAATAAATTTTTTTTTGGTTTGGACTGGAGTGTACTTTGGGGGTTACAGCACCCTTTAACGGTCAAGCCAGCCGGCCCTTTACTTATGACACAGGCGCACGCTTGGCACTACTTTGTTGATGCACGTGCGGCTACTGCGCACACAATTCACAAACACAGAAAATAAAAAATTTTTTGGTTTGGACTGGAGTGTACTTTGGGGGTTACAGCACCCTTTAACGGTCAAGCCAGCCGGCCCTTTACTTATGACACAGGCGCACGCTTGGCACTACTTTGTTGATGCACGTGCGGCTACTGCGCACACAATTCACAAACACAGAAAATAATTTTTTTTTTGGTTTGGACTGGAGTGTACTTTCGGGGGTTACAGCACCCTTTAACGGTCAAGCCAGCCGGCCCTTTACTTATGACACAGGCGCACGCTTGGCACTACTTTGTTGATGCACGTGCGGCTACTGCGCACACAATTCACAAACACAGAAAATAAATTTTTTTTTGGTTTGGACTGGAGTGTACTTTGGGGGTTACAGCGCCCTTTAACGGTCAAGCCAGCCGGCCCTTTACTTATGACACAGGCGCACGCTTGGCACTACTTTGTTGATGCACGTGCGGCTACTGCGCACACAATTCACAAACACAGAAAATAATTTTTTTTTTGGTTTGGACTGGAGTGTACTTTCGGGGGTTACAGCACCCTTTAACGGTCAAGCCAGCCGGCCCTTTACTTATGACACAGGCGCACGCTTGGCACTACTTTGTTGATGCACGTGCGGCTACTGCGCACACAATTCACAAACACAGAAAATAATTTTTTTTTTGGTTTGGACTGGAGTGTACTTTCGGGGGTTACAGCACCCTTAACGGTCAAGCCAGCCGGCCCTTTACTTATGACACAGGCGCACGCTTGGCACTACTTTGTTGATGCACGTGCGGCTACTGCGCACACAATTCACAAACACAGAAAATAATTTTTTTTGGGTTTGGACTGGAGTGTACTTTCGGGGGTTACAGCACCCTTTAACGGTCAAGCCAGCCGGCCCTTTACTTATGACACAGGCGCACGCTTGGCACTACTTTGTTGATGCACGTGCGGCTACTGCGCACACAATTCACAAACACAGAAAATATATTATTTTTTTAGCACTTGGGGGGAGCACCCCTGATGGACAGAGCACCCCCTGGACAACACTACAGCACTCCTTTAGGACTGGGACACTGCACAGGACTTTGGAGTGGACACAGCCCCTATGGAGAACTGACTGCACAACACAGTCCAGCCAGCCCCTATGGACTTTGAAGTAGTGGACACAGCCCCTATTAACAACAGCAGCACAGCACAACACTGCCAGCCCCTATGGACTTTGAAGTAGTGGACAACAGCAGCACTACACTACACTACACTACACTACACAGCCCTAACTCCCACCCTCCCTCTTCACTGTCCACAGCCGAGTGAGAAAATGGCGCCGACGCGGGTACCTTATATAGGATCCAAACCCCGCGAGACTCGGAAGGCGGGATGATGACGTTTTGCCTCGATTTCAGATCCGAGTCAGGCGGGAAAAGTCGAGCCTGACTCGGATCGGACTCGGATCGGGGGGGCTCGGGGGGGTTCGGATTTCAGAAATCCGAACCCGCTCACCCCTACTAATTACATACAGATGTGTCCTGCTACATCTTTGCTCAATACACCATGTAGTGCGCCCTGCTAGTCATGCTGTGCTGTGGCGTATTGAGCTGCATTGTACCTTTCTGAAGTGCCAGAAAAGCCAGAGAATGTAATACAACTTTCTGTCCTCCAGATGTTGCTTTTCCTAAACTGCAGCGCGCATGCATAAAAAACAACAATGCAATGTCTATAGTACCACCCATTGATTGGCTGATTGCACCTGTCATTCGGTGCGCTATAGTTGTCATGGATCGAGAGCTGTAATTGAGCATGTAATAAAGGTTTAAATCATTTGTTATGCAAGTTCTGAGTACACTTTTGAAAAACAATTTATAAATGTGTTCTGCCATTGTTATTACAGTATATTATGCTAGATACTGTACACATATGAGCACGATAACACCGCATTATAGAAAAGTCAGTGCCAGTCTGTGTGACTTGTGCCTTTCTGCTGTGATGTATGGCACTCATTCAGTGATAACATGCCTTAGAAATGGACAGTTGGGTTTGAAGGGCACTGTATAAAACCATCACTAAACTACAAGTCTCAGCCCAGAAAGCGGTATCATTGATCTGCAAACTGACTGTGCTTGATGATTATCGGTACACTTAACTAAGTGGTGGTCACTACGGCACAGTAGACAGTGATGTTTGGCATACACAGAGTGTTGGCATGTCTTAAAAATTAGTAGTAGGGTCTGGGCAGTGGTGTATAAAACCATCACTGAACTACAAATCTCAGCCCAGAAATTGGTATCTTTGAATTACAAACTGACTGTGCATTTTCTGCAGCACACTTGTGGCAATGTCGGCACTGCTGTGCCACTAGAAGTTTGCACATGTTGCTAATTGGTACACAGCAGTAAATGCCAATCACTGTGGTACAGTAGAAAGTGGTGTGTAGTGCTCACACAGTGATGACGTGCATTAGACATGCCTTAGGATTTTGCGATGCTTCTCCAGTGGAGCCAGATGGGATGTGAGACACAGCTCATCAGCACTAGGCTGATGCACTGTGTACTCAGGCGAGGATCGCCGGTGGGGGGAGCTTTCACTCTGACTAATGTACTTTCTAAAAAAAACAGAGCTAATTCCTGTCCACCGACAAGGCCCACGTTGCTCATGAGCCCACAAGGCCATTTTAGAGGGGGCTATACCCGATGTAAAGTATAGCAATGCTAACTACTACAGTATACAGTATACAGTGGTATATATGTACAGTAAATATACAGTAGTATAGTAGATGTCAAGATATTACAATATACAGTACTGTACAGTATATTAGTGTTGTAATACTGTACCTTTTTGTTTTTTCCACACACCACTTTCTACAGTGCTGCAGTGACCAGCACTTATTGCTGTATACCGATTAGCGATATGTTGTACAAACTCCTAGTGGCACAGCGGTGCCGACATTGCCACAAGTGTGCTGCAGAAAATGCATGGTCAGTTTGTAATTCAAAGGTACCTCTTTCTGGGCTGAGACTTGTAGTTCAGTGATGGTTTCATTCAGCGCTGATAAAACCCCACTACTAATTTCTGTACTATTGTTTTCTGTAGTGCCATATCTATCCACTGCTGTATTATTCACCACTGTAATTTTAATCAGTGGGGCACTAGCCACCCAGTAGTGAAGTTGTCTATTGCATGCGGGTGATATTGTCAAGTCTCACTGCGCCTTACCACGCCACACCACGCTATTCTTATGCCATAACTTAGAAACCTGTATGGCGTTCTGTGAGCAAAGATATAGCAGGGCTAGAAATGAGCAGGTCCGGTTGCCTGAGAATGGACCCACCCGAACTTTGAGGTCCGGGCCGGAATCCAAGCACGGGTCAGGTTTTCCTGCCTGACTTGGATCCCAAAATGAGGCAAAATGTCATCATCCCGCTGTCGTATTCTTGTGGGTTTTGGATACTATAAATGTACCCGGTCATCAGTGCCATTTCACTCCGACAGTGAAGAGTGAAGTGAACAGGCATGCTGTGTCTGTCCTGGGGAGCTGTGTCTGTCCAATGCAGGGGCTGCTGTGTCCTTCAGGGGTTAATATATGTGCATCTAGTGGCAGTGGCTGCTGTGTCCATCCAGGGCTGCTGTCTCTTTGCAGGGACTGCTGTGTCCATCCAGGGGCTGCTGTGTCCATCCAGGGGCAGAGGCTACTGTGTCCATCCAGGGGTTGCTGTATCCATCCAGGGGCAGGGACTGCTGTGTCCATCCAGAGGTGCTCGGTGTAAGAAAATAAATAAAAGCTAATATATTTTTTTCTGTGTTGTACCCTAGTGTACTATATTATTTTAATTTATTTACTGTGTCGCTGCCGGTCACACCGCAGTGTAATATTCATGCACATATTGTGACACTATAAGTTGTAGTGCAGTGTAATATTCATACATGTATTGTGACACTGTAAGTGTAACTGCAGTGTAATATACATGTATTGTGACACTGTAAGTGGTACTGCAGCTTTTTGTTCATAAATAATATTGTGACACTGTAAGTGGTAGCGCAGTGTTTATTCATAAAAAATAGTGACATTGTAAGTGGAAATGCAGTGTAATATTCAACAGGTATTGTGACAGTGTAAGTGGTAGTGCAGTGTTTTATTCATAAAAAATATTGTGACACTGCAAGTGGTAGCTCAGTGTTTTAGTTGTAAAAAATATTGTGACACTGTAAGTGGTAGTGCAGTGTATTATTCATAAAAAATATTGTGACACTAAGTGGTAGCACAATGTTTTATTCATAAAAATATTGTGACACTGTAGGACATTGATTCTGAAGTGTAATAATTAAAATTGGTACAAATTGACATGTGTGCAGTACCCCACTTTGTTTGTGTTTGCTGATATGGAGAATGATCAGTTGAGAGGAGAGTAGGAACCACATACTAGTGCTGGAGCTGCTGCCAATGCAACCAGTCATGATGATACTAGTCCATCTACATCATCTACTAAAGCCGATGCCCAAGAGCATACATGGCTTAAGTCAGGGAATCTAAAATCAAAGAAACAATCCATTACATTGGTAAAGATAAAAACGTCAAAGGGAAAGTTAGCTGCAGAAAGACATGAATTGGCAATATGCCTTTCACCACACAAAGTGACAAGGGAAGGCTAAGGCCTTGGCTTTTATTTATGACTGGTGGTTCTGCATCTTATGATGTAAGCCCTTCTTCCTGTAGATGTTTAAAAAAAATTCACATCATTTAGGCACAAGAACCAACTGTTATCTCAGAAATGTCACAAATCCCTGATGAGAATCTAAGTGTGTGGGCGGGTTCCATGTGTGAGCCTGACCTTTCCAAAACTGTACTCGAAGAGGATCCTCTTTCCACCACTTGTACATCCTCTGCAAATGGGGGGATGAGCAGCACAAGTCAACATGCTGACATAGAGATCAAGGATGCTTCTGTGGAAGTGCACCAGGATAAGGAGATTATTTGTGCAGCTGACACTAATAAGAATATTGAGGATGAGGATGCTGATGATGAGGAAGTTGTTGATGAAGATGTTGTTTGTGTAAGTCAGGCCCCAGTGGAAACAGCGGTTGCCCATGAAAGGAAAACCCCATTGTCATGCCTGGGCATAAATCAAAAAAATCCACTTCTTATGTGTGGAATAATTTCTACCCAAATCCGGACAACAATTGTCAAGTCATCTATACCCATTGTCCAGAATTAGTAGAGGTAGGGACCTTAATCATCTAGAAATCTCATCCCGGTTATGTCATCTACAGTGCATCTATCAAAAGTATTTGCAAAATTCAGAAACTTTGGCTAAAAAGTAACAAAAAGTAGTCCATTGTCAGCTAGCTCCCTTCACTCTGCTAGATCCAGGCACCTGGCATCTTCATCATCAACAATATCCTCAATCATGATTGGAACTAGTCCTACATCCAATCTCATAAAGCTAACTCAGTCCTCCCTTATCCCTGATTCCTTAGAAGAATCCTTGAGCACTTTACCTGCTGCTGCTGCTGGGAGTGGATCTTCATCCCAGAAGGGGACCAGGAAAACTACTAGTAGTAGTTCAAAAAAACAATTGACTGTTAAACAATCCTTTGCAAGGGGGACAAAGTATGACAGCAGGCACCCAGTTGCACAGCAGATCACTTATGCATATAATCTATGCTGGTATTAGATGTGCATCTGATATCTGCTATTAGTGCAGAAGGTTTTAGACAGTTAATTGAGGTCCTGTGTACCTACTACCAAATCCTATCTAGGTTACACTAGACTAGAAAAGCAATTCCCAGCCTGTACAGGGACGTTAAAAAAACATAATTAGTGTCCTCCAAAATGTAATTGAACCAACTGTCCACTTAACCACAGATATGTGGACAAGTGGAACAGGGCAAACGCAAGATTACATGACTGTAACAGCCCACTGGGGTGTGTATTGCCTTCAGCAGCACCAACACCAGCAGCATCTAAGAAGAGCAGCTCATTCAGAAGCAGGCTACTGTGTATCACCGGTTTCACCGAGAGGCATACTACTTGCATCCTTTTAGAGAAACTCAGAGAAGACTTTGCAAACTGGTTGACCCCGCTTGGACTCTGCTCGGGATTTGTGATTTCTGACAATGCCACCAATATTGTGAGAGCATTACAGCAGGGTGATTTCCAACACAATCCATGTTTTGCTCACACAATCAACTTGGTGGTGCAAAATTATTTAAAGAATGACAGGGCAATGCAGGAGATGCTCTCTGTGGGCCGCAAAAATTCTTGACAGTTTCGCTATTCAGCAGATGCATGTAGAATATTGCAGTACCTGCAAGAAATGTTGAATTTGCCCTGTCACCAGCTGAAGTAAGAGGTAGTTATGAGGTGGTACTCCACCCCTTATATGCTTCAGCAGATAAAGGAACAGCAAAAATCCATCCAAAGCTACACAACAAACTATGTCATAGGAAGAGGGGAAATGTACCTTACTCAAGCTCAGTGGAAAATACTTTCCTGTTGTGCAAAGTGCTGAAACCCTTCAAAGTAGTCACCTGTTAAGTGAGTTCAGACACTGCCAGCTTGAGTCAGGTAATTCTCCTAATTAGACTGTTGGAAAAGCAGCTTGAGAAACTGAAGGAGGAGCTGATACAAAGCGATTTTGCTAAGTATGTCGGACTTGAAAATCAAGTTCTTTATTCACTTCACAAGGATTCAAGGGTTGCAGGGTCTTACAATTGGATCAATACATTTTGGCGACAATGCTGGATCCTAGGTTTAAGTCATAAGTTGTGTCTTTCTTCCCAGTGGACACAGATCTGAAGAGATGCAAAGAGCTCTTGGTAAGGAAATTGTCAGCTCAAGCGGCATGTGATGCAGTGTGGCTGCCATGAAACACCCACTGGTGATGCAGATGAGTCAACACAACCAAGCTTTAACATCTGGTTGGGTCTAAAAGATTGCCAACAATTAATGAGACCTCTACAATGACTCTATTTTAATGATAGCACCAAACAGGCATGTCAGACAGTCCATTTCACTACTGGTGGGAAAAAAAAGGCAAATTGGAGGCCCTTGCACAAACTGGCTTTGCTTTACTAGAGCTGCCCACCCTCTAGTGTGTACTCAGAAAGAGTTTTCAGCACAGCCGGGAACCTTGTCAGCAATCGACGTAGGAGACTACTTCCTCAAGATGTGGAAAAGATGATGTTCATCAAAATGAATTAGAAATTTCATAAGGAAGACATTTACCGTCAATTACAAAACCCAAAATCACAGTGGCACCTAAGTCTATAATGATGGATTTCAGTGGGGACAAATTAATATTGTGTGAAGATGATATACACACTGATGAGGGTGAGGAATCAGATGAGGATGGTGACAACATCTTGCCTCTGTAAAGCCAATTTGTGCATGGAGAGATCAATTGCCAGCAATGTCAGATGCCCATTCATAGCCTGTTTTGTGGGGGCCCAAACAAACCAATCGCTTCAGCCACATTTGGCAGTCCCTGTTGCTGAAGTGATTGATTGGTTAAACTGTGCATGTCCTGTTTACTATATACAACATAAGGGTGGGTGAAAGAGCCCAAGGACAATTCCATCTTCCACCTCATTTCTTTGCATTATGTGCTGTTTGGGGCATTGCTGTCTGACATTTCCAATTTTATAGTTTATTAAACTGCCATCCTGTCTGCCACTGCAGTGCCACTCTGTGCCACATTGGAAGCTGAACTTCCACATGTTAGTTTCGCCCACTGCTGTCGCTTAGCTTAGTAAGTCAGCTAGCTTGATTCAACCTTTTGGCTTAAACTAGATTAAATCAATATCGTGAGCTGTGAGGTGGTGAACATTGAATAGAAATTACTGGAAATAAATGCTATTGAGGTTAATAATATTGTAGGAACAAAAACGGCCCAAATGATGTGATTTTAACTGTTTTAACGATGTCAGGGTGGTTTTGTAAAACCAAATCCAGATCCAAAACCTTGAAGGAGATACAGATCCAAAACCAAAACACGGGGGTCGGCACACATCTCTAAGCAGGACACATCTGTACACATTCAGTTAGGGTGTCTTTGTTAATAGACAATGCGATTACCTGACTGGAGATTAGGACACACCCAGCATTTGTCTGTCTGCACTTAGAGAAAGCCCACACAGTATGAGGGTAATAAATCCACAAAGTGTATTCAGTCTCACTCAGATGTGGCTACACCAGATCAAAGACAAATCATATTTCATCTGGTTTATGACATAAAATTGATCTTTCAATGATAACTGGGAGCCATAAAAAATAGCTTAAGTCATAATGAGTGTTCGGTGTGATTTGCAAATCACTTAAATGCCTGGGTCCACAGATACATATGTGTTCTCATACATCTAGCCTCAATACACCACATGGCCAGAGATGCCTGGAATAAGTGAGCTGCTAGCACCAGGCATCTTTGTTATATTTTATTTTGCCAAAAATGCATCTTAGATGCAAAGGGATGGACTAGGATGCACCAGGAGGCTGTGCTGTTTAATGTGGTATGCAACATTTTTATATCTGTGTGCGACTAAGTCTGTATACAAAGCACACAGAACTTGATGTGAAAAAAGCTGCAGCCGCTGCATTGTAGCACTTCATATATAGATTCAGTCACACACAGATATACAATTATCGCATATCAGATTAATTAGTGCAGTTTCCTGGTGCTTCCTAGTTATTTCGCATTGTGACTAAGTTGCATTTTTGCATAAAAAGGCACCTATCACTAGCAGTATAGCATGAGACCTGCCGTGCCGGAAGGGGCTGTTAGGAGTGACTGCAGCAAAAATGTATAAATACACATCTGAATGAAATATCTCAACAAATCCTCATCACACATGCATCATATTTACCCGCATAAGGTATCTTAAATAACAAAGATTAAGGTGAGCACCCCAAATATTAGGTAATCATTATACAGGGGAAGTGATGCAGAATTATTTTGATTTAAGTTAAAAGTGATTTGGGCAGTTTTGGGAGGTTCCCTGATTTAATTAGCCAGTCAGCGGAGACTTGGTTATTATACCCCAAGGTTGGGGGTACATGGGATAAATGTTATTGACATTTTTTCTTCTGGATTCAGACTGATCAATGTCCGCATTAAAGTTTGTAACATGCATTTCCTACATATCTAACCATGCCTTCTGGACAGATTTCCTGTGTGTTAATCTATAAATTTAAATTATTTGAAATTGCTACACCTGTATATAATTTTGCAACCGTTTCCTTTGTAACATTTTTTATAACTAAGCATTGTATGCTTTTTTGTTAAAAAAAAAAGGTATTCTTTATTGGTCCAAGTCATATTTGCTCCAGAACCCAGTCTTTGAGCAGTCTATTATACTGCTTGGGTTATGCTATAAACTGTTATATTTGCTAAAAGCAGGGTATGACCAATTAACTGAGTGGGAATTGTGTCACTGAGTATATACAATTGTGTTAAAGAGTGAAGAGACATGTGGCTCCCTTAATTATCACATTTGGTGGCATTAACAGGAAGTGTTGTACCGTCTAGGTATATAAATGACAGTACCCTGGCCATAGTCAGAATGCAACTCATCAGGGATACATACTGAGGTCACTGACAATGTCGTAGCCCACCATATCAGAGGCATGGAATGAATAGCTCCCAGCTCCGCCTCCTCAATGTCAATGGACAGAACTCAGAGTGCAGTTGCGTCAGGGACCTTATTCAGGGTTTTAGATGGCACTAACCTCTTGTTACTCTAGGTTCACATTTGGTATCAATAGTCCTAGACAGGTATGTGCCAAGTAAGGGTTGGTTGTTCAATTTAAAAATCCATACAGATATGCCAAGCTACATCCTTGCCGTTGGCACGACAATTTGTGCCACGCATGGTGCGAGACGCACGCCCGCGAGCGCATACGCGCACTGCAATCACTCCTGCTCCTCCATCGGGATGCATGGTGCAATGACAGTGCGTGCCATAGCATACCGTAGCATAGGCAGGCACGGGGAAGTGCATGGTGTAATGCGTACACACGTTTGTGACGCAATCAGCCACAATGTAACTGGGCACATCTGTATGTGTTAGAAGCTAAATATTTCAAGAAAATGTTGTTGGTTATCCATAGAATTATTAAATTCAGAGTCTACTGCTCTTGCTGCAAATAGTCTTACTGTACATGTTACAGTCATCTTTAAAGCTTTATTTTAACTTGTAAAATGTACACTTATGATATGATTAAGTAGATATCAGTAGATAAATGATAACTAGAAGCTGCTTGGTTGCTATATGCAATTTATCTGCTTTTTCTCTCTGTAAGGTTTTATACATCTCCCCCATACTGCCTTCTAGTTATTTTCTATTACCTTGGTATTAGTATGGGACTGACTTAATCCTCCCAGCTGACACTGCTAAGCCGTAATTGGGTCAGCACACAGCTAATGATGCTCTCCCGTACCTAATTTTGCTCTCTATCTACTGCTGGTGTCTTAAACTGAACTGATGTTTTATTGGACCTTGTTTGAAAAAGAAAAAAGTGCTATTGACCACCTGAGTAGCAGAGCAACAAGTGAAAACTCGAAAGGGTATTTTTATTATTTCTTGCGGTGTGCCCCGATTGTAAGGATTCCTTATAACCAAAATTTGCAGCAATAAGGAATCCTTCTTTTGAACATATTATTACTGAGTAGCCAGGACAGGGGCTCTGAAAGGATCCCATCTCAATGGTCAGTTGATGTACAATAAGTAATCATATCTGCAATCACTTTTGTTTTTACTGCTGCCAGCTGCTGTGCTACTATGCATGTGCCAACGTCCGGGGGCACATGTCAGTGAGGGCAGTAGTGGGAAGGGATCCTATGGATCATTCTCCCAGTAAATTTGGCAAATGTAGCCCATAGGCTAAAGCCATCTGCTTACACTCCAGAGCTTGGTTAATCCAACAGCCTAACAGCCCCCACAAAACCCTATGGGGGCTGCTACTACTGTAAGATATGAACTATGGCAGATATAGGAGATATATGTTGTGGTCCCTCCATAGCATATCCTGGGGCATAGTTGCCTACCTTTCTTTTCTCCTCCCCGGGAGAAGGTCTGGGAGGAGAAGCAGGTGGGTTGCGATGGAAGCGGGGCCTGACGGGTTGCAACATTAACCCCTCCCCCTTTGTGATGAACAGCTGTGATTGGTTCTAATTTAAATAAGGGGAGGGGCTAAATTACGTGATTCATGAATAATAACGTCATTAAGCCCTGCCCCCTACACAGGGACCCGCGGTTGCCGCGGAAATTCTCCCCATTCTGCCCACTTTACTAGGAAGTGGGCAGAATGCGGGAGAAGTGTCTACCCTTACGGAGGTGTGGGGGTTACCTGAAAAATCGGGAACCACCTCCGAAAACCGGGAAGGTAGGCACATATGTCCTGGGGATCCTTAAAATTTGATGGTAGAGAGAGAGAGAGAGAGAGAGAGAGAGAGAGAGAAAGAGAGAGAGCAGGATACATTCTCTCTTTCATTTTTCAGCAAAGCGATGTTAAACAAAGAAACATTTACTCTTGATTTCCATTAAGTTTGCAGAAAATTAAATAGCGGCCTTAGCACATAGAGCACATAATAGTAATCCACCATTGCTACCAGGTATATCTGTTCCTTAATGTAACATTGTTTGGGTGATCACTATTTGTTCTCAGCAGCTGTTCAGACCATGGACATACAATATAACAGAGTTTTACACCACCAGGGAGAGAGGGGGAGACAGAGGAGTGGGAATGTAGTTAGCTAAGCAATATTCAGAATGTAGATAAGCACCTTGGAGCAGTGGTATGTCTAACCCACCACACCAACATGGTAATGCAATGTACTCCAGATGATGTCAGTGGCTAATCCACACCTGACTGGGTCAACAAACAGGGTCTGATATCAGTAATAACAGACCAGGACAACATGCCAGTATGCTGAACTCTCTTTCAGCAGCAGCAGCCACCCTCTCACTCTGCAAGGTAGGTAACAAGGGTCAGACACAGTTACTGGATCTTCAATTTAATGTAGCTGATGTTTGATATGGTGCTCTCAATAGGTCATTATAGATGTAGACAGCTTCTTCTTCTTAATAGTGAATCACCATTGAGAGAGGCAAGACTCCAACTGAGACAATACCCTAGTTAACTGGATATTATTGTTATTATGAAGGGCCAGGGGTAGAAGTGAAAAAGTGACAAGTGAGTCCAAGGATATTCACATGGAGGTAATTGGATACAACACAAATAAATGATTACTTGAAGTACTCTATAAAAAAAGCAATGGAACATTATTAAATGATACTAGAAATAATTCTACAAAGATCAGCCTTCACTGATTACTTCCTATACAACTCTATAATCACTATTAATATTAGAGATGTGTGCTGACCCTCGTGTTTTGGTTTTGCAAAAGCACCCTAAAATGTTTTGGTTTGGGATCTTTTTTTTTTTTAAATTGATTAAAGTTTTTAAAAACAGCTAAAATTTTATTTTTGCACTCAAAAACCCAAAATTCGTATTTAAAATCCGAATTCCAAACTGCAGGTAGATCAGAACCATGACTCGGATCTGTCCAGATCTCCTCAGGTAATCAAAACTGCAGATCTGTCTGGATTCATGAAGCCGCACATCTCTAATTAAAAATGTCACATATATAAGTTTATTATTATTTTATTGCTATTATATTTGCTCTTCTAATAAACTATTTCTAAACAATTTAATGTACATGAAGTTACTTCTACAAGAGCAAAATGTATTATTTCAATTTGGAACTTTAACTCTCTTTTGAGTCCAGAACTATTTCACAATTGGCAAAGTTCAGTTTCCCTATTTATTGCACTGTGATTTTAAAGATAGTAATCCTGAATATTGGATTCAGTTTTCTACCTAAACCAACATCTCTGTTTCTATTATGCTCCCATGTTACTTAGTGATTACTGTATGCAGTGGACGTTTTCATCATTTAGTGTTATATTTATAACTTTTGATGAATATTGTCTGACTTATAAAGTAATTACTTATCTACTCTGGCAGAATTCTGACTGAAACTCTGAAAGTTTATATCTTCCAGGTCCAGATAGATGATCCCTGAAGTTCCAGAAGTTTCTGTCTCTTGTCACTGCTCGCTATACATACTGCTTTGTCTATTCACTCAAGAGAACTAAGTGCTTGACCTAGCTCAGTTAGTTTGGGGGATGTTTATAGAGCTTTTAGTGATGTCATGACTTCCAGTGATCAACAAGTCCCCTAGAAATGGCTTCATCTAAGTGGGTTGAAAGTGGGTGGGTTTTAGTGTAGGATATATATTATTTGTAGGAGTGTTCTCTCTGTGTTCCATTGTTGCTATAGTCACCCACTCAACCTGTTCTTTGTTGTAGGTTTCATGGATTTCTCTTTAGTTTGATATATCTTTACATTGTCATGCCTCATTTATATGTTGTTTTAACTCTTTTTGTTTATATATGAGCACAGTTAGTTTACCAAGAAAAAAAGAAGAAAAAATACAGTTTATCAGAAAACTGATAGCTGATTATTCTGACGCTTTCACCAAGTAAAAACTGCAAATTCCATTCATTTATACCCCATAAATACAGTTAGTCCATTTAAGATAGTAACCACTTGACATAAACAAGACCACACAACTATACAAATACTGTAAAAAGGGGTTGGGTATGGGAGACCGTCAGTCGGGAAGCCGGCTGTCAAAAGACAGACAGCGGCATCCCAACAGGAGATAGTATACTTACCTAACCCTCCCCACTCCACCCCCTAACCCTCTCTTCCTGCATCCTAACCCTAACCCTCCTTCCCTGCACCTTAACCCTAACGCTCACGGTTAGTGCTTAACCCTAACCCTCCCTAGTGGTGCGTAACCCTAACCCTCCCTGGTGGTGCCTAACCCTAACCCTCCCTGGTGGTGCCTAACCCTAACCCTCCTTCCCCGCATCTTAACCCTAACGCTCACGGTTAGTGCCTAAACCTAACCCTCCACCCTTAGTGCCTAACCCTAACCCTCCCTGGTGGTGCCTAACCCTAACCCCCCCCATGGTGCCTAACAGCTAACCCGAGGTGCTATACTTGCGACCGGGATGCCGTCCATCGGGATTCAAGCATTGGCATCTCACCCGATGTTGGGATTCCGGTGCCGATGATGTGGCTGCATGTCTGGATTCCGGTGCCGGGATTTTGCCCGCCGGCATCCCAATCGTCGGTAAAGTACTGTAACTACATCCCGCTAAAAGTATTGCGCTACTGGTGGAAAGATATGTGTAGTTAAACTTCATTGCAATAGAGATAAGGCTTCTCTCAATTAAAACATTTATTTAAACACAAGACACATAAGATAAAGCAAAATAATCACATGAATCATAAAATTAGATCACATGAATCACAAGACCAATAAAATTATATCATAAATTATGTATTATTGAGAAAGTTCCACTATGCTACTTTTGGTAAAACTCTAGTTTATATCATGTGATGGAATAAATCCCAATAAAAATACCAGAGCACCCTTATATTTGTTAGTTAGCTTTTATCAGGTAGGTGGTTCTGTTGGAGCTGAAATACAAGTAAGGTGGTAATAGTGCTCACCGGCATGATGAAATATGTCTCCGAGTCCTCCTATATCATTGTACAAGATAAGTAAATCTGGATTTTGTTTAAAAGGTGCTATCACAACAACCAGTGTGTGCACAGCACCCGTCTTCCATGATGGAAAAGTCTACAAAGTTTAACTGTTGGATGGCGGCAGCGCACCTCTACATAGTATCCATCCTCCGACAGTCAGGGGGACCATAGCATCCAAGCCCAAGCTAATAGGGCTGTGGACAATCACCTCCATGTGCCGGGAAGCTCCCCCTCCATGCTCTCTCAGTCAGCATGGGCAATAAGCGGTTCTCATAATAGACATAAAGCCCATGTATGGCATTTGGCGGTGGCTGGAGATTTCAGAAGCATGTGGTTCAAATTAACCTTTTGTTGACAAGTTTTGCTCCATGTATACAAAGGGGAAAAAAGGTAAAGGGAAACTCTAAGCACTGGTACCAAAGGACATTATATATGCAATAAAGGCAGATATGACTCCACTGATATTAGAAAGATCACTAAGAGGGGTATATATCCCAAATGGACAGTAGAAGGAGGTGCACCCTTGAGAGTAAAATATAGCAAAAGGAAGGAAAGAAAGTACTCTCTTGTGTTGGGGCACAATATCCGCCTATATAAATTAAAACTTAACTTTTAATAGGTTGTAAGACAAACACTAACAAGACTTAGTCAACATAAAACAAAAGTGAGCTGAAATATCCTATATACATGAGGAAAAGTTGTCAATGACCATCCTATATAGGATTAGAGGATAATACAAGAGAACATGACAGTATGTACGGATAGGTTATTATAATCAGACTAAAAAATAGTCAATAATATATACTGTCATCACCTCTTTATATACTCGAATTTATAGGTGAATATATATATGTAAATTCAAAATAAATCAACAGATAATCTCTGAGATGAGAACTGGACCCGTCAACCGCCGTATCAGTATAAGTGACCTAAGCAATGGTATACTTGGTCAGGTTGTAGCGTCAGGATATGTGTACCTGGGCACAATGTATATCAAAAATAATACTGATAGAAATAGATACTAGTGAACATGTTTAAGTCACCATATGTAAGTATCAACACACAGAAACAGGAAAAAATATATATGAATGAACCAAGCTGATTAGGTCAAAATAAAGCAATCAAAAGATCACTCACTGTAGACAAGACAAAAATATGACCGAATCACATGTGTACATGCACGGAATTAAATTATCATGTTGATCTTAATAAGATAGACCCTTAATGTGTAGTACACATATCCAATCATAAGTAAAACAATTAATCCACTGTACATGGGAGAGAAGAATGTACCCAAATCTTATGTGTACATATATATACACTATGTGGAGAGATATTTTATAACCATCACATGGGTCTAAGCAATATTGGCCCTAGATATACATTAAACATGTCCAATCATTGAGAAACATTTAGTAGACAGACCACATGAGTGGTTAATACAGTGCCTATCCCAAGTGGGTCTATAGATAAGCATCTAATATTAAAGATACCACTCACTTGAGGTAAGGGGTTGAGTGGCTTCTGTATCCCATGTACCAAAGTATTGAATGGGATATGAACAGACTCACCACATATACCATGAGGGTATGAAAATTTGCGATAGCGGACATATACTATCTCCCCTATATGTCCACCTAAGCCAGGTATATAGATGCCGGTGTATAGGTGGAACACTAGGAGAGTAAGGGATGTCCAAAGACAGTGTAATGAACAGTGAGTGATTGTAAAATAAAAGACCAAATCAGTCGGATATGAAAAGAAAATAGATTGCTGTGTACAGCTGGTAAATATAAGTAATAGACGGCACATACAGCACCATGCAGAATAGTGAAAGAGAGAGACAGTGCCCGTATCTGCAGTGAACACACCTCACCCCACTGATATCGTGTGACAGCGCAGTGGGAACAGTAAGTGAAGTTTTGCTCCATACCTGGAGCTTTTTAAAGTCTTGAAAAAGCTCCAGGTATGTAGCGAAATGCATCGACAAAGTGTTAATTTGAACCACATGATGCTTTGTGAGCCTGAGCTGAAACTTCAGTCACTGCAAAGTGCCATACACAGGCTTTCTGTCTATTGCATCAACCCTATATCAGGTGTAGTTTCTCCGTCTGACTATGGCCTTCTTTGCCTGCATCTTTGAATGCAACTGCAACCCCCATAACACATCCATCGAATTGACCATTTTTGCGTGCATTTCTAGTCACCTGCCAATCATCGCCTAGGTACACCCATCACCTTTCCATAACATTTCTAATATCATGCATCTAGATCGCAACATTGCCTTTGCGTATAAACTCTGTAACGCATGGCCATAGTAGTGTTGAGGAATTATCACTCATGCGCTCCTGCACAATTTAAAAAAATTGCTCAACTACAGTACTTTAATATTGGCATTGTATGCAGCTCTGACTCAGGCCTTTATTATTGTTATTATTATTATCCTTTATATGGCGCCACAAGGGTTCCACGGCGCCTCACAAAGTACATAAACAAATGAGCAAACAAGAAAATAGAGACTGACAGTACAAAACAATGCAGGACAAGGACATAGTTTATAAACATTGCTGCAATAGAGATCATAACACTCAAAAACAGCAGGGCATCAGCAACCAAGTGTTAGGTGTCCTTGTGGGGAGATTGGAGAAGATGATCGTATGAGTGAGGGAAGGAGAAGCACATGAGATAAGAGGGCCCTGCTCGTGAGACCTTATATTCTAAAGGGAATTGGCAGACAGACAGGGGTGACATAGATGGGGTAGACAGTGAGGAAGAAGCATGGAGCAGTAGGTTAGGATGAGAGCTGGAAGGCTCATGTAGTCTTGGACAAATTTGTGATCCAAATGTAAGTAGGAAAAGCTGCACATTTGAAAGAATACATTTTTGCGCATATGTTTGGTTGGGCACATTTCACAATTCATCCAACACCACTAGTGCCTGCACCATAGTTACTTTAGAAGCAACAAATGTGCATAATTAAACACTACGATAATGTAGGGAGAGCATGAAAATGTGAATTGTAAGTGATATTAGTAAATGCAATTTTGTACACAATGGAGTAATGTTTCAGTGACATATACACAAGAGATAATAGTATCTTGACAGTGTTATCAATAAAGGAGTCAGTCACATACAGGGGTTGGTTAGGAAATGTAAGTTGCCATGGGAAAAAATATGAAATTGGCCTCATGTAGGTGGGACTAAATCAACTGTAGGCAAGACAAATCCCTGGCAGTGGAAAATCAATGTAATAAATCACATACATTTTAGTGACCTATACACAATAGAGAGAACATCATTGTAGCCGATACACAATACAGAGAATATCTTAGTGACCAATAAACAATACGGAGAGCATTCTAGAGGAAACTGGAAAGCCATATGGCCAATCCATCCCGGGGCATATACAATACTACATAATAAACATAAACAAAACTGTATAAAAAATGCTAATACAAATTAAATTCAACAAAAGTTAAATTAAAATGAAAAAAATCTGCTATTTTCCTCATTAATATAAAAATAGATGGACACAACCGCATATAATATAGCAACAAATTAATAAAACAAAGTACAGTACTTAGGATCTACCCTGAATGTCCCAAAGTTTATCCTATAGTAATGCTCATATATAGAATTATGGTGTCAAGTAAGACATGTTTTAAATATCGAATTATAAAAACAGAAATCTTAAGTATTATTATTGTTCCATATGTCATGGTGTAGCAGATGGTTATGATAGCATTTCTTGTTAATATAATTTGATGATCAAAACACATATTAGTCGACACCATCGTTCTTAAAATTACTATATGATAGACTTAGGACCTATCTTGAATGTCCTGAAGTGCCCTAAGTACTGAACTTTTTTAAAAAGGTCCCCCAGACTGTTAGTGGCTGCTAAGAAGATTCTGATTCCTACACCTGTTGCAACAAATTAATTAATGAACTATTATCAACTGGAGAGGTCAATCTCCACCAATCAGTTAGATGTCTCTAAGAAAAACATGAATTTAATTTCCCTATGAGTTCTAAGAACTGAATGCTAAAGACATTCCCCAGGTCAGTGTTTAAATTGTGGTGGAGGCCATGGGTTAGAAAATGACTAGGAGTGAGTCTGGCTATCACCTGTGTCAAATCAGAAGTTTGAGATTTGTACATTATAGTGTCGCCTATTACCAGCTGACTTTATGACTATTTCTGTGTTTGTTTGTTAATGTTCTAGGTTTGAATTCTGGTATTGGAGATGTCTTTGTATGGTGGTACTGTAGTTGTGATCTACGCAACAGGATCGAAAAGCAATTAATCAAACGCATAATAGACTCTGTTTTAAAATATAAAATGGGTTGTAGGGCAATTACTGACAATAAAATATAAATATACACTGTATGCTGGGATGTGGTCAGAATCACGACCGCTGGGAATCCAGCAGTCAGAAAGCCGACACCGGACTCCCAACACTTATCAGAATACCGGCGCCGGCATTCCGACCACCAGAATCCCGAAGGTAAGTACTGGGGTTAGGGGGAGGGTTAGGGTAAGGGGTTAGGGTTAGGCACTAGGGGGAGGGTTAGTTATAAGCTGCGAGGGGAGGTGTTAGGTTTAGGGTGCAGGGAGGGAGGGCTAGGTTTAGGCACTAGGGGGGATAATATGGGAAAGATTTCTGGACTGCACAACCTGAATATATATATATATATATATATATATATATATATATATATATAATGAGAGGTGCTACCTGATGAGACTAATTGCAGGCACAGAAACAGACAAATCTCAGGTGCACAACTCCAATTATTAATAATATATAAATGCAATAAAATTTTGCAATCAATAGACGGTTTTAGCATAATCATGGCTAAGGTTCTGGGCCTACCCACCATATCCACGTAACCTCTTTAGGGTAGGTCCCTAACATACTAAGGTTCAAATCCAGAGCGCAGGACCCCCTAAAACTGGCCCAAGCCAAGCTGCCCCAGGGTACCACCATAGTAAGAAAAGTGCAGTGTAAAGAGATAGTTAAGAGCAGCTACAGCTGCATATAAAGAATGAAAATAAAAAAGTGAAGTACATATATATTAAACACACAGTGAAGGGTTAAAATGTGTTATAAAAGAAAAATGTGTTATAATGCGGTGCCCTGAAACAGATCAACCAATGCAATCCAGGGGGACCCATGCCCCAAAAATTAACCAAAGTTGCACTACAGTATATAGGGGGGATAAGTTTAGGCACCGGGGAGGGAGGGTTAGGGTTAGGGCTAGGGGTTAGGTTAGCAGTACTTACCTTTAGGCATGAGTATTGTAACCTGGTCAGGATGCCACGGTCGGGATTCTAACCGCCAGGATCTCGAGCGTATGAGTAAAGTGTTGTTTGGGGTGAATTTAAGTCCTTTACTTAGAAGTTATATGTATACTTGTGCTAATATCATGCTTTTTAACACAAAATTGCTCTCTACTGCTCTTTTTTTGCATTTTACTGTACACTTTTAATTACTCATTTTCCATGTTTGACTTTGTCCTTTCCTTTATTTTATATCTTAAAAGACTTCATGTTATGGTTTGTGATGGATTGACCTCTGATGATTAGACATGCCTCCTTGTGTCTGTTGATGTTTTGTGAGGGCTTGAATATTAGCTAGTGTGGTAGAATGATGCTAGGTGGCGTTGTTGAGCCACTGAATCTATGCTGTGATGGTGTTATCCTCCCACACAATTTTAAAAAGGGGTGTGCCCACACATTAACTGTCCACAGTATACAGCCCGGGTGGGGCTGAGGCAGTCAGGCCAAGTGCCAATACCTGCAATAAGCAGGATGGACTTTGGGGCTAATTGGATACCGACCAAAATCTTTCAAACATTATTTGGGCGGTAATGGATCCCTCAGGGCTATCCAATTAGCCCTGTAAGCTGGCACTTATCGGGGATTGTGTAGGAGCTCCGTATCCTCACAAACCAAAATCACTTGAGAAGTAGCCTGTTGAGTGAGCAGGAAAGTAATAGGAGTGATGTTTGATACCAGTTAGTTATTAGTAAATAAGTCGTCAGAGTAAAGGTGCCTACATACTAGACGATGTTCTCACGATGTGATATTGTGAGCAATTTCCCTTGAACTCTCCCCGGCAGCTTCCAGGCTCTCCAGGACATGATACGGTGCTAAAAAGTGTCCAATCTGACTAAAGATCTATCTTGCACAAAATCTATCTATTGCACCAAATCATGTATGAGATTGGCAGATCTTACCTGCAGCAGGCAAGATCTGAAGGTGCAATGTACGACCAGCGGGTACGTGCATCAGCATCATGATCGTGAGTGGACACTCACGATTTGGACATATTTTACAGATTTGTTGTTCTGATTCGTCGAAATCGGGTGAATCATGTAAAATATCATCTAGACACCTTGGGCAAAATTTACCAAATGTTGGGTTCTAAACCCCGGCGGTTTGGTGGCGGTTTGACGGGAAGTTCTAAATGATAGGCCTGTTTTGACGGTGGTTTTGCAGCGGTTTTGGCCTTAGTAAATCTGTGGATAGCAAAACCACCGCCACCAAACCACCAGGGGTTTAGAACCCACCGCTTAGTAAATTTTGCTCCTTAAGAGAGAGATATAAATCAGGAAAGCTATCTAAAGTAATGGTGCTGTGTTTATATAAAATTTATTTAGATTAAAACTATTTATGTTGGGATATAATTGGCTGCAGACTTCAAGCATTGGCGAGTCCCGTGCAAGACTGCCCCATGTTTTAAAGTAGCAGTTATTTAAAAGGTGAAATCAACCTGGTTGTGCCTTTTAAAGTCTGCCACATTAAAACATTGGGCAATCTCGCACTGGACTCACCGATGTCTGCAGTGCGCAGCCTATTACATATAAACCAAAGTCTTTCACTTACGCAGTCCCCCTGTTTGAACAGAAAGATTCACAGTCCCAATATTTGAACAGAAGGATTCTCTATTCCAAAGGTGAAAATCACATGCAATATGTTCTCTGTTCTCTGTTCTAGCTAAATTGTTACACTCACTTGAAGAATAAAAATTATGTTTATCCTGCTTGATGTTTTTTTTTCTTTTATGGTAACAAGGTTATTTTCTCCATCAAAAAGGTTGCTTGACTCACTGTAGATGTGCTTTCTTACGCTTTAGCTTTTTTCTCCTTTAGCCTGTTCTTCCATTCTCATGAATATAAATTAGTACATGGAGAGGAATGAAAAAGAGAAAGCACATCTTGTGCATTAAACCTTTTATTTGTAGAGAACATTTCTCCTAGACAGCAATGGGAGAACAATGAAATAAGGGCCTGATTCAGACCAGCTTGCGAGCGCTAAGGGTCGATAGTGGCCCAGGCAGCTCCGTCGTGCGCATGTGCGAGACCCGGATAGCGACAGGCAAACCGTTGCTCCGTGTCTCGTACCAAAGGGGGTGTGCTGACATTGTTGAGTGAGAGCACGCCCCCTTTGGTGGGTGGGGAAGGGGCGTGGCTGCCCAGACGGAGGCATTCCCATGGGAACGCCTACTGTCTGGGGCCGGCCCCACTGACATCACAAGTGATGTCAGTGGGAGTGCTTTCAGCTCTGTTAGAGCCAAAAGCACTCTTGGGCTTCCGGCAACGAGACCCTACCACAAGGGTCTCGTCGCAAGCCCGATGGTTGCGATGGTCTTGACCATCGTGACCATCATCATGGCCGCTCGCTATAGCTGTGGGTGGTCACCCACAGCTATGCGAGCAGCCAGGAGGCCGTTCTGAAAAACTAGAGGGCCAGTCCTGTCAGAGCGTCCGGCTCTGAATCAGGCCCTAAGTTGTTAAACACTTCTTTATTATAAAAGCACTCCTTAAAAGAGTATTTTTTGCAAGTCATGCAGGATCTCCAATAGGAGCTTGTCCCTGTGATGTGTACTGTAAGTAAAGTGTTCGCTAATGCAATCACTTTACTTCCAGATTCGGCCACTGGCTGCACTACTGTGCATGCACCAACTTTACATTGTGCATGTGTGAGCGGACAGTAGAGGACAGAAGATTTTGATGAATGTAGCCCATAGACTACAAAGACTAAGGGCCTCATTCAGACCCACTCGCAAGCGCTGAGCACTCGCAACCGGGTCAGTGTTGAGGCCCTGCGCACGCGCAGAGGCCACACTGCGCATGCTCAAGCCCCGGAGCTAGAGAGAAATTCTCTCGCTCTGGGACTTACTACAAAAGGGGTGACTGTCGATGTTGATCGACAGCTCGCACCAGTTTGTAGGTGGGCTGGGGGGGTGGCTGGGCAAACGGAGGCATTCACAAGTGATGTCAGTGGTGAGCTTCCATCTCTATTAGAGCTGAAAGCTCACTGGGGCTTGTGGAAGACGAGACCCTATCACAAGGTCCTCGTCGCAAGCCCCAATGGTCGCAATGGTCTTGACCATCGCGACCATCAACCTGGCCACTCGCTAAAGCTGTGGGTGGTCACCCACAGCTTAGCGAGCAGCCAGGAGGCCGGCTCTTTACAGAGAAGCGGTTGCCCTAATTCAGAGCGAGCGCTCGCATTTTGCGAGTGGCTCTGAATGAGGTCCTAAATCCATCAAAAGATGGGGTTAACTACTGGGATCAAGCTTGGTAAATTTGACATTTTAACAGCCCCCCAAAAAACATGGGTACTGCATCTGTGATTGAAACCAAGGAAAGCAGTATATATTGAAGATATCTACTGCAGTAATTTGTACATACATGCAGGGGATGCTTAATATTTGTGAGTAGCCGCAGAAAATGTCTATTTTTGGGGAATACACAATATTTTTTTATAAATATGTTTCTTAATGAGGAATAGTGAAATCTGCTCTGCAATCGCTAAGGCAGAGCCCTAACTAGACTTTTTTTAGTGCCCTTGACAAAAAAGAGCATTGACGCCCCCCAGTTTTTCAAATAGGGACATAAGACACGCGCCCAAAAAAGAGCATAAGTGCCATGACAAATCTGATTTGACCCATATGATGATGAAGGGGTAGGGTTCCCTTATTACCACTGTTACCCAGGTGTCTCTGCCAAATACAGAGTGAATCCAATGGCTCCAGTGATGATACACAGTAATTGTGCAGTATAACTCACCAGCTCTAGATGTAGGAGAGCCCTGGTGAAGCTGCATCTGCAGCAGGGTTTGTTCATCAGAACAGCCATGCACAAGCCTGGAGCCAACAGTGTAGATCACCGACTGAAGGTATAGAATGAGTGCTGCTTGTATTGTATATGCAGCAAATTTCAGCATCAGGGAGATCTATGTATGTACGCTGCGTCTGCAGCTCAACTCCCCAGCAAGGGTACTCAAGGTGTGATGTTCAAGGCTGCCATCAGATATTTTGGGGGGCGGATAGCTGTGTGTGTTAAATAAAAGGAGGTGTGACTGGAGGTGCTTGGGGATGTGGCCACATGGAGGGGGAGTCAGTCAGGGAGGAGATAGGGGCAGCCAGAACATGCCAGGGATAAAAGAGGAATCTACAAGTGAGAATGATTATAAACAAAAAATTGACGGGCCCGGACAGCGGCCCCTGTCCTGTGGTGCCCTGTCCCATGGCACATGTCACACTACCCTAGTTACAGCCCTGTGCTAAGGTGTCTAGTGATTAGATACTTAGTAAAAGGAGACAAAATTCAATGAGGTACAACATTTTCAACTTTGCTAAAGTGCTTATTGATTAAAGGGGTCAACCCAATTGCCACGATGAACTTGTGGGTGCAAGTCATCACATCAACAGTCACAGTTTACAGCAGTCCAAACTCGCTAAAAAGTGCTCACAGCCCCACAGAGCTGGAAGCAAAATTTAACAGGACAAGAGGGATGCAAGATGAAGTGCCGTGCGTTTTAACGCCGTGGCAACAGCAACTCGCATCAATCGCGACTAAATGGATTGACCCCAAAGTGGTTGACATTAATGGCAAAATGTATCAAAGCTGTAGAAGCGGAGTGGAGAAGTTGACAAGTGGAGAAATTGCCCATAGCAACCAATCAGCTTCTAGCTAGCATTTATCAAGCTCATTCCTTAAAACAATAGATATAAGCTGATTGGTTGTTATGGAAAACATCTTCCCATAGAGAGACAGAGAATTTTAGTGAAGTACAGTACATTGAACTCAGGGCCTCATTCAGACCCGCTCGCGAGCGCTGAGCGCTCGCAAGCAGGTCGATGTTGCCCTAGTGCGCATGCGCACGACAGACCCGGCTTCGTCGTGCGCATGCGCGAGACCCAAATAACGATGGCCAAGCCGTCGTTATGGGTCTCGCACCAAAGGGGGTGTGCTGTCGATGATGATTGACAGCACGCCCCCTTTGGTGGGCGTGCCGGGGGCATGGCTGCCCAGACGGAGGTGTTCCCATGGGAACACCTACCGTCTGGGGCCGGCCCCACTAACATCACTAGTGATGTCAGTGAGAGTGCTTTTGGCTCTGATAGAGCCGAAAGCACTCCAGGGCTTGCGTTAACGAGACTCTACCGCAGGGTCTCGTCACAAGCCCGATGGTCGCAATGGTCTTGACCATCATGACCATCATTTTGGCCGCTCGCTATAGCTGTGGGTGATCACCCACAGCTATGCGAACGGCCAGGAGGTCGCTCCAAAAAGGAGCAGGGACGGCCCTGATTCAGAGCGAGCGCTCTGTCAGAGCGTCCGGCTCTGAATCAGGGCTTCATTTTTTAGTAACAAAAGTGAATCCTGCTTATTCTCTCAGTGTTTGCCTGGGTTTGGTATGCAGTGGGTAAGGGTTTAGTTTTAAGTAGAGATGTGCGCCGACCCCGTGTTTTGGTTTTGGTTTTTGATCTGGATCTACCCTATTTTTGGATCTGGATTGGTTTTGCCAAAACCTCACCTCCGTGTTTTGTTTTCGTGTTTTGGTTTTGGATCTGGATTTTTTTCTTAAAAAATCATAAAAACAGCTAAAATAACATAAAATGGGCCTGTTTTTGTTCCTACAGTATAATTGACATCAATAACATTTATTTCCAGTAATTTCCAAACAATTTTGACCACCTCACAATATAATTTGCTTCATCTAATTAAGGTCAAAAGGTTGCATCCAGCTAGCTGGCTGACTAAGCTAAGTGACACAGTGGGCGGCACTAACATGTGGCAGCTCAGTTTCTAATTTCCAACACGGATACAGTGGGTTATACAGTGTGGGTTGGATACACCAATAGTGCACTTACTGTGACAGCAGTGTAGGCAGAGCGGGGTTGCTGACAGTGTACTCCTCAGTGTCTCGGCCAGGGTTTCTCGGCATGGTAGTCACCGGGTATTACCTGTGAGGTCGTTATGGCAGGGGGTCTCTGGCAGTGGTGCTGGTGTTTGGCGAGGGGCATTGGCTGTGCGTGGTTCTGTGTGGGCACATTGTCACTAGGCCTGGTGAGGTCTGGCGGTGTTTCCGTTGCGTGGGCATGGGCACCGCCATCTGGCTTGTGGACATGTGATTCCGGCTGTCCAATCCTGGTGGGTCATTTTGCTCATTCCAGCCAGTCACAGTGCAGCACTGAGTATTTAAGAAGGTCCAGAGCCTTCCTTCCTTTGCCAGTGCAATGTGTTTCTCAGCTGCGGCTGAGAGAGAGTACCTGCGCCTTACCTGCCTGTTTGTTATATGCTTCTAGCCTGAACCTTGCCTGCTCCAACCTGCTGGATTTACCCTGCACCCTCCACATACCTTTTACCTGCCTGAGTACCTGAACCTGCTGTTCCCTGCACCTTGCCTCTCTTCACTCCCAGCTGGACTTCATTACCTCAGCCTGCATTTGTTACAGCTAACCATACCTGCATTCATTACAGCTCATCATTCCTGCATTCAGTTACAGCTCCTCATACCTGCATTCTGTTACAGCTCACCTTATTTGTATACTGGACTGTTCCTGCCTGTCATTATCTGGACATTTCCCATTAACCCCCACTACAGTTATCAAGTGCACTTTAGTGCTATACCATACCTGGATTTTTCATTTGCCATTCCCATGTCTTCTAAGTCACCCATTAAAAACCCCACTTTTTCATTTAAGTCTGATTCTGTGTCTGCACCTATGACCACCCCAGGTCCACAACAAATTCAGAACTTCACACTCAGTACATGGAATGGCAGTGCTGAAGTGCTGGCAGTGTCCTCAGTGAAGGGTACCGGTGATATTGTCAGTGCGGGGGTGCCAGCGGTGTCTTTATTGCAGGTTTCCTGGCTGTGTCGGCAGTGTGGGGATGCCAGCGGTGTCTTAGTGCAGGTTTGCTGGCTGTATCGGCAGTGTGGGGGTGCCAGCGGTGTCTTAGTGCAGGTTTGCTGGCTGTGTCGGCAGTGCGGGGGTGCCAGCAGTGTCTTAGTGCAGGTTTGCTGGCTGTGTCAGCAGTGCGGGGGTGCCAGTGGTGTCTTTAGTGCAGGGTTGTTGACTGTGTCGGCAGTGCGGGGGTGCCAGCGGTGTCCTCATTGCAGGTTTGCTGACTGTGTCGGCAGTGCAGAGGTGTTCTCAATGCAAGGTGCCGGTGGTGTCGGCAGAGTGGGGGTGCCAGCGGTGTCCTCAGTGCAGGTTTGCTGACTGTGTCGGCAGTGCAGGGGTGCTGGTGGTGTCCTCAGTGTGGGAGTGTCGGCAGTGTGGGGGTCGCTGATGGGGTCCTCAGTACGTTGGGCAGCAGTGCAGTAGTGTTGGCAGTGGTGGTGTCAGCAGCGGGGGATGCTGCCAGTGGGGGTGCCGGCGGTGTCGGCAGTGGGGGGTGCCGGCGGTAGGGGATGATGGGCACCATCTTCTTTTTCTTCTTTTGTGCTGTGTTCAATGAGCTTAACGCTGATTGGCTGAGAGCCGTGACAGACGGCTCTCTCAGCCAATCAGTGTTAAGCCCACTGAAAACAAAACCTTGTGACTCGACAGAGGGGTCGCAAGGTTTTGCCTCGGGTCAGGGATCCGGGGCAGGGAGGGAGATCCGTGCTGTGTTCGGATCGCCCCGGATCCCCCAAATTCGGGTGGGTTCAGGTCTCTTAGATCCGAACCCGCTCATCTCTAGTTTTAAGGGGGTATATTTTATTATCTGGTACCCAATTAGAAAATGAATAATAACATATTGCATCATGGTTGAAAAAATAATAAAATAGTGTCTCCGTATAATAAAAAAAAGAAACATCTGCTATTTTAGTAAAAATAAAAAAAATGCCATCAGGAAAAAAAGAGCCTACATTAATATTTAGCTGTTCCTTTTATCCTGGTTTGATCTGAGTGAACTCTAGTGGGAAATAAAACAATGGGCAGCACAGATGGTATAATGGTTAGCATACTGAGGTTGTGGGTTAGATTCCCACCACAGCTCTGTGTGGAGTTTGTATATTCTCTCTGTGCTTGCGCGGGCTTCCTCTGGGTACTCCAGTTTCCTCCCACACTGCAAAAATATACTGGTAGCTTAATTGGCCACCAACAAAATTGACCCTAGTGTGTATGTGTGTGACCATGTGTTAGGGCATGCTGATCACAGGAGACAAAGAACACAGGTGCACACTCTGAGTACGAAGAACAATGATGGTCAAAATGATCCTGATAAACTTTACAATTAAAATGGAGTATAAGTGAGGTTCTTAGTAGAGAGGTGCAGGTTTGGGTAAGTTCAGATTTTCCTGCCAAATTTGGATTGTCTCAGAAAGAGGCAAACCGTCATCTCCATGGACAAACATCATATTTCATGGGCTTTTGTGATAGATGATGTTTGCCCATGATAGATAATGTTTTACCTCTTTCTGAGATCCGATTTTCGGCGGGAAAAATCCAAACTTGGCGGGAAAACCGAACTGAGTCTCCACATCTCTAGTTCTTAGTACAAGTTTTGCCAAAATTGTTTGCCCATCCACCACATCAAGGTGAACCCCATAAGATTGGTCCCTAACATCCCTAATACTAGCACATTCTGTCAATTTTAGAGTTTATCAGGATTATTTTGACTATCATTGTTCTTAGTATTCAGAGTGTGCACCTATGTTCTTTGTCCCCTGCATTGTACTGCAGGTCTCAGCATGGTAGCACCTCTTATTATGTTTAAAATTAGGGTGTGAAGTCCAAGACCCCTCCCCCTTTCCACTATATTAGGGAATATACATTGTAAGATCCACTGGGGCAGGGACTGATGTGAATGGCCAAATATTTTTTGTAAAGCACTGCAGAATATGTGTGCACTATATAAATAACTGATAATAAATAAAATAAATAATAATTACAAAAAACCACATAGTACAGACACAACTTACTCCCAAGAGCCCCATTTGATCAATAATTAAAAATCAGGCTGTTTAACTGGACAGCCGATCAGGAGTCAGAGTCTTATTTTATATCTTAATGGAATTCTGGTGATGGTTTGTGATCTATTGACCTCTGATGATTGTTCAACTTGTAAATAATTGGATAGCCAATTAGGAGCTAAGTATTATTATGAAAGTACATCTAATTAAGACTTCCCGAGCTCCTGATTGGCTGTGTCTTATCTTGAAGAAATAGAACTCATTGCAGAAATCACAAGATATAAAATTTTCTTCAGTGTCTCTGTTGAATTTTATTTAGCTTTGTCTATATTATATCTTCTTTTAATTTAGTTTGCTCTTTGTCAATCTTTTGAGATTTCTGAGTTCTTGTAATGTTCTATGGGTCTCTAAGTTTGCTTTATATTATGGAAATTTCTTCCCTATTTTATCTAGGGAAAATGTGTTCTTTTATATGATAAATCTGATTACGGTAGTAGGAATGAGCAGGTATCCAGAATTTCATTCCATTTTTATGTACTTTTTACGGTAATGGAATCCCACCATTGTTTGATTTCTAAAAATAATAATTGTTCATATTGTAATAATTACGATTTAAAAAAAAATATTTGAGCAAAGATTGTTTTTGCTTACTTGGGGTTTAACTGGAAATTAGCCAATGTAAGCATTTAAAAAAATTGTTGACACCGTAACTGACAATGTTTGAAATAAATATAATATACAGACACAACCAGGAGAAAAATAGTTTACTCTATCACTTAAGATCTGATGTAATAATATCCAACAAAGAGGGAAGAGTGCCAGCATCAGATGGTTATAATGTATTGTAATTTGGAGAGTTGCTGTTTAAAGTTAAAATTTGGCTCCAGTAGTTGTTTAGTGGGTTACGGTATGCGAATATCCACTTATATAAGTAGTACAGTATTGGGCCCCCTAAGCCTCTGGGCTCATAGCCAGGGCTGTAACTAGGGTAGCACGACCAGTGCCATGGCACAGGGCACCGCAGGGCAGGGAGCACTGCTTGGGCCTGTCAATTTTCCTGTTTATTATCATTCTCACTTGTAGCTTCCTCTTCTTTTATCTCCAGCCTCTCCTGGCCTCCCCTATCTCTTACCTGACCCCTTGGCTCTTCCCCATGAGGTCATGGCCCTTTTTCAGGTGCACTATATTATGTTCCTATTTAAAAAATGGAGGGGGGTGCGCCAATGCTCTCTCTGGCACAGGGCACCAAAAAGTCTAGTTACGATTCTGCCCATGGCAATGGTACCCCCTGCACTTACTATAGATCTGCCCATGCCAGTAACGTATAATACTAGGACAGAAAATAATGTGTGCAGAAAATGTAAAGTGCACTACAAAAAATGTGTGCTTATATTATCTAGAGTCTCTGTTTATTGGAATTGTTAATACTTCTGACTATGGAATCACCTGAACATGTCTCTATAGATTACTGCTCATAATTACAGGACTATTTAATGCATAGCTAATAAGGTGAACTATGTGGCTTCAACAGTGTACTGATAACTGTCTTAGGGATCATAGGCTGTAATTTCTATTGCAATAAAAACAAAACTTGTTTAGGTTGTTTATAATAGGTAATCTTAGAAACCACTGTGAGGAATGATAAAATTCTAAAGTTTTAGTACAGGGAACTGGTATATATCGGACAACTCTGTCTGCCCCAGCATCCACCCCACCCCTTCTCTATCTGTTTTTCCTGTCCTGCCCCCTTAACCACCACCCACTGTTCCCACTCAAACCCGCATCTCATGCCCCTATACTTGCCCTGTTCCCATCGGCTGGTCTGGTACACCTCCTAGGGTAAGGTCTGTCCCGTCTCCATAACAGTGGGAACCTTGAAGGCACCAGCCCCCCCCCCAGCTCCCACTATGCGCAGATTGGAAATGGGACAGACCTCCTATAATTATTATATAGATGTCTCCAATATGCAGGGGGATTCCGTATGTATATATATACTTGGCAAAGCAGTGTCTTTTTAATGGTAGCAGACGCTGCACCTTAGCATACGTGAGGTTTAGGCCTGGACACACACAGGCACATAACAGAAAATAAACAAACAACATAAAAGTAAATGTCTCAGCACTCCTTGTGCCAATGTCTGTGGACCCTCCAAGTCCTGACAATCTAATGCTTACCACCACCAGCCTATCGCCTGGCCAGATTGTCCAGCATCAAGAGCAAGGAAGGAGCATCAGCTGTGTGGGAGTTTTAAATCTTTCCTGTGCTCCAGTGATTAGTTGCAGCTGGGCATATGCAACTGTGAAAACATGGAGTTCCATATTTTATTGCAGCTGTAGAATGCGCAGGTATTGTTTTCCTCTCTCACTGTGACAACCTGGAATTGCACATCTCCACTGCTAATGCAGAATGCACTGGCTTCACTCCTGCCTCCCTTGGAGAGAGCTGATCCCACAG
The DNA here is from genome assembly GCA_031769625.1 of Taudactylus pleione. Lineage (NCBI taxonomy): Eukaryota > Metazoa > Chordata > Amphibia > Anura > Myobatrachidae > Taudactylus > Taudactylus pleione. The sequence goes on from JAUIMM010000773.1 coordinate 2,725,629, forward strand.
AAATGTGGGCAATACAGGTGAGAGACAACCCCTCTCACCACAATATATATATAGTAATACTGTATATACGCACATATACAAACATTTTGCTTTTAAGACACTCCAAGCAAGGGATTTAAACACCTAACCTATGCCATATTTATTCATTCAGTGATAGCACAATTTATGTGCACCTTGTCATTCCATGACATCCCCCATTATTTAAAACAAAAAATTCTCAGCATGCCATATATGGGATCCTCAACCTCACATACCCCATTCAGACACCTAACACATGGATCTATTTGCTCCTATATAGAAAGCCCAGTTATTCTAACTATATGAAGTTGTAATAGTCAGTTTAAAATCATTGCAACTAAGAAGGTTTACAGTATGTCATTTGCAGCCACACATCCAATCTCCTGCAGCCACATACTACATAGATCTGCTTAGCTGCATTGCTTTCTACTGACAATTACATCAGGCTTCATTTAGTTAAAATTTCCAGGCTTCAAACGCATGCAAATAGCTCCATGTGTTAGGTGTCTGACTGCAGTACTGTTCATGAAGTTTAGAGTTCTAGATATAGCATTCTGGGAAATGTGTATTTTAAAGACAGGATGTAACTGAATGGGTGCAGATGATAATCAACTAAGCCAGTTAACACCACTTCCCCACCCCGTCACAGTAAAACTTTGTCTCTGTACTTACTGAGTTGGAGAGGTCTTAGAAAAAATCAGTTTATCAGGGAACTACTGATTCCTCATACCCCCTCCCCTTTACTGCGTACACCACTGCAATATTTAAGTGATCTCTAGTATTACAGTAGTAATAATGGAAAACACTATTGAAAGGGAAAACTGCTGTATCAGATGTCTATCTTCAGTTTATCCCCAATCACTGGGACACCTGGTGTATTCACTCAGATGTAATGAATACTCTCCTAAAATGTTTTACCGACCCTGGTAAAGAGTGTGGTCGGGGACACGGGAGCATTCACACTTACCTAAATCCCATGTCGATGCGCGTTCACGTGCAAAGTGGCTTTAGTATGTTATTTCCTTGCTCTTTATCATCTAAATTACAATACAAACAGGGGTATTCAATATGGGTGCGATAACATCGTTTTTGCGTTAATATCGCACCTATGACGTAATTATCGCAGGTTTTACTTTTACACCCTATTCAATTTCAAAGCCTTATTGCAGTTTTGACAAGTCTTTGATAAAAAACGGGGATAACTTTTCACCATTGAATAGGTGTCGAAAAAAAGTGTAGAATTGGGGTTTAGGGGTGCAGGCTTAAAAAAAATAGCCTGCACCCCTGAGATTGACATTTAAAAAAGAACTGTGTCAAAAAAAGTAAAAAAAAAAAAATAGGGACACCCAAAAAATTAATTAAAAAATTGGGGTGCAAAAAAAAAATGGGAAAAAATTGTTAAACAATAGGGAAATAGGTTCAGGGCTATTCTGCAAGCATGTGGCAGGTGTTTTCTAGAATAGAATTATAGCGGCAGGTGCACAAATGCAGAATTTTAAAAAAATTACTTTAGGGACTCCAAAATATGCTAGTACCCATTTTCATGTACCCCAAATTTGATGGGACCACTTAAAAAAACAAAAAAAATAACCTAAGTGCTCTTCTGCATCACTTCTTCAATGTCGGGAAAAAAACACCTGCTGCGGCTATTTAAATCCCCGACTTTCAATTAAAGGCTAAAACGGGGGTACCCATAGTGTTCCCCCATGTTTTTACAACTTTAGGGGGGTCTTACAATTATTTTAAGGAAAAATTCGCAACTTTACGCAAATCCAACTTCGGAGTTCCCGTTTTCGTTAATTTTATATTGAATACGGGGATAAGCGGGAGCGCGCACCAGACTTTAATGCAGGAAAAAACTCCGATATGAAACATTAACTTCGACAGTGAAGTTAACGTTTCATATTGAATACCCCTCATAGAATACTACAAATTGGAATTCAGGTAAGCCCTAACGTTTATTTCTTTTGGTACTCACAATTGAATTGAGCACCAGCTGCCAATTTTTCTTTAACAATACTACACTATTAGGTGCATGTCTTTTGAAACTTTTTTTCAGTATTATCTCATCCGCTTGCCAAACGGGACTCTAAAAATGACTGATGACGCCTTTTACTTCCAGGATCAGTGACTTTCTTTATTTTTACCACATTATTTAATTGTAGTTTTTATAATATTATAATAGCAAAAGTGTTACGATGATGCATGTCATCACATATTGTTACTATTTTATATAAACAAACTTTGCAGTTTAACAACAGAAGTGTATTTTTACTTTCTAAGTGCTGATCTACTGTCAACTGATTTATGAGAAGCTGAGTAACATAGTGACTTGACCTTTAGGCTATAAGAATAAGGAGAAAGTTACTAAAGGGCATATTATTATCTTCTCATCTGGAACAAATCTCTTGCTTGCAGCCCAGTGGACCTGCTGATTCATGTTGGAGCCAAGTCTGATGACCTCTTATTAGCTCTCTCAGGTCTAATCTATTCACTACGGTGGTTGCACTCAGGTCTTACAAAAGGCATGACCACAAGAGTCAAATTATTTATTACCAGTCAAATGAGGCCAAGCACTTCTCCTGTAATTAGTGGCCTCATATTTATAATAAAAACATTCATATTTAAAATAAAATCCTATTTGGCTGCCAAAGTTCACTGAATAGGAAGCAGATACAGGCTTAGTAACCTATAAATACTAGCTAAATTATGGGTATTACACTCTCATACTATTTGTCCCAGCCATTAAGCTGCATTATATTGCCGACATATTTCCATATATATACTGTACTGTAACATGCTAGTGAATCAAGCTGTAGAATATCCTGTTGGTATTATTAGGTATGGAAGGAGGTAGGATTTGGTTTCAGATTTTACACATAGATGCAGTCCTGTAAATTTGCTACTGAAATGAGATAACTAAAATAATATCTCAATATTTAAAAGATAAAAACAGTTCTGAGATGCATCGTTCTAACCATACAAAGCTGACAGTGATTTTCACTATTCTGTTTGCTGAAAATAAAGTTCAGTTTATGCTGAAACAACAGTGACTTATTACATTAATCACATGTGTTTTCCCACAAGTAACTTATGAGTGAGCTGGAAGAGAACATCACGGACTTTATTATACTTCTGCAAACATTAATCTCATATGTGGATAATAAAAACGTACTAATATGACCAATTTGACCAGCATATATATATTAGACATTTTTCATTCCCTGTAACTTGCATATATTATACAAAATGAGACTTCAGGACATACATGATTCTGAGATCTTAAGAAGACTGCTCCAAATGTACTACCTGTCTTTTAAATCTTTTTTAAAATATCATTGTTTTTTCTTTTTAATAGTCTTTTTAATCTTCCCTAGTATTGAATAGATCCATTTAATGTTTCAGTAATGGAAAGGTGCTGCCTCCTCTACAGCCAGCAACAGTAGTTTTAGGTGGATCAGGGGACTGATCTAAATAAATTGTCCGGATTTGGTCATCTGTTATACTGGCAGCTATGGTAAAGTAAATTTGATTTGTATCACAAATCATGCGATTCCCTGCACCTGCATATGCTATGGCACGCACTGTGATCCCACTATGCATTCCTATGCGGGAGCGTCCGCGTACACAGTGTGCGTGTCCACGTGCGGGTGTGCGTCTCTCACTATGCGTGTGACGCGATTATCCCTGCTAGCGGCAACAATATAGCTGGGCATATCTGTACATCAGCCAAAGAATGCAAATTCCACAACTTATTAGACATCTGCATTATATTTCTGTGTGTGTGTGTTTATATATATATATATATATATATAATATTACGTGTTCTTTAGTAAAAGATGGATTATTATTTAAGGAGTTCAGGCTCCTAGGTGTTTGAAAGTAATTCCCTCACTCAAAGGTATGTCATCAATTTGCAACAAAATACTTGGCTTCTACGAGGGGTCACAACTGACGTCAATCTCCAGGCGTTAAGTCTAGTTGTGATATCTATCCAACCCCCACTAAAAACATAGAGCCAAGCTTGCAAGAGGGTGATCAAATCTCATTTAGATATTTTGGTTTTCCTGTGTACAGCTTTGTATGCGGGGGTGTGACGTGTCAGTAAACTCTACTAATATTTTACAATGTTGCAGCTAGTAGCAGCACTGGTACAGTTAGAAGGTGTGCCTCAGTTATAATATTAATAACAGACTTGGATTAGAACCTGAAACAGAAGAGCTGTTTAGTAAAAGCAGGTCTTCTCTTTGTGACCTTGGGAATTTTAGTTCATGGCCCAGTGACTCATGGGCTAATTACTGATCCAGACTGTAAATGCTTGAAGGCTTGAACAAATATTCAGTCTTATCTGCATTCAACATCAGTGAGCTCCTGCTCCTTCGCTACAAAATTAAAGTTTTAAAACTGTTTATAGAAGTCAGAAGAAAATAGATAGATAGATAGATAGATAGATAGATAGATAGATAGATAGATAGATAGATAGATGTGACATAGATAGATATATAGATAAATAGCTAGACAGATAGATACAGTAGATTAGATAGATAGATAGATAGATAGATAGATAGATGTGACATACAAGATAGATAGATAGATAGATAGATAGATAGATAGATAGATAGATAGATATGACATAGCTAGATAAATAGATAGATAGATAGATAGATAGATAGATATGACATAGCTAGATAAATAGATAGATAGATATGACATAGATAGATATAACATAGATAGATAGATAGATAGATAGATAGATAGATAGGTATGACTTAGGTATATAGATAGATAGATAGGTATGACTTAGGTATATAGATAGATAGATAGATATGACATAGATAGATATAACATAGATAGATAGATAGATAGATAGATAGATAGGTATGACATAGCTAGATACATAGATAGATAGATAGATAGATAGATATGACATAGATAGATATAACATAGATAGATAGATAGATAGGTATGACATAGATAGATATAACACAGATAGATAGATAGATAGATATGACATAGCTAGATAAATAGATAGATAGATAGATAGATAGATAGATATGACATAGATAGATATAACATAGATAGATAGATAGATAGATATGACATAGCTAGATAAATAGATAGATAGATAGATATGACATAGATAGATATAACATAGATAGATAGATAGATAGATAGATAGATAGATAGATAGATAGATAGGTATGACTTAGGTATAACATAGATAGATGTGACATAGACAGATAGATAGATAGATAGATAGATAGATAGATAGATAGATAGATAGATAGATAGATGTGACATAGATAGATAGATAGATAGATAGATAGATAGACAGATAGACAGATAGATAGATAGATGTGACATAGATAGATAGATAGATAGATAGATAGATAGTTAGATAGATGTGACACATGCTTGCCTACTTTTGAAAAAGCATTTCAGGGATATTGTGAAGACAAAACCTGTGAGAGCGCGTTAAAGTGAGTGTGTACAGCTACATCTGAGAGGCGTGCCATAAAATGTACTTACATCCAAATGTAAACGAGACCCAAAGCAGTTTAGTAAGATTTACTTGTTAATGAAAACACACTGATACTTATCAGAAAATGCATGTAGCCATAGGGATCATTGTACAGGGAAATGATACTAATGATCCAATTTGAATGTAAATATGTCTGCTTTTTTCTATAACAGCTACATAATGTGGGTAAGCTGAAATCAGGGAGATTGCTAGGCTCTTCAGGGAGACAGGTAGATTACTATATTTCAGGGAGTCTCACTGACAATCAGGTAGAGTTGGCAAGTATGATGTGACATAGATAGATAGATAGATAGATAGATAGATAGATAGATAGATAGATAGATAGATAGATAGATAGATAGAGTATGAATACTAATATAAATAGTACTGTTTAGTTGTCCATAGCCAAGCAGTTAGTGCATTTCTTCAGTCTGGATTAGTAGGGCACTCAATATTACAATTACAAGCCTTTTACTTATTATCTTAAGGGATGTTTTAAGATTGGGTCTTGTATATCCATTCAGAGCACAAGCACCAGTTTAGCAGCCAATAGCAAACTTGGACCCTCCTGAAAGATCACTTTAGAGCAGTGGTCCTCAACTTGGGGTACTAGTACCCCCAGGGTAGCTTGTTATGACATTTTATAATGACGGGGAAAGGTGGGACATCTAGGAGATAATTGGACACATAGGGAAAGCAGTCTCCTGGGATCTCTAAACCCATGTGTCACAGTAGGACCCTAAAAACAAAATGAAAAATTATTTCCCTATATCCCTATAAAAGAGAGCTTATGAAGGACAACAGTTTTACTGTCAATATTAATTAGAAATGTACACCGACTCCAGTGTTTTGGTTTTCGATCTGGATTAACTTGCGTGTTTTGGTTTTGGATCTGTCCAAGAGAAATATAACAAGTACTGTATATATGAAAATCAGGCGCTGCTATGAGGTGTTTAAACAGGATCGGTATGAAACCGGCGGTTCAAATCCCGACGCCGGCACCAGTGAAGATGCCAACAGCAGCTAAGGTAAGTACTAACTAACCTAACAACCCCGCCCGAACCCTAACCCTCCCCTAACCCTCCCTTAGGGGTGCCTAACCCTAACCTCCCCCCAAGTGCCTAACCCTAACCCCCCTCTAAGTGCCTAAACCTAACCCCCCATTCCCTTAACCTAACCCTAACCCTACCGCGAAGGTGCCTAACCTAACCCTTCCCCCCCCACGGATTTCCGCGCCGGTGCCTGGCTTACCTTCGATTGGGATGCCGGGCATTGGGCTCCTGGCATAGATAAAATGACAGGCGTCGGGATTCCGATGCCTGTCATTAGACCCTTGCCGGGATAAAACAGTCGGGATGCTGACGGTAGGCATTTAGACCGTCGGCATCCCAACTGCATACCGTTTAAACAAGCAGCTGTAAAATAGGGGATAGTTGGACCCCAAACACAGGACTAACAGTATACAGTACACAGTGCTAAAAAGATTATTAAATATTGGCATAAAATACAAAATTTAATAAGCATTGCTAAAACAACCTACTAGGTATCATAGTAAGATCATATCAAGGCTTCAAAGTAGTATCATAGATGGGGTCAATTACAATAATATAAGTCTCTGGATATTTGGGAATAAGCTTGGAATGGCAAAGTACACGGAAAGTTCAAATTGGTATTTCTTGCCAAAACAGATAATAGTCCAGTCAGTATAGGAAATTACCGGCTCTGTGGTAGATGAATTCAGAGGATCCAATTAGCGATGGTCCAAAGCAGCAAAGGTGTCCAATGTTACAGAAGATGGTATCCCAATTGGTTTTGGATGTGTACTTTTTTCCAAAATTTATAAAAACAGCTAAAATCACCTAATTTGGGCCTGTTTATGTTCCTACAGTATTATTGACCATAACATTAATTTCCAGTAATTTCCAGACAATTTTGACCACCTCACAGATCACAATATTGTTTTCACTGTAGGCCAAAGGCTGCAGCGAGCTGGCTGGCTAAAGTAAACAACAGAGCAGCGGCACAAATGCATGGCAGTGTAAACAAATATAGGACGTCTATGAAACATTAGCACACAGCAGTGGCAGATAGGATGGCAGTTAAATAAACTCTAAAAATTTCAGTCGGCAATGCCCCAAACAGCGCAACATGTAAAGAAAAGTGCTGTGAAATGGAATTGTCTCCCTCCCACCCTTATGTTGGATATTGAAAAGGACATGCACAGTTTAAGAAACAAAGCACTTCAGCGACAAGCACTGACACTTTTGTGGCTGAAGTCCTTGGTTTGTTTGGGCCCCAACAAAATTATTTTTTGGAAGGACTACCTCCAATCATTAAGAAGGAGGCTCATGATGAGGGTGTTGGTGGTATAGATTGCATGTGCTGGTCCAAACTGCTGGACTGCTTGTTATTATTTTGCAAATTATTATAATTTTTTGTAAATAAATTGTATGACCTCGCTGTAAATGATGTAACAAGGAAGAGATGCCTAGATGGTTAATGTCCCTTCCTCTACTAACTTTGGATTTCTTTTTATCACAAGCAAGAATTGCTGGAAGTGGAGGTGAGTGGTGTCTGAGTATTCTCCCTGGGGTCTGCTAGGGCTTTCGTGCGTGCGTCTTAGTTTCCGGGGTGCCGGGCATGGGCGCAGCCATGTTGGTCCATATCACTTGACTATTCTCCCAATGGTAGTCCTGTGGTCACTCAGCTTATCCTCTGATCCAATGATCAGCTACCCAGGGGTATTTAAGTCTGACTCCAGGAACAGGTAAATGCTGTTCAACTTCACTGTTCCAGTGACTGTGAGACTCACCAGTATTGCTATGTGTTATTTCCTGCAGAGTATTGCCTCAGCCTATTCACAGTTTTCCAGGGTTACCTGTATTAGCTTCCATGCTAAATTCTCAGTCTGAGACTTTGGTTCTCTCTCAGAGGGCCAGTGTTTTATGATATTTTTCCTGTGTGTCTTATAGTGTGCTGCTGGCTCTACTGCAGCTTCCCTGTGTTACTGAGGTGTCAGGTTTCTAATAACTAATTTTTAGTTAGTTCTCAGCTAGATCTATAGCAATCCCCAGTACTTGTCTGTGTCCACTTCTCTGTGTTTTTCTGTGCAAATCAGCACCTGAATCTGTAGCAGTTCCCAGGACATTTCTCTGTGTTCTCAAGCAAGCCTGTGACTAGGATCTCTTCATTCTCAAGTTCATTTCCAGTGTCCAAGTATTCTGTTCATCACCAGTGTTCAAGTATTTAGTTCATCACTAGTGTTCAAGTATTCCGTTCATCACCAGTGTTCAAGTATTCCATTCATCACCAGTGTTCAAGTATTTAGATCATCACCAGTGCTCAAGAATTTAGTTCATCACCAGTGTTCAAGTTTTCCATGCATCACCAGTATTCAAGTTTTTTGTTCATCACCAGTGTTCAAGTATTCCATTCATAACCAGTGCTCAAGTATTTAGTTCATCGCCAGTGCATCTCCAGTCTTCAAGTATTCTGTGCATCTCCAGTCTTCAAGTATTTAGTTCTTCTTCAATATTCAAGTATCCAGCTCATCTTCAGTATTCCAGTATTAGCTTATACTATTCATTTAATCTAGTACCAGTCTTTCTGCCATTCCCAAGTACCTGTCCAGAGGGCCACAACCTGCCCATTTGATGCAGCAAAACCCAAATCCTGACTGGAGGGGTCACTGGTGAAGACCACCAAGTGGGTTAGTCTTTGCGCCTCTGGGCAGGTCTAGCCAAACCTGGGTTTGGCCGCACTAGGGAGACCTAGCTGTCACTCACCTTCTTGTTCTCTAGTCACCCTACCCTTTGGCTTCTTCTCTAAGGTTCATGACAGTATGTGAACAAATGCAATGGGGTACAGCACACACAAAAATTTGTAAAAGAAACCCCCAACTTTTTTAAACTTTTTTTGCAAATGATAGCTCACTGCGGGGTATCACAGCACTTATATGCATGTGAACAAATGCAGTGTGGTACAGCACACACAATTTGTAAAATAACAAAAAATGTTTGCAAATGACAGCTCACACTGCGGGGTATCACTGCGCTTATATGTATGTAAACAAAGGCAGTGGGTTACAGCACACGCAACAATTTGTAAAAAAAATATCTTTTTAAACTTTTTTTGAAAATGATAACTGATACTGCGGAGTCACGCTGCTTAAATTGATGCAGTGATTTACGGCCTGAGGAGTCACAGTGCACTATAAAAAAATAAACAATGCTTTGCTTACTGTCTGTACTGTAAATCTAGCTCGCCCAATATTACAATAAGGGGACTGGATGGATTGGACAGACAGGTCAGCTCAGCACTGGTATGGATGGACACAGTGGACAGCTTAGCCACTGGAGTTGATGGACAAAGCACAGCAGCAGCCACTGAGAGTGGATGGACAGTGGACACAGCAGCAGCCACTGAGAGTGAATGGACAGTGGACACAGCAGCAGCCACTGAGAGTGGATGGACAGTGGATGCAGCACAGCAGCAGCCACTGAATGGGGTTGGGAGAACAGGAACAATATAGCATGTGCAGCACATACTATATCGTTCTCCTGATCAGGAGTGTTTTGATCATTTACAGTATCAGTTAAAAACCACTCAAATGCTCCTGCATACACACTATTCAATTATCGTGCTGATCAGCCATTGATCAGTAGATTAGATGGATAGTGTGTACCTAGTTTTAGTCCAGGGTCTGAATTTAATGCTTAACCTGATCTGATAGTGAGTTAATCATAGCCATAACTAGGGGTAAGCGAGTAGTGCCATTGCACAAAGCCATGACAGTCTTCATCACCTGACTCGCTCTTTACCCAATGGTACCTTGGTTGTTGTCAGCTGACACTGTCATCCAATGGATGACAACGTTGTTACCTCCAGTGTATACTTGCCGTTACAGTGTTCCAGGTTCCATACTCTTTCATGGGCTACTCCTTGTGTTTGCTCACAATGTGTGTACTCTATACCCCATCCAAGTACAACTCCAAAGTGCCATTGTCCTGTGCCAGCACTGCGTCTGAGTCCACAGCGTGTGTACACCATCTGAGTACAACTCTGAAGTGTCATTCTCCTGTGCCAGTGCTGCGTCTGGGTTCACAGCCTGCATACTCCATACACCAAAGAAAAAAGACAAGAAAAGATAACTCTTTTTTGTTTGGGGCACAAACTTGTTTTAAATCTGGTAAAAATAATGTTTTATTTAATATAATGTATAACACAATATAAACAACAAAAAAACAACACTAGACACCACATATAAATTACTGGATCACAAAACAAGTATCATAAATATCACACTCAAAAATGAAATATCTGGAAGATCCTTACACATCATATTTATGGATCAATACACTCAGATAGTTCCATATGATCCAGAGAGTATCCTCTCAGTGTGATTTACCGTGAAGATAAATTTCAGGGTGAAAAAATAAAATAAGGACAAGATCATATGTATAATAGTGTCTCTTGGGTTGAATAAACTGACTATCGGCTCATGGTGGTACAAAATACATAAGATTATCCACATAGAAAAGTATGGTTTAAAAGAACTGCTCAGGTTGAGGTATGGGATACTGCTGTTAACACATCTGCCAAAAGGCATCAAATGATCTTAATGAGTGTTCCCCACCTCAGTGGCAGTTATAACAGTCGGAAAAAACAAGATAAGTAGTAGATATGAAAAGAGAAAATCAATAAGGTCGTGCATCTGCTTTCACATCTCATAACTTCCAGACCGTCGTGCAGAGGAGAATTTGATGAGAGTACATATATATGACAAATATTGATTCACTTTAATAAATGCATCTACTGTCGGTCAGGCCGTGCCCGGCTCCTGCAGGCCAGCACCGATGAGAGTGAAAGTAAAATGATATAAACCACCTTTAGTCTGCTATATGAATAGCTTGTGCGGAGAAACTCTCCCTATTATTGAATACTGCATACACCATCTGAGTACAACCCTGAAGTGCCATTCTCCCATGCCAGTGCTGTGTCTGTGTCCACAGTGTGCATACTTCATACGCCATATGAGTACAACTCCAAAGTGACATTCTTCTGTGCCTATGTTGCATTTGGGTCTGCAGCATGCGTACTCAGGGCCTGAGCGCTCGCAACTAGGTCGATGGTGGCCCACAGTGCATGCGCACAACGGAGCTGGCTCCGTCGTGCGCATGCGCGAGACCCGGCTAGCGATGGGCAATCCGTCGCTCCGGGTCTCGCACCAAACAGGGCGAGCTGTCGATGTTGAGTGACAGCTCGCCCCCTTTGGTGGGCGGGCCAGGGGGTGGCTGCCCAAACAGAGGCGTTCCCATGAGAACGCGTGCCGTTTGGGGGTGACCCCACTGACATCACGAGCAATGCGAGCGGCCAAGAGGCCGATCCAAAAAAAAAAAACCACAGCCCTGATTCAGAGCGAGCGCTCTGTCAGAGCGAGCGGCTCTGAATCAGGCCCTCAATACCCTATCTAAGTACTAAAAAAGTGCTTTTCTGCAGTGCCAGTGCTGTATCTTTGGTGGGATAATTCAGGATATCTTTACAGTGCTATCCCCAAAGTTACATTCTCCTGTTTCCCTCCTGTGATTGTGTTCCTCCATTTTCCACTTGTACTGGATACCTGAAGAAAAGGGATGCGACCTGCTTGCTAGGTGCAGCTTAAAGCCAAATCTCAATTGGAGGGGTCACTGGTGAACACCTCGCAGCAGATTAGACTCTGTGATTTTGGTCAGGTCTCGCCAACATCCGGTACCTGTGGATGAGGAGGATATATATCCGGGGTCCCTCGCCTCAGGTTCATTCCCCAACCCGTGACTTTCACTTCCAGCTCCTCAGTAGGAGAACTCCCTAACTCAAATGTGACAGATGCCTTATAATTGTGTGTGTTTGTGTGAGAAGGGGGGGGGGAGAGAGGACTGTATTCCATAGAGGGACTGTTTTTAAGTACTTTCCTACAATCACTGTGAAGCCACCCATGTTGTAATCCAGGAATATATTTTTCAGTTGTTTGTGGGAATATATAATGTATAATGTATATGCTAGAAAACATGTTGAGTTGGATGCATCTCATTTACATCCACCTCAGCACGTCTAGTGCATTTTTCTGTAAGGCATATTGCATCCTTTAAGTTACATGCAAATTCTGTCATTCGTGCCTCATTCTACATGCTCTTCTTGAGTATGGGGCATATTTTTTAAGAGACTGGTGAAATCCGTCGCAAGCATTTGACACCATTGTCCGGAGTTGCTACTGGAGATGCAGCTCTCAGTGCTATGATCTAGAATGTATGCTTGTGCAGAACTAGGAAACATGCCTGGACTGTGACACACACCTTTTCCCTTTAAATAATGAACTCATCTGTCACAAACTGTTGGGTGGTAAAGTTCTGGTCCTAGAGATTGCCCTGGATATAACTCCTATCAAAGTGATTACCTGTTTTCTGACCCAACTTGGATTCTGAGAGGGCTGATTAGCTGTGTACTGACCGGTCTCGTAGTTGGATATTGAGAGAAGTGATTATCTGTGTACTGAATCTGCTTGCTTTGAGTACCCGCTTCCAATAATATCATTCAGTTGCTCCAGCTCTGCCAGAACATAGGTGTTCTTATACAGCCTCTGAATGAGGCGAGCAATACATGTTACTCCTATTGCTTACACGTTGTAATAACTTATTCTTGCCACTGGGTTTAATATTGCAATAATAGAATATTATTCCAATTTCCTACCTGCCTGTGACAATTTGTGTCATGTTCCTTTAGGGACAAGTTGTGAATCCCAACAGGGCTGTATGGATCCAAAGGATCCACATATTGTTTAAGCATTTTTGCTGTGGTTTTTCAAACTGCCCCTTGATAAATCTAGTGGTTTACAAAAGTATTATTTTAATGGTTTTGTCACAGTTTTGCAGCAGTATTATACTCAGCAGACACCATAAAATGTTGAAATCCCATCTTAATAAATTTCCAGCAGATCTACTAAGCCAGGGGCATATGTATAATGGGTGCAGGGTGTGCGTCCATATTTTCAATACTTACCACTCTGCCTCCGGAGTCCCACAACTGTGCCAGTATCAGCACTGTCAAAATCGCCTGGATAATGGCCACCACAGACATTTTCCTGTTGTTTTGCGCATGCGCAGTAGGGAGAACACCAGGAAAATGGCCGTGGCACCATTTTCCTGGTGACTTACGCATGCGCTGTAGACTCTGGGCACACTCTAGTGTGGTGCTGAGCAGTGAGCGCTGCCCGCAGCCGGAGAGAGGAGGGGGCCCCGGACAGAGACTGCACATGGGTCCCCTCCTCGCTAGAAATGCCCTGTACTAAGCCTTTGAGAGAGATAAAGTGGAGAGATATAAAGTACTAACCAATCAGCTGCTTACTGTCATTTTACAGGCTGTGCTTAAAAAATGTCAGTTAGGAGCTGATTGGTTGGTGGCTTATCTCTCTCCACCTTATCTCCCTCCAAGGCTTAGTACATCTAACGTCTCTTCAACATCAACTTTAAAGAAATCGCTTATACGACACATGGAGTTTGAAAGAGCCTTTCTCAATCAATTATACATTTATTTTCTTTTAATTATTTGTTTGCTAAGGAATAATGTATATAAAATATATAAACATGCACAAGTATCATTTACATGTAAATGATGCATATGTCATTGCCATTTTAATGAATACTTGGTCCAATGTAACAAGTCCATATTAGATGTATCCTGGAAAGTAGCAATTATAAATTAGGAAGGGAAATATACCCTTAAAAATATATGTTACAAAACAATTTTCATAGTATACATAACTCCAAAACATTACTCAACAGTAACAAAAATAATTATGAACAAATGTAAACATTTTTACATGGCAGTAAAAACTATATAGAACACTTTACACAATAATTAACAAATGAAACACATGAACTTTTCTATAAGTGAAACATTACTAAAATAAAATAAAAGTTAATTTATAATAGATTTGAATTTTATTAGTTTTAAGGAGAGAAACATTTACGGTGTGATCCTGGTTACTGTGAAATTAAGGTCCCTATTTGTTTTCCCAAGTGTGTTGTCATTTTCTTTTTATAATGGGAGATAACTCCTGATGCATCACAGTCTCTTAACAATGCAAAATAAGAAATGATCATAATAATTCTACGAAGCATAAGAAAAATGGTTCTGTACAACTCTACATACTGTAGACACACAATAAGAATCAATATGGTTACAAGATACATAATGTACTTTAGTTTGCAGCCATTTATATATGCAGACCCTGAGAACTATAACCAGCATTTTGCGCAAGATAGTGGTACTGTGTCATTGTTCATTCATACAGAATAAGAATGGATTCCAAGAACTGAACAAGTAATGGCAAACAACACAATGTTTTCATACTTACTGTCATGCTTAGCCAAAACCAACCAAGCAAGTATTATATAATATATCCCCAGTATTAATTAGTAATACTCCTCAGAGCCAAATTAAAACTCCCTAGGGCCCTAGGCAAAATAATGGTTTGGGGCCCCCTCTCTCTTCTGATCCATCCATGCCAAAATGCCATTCCAAGGCACCTTCCACCATACCCATCTATATGTGCTCACAACATAATTTCCTTCTCATATTTAACAATATAAAGCATATACTGTACCTATAAAGCACTTAATGATTAGTTATATTCTTCTTAATAAACTCCAACATTAATAGTCCCTACATAGAGATGCCATATTGTAAAAAAGTCCCTATAATATATTAAAGTATCACTAATCCCATATTAATAAAGAGCAACCACATAACATTAATATCCCCACCGACCCCCACACTGAATAAAAATCATCACATAATAATACCCCTCGTCAGGCCTCACATGACAATAGCAACCTCCACCATCGCTACATAACATTAAAAATCCACCCTCACATAACATTAATACCCAACACACACTAACTCCTAAATAGTAACCCCCATGCATAGCATTAAAACTATCCAATATAATAATAATACCCACCTACATAAGATGAATAACACCACTCTCCACATATGCCCGCATCCCGTACCCATAACCCGCATATAACATTGAACCTTTCCATGCATAAATGTATGTAATGAAATAAAAATAAGATATATCCATAAAATACCATATCCTGAATATTAATGTAAATGAGTCAAGTGTTATAAAATACACATTTATGTTACAATCTCAATGGATTATAACAACCGCTAGATCGCCTTTTATTTTCCGAGGAACCCTTCACACAAAGAAATTTCTATGCACTATTCCTTCTTGAATGCACCTTTATAATATGACACATTAGAAAACAGGACTGCCACAATGGAGGGAACGCAGCCCTTCCTTGACCACTCCATCTTACTGGGGACTCTCTCTGACTCTGTGAAGTTGCTCCCAGTAGCATCGCATGTTTATATCTTTCTTATGTTGACCTCTTTCTTGTTCTCTTTCCATAGGGTATATCTCTCCCCACACCGCAGATACCTAATTGGATTGTCCCAAATGTCGGAGTTCAGTGGCAGACTTGGTATATTGTCTCTGGGCATGTCCAGTGGTAAGACAATTTTGGGCCAAGGTGTTTCAGATGTTAAACACCACTTACCGTAGTTCATTATCTACCTCTTTCACCTGCAGGGTCACTATTTGGGAGCTACCAGTGGGTGTGTGTATAGATATGGGGTTAAGGAAACTGTTATTGGCTGTATCAGCTGCAGCCAAAAATGCATATTGCAAATGTGGATATGTACAAGCCAACCCCTTTCATTTTTGCTGTTTTTAGAGAAGCTCTTCGATGTCTTTAGGATGGCTTGGTTGGAGGCCCTCATGCAGAAAGAGAGGTCCACTCAGTGTTACTTTGATCCATGGGAGAGCTTCATGGACACTCTTCCCCCCTCAGTTCAGGAGCAATTTTGGAAATGTTTGCGGGTACACCATGGTATGAGACTTGCATGTGTGCAAAAGACTCCCCCAATCCAGCTTTCGAATGCTAATGCTGCTACAAATATCTTCCCTGGTGTTAATCCGTGTGTCTATAGACTATTACCATCTGGTTCGTCTTTAGATGTAGCATCTGTCGTACCCTATTAACTTGCACCAGCCCTATGGCAGGTGCAGTTTCTCTGTTTGAGTATGGCCTCCTATGTGAGCAGTACAGCATCTTTGTATACAGCCACTTTCAGTGACACACCACTGCACTCCCATAGGACTAAATATCTCTGTGCATCTTTTAAGCCATCCCCCTGTTACCTCCCAGTCACGTCCAGGAATGCCTCTTAGATTTCTGATACCATGCTTCAAAATTACAGCTACAGACACTGGCCTTGTCAAGCCTCAAACCCGGGATAGACATGGCCCAGTTTTTCAGAACGCTGACCTTAGCCACCCAGTTCATGCCCCCAAATAGTTTAGGGTTTACTGCAAGCAATCTCGCGGAACGAAATCTTCACATGCACAGTGCGGCATCTGTGTGTGCGCAGATCTCACACTATCGGAGATGTATGTAAACCATCAGGCTTGTGTACAGCTTTGAATTAGGCCCTCTATGTGCACAAAATTGGGACACATGCACAGAAGAAAACTCATTGGTCATTTGCGTGAATATTGGCATAACGTGCGACTCTGAATCAGACCCTAACGGTTGTGTCCTTTATAGTCTGATGTGGTTGATTTGGGTTGTGGCTGTTCCCTTCTCCTACTCATCAGCCGATGGAGATCCTGGCCTCTTCCTTCCCCCCCATGGGGGAAACAGAGGCCATCGTGCCCCTCCGGCGCACACCCAAACAGCAGCAGGCTGTCAATCACTAACAGTCTGCTGCTGCTCTGCGTGTAATCACGCATGACCCGTACTGCACATGCGCAGTACAGGTCTGGCGCCTGCGTAAGTTCTCTATTATCTGGAATCTGCATGCACTGCTCAATAAGCCCCTCATATCTGTTTTTTACATTATGCACCTATTGTGATTATGGCTCATCGTACCTTTTATTATGAACACAGAAAAAAGAAAATTGCCCCCCAGCACACTGCAGATAAATCAAAAATACTTGAATCCTACATGATAATAGAAATTCAGAGGTATTGATTTACATACATTTGCAAATATATGAATAAGCGCAGGGCCAACGTCAAGGCTCCTCTATACCAGCGTCCCTAACATTAAGGGGTTCACGTCCGAGAAGCAAGGCACCCCAAAAAATTCCAGCCAAGGACCATCCCCAGGGCATCACACGAAAAGGGGAAAAAAGGTGATAGTGAAGTGTTAAAGGATAGGTGTGTAAAGATAAATCAATAAGTGTTGATGAAATGTAAAAGAATTAAAATGACATAAATAATACACAAACGAATAGAAAAGTGAAAAAATATTCTATGTGAATTAAGTGGTGATGCCATGAGCAAGGTCCAGCCAGAACAACCCCGGGGGCCCCACTCCCAAACGCTCACCCCAAAATAATTATTGCTACATAATAGTAGCACCCACTCTGGGTCATATAATAACAAATTGATGTACTGCATGATAACAGTACATGTATGAGCTGAGAGCTAACTTACCTTGGAGATACCCCAAAAAACCTCCACATGGCACTATAAGGATCAGCACCTCCTCCTAATGCTGACTCCTTTCATGCCTCCAAACTGCAAGCAAAAAATATGGTAGTTGCTCAATCAGCTTAATATACTACAGGTGCTTGTAAAGGGCGGGGTTTACACTGAACACAGAAAAAAGAAAATTGCCCCCCAGCACACTGCAGATAAATCTGTTTCAATTTTTTCACTTTTCTATGCGTTTGTGTATTATTTATGTCATTTTAATTCTTTCACATCTCATCAACACTTATTGATTTATCTTTACACACCTATTACCAGCGTCCCTAACATTAAGGGGTTCACGTCCGAGAAGCAAGGCACCCCAAAAAATTCCAGCCAAGGACCATCCCCAGGGCATCACACGAAAAGGCTAAAAAAGGTGATAGTGAAGTGTTAAATGATAGGTGTGTAAAGATAAATCAATAAGTGTTGATGAGATGTGAAAGAATTAAAATGACATAAATAATACACAAACGCATAGAAAAGTGAAAAAATTGAAACAGATTTATCTGCAGTGTGCTGGGGGGCAATTTTCTTTTTTCTTTGTTCAGTGTAAACCCCGCCCTTTACAAGCACCTGTGGTATGTCATTAAGCTGATTGAGCAACTACCATATTTTTTGCTTGCAGTTTGGAGGCATGAAAGGAGTCAGCATTAGGAGGAGGTGCTGATACTTATAGTACCATGTGGAGGTTTTTTGGGGTACCTCCAAGGTAAGTTAGCTCTCAGCTCATACATGTACTGTTATCATGCAGTACATCAATTTGTTATTATATGACCCAGAGTGGGTGCTACTATTATGTAGCAATAATTATTTTGGGGTGAGCGTTTGGGAGTTGGGCCCCCGGGGTTGTTTTGGCTGGACCTTGCTCATGGTATCACCACTTAATTCACATAGAATATTTTTTCACTTTTCTATTCGTTTGTGTATTATTTATGTCATTTTAATTCTTTTACATCTCATCAACACTTATTGATTTATCTTTACACACCTATCCTTTAACACTTCACTATCACCTTTTTTCCCCTTTTCGTGTGATGCCCTGGGGATGGTCCTTGGCTGGAATTTTTTGGGTTGCCTTGCTTCTCGGACGTGAACCCCTTAATGTTAGGGACGCTGGTATAGAGGAGCCTTGACGTCGGCCCAGCGCTTATTCATATATTTGCAAATGTATGTAAACCAATACCTATGAATTTCTATTATCATGTAGGATTCAAGTATTTTTGATTTATCTGCAGTGTGCTGGGGGGCAATTTTCTTTTTTCTGTGTTCAGTGTAAACCCCGCCCTTTACAAGCACCTGTAGTATATTAAGCTGATTGAGCAACTACCATATTTTTTGCTCACCTTTTATTATGTACTGTATCTACATTTTTTTGTTTCAATTGCATGTTTTTACTGTGTTAATTGCTTATTTGATATACACTACAGTATTGACGTCATTACAGTATATTGGAAAGAATAAGGTTTACAAATCTGGACTGCTGAGGTTAATCTGCAGAGATCCCACTTACTGTGTTTCTCTGTGGTTTAAATTCATATAAAAAGGAAAGAAAGCCCCTTTAGGAACTAAGGGGCCTATCTATTAATACAGCATGAATAGAAAGATTTTTTTTATTATTTCTGCTTATTGCTTCAATACAAAATCTTTTTTGCCCCAATTTCACAATAAAACTTTGCTAGGGCAACTAAGCAATGTCCAGCTCTCTGGTAATCCTGGCTGGCAGTGGTAAGAAGAGACTTACCTCTTAACGGGTAAGTGCAAGTCCCCTATGTGCATGCAAAACGTTGCACTGCAATCTAAGCACGTGGGCTTCCAGTTGCAGATATTATTTAAAATAAAATATCTAGATGACAAATAGGGGGAAAAAAATTGCAGAAATTAGTGATTTCTAGCTTCCCCATGCAAAGCTAGTTAGCCATCACTGGCATTGTCTTAATTTAAAAAAAAATCCTATCTCTGGTGAAAACAGATGTTTTTGCCACAGTTTAAAAATGGCACCCTTTTATAAAAAGACCCTTCAATCTATCCTCTCTCTTCCACAACTATTCCTTTCCCCTCTCCCTATTACTCCCCCTATTCACCTTCCCATCTCTTATCCCACTGTCCTCCTATTCTTCTCCCATATTCACCTTCCCATCTCACTCACCCGTCTCCCCCTTTTTCCTCCCTCTCCCCCTATCCATCTAAGTCCACTGTCTCCCCCTATTTTTCCCGTCTCACCCTATTCCTCCCCTCTATTCACCATCATATTTTCCTTCCCCGTCTCCCTGCGGCACTATTCACATTACAGCAAACCTTTGAGCTACTACCCCCATGTTTTCCCTGATACTGAGGAAACCAGAATGTCATAAACTTATGTGGCCATAGGACACGGAAGAATCACTATTTCCTCATACTGCTTTTATACCTAAATTCCGGGTCTGACATGGAGGTTGGAACAGGGTTCCAAACTGTATAAGACCCGGAATTTAGCCTATACCGACCCAGGATATTCCTGTGTCGGCGCCGTTCACACCAGAGCCGGGACCAGACTCTTCCAGAGTGGAAGTGGACGCTTGGAGATGACGTAATCTCCAAGTGCCACTGAAGCCGGCCAATCGTCCGGCATGCTGCACGCTCCAGGTCATCGTGATCCGGATCGCGCTGTTTACACTGTAGGGTTTGACGGGTCATTCTCGTGTTAAACCCTGCAAGTTACCTGGGTTGGATTCACTCGACCCGGGAATCCAACCCTGTCCCCTTTTACACCAAGGAGCTACCTGGGTTAACCCTGTAATAACCCGGATTTTAGCACTGGTGTAAAAAGGGTATAATATGCTGTAACAGTCGTGCTGTGCATCGATATCAGCTCACGCTTATCTGCTCCAGATGTCAAGGCAACTGTCAATACACACCGGTTTGTGTGCCACAGGAACACCAGATGAAGGAGATTGAATGAAGAGGAATCCATCAAAAATATAAGAAGATGCCGACCTGGAACATTGTTACTGCAAGCAATAGCATCATATACAGCAGGTAAGGGAATGATAATGGAAGAGGCTAGGATAAGGAGATAAGGAGCTCAGGTGCAGCATGACTACAGTATATTTTCTTATATATTTAATAAATTGCTTTAAGTAGTTTCTAATCATTGTTTGAGGATGTTTTACTGAATGTATCATTATTTTCTGGACCAGAAATGTTTATTAATTCTCACATAAGGGTCATGTACACTAAAAGTATGGAAAATAGACACCAGCTTACACACAGGGGTACAACACTGCATCTCTGGGTCCCATAGCAAAATTTGGGTATGATGTCAATCTCTCCACCTGCACATTTGAGGCTGCTAAGAGGTCCTGACAATCTACATCTGGAACTGCTTGTACAGTGCTGTTGTTACATCACATCCCAACCGCCGGGATGCCGAACGCAAACCGTTACATGATTACATCACATTCTAGTTGCAAAATTCATGGTAACTGTAATAATGTGGAGCAGTTGATCCTATTTCACTGCTGATATATTACACATTACACTGAGCAGAGGTCAATGCTTTCCAGGCGCTACTGTTTCTCACACATTGGACATAGAGTATTTTAATTTGGTTCCAAAACAGCTGCATTTTGTCTCATGCACCTGTCAGCTTTTTTTTTTTTTTTTTATGATGTATTTCCACTGAAATGCTGTCTTCTAGCTTCTTCCTGATGTTATCATTAATCTGGGATTATTTACCTGACTGACTCAAACCAGCCTCATTAACTAGTGCTATCAGCACTGTAGTATTTAATAATAATCCTTTTATTTATATAGCACTTTTCTCCCGTAGTACTCATCGTCGCTTTACAGGCATCAGAAAACATGGTGCATTGTACAAGGATGTGGTATTGAAAAAATAGAAAACTTCACAGAGATAATTAAAAACAAATGAAACCTAGAGAGCCCAATAAGCATATTGCAGGGTTGGTGCAGACATTTTGGGAAACAACTACCACGGGTTATATATTCCACCCACCAAAGGTACCAGATGAGGCAGCCATCTTGGGCACACTACGTAGTAGAGATGAGCGGGTTCGGTTCTCAGAGAACGGAACCCACACTTTCAATTTCGAGCCGAGATTCGAGTCGGCTCGGGTTTTCCTGCCTGACTCGGATCTCAAAATGAGGCAAAACGTCATCATCCCGCTGTCGGATTCTCACGTGTTTTGGATTGTATAAAAGGTTCCCCGCGATGGCTGACATTTTCATTCCGGCTGTGGACAGTGAAGAGGAAGGAGGGGCTGTGATCGCTTTGCTGAGAGGGACTAGCTACTGTGGACAGTGAAGAGGAAGGAGGGGGCTGTGATCGCTTTGCTGATAGGAGCTGGCTACTGTTGTCACTTGTGTCAGGGGCTGGCTGCTTAATGTCCATAGGGGCTGTCTGTCTGTTGTCCATAGGGGCTGGCTGGCTGTCCTGCTGTGATGTCTAGGGGGTGCTCATTACTCTGTCTATCAGGGGTGCTATTCATCTTTACCTCCAGTGTGAAAAAAATAAAAAAAATAATTTGTGTGTGTGTGTGCGCGTTAGCCACACTTTTCACCAGCAACGTAGCTACGCTGTTGTGCTGCCTGTATAATTTATCAAGGGGCTGCTGCCTCATTCATGGTTGCTACCCCACCAGTGCAAAAAAATAAATTAATCAATCAGTCAATCAATAAAGTGTTTTTTTTCTGTGTGTGCGCATTAGCCACACTTATCACCAGCAACGTAGTTGTGCAGGGGTACTGCCTGTGTCATTTATCAAGGGGCTGCTGCCTCATTCAGGGGTGCTCTCCCCCCAAGTGCCCCCCCAAAAAATTCATCAATCAATAAAAGTGTTTTTTTTCTGTGTGTGTGTGTGCGTGTTAGTCATGACCAGGGCCGACAACAGAAATCTTGGGGCCCGGGACATTGATGTCACTGGGGGCCCCACCTTCTCACCACCAGCCCCGGTCCCGCACAACCCTGCCTTGCATGTGTGAAATATGAAGCATACTAATGTTAACTGAAAGATATGCCAGCCTTTAAAAAAAGTAAAAATACACTATGACTTACCACACTGTCTCACTGTCACTAACGATGCAGGCTGTAGTTCTTGTCTGCCGTCTCTTGCAAGATCTTCTTCATGTCAGTGCTGTGGATGCCTCAGGGGTAAGAGGGATGGTTTTTGCAGCCAGCCATCCTCAGTAATCAGCCCCTCATCACCTTCCTCAAATTCAACCTCTCATCACCATCCTTAGCCCACAAGCCCCATCAACTTCCTCTGTCCCCAGCTCCCATCACCTTCTGTCCCCAGCCCCATCACCTTCCTCTGTCCCCAGCCCCATCACATTCCTCAATCCCCAGCCCCCTATCACCTTCCTCTGCCCCTAAACCTTCCTCCATCCCCAGCCCCCTATCACCTTCCTCTGCTCATTCACCTTCTTCCATCCCCAGCCCACTATCACCTTCCTCTGCCTCTTCACCTTCCTCTGCTCCTTCACCTTCCTCCGTCCCCAGCCCCCTATCACCTTCCTCTGCCCCTTCACCTTTTTCCATCCCCAGTCCCCATCACCTTCCTCTGCCCCTTCACCTTTTTCCATCCCCAGCCCCCATCACCTTCCTCTGCCAATTCACCATCATCCATCCCCAGCCCCTTATCACCTTCCTCCGTCCCCAGCCCCCATCAACTTTCTCAATCCCCAGCCCCCTATCAACTTCTTCTGCCCCTTAACCTTCCTCTGCCCCCAGTTCCCATCACCTTCCTCTGCCTCCTTTACCATTCTTCCGTCCCTATCTATCTATCTATCTATCTATCTATCTATCTATCTATCTCATATCTATCTCTCTATCTATCTCATATCTATCCAGAGCAATCAAGGTTTTTTTGTTCTTTTTTGGTGCTTGACATCCTGATGTTCGAATGTTGTGACAGAAGAACACAGGAGGAGCCACTGCCACTGCAATGAGAAGCTCAGCAGACGAGTCAGCATTGACCAGTCTCGGGTAGGAGAGGAAAGTATGGCTGGAGAGAGAAACGGGTAGGGGAGGGAACTGAGGGAGGCCATGGTAGAGAGACACAGAGTGGGAACTGAGGGCCTTGGAAATACATGGGGTGGAGGTAGCTGAGGCCATGAGGAGACAAAGAAGGGTGGGGGGGAGCTGAGGGAGGCCATGGAGAGACACAGGGTAGGAGCTGAGTGAGGACATGAAGAGACATGGGGGAGCTGAGGGAGACCATGGAAAGACACATGGGGGTAGGGGAGAGCTGAGAGAGGCCATGGAGTGACAGTGCTCTGAGGTGGACAGTGAGTGAGCTGTGTAGGGGTCAGTGACTGCTGTGAGGTCAGTGTGTGCTACAAGTGGCTCAGTGTTGTATGAAAGAACCTGGCAGTGAAAGACAGTTATGGAGGAGGCAATCAGAGAGGGCTGGTAGGAAAGCCGGGGCCACTTCTTTGCATTTGCCCCCCAAGCTAAAAGTTGCCAGTCAGCCCCTGTCAGTATGAATAACATAGAGAGAGAGACAAACCACCAATTTAAAAGGGAAATCCTTATTTAACAAAGAGAAATGGCATGACTCAGTGCTGCATTCAATACTGATGTTTACATAGTTGAGCAAATATTTGCAACTGTGCAATATCTGAAAGCCCTCGCAACACATGTATTACACAGAGTGTGCGCACAAAGATGCTGTTGCAATCAATTCAGATGGTAACAGAGATGGGGCGGAAAAGTGATGGGTGTTCCTGGATGGTGATTTTCCCAATCTACTAGTGACTACTAGTGTAAGAAAAAATGGGAGTATTATGGGAGTGTCACAGGCGTTTCAATGCAAGCTGCTGTGTTCACAGACGCACAGCCACAAGCATAGGAGTCCATGGTCAGACAGAGAATCTGCACCTGCCATAGGGTTGGTGCAATTTTTGATGGTGTGACCGATGATAGCGTATAATGATGCACCAATCGGTATTACAGCGTGCTCGGGAGCTAATAATTGGTGTCTCAGTTTTTGCACATTCGGCCAGACAAATGCACACAAGGTAAGGAGTTTGTAGGCCATTTGTATAAACTCATAGTTGGGCAACTGCCAGTAGACGCTGCTGCGTGCGCTTTTGCATATGAGTTAGAATCAGCCCAAGGTCCAAATATTTACCAAACATGCACCAACGTGCTTCTGGACATACTTTACCAAAATTACTGTGGAATTATATAGCACAGCTGTAACAGTTAGGTTTATATTGTGTGTTGGTTGTCTCTGGTTATGCCATATCGGGGGCATGGTAACACCACGTTGACAGACATGGGTACCAGGGCCGTAGCTAGGGTAGTGCGGCCGGTGCCATCGCACAGGGCACCACAGGTCAGGGGGCGCTGTTTGGGTATGTCAAATTTCTGTTTATTATCATTCTTGCTTGTAGCTTCCTCTTATTTCATCCCCTTCACCATGAAGCCATGGCCCTTTTTTGGGTGCATTATGTCCCTTTGAACAATGAGGGGGGCGCCAATGCTCTTTCTGGCACAGGGCACCAAAAAGTCTAGTTACGGCTCTGATGGGTACTTTTTACTTTATTCTTCTTGTATTACCATACAGCTCATCAAAATGTAGTTTTACGTAAATGTTAAATCCAAACCAAAAGCTATAGTAAATTGCGTTAAAATTGCAATAAATTATGTGCTTTCAAAATAATGCTGTCATAGATGTCATTTATTGCAGGCATGTCAAAATTTAAATATAGACAATATTTTCTTGAACGTTCCACAGATACACTAAATAAATATCATTCATTTTACTTCACTTTTTTAACACAGTTGAATGACAAAGTCATGCTAATCTCTTTGAATTTAGGACTGCAATATGTGAAAGTCTCTTGTGACAAGAGAACAGGTGGTCACTTTATGTTCACATGTTCCATGGCTGATTTTGGCAGAAAAGAGCGTGTTCTCCTCCTGACGGTCCGGCTTTATTTGTGATGTTATCCGTCAGTGTTGCATAGTTACCACACGCAGCATACTCTATTCCTATAGGTACAGTAGTGAGCACCTCAAATCATGACACTTGTTACAAATAAAGTATATGTCTGTATGCAGAGTAAATCAGCAAATCTCTCCTTATCTATAAAACCCTGCACTTGAGCTAATATTAATAAAGACAGATATTGTTTGCATGAGGCCCAGGGGTGTATTTAGCCCTTTGCCAGGATGGCACTTGCTTCTGGTGAGACAAAGGGGGGGGGGGGGCAAGCTAGAGAGTCAGAAGGGGGGCTGGCTGGAGAGACAGAAGGGGGGCTTGGCAGCTGAGACAGAACGGGGGCTAGCTGTGAGACAGAAAAGGGGCTTGCTGGAGAGACAGAAAGGGGGCTTGCTGGATAGACACTAGGGGGCAGGAGAGACAGAAGGGGACTGACTTGAGCTGTAGAGACACTGTGTGGCTGTAGATGCTAAAACCTGAGATATGAGGCTGGAGAGAACTGGAAGGAAGTGGCTGGAGATTATTCTCAACTGGCAGGATTACTGGCACATTGCTCCCCCAGCTGTGCAAGGGCGACAGCAGCAGCAGCAGCAGTAACTTGGAATTGGAAGGAAGGTCCCTGGGAAATGCAACTGGGATAAGCAGGAAAAAGGTTAGTTTATTATTATTATTATTATTATTATTATTATTATATTTATA
This sequence comes from Taudactylus pleione, assembly GCA_031769625.1. Lineage (NCBI taxonomy): Eukaryota > Metazoa > Chordata > Amphibia > Anura > Myobatrachidae > Taudactylus > Taudactylus pleione. Next base: position 2,752,397 of record JAUIMM010000773.1, read on the forward strand.
ATTATTTCCATCATAAAATATTTTTTTATAAATTAAATTAATCTCTCTTTTAATTTTTTTAGTTTTTAACGTTATAAATAGTAATTACAGTGTGTAAATATTCCGATAATATGAGGGGGTGCCAGTCCCTTAGTTTGCATGGGGCGCTTGGAACCCTAGATACACCCCTGATGAGGTCAACCCTCATATTAATCTATAGGTCTGCTTAAGCTGGGCATAAATTGCCAGATAAAACATCTGCCAGACCAACAGACATATTATCTGACAGCCTGTAACTCAGCAGATATTGTGGCCATGCAGTATGCTGTGAAATATCTCAGTGTGTGGCCAGACATTTCCACAGGGCCGTAACTGGGGTGGTGTGACCAGTGCCATGACACAGGTCACCACAGGGCAGGGGGCGATGTTTGGGCCTTTCAATTTTCCTGTTTATTATAATTCTCACTTGTAGCTTCCTCTTCTTTTATCCCCAGCATCTCCTGGCCTCCCCTATGCCAAAGCTCTCTCTGGCACAGAGCACCAAAAAGTCTAGTTGCACCTCTGCATTTCCCCATTCCTCCCATGTGAAGGAACAGGGAAACTTTTGGTCAGTCAACAGCCATATGCAGCCGATTAACAGCTCACAAATTGTCAGATATTTCGGACATGCAGGTTGAATTGGCATGTCCAACAGACTGATCATTTTTGGTCAGTTGCGCAAATAAAAAGTGCAATTATCTTGCTGATCTGCTGATATCTGGCAGATAGACCAGATAATTGTACAATGAATGCCCTACATTAGCCTTGAATGTGAGATGATAGTTTTATCAGAAATTGCCACTGTAGGTTTTAAATTAAATGCAGCCCCTAGACTCAGTGCTTACTACTACTAGAGGAAGGATCTAGGTATTGATGGTGGGTGGATTTCACGGCAGTTGAGTACAGTCTAGAACAGCGTTTTTCAACCACTGTGCCGTGGCACACTAGTGTGCCATGAGCGGTTGTTAAGTGTGCCGCGGTGGTCAGCGCAGAGCACTTGTAGTGTAGTGTGTTTTATTCCTGTGGAGGCCAGTGTAGTGTGTTTTATTCCTGTGGAGGCCAATATGTGTCTATATTTTTATGAAGGAGCCAATGTTTATGCTTTTCGTATTGGTCATGCACACCGCATAGCCGGATAGTGTGCCTTGGCAATTTTAAAATCTTGTGTAGTGTGCCTCAAGTTGAAAATCATTGATCTAGAAGCTGGTGCTAGAAACTACATGTCACAGAATTCCCAAGTTGTGAGGAGCCAGGAAATTACATCAGAGTCTACCAGAAATCTGGGTTTTGAGTGCAGAATATCAAGAAGAAGATATATGCAAGAGAGATGCAGACTAGGAGGTTGGTGCAGCCATGGTCAAGTCAGCAGAACTACCCAGAGGAGTAAAGAGGACAATAAGAGAGTCAGGTTCGGTATGGCTCGTCTACAGTCATTATGTCATCAGTGGCTCTATAGACAGGGAAAAGCAGGCTCTGGGATTCCAACATGGTAAAAATGCTACTTCCAGCATTTAAATTGTGTGGGCATTATAACTTTAAACATACTCCAAAAGCACCACCCCAACACACCAAAAAAGCTGGGCGCTAATCAAAAACAATCCCACTATATCACCATACAGCAGCACACACCAGTAGGTTGTGTATACCTACTAAAAAACAAATTTTCCCAGGAAAATCTGCAATAACCACAGAAAATGACCAAATAGTGGTGCGCTAATAAAAAATGATTAAACACACTAAAATAGGATTGACAGGGCAGAATTTAAACCAAGACGCCAATATTTTGCTCAATATATTTTTATATATCAATAACAAGTATCAAATAACAATATACAAATACCAAATACACATAAAAAATTTATAAAATATAGACCACAATTCGGATCCTCATATATCTATACTAGGATCTAACATTTAGTCCATAGTGCCACAGTTAAGTATTAGTATTTTAAAAACACTTGACTCTCACCAGACTTGTAAATATAAGGAAGTTCTTTTAATAGTCCCACGGACCAATTTTCTTCAGTTTTAATAAAAGTGGGATATTCACAATGATAGTCCTTTATAATAAAGAACTTTTGGTGTGGACAAAACTTCCAATCAAAGCAAGATGATGTCTTCTTGCCAGACATCATCTTGCTTTGATTGGAAGTTTTGCTGCATAGATACAGTGAGCCGCATATATGCTAACTGAGACGGACTCCCAGGACTAGCAGCACACGGGCGGTAAGAGAGAGGCGGTCACAGGCTGACTCAATTAGTGCCTCTGTACATCACTGAAGCCGATTACTTGGAAATCAAACGGAGGTTAATCTCCAGCAGTTGGAGTGTGCAAGCGGCTGAAGAGAGGCGGTCACAGGTTGACGTTGCTGGAGCATTTATGTACCTTCAAACCGGAGACTTCTAACTATGCATGCGGGCTGATTGGGATTGTCCACACCAAAAGTTCTTTATTATAAAGGACTATCATTGTGAATATCCCACTTTTATTAAAACTGAAGAAAATTGGTCCGTGGGACTATTAAAAGAACTTCCTTATATTTACAAGTCTGGTGAGAGTCAAGTGTTTTTAAAATACTAATACTTAACTGTGGCACTATGGACTAAATGTTAGGTCCTAGTATAGATATATGAGGATCCGAATTGTGGTCTATATTTTATAAATTTTTTATGTGTATTTGGTATATGTATATTGTTATATGATACTTGTTATTGATATATAAAAATATATTGAGCAAAATATTGGCGTCTTGGTTTAAATTCTGCCCTATCAATCCTATTTTAGTGTGTTTAATCATTTTTTATTAGCGCACCACTATTTGGTCATACTCCAAAAGCAGCCTATATAAAGTTATAATGTTGCACCGTTAAAATGCTGGAAATAGTCCTTTTCGAAATGGTGACTGTAGACATCCAGGGGTATATTTACTAAAGTGCGGGTTTTTAGAAGTGGAGTTGTTGCCCATAGCAACCAATCAGATTGTAGCTATTATCTTCAAGAGGATGTTAGATAAATGATAAGTAGAATCGGATTGGTTGCTATGGGAAACTGCTCCACTACTAAAAACCCACACTTTAGTAAATATACCCCCAAAAGAAAGCCTTCTGTATGTTTGGGAGTCCTTGTGCCTGTCAGAAGAGCAAAAAGAATGCACTCAGACTACAGACTACTCTCTCACTCATTCAGAGGCGCACACAATGCAGACGTTCCCATAGTTTAGCAATTATTTGCAACTGCGCATCTACAAAACATTCAGAAAACCCCTACAGTGCCTGCATTACACAGAGTGTATACTCAAAGATGCAGCATCAGAAATGGGGTGGCAAGGTGCAGGGTGTTCCTGAATGGTGACTGGAAGTTGGCTAGGAGTGAATGCAAGTGAATGAGCGTGCTATGTGAATGTCACGGCTGCCTCCCCAAACACACAGTTGAGCCACAGAGGGCATATATTAGACAGAAAAACTACCTGCCATAGGGCTGGTACAAGTGGCGATGGTGAGCTGATGGTGGCTTTTAAAGAATCACTGATGGTATTACAGTGTGCACAGGCACTGGAAGTGCACATCTTAGTCCTTGCACTTTCAGGCACAAGCTACTATACCAGGGGAAGGCTGATACTAGCATTTGCATATTATTGCCAACTCTGGCAACAGACACATGAGAGGACACAGTAGCACCCACCTCTGAATCAGGCCTATAAAGATTATGAGAGGTGAGAAAAGCATTACACCCTTAAGACAGATGGCCTGATTCAGACCCGCTCGCGAGCGCACAGTGCTTGCAAGAGGGTCGATGGTGGCCCAGTGCCCACACGCGGCATGCGCAACATGCATGTGCGAGCCCCGGAGCGAGTGAGACCTTCAATCGCTCTGGAGCTCACAGCAAAACGGGGCGGCTGTTGATGTTGGGGGTGGCTGAACAAACGGAGGCGTTCCCGAAGGAACACCTGCCGTTTGTGGGCAGCCTTACTGACATCACTCGTGATGTCAGTAGTGGACTTCCAGCTCTATTAGAGCTGGAAGTCCACTTGCCACTGCGAGTGCAGAGACCCTACTACAAGGGTCTCCTCGCAATGCCGATGGTCGCGATAATCGCAACCATCGCCAGGCCGCTCGCACAAGCTGTGGGTGGTCACCCACAGCTGTGCGAGCGGCCCGGAGGCCGAAATTTAAAAAAATAGGGACGCCCTGATTCAGAGCGAGCGCACGCAAATAGCGTGCGCCTCTGAATCAGGCCCAAAGTTACCAGTCTAACAAGTTGCCATGCTGACAGACAGAGCTTCTACACTAACAGACAAGGATTCCATTCTCGAGAACAAAGCTAATGATCTCTCAGGCAAGGCTTGAGACTATTATGGGGGAATTCAATTAGGCACATGATTTGACGCGTGAGGAAAATGCTCCAGGTTTCATGTCAGGAGCTATTCAGTTACTCTGAATTTTACCTGAGCTGTAAGCCCATATATTTCATGCAAAGTGCTGGAATCTACACGTTAAATGTAGAAGTCTGCATTTTAATGTGGATTTTTCCCTCGCAACTCCTGAGGCTGCAAGGAAAAATCTACCCTCCGGGGCTTAGTGTGTGAGGTTCCCGCAGTTAATAGAATTGGGCAGCACCTTCAATTAACTGTGGGCTAAACCCAGTGCTAAATTGTATTCCCCCCTTAGAACACAGCTACAAATTTATCAAGGAGTCAAGGAGGAAAAGAGAGAGAGACAAATACAATATTAGAAATTAGAAATAGGTATATACAGAGTTGAGTCACATTATTATGACCAGCAGCTGATAGCCAGTGTAACAGTGCAGCAGGACAGCAACTAGATGGGCTGGGAGTGACTCAATAAGGTGCTGGCAGGTTGGCACAGGAATCTGGAGCCATGATGACTGCAGTGCATCCCACAGCTGCTGGAGGGTGCGTGGTGGGGTATTCATAGAGTGAACACAACAATCAAGGAGGTCCAACAGATGCTCAATTGGGTTCATGTCCGAGGAATTAGGGCGCCAGGTAAGTACTTGGAAGTCTTGGTCGTGCTCGTCTAACCATTGTCAAATATTTCTAGCTGTGTGACATGTTGCATTGTCTTGCTGGAAGATCCCATCCACCTCAGGAAAGACAACCAGCATGTAAGGGTGTACGTGCTCTGCAAGGGTGGATTCATAACCAATCGGTTGATGGTGCCTTCCACATGGATGAGTGGTACCAGAGAATGCCATGAAAACATTCTCCAGATCATAACGCTGCCACCACCAGCTTGTGTTCTTCCAGCAATGGTTGCAGGGTGTTTGTTTTCCGATGTTTCTTGCCTGACATGTCAACGTCCATCTGTTCGATGAAGCAGAAAACATGACTCATTGGAGAAGGCAACACTTCACCAATCAGTGGAGGTCCAATTCCGATACAGGCGTCATAAATGAAGCCTTTTCCACCAATGCACCTTCGTTAGCATAGGTGCAGTAAGCATCCGTTTGCTTCGGAGCCCCATATGCAGCAGGGTACACTGAACTGTCATTTTAGACACAGGTCTGGTGTCCCTCAGGTTCATTTTGTTGGTGAACGGCTCCACTGTAGCATGTTGGTCGGCCCTCATGCATCTTTATAGCCGATATTCACCTCTCACATCAATGGCATGTGGTGCTCTGCAGTTTCCATGACGGTTATTTCCAATTGTGGCATTTGTCCAGTTACAATACACCTTCACCACAGCTGCACCCGAAAAAGTTCACAAACTGTGCTGTTTCAGAAATACCGCCACCCTTGGCTCGAAAGCCAATAATCATCCCTTTTTGCAACTCGGATAAATTCTATACCCACCAAGCCAGTGTATGGCATGTGATGTACTTCATGGGCTACGTGCATACATAGTAGCCTGCTTTCCAGGCTACTATGGTTTCCACATCCAGTTTGTTCACAGTCAATAAATATCTATAGCCCTGGTTTACAATTGGGCAGCTACATTTGTTGGACAGTCCGTTAGCAAATAGTCAATTCCAATATGCAGTGGGGAGTAACCTAAGAGTCTTACTGGGGATCATAATAATGGGTAAGGATATACAGTACGTGCTGTTGATATAGTGCCTGTAGTGTGGTTTCTTTACCCGGCTACATCTCCACTGCTCCTTCACTCTCCCAGCTCCATGCTGCGCCAGCAGCTGTATCACAAATCACAGCTCACAATATTGCACTAGCAGCTGTGTCTCAGAGCGCGGCTCACTGTGTTTCCCCTCCTCTGTGTGCGGCATGTGTACATAGCAGACGCCACTTGCTCCGGCTGATAATGTTCCACTAGTGGCAAATTAAGCAAATCCAAATAGCCACACTGGAGAGCTATAGACAATTGTCCACCCTACAGTATAGTCCTTTACGCTTTTTCTCTTTCTGTGGAAGTTTCTTCGGAAGGATTATTCCCTGGATGTAGTGAGTGAAAAGTTTTATTAAATTGGGTTTCTCATTGTTGTTGCCATAACCCTGAAAATCTCTACAATTGAGGTCTCACTTGAAAATTCTGAGTTATATATTCCACAGTGTGATAAATTTAAACTCTACTGGCAGTAACTAGTTCTCTTCCAATTTCTGTGACTCTGCAACCACCTTCAGGAAATGTCTCAGAGCTCAGTATTCCAAAACCTCTGACATTTTATGGAGACACAGAAGCCTTCAAGAGATTTTTAAACCAATGCTCATTCAACTTTGAGATGCAACTGACCAATTCCCTTCAAAGAAGCCAAGGTTACCTATTTCAAGTCTTTCCTTATAGGTCAGACTCAAGCTTGGGCCTTTCACTTGTGGGAAAAGAATGACCCTCTGCTGCATAATAAGAGTGTGTTATTTTAGGATGCTTTTTCCAATCTATTCTATTTTAGTGCAACAGAGAACTCATAGCATAGAACAGCAGGCAATGTTCCAATAGAGAAAAAAATAATCACACAATTACAGTAAAAAGAGGTTCACAGCAGTAGTAATATCAAAAAGACCACAAGATGCAATAAAATACAACTAAAAATCTCTTGAAGCTGCGATGCCAATTGCACATTGGTGGCAAGGGGAGTCAGGTATCCTCTGAGATAGATACTTACACTATCATTCTGCTTCCGGGTTCGGTGTCAGCTGTCAAATGCAGCAGTGGAGGCCTGCAGGTGGGAACTGGATGATCTGCATAGTCTATAGGCCACTATGGGCTAATGCCATCTTCATATGGCATTAGTGGCCAAACCAATTTTTGCTGTGGTCCCTCCTTATCACATTTAGGGAATCCCATCACAACTTGGGTCTGTTTCCCCTGCCACCGGGTCACTTACCAATTCTGCCAGCATTCTCTGTCACATCCCAGATGCACAGGCTTCAGTATTTCTCGGTCTGATAGGCCCCAAGCAAGATCTAAGCCTGCTACAGAGTATTGCATTGACAAGTCCCAATAACCTGACTGTAGCGGCCAATTGAGTGATAGCCTGAGCCTTTCAGTACCAACTGACGCTGTTCAGCCTATCCCAGGTAACCCAGGGGTATATCTCCTAGCTGCTGACTCTACCAAATCGCCAGTACAATGTTTTACCTCAGTCCCTACTGAGTGAGCTATACTGAGCTCCTATTGCTAATCTGTATCCTGTTTGTTCCTTCCTGCTGCACGGATTCCTGCAAGTGATCTTCACCTGGGGCAGATTTCCCACTTGCTGCACATCAAATCTTAACCTGTTCGTGTTATCCGAACCTGCAACTCGTCTGTGTATACCATTCTCACTGCATGGTGAGTATTCCTGGTTCCTGCTCCATTGATGCCATTCCTGGTATCATCATGCACTATCCATTTCGGTGTTTAGTCTGCATCTGGTCCTGCTACCATCTGAGTGCTCCTGGATCCTGGACTACAGTGACAACCCTGTTCCCGCCTGGTGAATACGTTGCCAAGATCTACCACTCCAGCATTCCTGTTTACAGTAAGAAGAGAGTTATTTTATTTTCTACAGTATCAACCCAGTACCAGCCTGGTCAATCTACTGCCACACTCTTCTCTAAATACACATACCAACTTGTCTCCAACACCGACGTCCCTGGTGGTCTAGTGGGTACGATACGGCATTTCTCCGCCGAGACCGGGTTCGATTCCTGGTCAGGGAAGGGTCCTACATTTCATTCCAGGAGGTCTCCTTAGGCCTGCCAGCTTTCTGTTCACATCTCCAGATGGGATTTAGTCATATTGCTGGAGGACAGAATGACGGGGAGCATAGGCAAAACTAAGGGGTGGTCCGGGGGTGCACCGGACCACCCATTAGCCTCTGGCGCTGTTTCAAAATGTTTTATATGTAATTAATGGGCACCGCCACCTGGTCAGTAACGCATTACCTCCGCGCCTGACCGGGAGGACCTTCCCCAGCTCCGCCTCCCCTGCATCGGCACCAATAGGATCAGACATCTGATCATGCTGATGCACAAGCGCGCGGTGACTTCATGACGTCGGGCCGTGCATGATCACATTCTTGTGAAGACTGGAGGAGTGGAGTTGCAATGGCAGCCCAAAGGAGGACGTCTCAGCCACTCAGGGCCGGCATTATGGGGGGACTTCCGGGACTTGAGTCCCGGCCGGACACTTGGGGGGGCACCTTCCGTGCTCTGCCTACCTACCCCAGTGGCCGGACATTCAGGGGTCCTGCGGCCGCCCACTACTACCCCCAGAGGCTGCCTGTACGTGGCCCTGAGAGTGTGGGCCGGCATCAGCAGCATCTTCAGCATTGTCTGTCCTGGAGAAAGCTGAGCAGAGCATCACTGGAGTGGGGGTGGAGCCCAGCTGCCTGATGACAGCTGCAGCAGCCAGGCTCAGCGGAGCAGGACTAAGAAGTTCCCTTTCTGGCATGCACTGTCATAGGTAAGTGAGGGGGAGGGAGGGGCAAAGTGTGGGTCAGATGAGGGAAGGGGAGGGGACAGAGTGTAGGTAAGATGAGGGAAGTGGTCTGTGGGTCTGATTCAGAGTTGCCAGGATGATGGTCGTGAAGGTCAAGACCATCGTGACTATCAGGCTTGCGACGAGACCCTTGTGGTAGGGTCTCATTCATCGCAAGCCCCAGAGAGCTTTCGGCTCTAACAGAGCCGGAAGCTCTCCACTGACATCACTCGTGATGTCAGTGGGGCCGCCCCCAAATGCCAAGCGTTCCCTCAGGAACGCCTCCGTTTGGGCAGCCACCCCCCAGCCTGCCTACCAAACGGGGCGAGCTGTCACTCAACATCGACAGCTCGCCCCCTTTGGAGCGAGACCCAGAGTGATGGATTGCCCGTCGCTGGCCGGGTCTCACGAAAGCGCGCGATGGAGCTGGCTCCGTCGTGCGCATGCGCTGTGAGCCACCATTGACCCGGTTGCGAGCGCTCAGTGCTTGCGACGGGGTCTGAATCAGGCCCTCAGTGTGGGTGAGATGAGGGAAGGGGAGCACAGTGTAAGTGGGATGAGGGAAGAGGAAGTACAGTGTAGATGATGTGAGAGAAGGGGGAAGAAGTTCCATTTCTGGCCTGCATAGTCATAGATAAGTGAGGGGGGGCACAGTGTGGGTGAGATGAGGGAAGGGGGGCTCAGTGTAGGTGAGATGAGGGAGCACAGTGTGGGTGACATGAAGAAAGAGGGATCACGGTGTGGGTGAGATGAGGGGGCATAGGGTTGTATATACATTAACCCTGCTTATGTGCCATGCACTCCTCATGATGGAGCTGTAGGTGTGTGCTGTCTATGAATGCGTGTATATATATATATATATATATATATATATATACACACACTCCACAAAAAACGGCACTAGAGAGCATTATTTAAATGTAGCAAAAAGTTGTATTGACAAGGACATCAACATTTTGAAGCTGCTGCCATGTCGTCAGGACCAAACAGATGATACAAATGAATAACATAACACTTACCCACATATATACCAACACCAAACACCTCCCATCACTGCACCCACACTGGTGTCCTGCTTCCGGAAGAGTCATCGAGAAGCAGACTACTGGTTACTCACTCGGCCCTAACCAGAGGAACCGCAAGCTTGCGTTCCATCTTGACCACCCGGGCAGGGTCCGGATCGCTGCTCTGACTCCACCCAAACAGAAAATCCCAGCTCAAAAATTAAAACAACAAGTAAATAAATACATATATTAATGAATAAATACACAGACCAACCATCAATCCCCTATGGGTAACATATCACATGATATAGTGCAAATTCCACATATCCTATCCAATTCGGCCATCTGTTATTTAACATTAATGACAGCCCAATGAAAAAACATCCCCCCACCATACATGGCAAGTACAAAGACAACCAATAAAGGATATGAGAAAAAACCTAAAAGGATTATGAAAAAAGAAACAAGTAGCACAAATACCATAATACTACATCAAATGTAATAAATTGATAGAAACCACAATACATAATACCAATAGCAGGGTAGTCCCTCACATGGAATTCCAGTTAATTTTATCATTCAACCTTTTAGGTGAAATAGTCCCTAATCTTAGGATCCACCATGCTTCTTTAATGAGGAGAGCCTTAGCTAGAGATATAGGTACATGATCAATGGCAAAATATTTTAAAGATTCCAAAGTGTGGTTCAGATGGAACGTTCAGGTTCATGTGGTCCAGATGGAACGCAAACTTGTGTTACGGTCAGGTGAGTGACCGGATGTCTGCTTGTTGATGACTCTTCTGGAAGCAGGACACCAGCGTGGGACCAGTGATGGGAGGTTTTTGGTGTTGGTATATACTGTATGTGGGTAAGTGTTATGTTATTCATTTGTATTATCTGTTATTATTATTATTATTATCCTTTATTTATATGGCGCCACAAGTGTTCCGCAGCGCCTTACATAGTACATAGAACTAATAAGTGAACAAGAAACAAGTAACTTACAGTACATTACAGTGCAGGACAAGGACACAACTTATATACATTGCTGAAATAGTGATTAAAGCACTCACAATAAGCTGCCGGGAGTTGGCGGTCCCGTGATAGGTGCCCTAATGGGGAGTAGAGAGTAGAAGAAAATGTAAAGAGAAGCACATGAGGGAAGAGGTCCCTGCTCATGAGAGCTTACATTCTAAGGGGAGGGGCAGACAGACAGGTGACACAGAAGGGGAAGATAGGAAGGAAAGAGCATGAGGTGGGTTAGGAGGAGTGCTGGAAGGCCTTGATGAAGTAGTGGGTCTTGAGAGCCCGTTTGAAGATTTGTAGAGAGGTGGAGAGTCTGATAGGGAGAGGGAGAGCATTCCAAAGGTAGGGAGCAGCACGGGCAAAATCTCGGATGCGGGAGTGGGAGGAAGTAATCAGTTGGCAAGAGAGGCGGCATGCATTAGTTGAGCGAAGTGGGCGGGTGGGAGTGTGAAGGGAGAGAAGGTCAGAAATGTATGCGGGAGAGGATTTGGTGAGGGCTTTGTAGGTGAATGTAAGAACCTTGAATTGGCATCTGAAGGGGAAGGGGAGCCAGTGTAGGGCTTGAAGGAGAGGGGAAGCAGATATAGAACGTCTGGAGAGGAAGATGAGCCAAGCAGCAGCATTGAGAACAGATTGTAGTGGAGAGAGGTGAGAGACTGGGAGGCCAGCTAGGAGAAGGTTACAGTAGTCCAATCTGGATATGACCAGTGAGTGGATGAGGGTTTTAGTGGCATCCTGGGTGAGGAAGGGTCTAATCCTGGAGATATTTTTTAGGTGAAAACGGCAGGACTGCGAGATGTGCTGAATGTGCGGTTTAAAGGAGAGGGAGGAGTCTAGGATAACTCCAAGACAGCGCACTTTGGGGCTAGAGGAGATAGTTGTGCCATCAATAGATAACGAAATTGTGGAAAGTGATGTAGTGGAAGAGGGTGGGAAGATGATCAGCTCAGTCTTAGACATGTTAAGTTTAAGAAAGCACTGGGACATCCACGAAGAGACAGCAGAGAGACAGTTGGAGATACGGGTAAGGAGCTCAGGGGTAGCTCAGGGGTGGAAAGGTAAATTTGAGTATCATCTGCATAGAGATGATATTGGAGGTCAAAGGAGTTAATGAGTTCACCTAAAGAGGATGTATATAGGGAGAAAAGGAGAGGTCCAAGAACAGAACCTTGGGGAACTCCTACCTTTAGTGGAAGTGGAGGGGAAGAGGAGTCATGAGAGGACACAGCGAAGGAACGATCAGAGAGGTAGGAGGAAAGCCAGGAGAGGGCAGTTTCACGTAAACCGAGAGAGTAAAGGATTTGCAGGAGGAGAGGGTGGTCTACAGTGTCAAATGCAGCAGAGAGGTCAAGGAGAATGAGCAGAGAGTAGTGGCCCTTGGATTTGGCAGCAAGGAGGTCGTTGCTGACTTTCGTGAGGGCAGTTTCCGTGGAGTGGAGAGATCGGAAGCCAGATTGAAATGAGTCAAGGAGGGAGTGGGAGGAAAGAAAGGTGGTAAGGCGGTTGTAGACAATACGCTCAAGGAGTTTGGAAGCAAAAGGGAGAAGAGAGATGGGTCGATAGTTTGAAAGTATGTTAGGATCAAGGGTAGGTTTTTTAAGAATGGGGGAGACAAGAGCATGTTTGAATGCAGAAGGGACAGAGCCAGATGATAGGGAAAGATTAAGGAGGTGAGCCAGATGGGAACAGGCAGAAGGAGACAAGTGGGAGAGGAGACGGGAAGGGATAGGGTCAAGAGGGGAGGTGGAAGGAGGGGAGGACCGTATGAGGGCCAAGACTTCCTCTCCAGAAGCAGGGGAGAAGGATGTCAGAGTTGGTGAGACAGAAGGGGAGGGGTAGTAAGGGCAAGGAGGGAGAGGAGTGCTAAGGGTCTGATGGGATATGATGTCCTCACGTATGGAGTCAATTTTAGATGTAAAGTAGGTGGCAAAGTCGAGGGCAGAGAGCGAGGAGGGAAGGCGAGGAGGGGAAGGGCAGAGTAGGGAGTTGAAAGTGGCAAAGAGACGCCGGGGGTTTGAGGACTGGGAGGAGATGAGGTTTTTGAAATATGTTTGTTTGGAGAGAGACAGGGAAGCACTGTAGGAGGAGAGAATAAATTTGAAATGGAGGAAGTCAGCCTTAGAGCGTGACTTTCTCCACTGACGCTCCGCAATTCTTGAACACTTTTGTAGGTATCTGGTGCATTTGGAATGCCAGGGTTGTGGTGTGGATCTGCGAGGGTGAGTGGTTATTGCTGGAGCAACAGAATCAAGAGCAGAAGCAAGGGAGGAATTGTACAGGGAAGTAGCTTGTTCAGGTCAGGAGAGAGAAATGATAGGGGAGAGAAGAGAGTCCAGCAGGGAGGAAAAAGCAACAGTGCCAATAGCCTCAATATTACACTTAGTAATGGTAGCCTTAGGAGTTAGAGGAGGGCAAGGAGAGAGGGATAGGTTAAAAGAGAGAAGGTGATGGTCAGAGAGGGGGAATGGGCAATTGGAGTAATCAGAAATATCACAACGGTGCGTAAAGACCAGGTCAAGTGAGTGCCCACTCACATGGGAGGGTGAGGAGGTCCATTGGGCGAGACCAAATGAAGAGGTGAGGGTAAGGAGTTTAGCTGCAGAGGATTCTGTGGGAATGTCAATAGGAATATTAAAATCACCTAGGATAATGGAGGGAAGATCTGAGGAGAGAAAGTGAGGGAGCCAGGAAGCGAAGTTGTCAAGGAATTTGGAGGGAGAGCCAGGGGGACGGTAAATGACAGCTACTCTGAGGTTTACTGGTTGGAAGAGTCGTATAGCATGAACCTCAAATGTGGGGAATGTAAGGGATGGTTCAGAGGGTATTAGCTGGTATGAGTAACTGGTGGATAGAAGGACCCCAACTCCACCACCATGGCGACCCCCAGGCCGGGGGGTGTGGGAGAAGGCAAAGCCCCCAGAGGATAGAGCAGCAGGAGAAGTGGTGTCAGAGGGTGAGATCCAAGTTTCAGTGATGGCTAGGAGATTCAGAGAGTTGGAGATAAAAAGGTCATGGGTGGGGACCAGTTTATTACAGACTGACCTGGCATTCCAGAGGGCACAGGATAGAGAGATAGCATTTGTGGGGGAGATGTGAATGAGATTGTCCGGGTTGCTGTAACGTGGAGGTGAGATTAATTTGGGGGACCGATATGAATAGAGTTTAGTGATGGTGCGGGCACCTGAGCTGGAAAGGGAACCAATAGGAGGTGGGCAGGGAGGGAGATGTGGATGGCAGTGGGGTGAAGTGACAGGGAGAGGAGTGTAGGAGGAGGGTTTGGTGGTGGGGTAGTAGGACAGAGGGGGGGTAGAACAGGAAGAAAGTGGAGTAATGGGTGAGGAGTGAAGAGTAGGCAGACAGAGGAGGGGGGAGAAGGGGAGGAGGAGGTGGAAGAGATAAGGGGGAAAGGATAAAGGTGGAAGCAGGGGGCAGAACAGAGGATTAGGTAGAGACAGAGGGAAGGAGGGAGTTGACGAAAACCTTGTCATGGTGTTTATAAGTAAACAAGAGGAAAGAAATTTGGAAATGTAAATGAGATATGAGTGCAAGAGATTTGTAGGAATGCAAGTAAGAAAACAGTGACATATCAAAGAACAGTGTATCAATATGTATGCAGATTAACAAGATTGTTATAGGGAGAAATAAAAGTGGGGTTCTAATGTGTGCAGAATGTGAAAAATAACGCAGATTGTAAGCAGACAGAGGATGTGAGGCTAGGCAAGAGAGCTGAGATAAAGGACAGTGTTTCAAAGTTGATAGATGTAAACTGACATGGGGAAAAGTACGATAAGCATTGAATTGTATGCTAGAATCAGAAGGCCAGCATTATTAATAGCATTAGAAGTGTTCTTGCCGTGATTGTACAGGGAGTCCAGTTGTAGTCTGAGTCTCTAGATTGTTGGGGTTTGTTGCGTGATGGACCTTTTTCTCCTTCTGTTTTTCCTCGGTATAACGCAGGTCTAACGCTAGTTATGCACTTAAAAAACTGCACTTAGAAAAAAAACTGCACCCAGCCAAGGCTTCCCCAGCCAAACTACTGACACTTATACAGGGAAGCAGGCAAGTGTGGACACTAATTAATGAAAACCCCCAATTGGCCAGCCAGAGAAAGCTAGCAATAAAAATGGCTTAAGTCAACAATGACCACATACCATACATCTAAGGCTACAAATAAATCAAGCATTCACTTTAGTCAATAAACTGAGAGAATCCTTAAAACAATGTAACTATTACAAATCATAAGGCATTAGAAACAAAAGCATAAGGATTCAGTAAAGAATAAGCTAGTTACCTATGATTATAATTAATAAAGGAGGCACAGGAGGTGAAACACTTTGCAGTCACAGTCAACTTCAGTTACCTATGATTATAATTAATATTATTCTAGACGACCGGGCGGCAGCTCTGAAATGTTGCTGCCCTTGTCAATACAACATTTTGCTACTTTTAAATAATTCTCTCTATTGCCATGTTTTTGTGGAGTGGTATATATGCTTATTTGGGCATAAGAGCGAGTTGTTATGTTGGAATGAGTGCCAGCAGAACCATATATATATATATATATATATATATATATGGGTTGGGTACCCTCACCCTCCCTTTAACTCCCCTACAGTATCCATATCCTCACCCATCTTGTAACTCCCCCTCAGTGTCTCTGCACTCACCCTCCCTGTAAATTCACCTCAGTGTCCCTATCCTTACCCTCCCTGTAAATTCACCTCAGTGTGCCTATCCTCACCCTCCCTGTAAATTCACCTCAGTGTCCCTACCCTCACCCTCCTCGTAACTTCACCTCAGTGCTCTGCCTTCACCCTCCTTGTAACTACAACTAATTTTTTCTGCCCTCAAGTATGACAAATTGGGGATGTGTCACAAGGACACGTCCCCTCCCAGTCAGTCACGCCCCCTTTCCAGGAGCATGCGTGCCTTCAGCGCACACATGATGACTCTGCCTGCACCTTGGCTCCCTGCCCTACCCCTGGTCTGGCATGAACACTAATCGGACTAACATTACAATTCTTTGCTGCCTAAATAATGATCACAAAACACATTGCCAAACTTCCAAGGTAACATAAGTTCTGGTAATGGGCTGAAACTGGGACCACCCATTACCAAATGTCTAGTTTCGCCTATGCCAGGGAGGGTTAGGCTAGGAGAAGGGGGAGTTAGGGATAGGCACCACTGGGGGGAGGTTAGGGTTAGGCACCCCCCCGGGAGGATTAGGTTTAGAGTGCGGGATGGGAGGGCTTAGGGTTAGGCACCATCGGGGGAGGTTAGGGTTAGGCATCCCCTGGGGAGTTTAGGGTTAGGCACCCCCAAGGGATGGTTAGGGTTAGGGGAGGGGGAGGTTATGGTACTTACCTACCGCTGTCTGGATTCTGAACTAGACGGCCTTCCACAGTTGGGATTTCAGGCGGCGGCTCTTTTTGTATAACTTACTTTTTTTTATTTCTTTGGGTACATTACATCAGTTTTATTTTTATTTGCTGTAAGTACAGTACAGTAAGTTATGCAAATTAAAACAAATTATGTTATGCAAATATAAAACAAGAGTTAAGAAAAGAAAACAAGTTACAATACAGTTATGCAAAGTAAAATGTACGTAATGCATAGTAAAACAAGTTCAAGTTACTGTATGCAAAATAAAACAAGTTATGCCAAATGAAACAAGATTCATGCTAAATAAAACAATTTATTCAAACTAAACCAAAGTTTCATTTAGACCTTTTCTTTATTCTTAATAAATACAGTAAAGTGTACTGTACTGTCTACATTATGGCCCTCATTCAGAGGCGGTCTGAGGATGCAAGCGGTCGCTCAGAAACTGGGCGCCCGCTTGCATCCTGACTGGCCGCCTGTTTCGGTCGTTAGGCTGTGGGTTTACACCCACAGCTCTAACGACCGCTAGTGTGATGGTCGCGATGGTCATAGACCATCGCGACCATCGGGGCTTACGACGAGACCCTAGGGTAGGGTCTCACTTGTCGTAAGCCCTGGAGAGCTTCTGGCTCTGTCAGAGCCAGAAGCTCTCCACTGACATCACTAGGGGAACGCCTCCGTTTGGGCTGCCACCCCCCCGGCCCGCATTCCAAACGGGGCGATCTGTCAATCAACATCAACAGTTCTCCCCCTTTGGAAAGAGACCTGCTACTACTGGCGCTGTCAGTCGTAGCGGGCCTCACGCATGCGCATGAAGGAGCCTGCTCCCTCGTGCACATGCGCACTGGACAAACATCGAGGCGACCGTGCGGTCGTAGACCGTACGGCCGCCTCTGAATGAAGCCCTATATGTACATATAAAGATGCTCCTCGCTTAACCACCAATTCTTTTAGTGACCTAGTCATAGGAATGGAACTCAGGGCCTGATTCAGAGCCAGACGCTATTTGCGCTCGCTCGTTCAGAAAAAGGGGCCGGATATTTAAATTGAGCGCTCATTCTTTGCGGTCTGTTGGTGCCTCTATGTCTGAACGAGCGAACGAAACATGTGCTCGCTATTTTGTAAAGACGCCCCCCTGGCCACTCGCATCATACGTCATCTCCGCTATTTATTAGATTAATCGAGTACATCGAAAGGCGTATGAACTGCTCGCTATTCTTGTGGTAGCATTTTCCTACCGCAATCATGTGAGCAGTTCAGGCTAAGAGACAACCAAGTGACGTGGTCGATGACGCTGCTTTGTTAATTATGCATACCCTTAAAATGCCTGTTTTGACCGTTTGGCACGCCTGCGTTCGGATCTCCACTCCCCGTTTTCAAGCACCTTCCCCTGTTACCACCCACAAACGCCTCATTCTGTCACTCAAATTAGCAGGCATTCGCTATTTTGCGAGCACACGATTTCCGACTGCACTGACTGGTTGGCGCATGCGCATTACAACCCATATGCATGCGCAGATGTGCGAACATCGCTCGGAGCGAACGAGCGGCCGCTTACGAGTGGCTCTGAATGAGGCCCTCAGTCGTTAAGTGAGAAGCATCTGTACTCATTTTGTGGATGTGATCACGGTTTACCAACTATTTTGTAATCCTTTGTTATTCAGAATTTTACTGAAAATTACTGACAGCCACCAATGTTTACAGTCATATTTGTATGGAATATGAAAATGTGTATCTAGTTATCTAGTGGAGAATAAATGAAGGGTTTGCAACACTATTCTCACCCAAACTATAGATATTGATATGAGTATTTTAGTGGCATCAGTAGGTCATACTTTATTTTTTGTGCTAAGACAAAATTTCTTTTATCAGTAAATTTATTGATGGTTTACAATCTGTAAGACATAAGCACGTAAACATAAGAATATAAATATGACCTTGCTCATATGGAATTGGTAAATTATAAACCCCATGGTGACTGCACATGTATTCAATGTATTAGTTTGTATGTATATACCTCTGATGTAGCTGTACTATGCCAATCATAGGATGGACATCACTCTCTGATCTTTAAAAGAGATCGATTTTCATGCCTGATGCATCACGATTTTTGTATTGACTCTAGAGACATGATATACTGTATTAATAGAATTGATCAAAAACATCACTATGTGGAAGCAGCAATGATCTTATCTGGTCCATAGCTTTTATTGCTCCATTGCGCATGTGGTAGCTTTTCATTATTTATTTTTTAACTGTGCATGCGCAGTCTTTACCTAACAGCAAAAATTAAATTGATCTTGGGGAAAATTGATATGATTTTGTCTATAATTTTCTCTACTAAATGCAGACATTGGGATCCTACAGCGATCCGAAAGATCAATGCGAGGCCACTGGTTGGCCATCCCTAGCTAGTTTATGGTGGGTTTCTTACTGCAACCCACAGCTCTTGGATCACATATCCTGCTGATGTCACAGTAGACCCCCCACACACACACTTTCAATATTATTTACCAGGAGAATGTGTGCTTCAAAAAAATGGCTGCCTCTTTCCAGCACAAAAATGTAGTTCTTAAATATTCTTCTCCACCGTATTTCCTTTCTGTTGGCTCTGTCTACTGCTTCCTGATGACTTGCTTCAGGGAGACTGGCAGACTCTTCAGGGGGAATCGGTATGAATTACCGCTGGACCCCAGGCCGGCGGTTCAAATCCTTACAGCGGCTGGCCGACAGAGGAGGAAATCCCGATCGTCCCTAGGTAAGTATCAACTAACCTATTTTCCCCCTAACCCTCCTTTAGGGTGTCTAACCCTAACATCCCACCCCTGTGCCTAACCCTAATCCCCCCTCTAAGTACCTAAACCTAACCCCCTCTTCCCCGCCGCCTAAACCTAAGTCCCCCGGGGGGTGCCTAACCCTAACCTCCCCCGGGGGGTGCCTAACCCTAACCCTTCCTCCCCCTAGCCTAACCCTAATCTCCCAGGGGGGTGCCTAACCCTAAGTCCCCCCCCTTGCTCACCCTAAACCTAACCCTCCACCCCCAGCCTGTCCGCGCTCGGCATCCCTTCGATCGGGTGTCCCGGCGTAGGTTAGTTAACCCACGCCGGGATTCTGTAGTCTAGATGCCGGCGGTTGGCATAGTGACCGCCGGCATCTTAAACGTATCCCAGTTTCCCTTCCCAGTGCTCATCTGAAAGCGTCAGTGTTATCTCTATTGCCCTTGGCTTTATTTACCTTTTCTGTCTGTGTAAACCTAACCCCCTCTTCCCCGCCGCCTAAACCTAAGTCCCCCGGGGGGGTGCCTAACCCTATCCTCCCCAGGGGGGTGCTTAACCCTAACCCTTCCTCCCCCTAGCCTAGCCCTAACCTCCCGGGGGGTGCCTAACCCTAAGTCCCCCCCCGAGAGCCCTAAACCTAACCCTCTCACCCACGGCTGTCCGCTGCGGCGCCTGGCATCCGCTCGACCGGGATGCCGGGCGCCGGTCTCCCGGTGTCAGTAAAATGACAGGCGTCTAGATTTAGACACCTGTCATTCGTCCCTCGTCGGGATAAAATTGTCTGGAAGCCGGCGGTCGGCATTCAGTCTGCCGGCTTCCTAAATGTATACCCTTCAGGGTGTACAGGAGGACATGCACTAATTCCAATATTTGAATCTCATGAAAATTTTGGGAGTTTTCTCAAATCCAATCTATCTGCACTCGTTACTGTAAGTTATATGGATATTAGACTTCAAGAAGATCTGAACTCACAAGGTTGTACATTTTTGTGCTTTAACACATTTCATGAGAAGGTTTTTAATATTCATAATACTTCACAGTAGATGACATTTGTTCTTTATAATGCACAAGTTTTCCTAAAATACACTGAAGTGATCACATCAGAACTTACCGTTTACAAGAGATGACAATGGAATCACTGTTTATATACATATATTATGTACATACTAGGGGTGTGCACCGGCCACTTTTCGTGTTTTGTGTTTTGGTTTTGGATGTGGATCTTTCTTCGTGTTTTGGATCTGGATTGGTTTTGCCAAAACCACCCTTCCGTGTTTTGGGTTCTGGGTTTTGTGTTTTGGATCTGTATTTTTTTGAAAAAAAGCATAAAAACAGCTAAAATCACAGAATTTGTAGGTTTTTCTGCTCCTATGCTATTATTAACCTCAATAACCTTAATTTCCACTCATTTCCAGTCTATTCTGAACACCTCACACCTCACAATAGTGTTTTTATGTCCAAAAGGTTGCACCGAGGTAGCTGGATGACTATGCTAAGCGACACGAGTGGGCGGCACAAACACGTGACCCATCTAGGCGTGATACTGCAGTGGCAGACAGGATGGCAGTTTGAAAAACTAGGCCCCAAACTGTACATAATGCAAAGAAAAAAAAGAGGTGCAAGATGGAATTGTCCTTGGGCCCTCCCACCCACCCTTATGTTGTATAAACAGGACATGCACACTTTAACAAACCAATCATTTCAGCACCAGGGTCTGCCACACAACTGTGGCTGAAATGATTGGTTCGTTTGGGCCCCCACAAAACAAGCTGGCAATTAATCTGTCCCTGCACAAACTGGCTCTACGGAGGCAAGATGTCATCCTCATCCTCCTCATCTACCGATTCCACACCCTCTTCAGTGTGTACATCTTCATCCTCACAAAGTATTAACTCGTCCCCACTTGAATCCACCACCACAGGTCCCTCTGTATGTTCTGGAGGCTGGTCTCCCTGGAAGAACTGATAATTCATTTTGATGAACATCATCTTCTCCACATTCTGTGGAAGCAACCTCCTACGCCTTTCGCTGACAAGGTTCCCGGCTGCACTAAACACTCTTTTGGAGTACACACTGGAGGGGGGGCAACTCAGGTAAAATAGAGCCAGTTTGTACAGGGGCCTCCAAATTGCCTCTTTTTCCTGCCAGTACAGGTATGGACTGTCTGACATGCCTACTTGGATGCTGTCACCGATGTAATCCTCCACCATTCTGTCAATGGTGACAGTATCAAATGCAGTGACAGTATGTGATGTTCTGGGTTGTTTGTGGACCCGGGGTGGTAGCAGGAGCGATCACAGAAGCAGATTTGAAAATAAAACTAGTTTTTTTAATAAGTGCTTGAGTAGACATATAATGTGGCAGTAAATAAAAGTCCAGGAATATATAAATGTGCACAAGAGTTCTGTGGTGGGAGCAAAAGGGTTAATGTCCAAGTAGAAACAATTAGAGCTGTCCAGGTGTGCAGGTAGTGAAACTGAAAATAATCAAGCCAGGTTTGCAGATAGTGAACTGAAAATAAACAAGCCAGGTTTGCAGGTAGTGAACTGAAGCGCAGGATGTCAGCAGGCTCAGGCACTCAGGTATGGGCAAGGGTGATGGAGGAAGCGGGGTAGTCCAGTGGGAGCTAGGAGCTGACAGGCAGACTGGCAGACAGCGAATTCACAGGAACAGGAAAGCACAGAGATCTCCCTCTCAGCTAGGCTGAGATACATGTTGCACTGGCAAAGAAGGAAAGCACAGATCCTTCCTAAATACCCCATGCCGTGCTGTTACTGGCCGGAGGGAACATGTGACTCACCAGGATTGGCCAGCCGCATCACATGGCCAGAAGGCAAGATAGCGGAGCCCATGCCAAATGGAACGGAGACGCCGCCAGGCCTTACCAACGCAGAGTGACAACAGGCCCGCACAACAACGCGCGCAGCCAAAGCCCCCCGCCAGACACCAGCTCCGCCACCAGACAGCCCGCGCCACAATGACCTCACAGGTAACACTCGCCTAGCGCCATGCTGAAATACCCTGGCCATGACAGTACCCCCCCCTTTTGGGGTGGCCTCAGGACACTCACCAGGCTTCTCCGGATGGGCAGAATGGAATCTCCTGATGAGCGTGGGAGCGTGGACATCACGAGCATCGGTCCAGCAACGTTCCTCTGCACAGTAACCTTTCCAGTCCAGCAAATACTGTAGATGACCTCTGCGTAGACGAGAGTCCAAGATATGGGCGACCTCAAACTCAACTCCTCTCTCCGTCTGGACTCGAGGAGAAGCAGGTAGAGCACTATGGAATTTATTCAGGACCAGGGGCTTCAATAAGGAAATATGGAAGGAATTAGGGATTTTTAGGTATGGGGGTAACTGTAGATGATAGGCCACTGGATTAATGACTTCTGTTATGGAGAAGGGACCGATGAAGCGTGGTGCAATATTTCATAGACGGAACCCTCAGATGAAGATTCCGGGTGGATAACCAGACCTGGCTTCCAACTTGCATACGTGGAACTATTCTACGCTTCTTATCTGCCTGGGTCTTATAGCGAGAGGATGCCTTCAACAAATCAGACCGTACTTGAGTCCAGATGGCAGCAAAATTCCGCACCGTGTCCTCCACGGCCGGAACATCGAAAACAGGCAGGCTTCGAAATTCGGGAACACGAGGATGAAGGCCATATACAACCTGAAATGGCGTTTGGTTAGTTGACGAGTGGTAGGAAGCATTATGTGCAAACTCAGCCCACGGCAGTAAGGCAGCCCAATTGTCCTGGGAAGATGACATAAAAATTCTCAAGAAAGTCTCTAGATCTTGATTAACTCTCTCGGTGGAGCCGTTGCTTTGCGGATGGTAGGCCGTGGAAAAGTTTAACTTCACTTGAAGAACAGAACACAAAGCCCTCCAGAATTTTGCAGTAAACTGCACACCACGGTCAGAGACAATTTCAGCAGGAAGGCCATGTAGACGAAATATGTGTTGGACAAACAACTGTGCCAGGTCAGGGGCAGAAGGTAACTTCTTCAACGGTATATAGTGGACCATCTTAGAAAATCGGTCTATTACAACCCAGATAGTGTTGAAACCTTGAGAGACTGGCAGGTCTGTGACGAAATCCATGGAGAGATGCGTCCATGGACGTGATGGAGTAGGGAATGGAAGCAATTCCCCAGCTGGAGCTTGTCGTGATGATTTATGCTGGGCACAGGAGGAGCAGGAAGAGATAAACTCCATTATATCTGCCTTCATAGAAGGCCACCAATAGTGTCTTTTCAGGAACTCCAAGGTCTTCCGAGTGCCTGAGTGCCCTGCGAAGTGAGAGGAATGTGCCCAAGTGAGAAGCTGCTTCCTTAATTCCGGGGCCACAAATGATTTTCCTGTAGGAGGCTGAACTTGTAATGAGGCAAAAACTCTTGATTCCAAGACAGGGGTATTGTTTTGATTTTCAGATTGATCATCACAGAGGAGAGATCTCGATAGGGCATCAGCCTTCTGATTAAGTGCTCCAGACCGGAAGGTCAGGGTGAACTGAAATCTGGCAAAGAATATTGCCCAGCGGGCCAAACGAGGACTCACACATTGGAGGTTTTTGAGAAATAGGAGATTTCTATGGTCCGTAAATACAGTAAATGGAAACTTGGTGCCTTCTAGCAAATATCTCCATTCCTTCAATGCCAACTTTACAGCTAGAAGTTCTTGCTCACCTATGGCGTAGTTCCTTTCGGCAGGTGAGAATTTTTTAGAAAAGAACCCACACGGATGAACTCGGTTGTCTTCATAACGTTGAGACAAGACTGCTCCCACAGCTTCAGATGATGCGTCCACTTCCAACAAAAAAGGCCTGTCCAGATCTGGTTGTCGAAGAACTGGTGCTGAGATAAAGGCCTGTTTTAGAAGATGAAATGGCCTTCAGTGTCTGAGGTCGGGTCCAATCCAGAATTGCTTGTACCTTCTTGGGGTCCATTTCTAAACTGGAGCCAGATATTACATAGCCGAGAAAAGGTACACTGGGCACTCCAAATACGCACTTCTCCAGTTTGCAGTAAAGGTGGTTTTCTCTTCAACGGGTCAAAACTTCTTTAACATGTTCTTGATGTTTAGCCACAGAGGGTGAAAAAATCAGTATGTCATCCAGATAGACAACAACCGAAACATATAACAGATCCCGGAAAATCTCATTAACGAAACTTTGAAAGACAGCAGGGGCGTTACACAATCCAAAAGGCATTACTAAATACTCGAAATGTCCATCTCTGGTATTAAAAGCGGTCTTCCATTCATTGCCAGCTCGGATACGAATGAGGTTGTAAGCCCCTCTTAGATCTAATTTAGAAAAAATGACAGAGCCCTTGAACCTATCAAACAACTCAGTAATCAGGGGAAGAGGGTATCGATTTTTTACAGTAATGTCATTAAGGCCTCGATAATCGATACATGGTCTTAGACCACCGTCCTTCTTGCCAACGAAGAAAAACCCAGCTCCGGCAGGTGAAGTAGAGGGGCGGATGAACCCCTTTGCCAGGTTGTCCCGGATGTACTCGGTCATGGCTTGAGTCTCAGGCAAGGACAGCGGATAGGTACGACCACGAGGTGGCATCTTATCAGGTATCAATTCAATTGGACAGTCCCATTCCCTATGAGGGGGTAAGATATTTGCTTGTTGTTCAGAGAAAACGTCGGCGAACATCTGATATTCCTTGGGAATGGCAGAAGAAACTAATGAAACTGTCTTTCTCACAGGTCGAATTTTTGGAAGACAGGATTTCTGACAGTCCATACCCCATGACAGAATCTGCATAGAACTCCAATCAATCCTGGGATTATATTCACGTAACCAGGGTAGACCAAGAACAATTTCTTGAGAGGCCTCTGATATCACCAGGAATTTTAAGGACTCAGAATGAAGTGCCCCAATTCGGACCAATACAGGTTGAGTCTCTTTGGTGACTATCCCGTTAGTCAGAGGGCGTCCGTCTATCGAGGTCAGAGAGATAGCATGGTTGAGAGACAAACAAGGTATCTGAAATTTATCTATGAAACTAGACGTTATGAAATTTCCGGCTGCTCCTGAGACGATTAGAGCAGCAGCAAAGACAGGTTTGGGTTTAAGATCCAAGGCTAGGGTAATCGTGAAATCTTTAATTTTTGGAGACGGGTTCATAACTCCTAACTTGATGTCTCCAGGGTCAGTTAGGATTTGGCATTTCCCGGTTTACGGGGACAGGAGATCAGCAGGTGACCAGACTCTCCGCAGTACAGACAGAGGTTTTTTTGCATTCTTCTCTGACGTTCTTCTTTGGAGAGGTGTGTATGATTCACCTGCATAGGCTCCTCTTCAGTAGGAGAAGGAATGGGACGGGTAGAAATGGAGGAGGTAAATGACCTTTGCCGGTCAGTTCTGTTTTTTTCAGCCTGACGTTCCCTGAAGCGTAGGTCAACTTTGATACACAATGAAATCATGTCGTTCAGATTAGTAGGAAGCTCTCGAGTGACTAGATCATCCTTTAGTCGGTCTGACAACCCTTGCCAGAAGGCCAAGGTGAGGGCTTCATCATTCCATTTGAGCTCTGATGCTAAAATTTGAAATTGCACGGCATATTGACTGACAGGACGGACCCCTTGTCTCAGTGTCATGATGTTTGATGATGCTGATACAGTACGCCCAGGTTCATCGAAAATCCTCCTGAAGGATGACACAAAGCCTGTGTAATTATCCAGCAGTGGATCTGAGCGCTCCCAGAGTGGGGAAGCCCATTCCAAGGCCTGGCCGGATAACTGAGAGACTATATAAGCCACTTTAGTTCTTGCAGTTGGAAAGTTGTCAGGCTGCAGGGTAAAATGTATGTCACACTGATTTAGGAATCCTTGGCAGAGTTTAGGCTTGCCGTCAAATTTATTTGGTAAAGGAAGATGTAAGCGGGGAGATGATCTGCCTCCTGTATTCCCAGCGGATGTAGATGCTGGTACTTCAGGGGTAGAAAAGGAAGTTTGCAAACTATCCTGTCGCTTGGACATCTCTTGCAGAAATTGAGCCATCTGATGCTGCATGTTTTCCAGATTTTCTAAACGACCAGAAATGCACCGAAACAAATCCACTCCTGACTCCTGATCCGTGGCCGGCTCCATGGGGCCAGTGCAAACTGTGATGTTCTGGGTTGTTTGTGGACCCGGGGTGGTAGCAGGAGCGATCACAGAAGCAGATTTGAAAATAAAACTAGGTTTTTTAATAAGTGCTTGAGTAGACATATAATGTGGCAGTAAATAAAAGTCCAGGAATATATAAATGTGCACAAGAGTTCTGTGGTGGGAGCAAAAGGGTTAATGTCCAAGTAGAAACAATTAGAGCTGTCCAGGTGTGCAGGTAGTGAAACTGAAAATAATCAAGCCAGGTTTGCAGATAGTGAACTGAAAATAAACAAGCCAGGTTTGCAGGTAGTGAACTGAAGCACAGGATGTCAGCAGGCTCAGGCACTCAGGTATGGGCAAGGGTGATGGAGGAAGCGGGGTAGTCCAGTGGGAGCTAGGAGCTGACAGGCAGACTGGCAGACAGCGAATTCACAGGAACAGGAAAGCACAGAGAACTCCCTCTCAGCTAGGCTGAGATACACGTTGCACTGGCAAAGAAGGAAGGCACTGACCCTTCCTAAATACCCCATGCCGTGCTGTTACTGGCCGGAGGGAACATGTGACTCACCAGGATTGGCCAGCCGCATCACATGGCCAGAAGGCAAGATGGCGGCGCCCATGCCAAATGGAGCGGAGACGCCGCCAGTCCTTACCAGCGCAGAGTGACAACAGGCCTGCACAACAACGCGCACAGCCAAAGCCCCCCACCAGACACCAGCTCCGCCACCAGACAGCCCGCGCCACAATGACCTCACAGGTAACACTCGCCTAGCGCCATGCTGAAATACCCTGGCCGTGACACAGTAGACATGTCAGAAATTGTTGCCAGGTCCTTCAGTCCGGACCAGATGTCCAAACTTGGTCCTGCCTGCCCTGCATCACCGCCAGCGGGTTGCTTAGGATACCTAAGTTTTTTCCTGGCAGCCCCAGTTGCGGAAGAAAATGAAGAAGGAGCTTTTGATGTGTCACGTTCCACTTCAGCTGACAGTGTGTTCACCAGCAGGTCTTTGCACCTCTGCAGGCTTGTGTCGGCCGGAAAGAGAGACACCACATAGGCTTTAAACCTAGGATCGAGCATGGTGGCCAAAATGTAGTGGTCTGATTTCAACAGATTGACCACCCTGGAATCCTGGCAAAGCGAATGAAGGGCTTCATCCACAAGTCTCACATGCCGAGCGGAATCCCTCTGTCTTAGCTCCTCCTTCACTTTCTCCAGCTGCTTCTGCAAAAGCCTGATGAGGGGAATGACCTGACTCAAGCTGGCAGTGTCTGAACTGACTTCTCGTGTGGCAAGTTCGAAGGGCTGGAGAACCTTGCACAACACGGAAATCATTCTCCACTGCGCTTGAGTCAGGTGCATACCCCCTCCTTTGCCTATGTCATAGGTGGATGTATAGGCTTGAATGGCCTTTTGCTGCTCCTCCATCCTCTGAAGCATATAGAGGGTTAAGTTCCACCGCGTCACAACCTCTTGCTTCAGGTGATGGCGGGGCAGGTTCAAGAGTGTTTGCTGGCGCTCCAGTCTTCGGCACGCAGTCGCTGAATGGCGAAAGTGGCCTGAAATTTTTCGGGCCACCCAAAGCGTCTCCAGCACGCCCCTGTCGCTTTTCAGAAAATTCTGCACCACCAAGTTTATTGTGTGAGCAAAACATGGGATGTGCTGGAATTTGCCCAGATGTAATGCCCGCACAATATTGGTGGCGTTGTCAGATATCACAAATCCCCAGGAGAGTCTAAGTGGGGTAAGCAACTGGGCGATGATTTCTCTCAGTTTCTCTAAGAGGTTGTCGGCGGTGTGCCTCTTACTGAAACCGGTGATACACAGCGTAGCCTGCCTTGTAACGAGCTGGCGTTTCTGAGATGCTGCGACTGGTGACGCTGCTGCTGTTGCTGCGTAAGGTGATACATCTACCCAGTGGGCTGTCACAGTCATATAGTCCTTAGTCTGCCCTGTTCCACTTGTCCACATGTCCGTGGTTAAGTGGACATTGGGTACAACGGCATTTTTCAGGACACTGAGGACACTTTTTCTGACGTTTCTGTACAGTCTCGGTATCGCCTGCCTAGTGAAGTGGAATCTAGACGGGATTTGGAACCGGGGACACACTACCTCCATCAATTGTCTAAATCCCACTGCACTAATGGCGGATACCGGACGCACGTCTAACACCAACATAGCAGTCAAGGCCTCAGTTATACGTTTTGCTTCAGGATGACTGCTGTCGTACTTCATCCTCCTCGCTAAGGACTGTTGGAGGGTCAATTGTTTAGTAAAAGTAGTGGTGTTCCTACTTCCTCTCTGGGATGATGAACGACTCCCAGCAGCAGAAACAGCAGCAGCGGCAGCAGGAGGCGTAGCAATGCAGGATCCTCTGGAGGAATCCGGGATAGGAGAGTCAGTCATGCCAGTGACATGGCCTGCAGGACTACTTCCGATCCTGACTAAGGAGGAAATTGACGAGGAGGGAGTTGACGGTTTGGTTTGCAGGCACTTGGATACAACAGGACAACGGGATTTAGGTGTCCCTGGACTGCTTATGGTCTTAGCCAAAGTTTCTGAACTTGACAGTAACTTATTATGAATGCGCTGCAGGTGCCGTAAAAGGGAGGATGTTCCTAGGTGGTTAACGTCCCTACCCCTACTTATTCCACCTTTACATAAGGTACATATGGCAAGACAGTTGTTGTCCGGATTTGGATAGAAATATTGCCAGACAAAAGAGGTGGAATGTTTGGTCTTCTGCCCAGGCATGACCGTGATGGGCTTTTTCATCCCACGGACAACAACTGTCTCCCCCGGAGCCTGATTTAAATAAACCACATCACCATCAGAATCCTCCTCGCCAACTTCCTCCTCAGCGCCAGCTACACCAGTATCCTCATCCTGTTGTACTTCAACAGTGACATCTTCAATTTGCATATCAGCAAGTGGACTGTGGGTGCTCCTTTCAGCACTTGCAGGGGGCGTGCAAATGGTGGAAAGAGCCACCTCTTCCCGTCCAATGCTGAGAAGGTCAGGCATCGCAACCACCACCACACTTGGACTCTCCTTGGGGATTTGTGATAGCTTCTTAGAAAGCACAGTTCTTCGCTGTGCTTTTGCCAGCTTAACTCTTTTGATTTTTTTAGTGGGAGGAGGGCTTCCATCGTCATGTGAAGCTGAACCACTAGTCATGAACATACTAGGGATCGACCTTAGCCGTTCCTTGCCACTCCGTGTCGTAAATGGCATATTGGCAAGTTTACGTTTCTCTTCAGCTGATTTAAATGTTTTTTTCAAGGTCATTTTCCTGAACTTTGTCATTTGGGATTGTATGTGCCCTCTATTATGACATTGGGCATCGGCCTTGGCAGACGACGATGGCATGTTATCGTCTATGTCATGACTAGTGGCAGCAGCTTCAGCACTAGGAGGAAGTGGTTCTTGATCTTTCTCTGTTTTATTTTTATCGGAGAAAGTTTGGTCCTCCATTTATGTTATATCGATTTGATATATACGTGCGGCTAAACACAGAAAATATTTCTTTATTTTTGCTGGAGAGTAGTGCACTTGGTGGTTTACACCAGCCTTTAAGAAATGAGCCAGCCGGCTCTTTACTTATGGGACACAGGCGCACGCTTGGCGCTGCTCCTTTGTTGATGCACGTGTGGCTACTGCGCACACAATTCACAAACACAGAAAATAATTTTTTTTTTGGTTTGGACTGGAGTGTACTTTGGGGGTTACAGCACCCTTTAACGGTCAAGCCAGCCGGCCCTTTACTTATGACACAGGCGCACGCTTGGCACTACTTTGTTGATGCACGTGCGGCTACTGCGCACACAATTCACAAACACACAAAAAATATTATTTTTTTGGTTTGAACTGGAGTGTACTTTGGGGGTTACAGCACCCTTTAACGGTCAAGCCAGCTGGCCCTTTACTTATGACACAGGCGCACGC
Organism: Taudactylus pleione; assembly: GCA_031769625.1. Lineage (NCBI taxonomy): Eukaryota > Metazoa > Chordata > Amphibia > Anura > Myobatrachidae > Taudactylus > Taudactylus pleione. Next base: position 2,782,537 of record JAUIMM010000773.1, read on the forward strand.
TTGGCACTACTTTGTTGATGCACGTGCGGCTACTGCGCACACAATTCACAAACACAGAAAATTATTTTTTTTTTGGTTTGGACTGGAATGTAATTTGGCGGTAACAGCACCCTTTAATGGTCAAGCCAGCCGGCCCTTTACTTATGACACAGGCGCACGCTTGGCACTACTTTGTTGATGCACGTGCGGCTACTGCGCACACAATTCACAAACACAGAAAATAATTTTTTTTTTGGTTTGGACTGGAGTGTACTTTGGGGGTTACAGCACCCTTTAACGGTCAAGCCAGCCGGCCCTTTATTTATGACACAGGCGCACGCTTGGCACTACTTTGTTGATGCACGTGCGGCTACTGCGCACACAATTCACAAACACAGAAAATAATTTTTTTTTTGGTTTGGACTGGAGTGTACTTTGGGGGTTACAGCACCCTTTAACGGTCAAGCCAGCCGGCCCTTTATTTATGACACAGGCGCACGCTTGGCACTACTTTGTTGATGCACGTGCGGCTACTGCGCACACAATTCACAAACACAGAAAATAATTTTTTTTTTGGTTTGGACTGGAGTGTACTTTGGGGGTTACAGCACCCATTAACGGTCAAGCCAGCTGGCCCTTTACTTATGACACAGGCGCACGCTTGGCACTACTTTGTTGATGCACGTGCGGTTACTGTGCACACAATTCACAAACACACAAAAAATATTATTTTTTTAGCACTTGGGGGGAGCACCCCTGATGGACAGAGCACCCCCTGGACAACACTACAGCACCCCTTTAGGACTGGGACACTGCACAGAACTTTGGAGTGGACACAGCCCCTATGGAGAACTGACTGCACAACACAGTCCAGCCAGCCCCTATGGACTTTGAAGTAGTGGACACAGCCCCTATTAACAACAGCAGCACAGCACAACACAGCCAGCCCCTATGGACTTTGAAGTAGTGGAGAACAGCAGCACAGCGCAGCACAGCACAGCACAGCACAACACTACTCTGCACTACACTACACTACACAGCCCAGCCAGCCCTAACTCCCACCCTCCCTCTTCACTGTCCACAGCCGAGTGAGAAAATGGCGCCGACGCGGGTACCTTATATAGGTTCCAAAACCCGCGAGACTCGGAAGGCGGGATGATGACGTTTTGCCTCGATTTCAGATCCGAGTCAGGCGGGAAAAGTCGAGCCTGACTCGGATCTGCCTCGGATCGGGGGGGCTCGGGGGGGTTCAGATTTCAGAAATCCGAACCCGCTCACCCCTAGTACATACTGTATGTCCATACCTGTAACATCCCTTGTATATTATACTGTTACTGGGGAACAGAACCAGACATGAATAGACAGCAGATAATTAACAAATTGACAATAGAACTTAATTGTCATATGGGATAATGCTACAGAGCAGAGATCACAAAGACATAAAGTGCCTCCAAAACATTTGTAGTCAAAATTCTTTCTTTATCTCAGATCAGACCGTTACAGATCAGTATTTCTCAGGCACAGCTAGCTTATTGGAAAATTCCATAATGTGATCAAGGAAAACAAGAGTTGATTTGTAAAGTACTGAAAATGTGTTGGATCCAGCTGCAAATACCACATCACAAATCTCCAGCACTGGATGTTTCATCTGAGTATTTACTGGCTACATGTGATAATCCTTTTCATTTAGAAGTAAAGGTATTCTCACTATTTGGCAATGGGTTGCAGAGGGAGTTTTTAGAAAATAACAGCTGGAAATGTAAGCTGATATCATTGTGACATCCGTCCCCATGTACTAAAAGCAAGTCCAAAAATAGAGTTCAACAGAGTTCTGTTATGTTATACACCTTTTACACCAGAGCTAAAACCCGGGTTATTGCAGGGTTAACACGAGTTGCTCCTAGGTGTAAAAGGGGCCAGGGTTGGATTCCCGGGTAGAGTGACCCAGCAATCTAACCCAGGTAACTTGCAGGGGTTTTACACGGGAACTACCCGTGAAACCCTGCAGTGTAAAAGGGAACCCAGGGTCATTCGACCCGGGTCCCATTTACAGCATGGGGACTTACAGGTTTCTCAGCATTTGGAGATGATGTCATCTTCAAGCGCCGGGTGAAGTGTTCCACTGCACCCGTGTGCAGTGTGAAGGGCGCCGATCTGGGAATAATCGGGATCGGCGCCGCAGTAGAAAAGGTCTGTCCTGGGTCTGACCCATTTTTGGTCTTCTCTATCTGTGGTCAGCATAGCATGCCAGTAGTTTTGCCAATGCAATAACCCTTAACCCCTGCAGCGCTGGTGCTTGTAATAGTCAATAAATATATTTAATACATATATGTATATAAAAACATACACTAATAAATAAATAAAATATATATATATATATAATGAAACCATGCAATGCATAAAAATCGTTTGTTCATAAAGCTCAATCACCTATATCAATTATACATATCCCTCAATTATGCCATAGTCTCCTATGTATCTCACAATAAATGCAACATGTCACCTGCTCCTCGATCTGTGGAGATATCTTGGTAAATTGATAGCAACTTTATCCAGAGCATTAGTTACGTTAGGTAGAAAGTTCCTTTGACTTAAATAGTAGGAATACACCAAGGGAGGTATTTATCAAAGCTGGGGGAGAGATAAAATTGTGAGAGATAAAAGTACTAACCAATAAGCTTCAAATTTACATTTTGCAGCCTGTGTTTACTAAATGATAGTTAGGAGCTGATTGGTTGGTAATTTATTTTTGTAAATTTTATCTTTCTCCCTTGGGGTATTTATCAAAGCTGGGAGAGAGATAAAATTGTAAAAAAAATTGATTTTAAATTGTATAAAAAAATAAATAACTATTTTAAAATAAAAACTTAGTTTTAAATTAATTTCTACAGCTTTAATGAGGATATTTTTTTTTCCAAATCTTTTTATTAAACTTTTGCAAAATGTTTACATATATCAATAGATATGCATGTTAAAACAAAATCAATCTATACACCAATACACAGTAAATTCAAAGAGTAAAACACATCAAGTTATATTGCCAAAATATTTTGCTGTATTCATAACCAATATTCAATACTCAAAAGAATCCAAGAGATGTAAACAGATAAAAGGTAAAATAAGGGAGGGGAAGGGAGGGAAGGGGGGGGAGGTCCCGTCTGGTTATCATTTGACATTTTTACTGTACCTCATTGCAGTCAATAGCTCCATAAACGTATATCCGTATATTATGTAAATTATGTAAATTTTCCACGCACTTTGGCAGAACCGGTAGACCCACCCATTTGATTTAAGAAGAAGGGGGGTGGAGATAAGATATACTCATCTGCCTATGATGAGGTGGCAGACAGTCGTCTAGTCAAAGACCATGTAGTAGTTTCAAATATTTTCATTATGTCAGATTGTAATGAGTTATTTAAGGGTGAATAACAAATCCCCATCTGCTAAAGAATCTCTCCAGTCTTTTCTCTATATCTGGAAAGGTAGATCGTCTAACAAAGTATAGAATCTCCAGCAGATTGGTTTGAACTGCTGCTAATAAGGGTAATGAGGGTATTTTTAAGGGTCAGGTTGTAATGAGACATTGCAATAACTGATATGATCTTAGGTATCAGCATGCCGCTGCAGCCATGTGATAATACTGTATATTAAAGCAGCAGGAGGTGCCTGAGGAGAAAAGACGCCACTTGACAGTGTTGCAAAACCCTGTACTACATCCTAAGAACATAAAAGAGACAAAGGCTTACTCTGCATCATTTCCCACTATAATCGTAACACAATGTTTAAGATTTTAGAATGCAGCCTATATAATGCAAGCATGCTCATGAGAAGTGCTTGGGGGCCCGGGTCAGCGACCGCACCCACTGCTCTGCCCTGTACCACTGCACTACATCTATACAGCACAACCACAGTTTCACATCAGACAGTGTGAGAGAATGCTACAGCAGTCTCCTCTCACTAGGGGAGATGTACTAAGCTTTGGAGAGAGACAAAGGGGGCCATTCAGACCTGGTCGTTAGCGCCGATGCGCTCGGACCGGGTCGATGGCCCCCCACAGAGCATGCGCACGACGGCGCCGGCGCCGTCGTGCGCATGCGTGAGACCCGCTACGACCGACAGCGCCGGTCGTAGCGGGTCTCTTTCCAAAGGGGGCGAGCTGTAGATGTTGATTGACAGCTCGTCCCGTTTGGAAGGCGGGCCGGGGGGGTGGCAGCCCAAACGGGGGCGTTCCCATGGGAATGCCTACCATTTGGGGGCGGCCCCACTGACATCACTAGTGATGTCAGTGGAGAGCTTCTGGCTCAGACAGAGCCAGAAGCTCTCCGGGGTTTACGACAAGGGAGACCCTACCCTAGGGTCTCGTCGTAAGCCCCGATGGTCTTGACCATTGCGACCATCACCTTAGGCGGTCGTAAGGCTGTGGGCGTTAACCCGCAAAGGAGGACCCTCATTCAGACCAACCGCACACTCTGTGCAACCGGCTCTGAATGAGGTCCAAATTACCATCCAATCAGCTCCGAACTGTCACTTTACAGGCTGTGTTTGAAAAATGACAGTTAGGAGCTGATTGGGTAGTAGTTTATCACTTTCCACTTTATCACTCTCCAAGGCTTAGTACATCTGCCCCACCGTCCGATGTACCGCTGCGCCTGCACTGCTATACAGACGCGGCCGCAGCAGTAGTGGGCAGAGAGGAGAACTGTCCCCTGCTGGAACCATCTCCCTGTGCTTAGCAGTTTTTTTGGGATGGAGGTGGTGGGTGCACATCTCCCCGGAATTGTCTAGGTCCCCCCCATAATACCCGGCCCGTCAGAGCTATTTGATAGCCTTGCTGACATACCATGTAGATCATGTGGATCAATTCAATAATGAGCCAACACCAGAGCTGCTTTAGAATCAGGTGAATTAATCTACCTAGTTCAAGTCTTAATGTGCATACACACACAACGATTTTTTGAACGATTATCAATAACGATATCGTTTGTCGTTCAATCGTTAAAACGATGAACGATTACCGTTCATGCGCGTTCACGTTTATAGTTTGCACGTTAGTCAGACTGACCAGCTCAATGATTTTCAGTAAGGGAATATGCAAGAATCATTTGTATTTCCAAAAAATCGTTCATTACATTTAGTAAACGAACGATTTTAGTAAACGATTTTCGTTCATTATTCCCTTGAAAAAATGAACGAAAATCATTTACTAAAATCGTTCATTTACTCGTTGTGTGTGTGTGTATGCAGCTTTAAAGGTTATTTCATAAAATCCACATAGACAGGCAAGTATGCACAGGGGGAACTGAATATGCAGCAAGAATAAAGAATTGAGGTAGGTAGGAAATAAGTTATACTGCTAGGATGAAGCTCATCTTGTTTTGTCCAAGTGCACTGCTGTTTGATCATTTAAATAATATGTTAAATCAAAAAACATTCCTCTTGATAAATATGGTGAAAGTTAAGGTAATAAACATATAGTAAGTCCTTTCTGGCTTATAGACTACTGCAGCACTAAATCTTGAAGCACATTTATTATACAATCCAGATCCTCCTTTTCTGAATGTGTGCCTAGAGACGGGAATAAACGGCAAAGATGTGCTGAAGTGAATAAATAGCCTGTTTAGGGCTAATAAATTATGTATCATAGGTTAATGAGTTTGTCTGTCAGCAGAGGAAAGAGAGCTGGGACACCTCTATTTAGCGGATCTCTTTACACTGTACTAGCAGACTCACAAAGCCATTATGTAAATCCTTTTTAGCACAAACCCTACTGACCAAAGGCAATATAATACAATGTCAGAGCTTTAGCACACGGATCTTCTGTGCTGAAGAGGCAGCTATATAACAATTCCAAATATACTAATATAACCATAAGTGAAAGTATAGGGGCAGAATTCAATATGTTAGATTAAGATGTAGTTATGGTACAAGAACGTCACTGATTGTCAGCCAACCTATGTATAATTCACATTCTTATTGGCTGCAAAGTTTCTAGATAACATGCACTTTGCCCATTACTGAGGACCTCATTCACAGATGTAGCAAACCCGATGGTGTGCATACAACTCTGCGGAGGTCACATGCTGTGCTCTCTGTGCCACAGCCAGATTGAGTTACTCAGATGGCTGATGATCTTGCAGATGATCCCATACTGCTTCTTAGGATGCAGCACAGGGTTCTGCAATGCTGTCACGTGGCGTCTTTTCTCCTCAGGCACCTCCTGCTGTATTAACATATTTTCACATCGCTGCAGCAGCATCTCTAAATCAGGCCCTGAGTTCATAATGATATGCCGATACCTAAGAACATATCAGTTATTGCAATGTCTCATTACACACTGACCCTTAAAAATATTTAAAACCGTAAGGTTTTTTTTAAATAAAAATAAACTTCTATAGGAGAATTTATCAAGCAGCGACATGGTCAAATTGATGGCCTTCTGCGTTTTTTTTGGTGGTTCTATCAAAGGCAAAATAATTTGTAAATCACCGCAAATCTGCCATTTTCAAACATGAAATACCATACATCCGTCACCCTACATATTTCAAGTTCTGAATACAAATCATCAGATTTATTAAGGGGCGGTTTCACAGTTTGCTGGAAAACCCACCTAAACATTGCCTGAAAAAAGTGAATAATAATAATGAAGTAGAATATACACAGGAATTACAGATGTGTCCTCATTCACTTATCGTTATTGCAGCATATGGCGCTTGGCATGATTTAGACGATCACCCATGGGTCGGGATGTGTATTTTCTCTTGAATTGTGCATATTAGTGGCATTATGCTGCACATAGAGATGCTCACAGTGTATCATGGACACCATATTAGAACAGGCATTGGTATAAAGTGTGTATAAAGTCACAGATTAAATTTAACAATACAAGGCGGGAGTCATGGTGTGGACATTCATATCCAGTGGTGGCTCCAGAGGTGGGGCTGCAGCGCAGTCCAAAATTCAAATAGGGGAGCTACGCACTGTGCTACAGACCCATCTCTGGAACCCGCACTGCTAATATTGGTTCTCTGTCTTTTGCCTTTCGTAACTAGATTTGAGACTTAGTGTCACACAAGTAGCCATCGATGGTTACAAACTATTCAATGGATGACCATAGGTCATCCCTGTCTTTTGGCTTACTGGCCTGTGAGCCAATCAGAAAGTGGGGGCGGGTTTTCGCGGGTGACGGGGGCCGAGCTATGTTCTGTGTCCCGGCACTTGGTAAAAAAAACCAAACATTCGGTTATGCTTAGACATCGATGGAGAGAAACCATTTGCTTCACCCCCACCGATGACAAAAGCATTCGACATCGGTTATAAACCATCGATGATTATTATTTTTGAATAGGCTGGTTAATAAATTCAGCCCTTTGGAGGAGAAAATCGCTAGCAATTTGTAATATGCCAGAAAAACAAACATCATTTGACAAATTACCCCATTGATTGCTTTTTTTTTTTTTTTTTTTAAAGGTTTTTATTGAAGCAACTAACACCGTACATCAAAATAATAATAAAAAATAATAAATGAAATTTTCCAGATCAAATTCAAGAAAATAGTATACATAACATTTTAACAGTTACAAATATTCCAAGACATTTTTATGTTTGTATACATAACTGTGTCCATTTTATCCAGTATTTATCCTAATAAAAATTTTTGTCTGAGACACCAATAAATAACAATAAACAGATAATAATTAGCTAAATAAAAAGAAAAAGAGCGTCCGGCACTCACCCACCAGGCAACACAATAGGAAGATCACCCAAGAGGACCCTAGTTTCATACCATTGAGTCAGACGCATACTATGATAAATTTGGGTTTGTGTTAAAGTTGGCAGAGTCGTAATAAAACTCTCCCAGGTATCGAAAAAAAAAGCGACCCTTCTCTCCTTTTCAAGCACCGATTCAATCCAGTCCGTACGGAAAATAAAATTTAATTTTTCTTTATATAATTGAAAATTGATGGGAGTTGGGCGTATCCAATCCTGCAAGATGGTCTTTTTTGCTGCTGCACTTATTGCAAGTAATAATTTTCTACTTCCTGCAGTGAGCTTTTGACCCCTTGGAAAGATACCCAGGATAGCCCATTCTCGAGTAAATGGTACAAAATTAACTAGGTGGTTTTCCGCCTCTCGTCTTACTTGTCTCCAGAAGCCTTGGACCACCGGACATTCCCATAAACAATGATAGAGATCGGCCTCTTCCCCAGCACATCTAGGGCAATTATGAGAGTTGGAAAGACCCATTCTGTATAATCTGTAAGGGGACAAATAAGTCCTATGATATACATTTAAAAAGAGCTCATTATATGAACTAGCGGTCAATAATGTGCGAGACTTCAATAGTCCCCCCACCAAATACTCAATAGTCAAAGTTGGAAATTGCGTCAACCACTGGCGCATCCCCTGGCTGACCAAATCATGATTTAGATTTTCACTCAAGAATCTATAGTATATAGAAATAGCTTTACGTGATGGAATTGGTCCTGAAAGCCGTTGATCTAGTGGATTACACCAGTCATCACTCGAAAGTGGCCGTATTACCGAGGCTATATAATGTTGTGCCTGAAAATATGCCAGGGGATAAGCCCACAGAGTCTCAAATCTCGCGGTCGCCTCAGGGAACGTCAGGGGCCTATGAGAGTCTACATCAAGCAAGTAGCTTATAGTATGAATTCCCCTCTCTTTCCATATCGTAAAAGGATATGATGCCTCTCCATTCTGAAAATCTAAGTTACCCAACAATGGAAGGTAAATGGATTTGTGAGCGTTCAGACAAGATTTATGACGCAGGATATGCCAAAGGCGTCTAGTTGTCATTAATAAAGGATTGTCAAGAACTTCTGGTGGAATCTCTTGATCGTGGATATGAAGGAAATATTTTAAGGCCATGGTAGGTAAAAATTGTGATTCGAGGGATGTATTAGCATATATCTCTTTATCTTGTAGCCAATCTATCAAAATTCTCATTAAAGAAGCATGATTATACTCTAGAACATTAGGGAAATTTATCCCTCCATTAGATTTAGGTTGATATAGTTTCCTAAGACTGATGCGAGCCCTACCACCCTGCCATAAAAATGAGCGAAATAGTTTGTTAATTAATTGAACATCTTTTTTAGTAAGAAGAATGGGTAGTGCCTGCAACATATAAAGAAGGCGAGGAAAGGTCATCATTTTAATAAGGGCGACCCTTCCAAGATATGAGAGCGTCAAATGTTTCCAACCCCGGAGCTCCTCAGTAATAAGTCGAGTCATCTGTGACACATTCATGCTATACAGTTGAGTAGGATTTTTAGGTAAAATAATACCCAAATATTTCAAATGTGAGGAGGCCCAGGAGAAGGAAAAAGGCGAGGCCCAAGGGGGAGTAACAATAGTGGGATGAAGAAACATTGCTCTTGATTTATCTGCATTGATTTGAAGGCCAGAGATGCTGCCAAATTGATCGAACCTTTGCATAATTAAATGTAAGGTATGCTGAGGGTCTTGAATGTATAAGAAAATATCATCTGCATATACTGTGAGCTTGACATTTTGAGTGCCTACACGGACTCCCCAAAAACTAGACCATTGTTGCAAAATTCGAAGGAGAGGATCAATAGCAAGGTTAAAAAGGAGAGGAGAGAGGAGACATCCTTGTCTAGTGCCTCGTCCCATTTCCATGGGAGTGCCACGTATTCCATTAATCAATAATGACGTTGAGGGGGAATGATAAAAGAACTGAAGTAGTTTAATAAAGTTTGGAGCAAATCCTCTACGAATCAAAACCTCAAATAAATGAGGCCAGAGAACTGTATCGAATGCCTTGTGCGTATCAAGGCTCAGGAGCATGTTTTGAGCGTGAGGATTTTGATTGGAGGCAACTATGGCGGCTATAGCGGTACGGATACCTTTGACCGAGTGCCTTCCTGCCACAAATCCTAACTGGTGCTCAGTCAATAAAGTGGGTAATATTTGCTGCAAACGAGTGGCCATTATTTTCGCAAGTAATTTAAAGTCTACATTCAATAATGTAATAGGACGATATGAGCCAAGAAGAAGGGGGTCCCTATCTGGCTTGGGTAATAGAATTGTGTGGGAGGTGTTAAAGGACCTAAGGGAGGGAGAGCCGCGATGGATATGGCGAAATAGATCTAAGAGAAGTGGAGAGAGATCATCCTGGAGGATTTTTTAGTACTCTCCTGAATAACCGTCTGGGCCAGGAGCTTTATGGGCAGGCAGGGCCTTAATCACATCGCGAAGCTCTTGTTCAGTGATTTCTGAATCTAAAATGTCACATTGATCTTGATTAAGTTTAGGTAGTCGAGCCTCGTCTAATATGAGTCTCTGTTGTTCAGGATCAACTGGTTGTGAGGAATATAGTGTTGAATAGTAAGTGTTGAATAGGGACAAAATGGTCTGTGGATCAGTAGTAGGAGAACAAGTAGAGGGATTACCATTGATTCCTTTTATTAATATTTCAGATAAATGGACATTTATTCGGACCATTCATTAATTACATTTTAATTGAAGTTGATTATAAGTCAGCACGAATCAGTTATTCATAGAGCATTTGCCTTAGACACTGAAGGGGGACTGCCGTGGCAAAATCTGGTTGATGCATAATTATTTGAGTCATCAAAGCTTATTAGATGAGCCTACCGAATTACAATCGCAGATAAATTATTTTATATTGTCACAAAAGGAGCAAACATAAAGTCATATAATTGTCACCAATATTTACCTCACAGACTGATATCACACTTGTATCCCAATTAGTTCCAACATAACACAGGATGGTTTGTTTCACAATGTAAATCACAAGAAGGCAGCAAAACAGACACAGAGTTTAAATAAAAAAAACAATCCATAATACCTATTACATATATTCATTTTGTCAATAAGGGTAATAAATCTAATTGTACAGAAATGATTGTGATAAAACTGCTACCTTAAGGATAAAGAAAAAATGTTTTGCAACCCACTGTTCCACTCTCAGTATGAATTATTCATGTCACAATATATTTTGTACTTCTAGAAATAATTCCCTTATCCTTGATGAATAGGTGATTACTTTGATGGGAGCCTCTCTTGTAGGTACTTTGAGTGCATCAGTCTATATTTTCATTGCTGGCTGCAAAACAACATTAAGATAATTTCTCCAAATAATGAAAGCTTTCCTAAACCTGGAATAATTGAGCACAAAAAGAGCTCTTATAATTGGTATTACCAGAAAAACATGAGATCTGACCTACAGTGATACAAACAGCTATCACACTGACAATACATGTGACTAGGGGCAAACAAATAATAAGAGGACTAAGCCCGCACTACAGAGACTGCTCAACTCGTACGTACATATGTGAAAAGCAACAATACCACTGCATTATTGTAATAGGGATTACATGTACATTTAATTATAATTTTAAGCAGGGCCAGATTAACAATGGGGCAGATAGTGCTTGAGCTCCAGGCCTCCAAAGAAAAATAGGCCCATCGTCATGGCAGCATGATGCTGACCAGACACCGAGCTGGCCATAAAGTCAGCCATAAATCATAGGTATTAAAAGTGTGTTTGCACTTCTCTCACAAAATTATGCATTTTTCTATTTTAATGTATTTAGGGAGACAGTGGGACTGATAGTGTACAGGAATGCGCACGCCCACGTGGCTCTGGCCACACCCACACAGCACTGATCACAGCTCCTCCCCTTCTCAGTATAGGCTCTTGAACATGTTCAGTCCCAGGCAGATGTAGTCCTGATTGTAAGCTACTTCTATGCAATGAAGTTGATGTTGACAGTGGACACACTGAGTTAAAAATATTGAGTCATGATAGCAAAATACAGTTTGTGGATAATTATCAGATGATCATGCAATAGGCAAGGTAAAAATGCAATCCATGCTACAACAGATAACACAAATGACTGACTGATTTTATAATGTTATAGCAGTTCAAACCCCATTTGCCTGAGAGTGGTGGTACAGTGTTATCATGTAATCTTTTGGATAAACCACCGGAAAGCTAACCACTTTAGATCAGTGTATGCAGGTTCTGCAGGTCAAATCAGGTGTCGATGCTGGATAGTGGTGCACTGTTACCTGTGAGGAATAAATGGGGACCCAGGACAGGGTGCACCAACTTCAGAAATGTGGTCAACCTGAAAAGGCAAAGTTTTAAGGGGTTTGACCGCATTTCTCATATGCACCAACCCCTGGAATGTGACACATCTTCAGATGGCGTTGCCCAATAGAAGCCTATAGGCTTCTATTCTCGAAGCCCCCCTGGGTGGGATCCATTCCTAGTACCCCTTGCAGCGCACGCGTCCTTCTGTCGCAAGGGACAGCTCTTATCGAGAGAGTTGTCCTTTGCATTTTTCTTCATGCATACTGGCATAATAAATGCTGGCATGCATGCGATGAGTGGCAGGATGAATAGCATGCAAATTGCAATGCGTCATCCTGTCCCAGGCCATTTTATAACAACAAAGCAGTCCTAGTTCACAGTTGAATCACTGCCTCTATTTAGCATTATAGTGATGCTTGTCGGCGCAGCTGTCCCAATGAATGATAACAGTTTTACTTGCTGTAACTTAGTGGTGTGCAACCAGTGCCGCCACCCAAGGTGCAAGGCCTAGGTTTCTTCCTCGGTAGAATCTGTATTTGGCTTGCAGTGTGCCTGGACCTGCATCCTGGAGATCTGCCTGGCATATCCTTAGTATGTACCCATGCACTCAGCTTCCTGGTCTCAGCCTCCTCTTCAGTGACATTAAGATGTCGAATGTTCTGGGTTTGGCCCAGGGTGCATTAGCTCTACCTGTTATGGCATTGCTTCCCCCTACATTGTAAGACAATGCAGAAAGATATCTCCTATGTCACAGACTTGATAATATAAGGGCTCCTGCTGGTACCTCTATCTCTCCCACCATCATTCAGGCTATGACGCCCCTGCTTCCTCCACAACTACACAAACAAAGGAGGGGATGTATCAAACCTTCTAAAGAGAGAAAGTGGAGAGGTTACTCATAGCAACCAATAAACTTGTAGCTATAGCTTGTCTAGTAGATTCTATAAAATGATAGCTAGTAGCTGCAGTAGCAAAAGAAAATATTTTTTCAGGGCTATTTATCAAAAATTAATTGGACTGCTCAGCTCCCCAATGATACTGGATAGCAGGAATACATAGTAGGGTATGCGGAAAAAAAATGTTTCCACATCGTTTGCGAGGTTCGAAAAAAAATTGTGAGACCATTCGAGAAGATGATTGGCCCTTAGTTTTTTCAAAATCAGATAATATCTTAGTCAGTGAACCGGCACCTAAAGATTTCATATTTACGCCCTATACACATGTCCGCAGAACACCACCGCAAAGTGCTCTGGCAGTGCTGATAGAGGTATACTGTGTTGCTGTTGTCCAGCCTGTCTCCAGCCGCAGTCACTGAGTGACTTGGTGGGATGGAAGGATTGCCAATAGCCTGCTGCTTCCCTGCTCATCATGCTGTGGCTGTCCTAGTAGAAGCTGCAGCAATGCAGGGGAGAGGGGCAGGCTGTGCTCTGTTTGCTCATCACTGTATTAGCGTACTCTCTGACGCATACATCGGTCACACAACTCCAAAGAAAAAAGACATTTCTTCTAGTGTATTGGAGTACCTGGAACAGAAAGTATAAGTTTATATAATCTTCAAGTTATTGGCTCAGACAGGGAGGTTACTAATACTGGCCATAATGGAGGAAAATTAGACTGATAGAGGAACATGATGGGAAATCCACGCAATGGCCCGTGTGTTTGTTGCACAGAAACGAGCTGCCATTGAAGCATTTGATTTGTCACATTGATGGAGGAATGAGATGTGCAGATCAGTACTCTGGTCCCATTGAGAAAAGCCTTTTGGAATGCGACAAGTTTCATGTAGTTAAATTTAAGAAGGTAAATACTACCCTCCCAGACATTACATCTGAGTTGAGTCCCGACCAAAAATATCTTTATAACATGTGTAGTGCAGTAAAGAGTGGTTCCTGCTCTGAAGACCTAGCCAACATGTTGCCAGGTAATCCATCACATGCACGATTTCTGACCACAGCTGGCAGAATTCTGCGTACTTACATTGGAACGCCAAATCCATCTGCAGACCTTGTTGCCCTTGTTACATACATGCAAAAGGTGTATGCTGTTGTGTGGTTGTCTGATAAAACTAAACCAAAGTGTAAGGATGGTTCAAGACACTTCTGGCAGTAAGTGAAAACTCTCTAGGTACCTCCCTGTCTCACTAAGAAATGTCATTGATCCTGCACTCCGCAGGAATGCTTTCTGGGCTCACCCAGAAAATATCCTCTTGTCGATGATCACAGATGAGAGTTGAGATATTAGGTTGCTTGTTAAAAAAGCTGTGATGAGGTGAGCTGGGATGGTTTCATTAGGTACACTTTCCGATCACATGCAGTAATGTCAAAGTTTGATTAAAAAAAAGATTACAGGGGCATGGTATAGTGGGCAGCTTGGGTGGATGTGCCTGCTGTGAGCTCCCTCCTGGCAGTTCTTATATTGGGCCTGCCTTCTGTGCCCTGGACTCCCTTGGACACCTGCCTGTGCCTGGTATCTGTGGGGTGTGTGAGACGTCTTGGGGATCAGGTGCGTGAAGCCAGGGACTGTGAAATCGCGGTCCTACAGGTTGCAGCCTTTACCTTCCTCAACAGCCAGGGCCTAGATTTACGGATCTCCGGGCTGCAGTACTGCCGGAGTCATGACTGCCGTGACTGCTCTTTGCCTCACTTACCCCTGCTGGGCGCTGGCTACCTGCATGTGCCACCCTCTCCCTGGCCCGGACATCAAGCCACAGGCCTTGAACTCTCCTGCTGGCTCCCCTTCTGTGATGACTCCTGGTGCCAGTGGCCATTTTGGGTGAGCTCACCAGGGAGTACAGAGGAGCAAATCATTCCCCGGTCACCACTAGAAGCTCCTGATCAGTGCTCCCTTCTTACTGTGACAGGCTAACATCATATTGTGTGGGTAATAGAGGGGTGAGTTACTCCCTGTGGCCATCCCCCCATCTTTTCTCCTCCCCATATATACTTATATATTAGGGGTGAGCGTGTTCGGATTTCTGAAATCCGAACCCCCCCGAGCCCCCCCGATCCGAGGCCGATCCGAGTCAGGCTCGACTTTTCCCGCCTGACTCGGATCTGAAATCGAGGCAAAACGTCATCATCCTGCCTTCCGGGTCTCGTGGGTTTTGGATCCTATATAAGGTACCCGCGTCGGCGCCATTTTCTCACTCGGCTGTGGACAGTGAAGAGGGAGGGTGGGAGTTAGGGATGGCTGGGCTGTGTAGTGTAGTGTAGTGCAGTGTAGTGTTGTGCTGTGCTGTGCTGTGCTGCGCCGTGCTGCTGTTGTCCATAGGGGCTGTGTCCACTACTTCAAAGTCCATAGGGGCTGGCTGGACTGTTGTGCAGTCAGTTGTCCATAGGGGCTGTGTCCACTCCAAAGTCCTGTGCAGTGTCCCAGTCCTAAAGGGGTGCTGTAGTGTTGTCCAGGGGGTGCTCTGTCCACAACGGGTGCTCCCCCCAAGTGCAAAAAAAAATAATATTTTTTCTGTGTTTGTGAATTGTGTGCACTGTGGCTGCACGTGCATCAACAAAGGAGCAGCACCAAGCGTGCGCCTGTGTCTCATAAGTAAAAGGCCGGCTGGCTTGTCCGTTAAAGGGTGCTGTAACCCCCAAAGGGCACTCCAAACAAAATAAAAAAATATATTTTTTTGTGTTTGTGAATTGTGTGCGCAGTAGTGTCCCATAAATAAAGGGCCGGCTGGATTGACTGCTAAAGGGTGCTGTAACCCTCAAAGGGCACTCCAAACAAAATAAAAAAAAATTTCTGTGTTTGTGAATTGTGTGCACTGTGGCTGCACGTGCATCAACAAAGGAGCAGCGCCAAGCGTGCGACTGTGTCCCATAAGTAAAAGGCCGGCTGGCGTGTCCGCTAAAGGGTGCTGTATCCCCCAAAGGGCACTCCAAACAAAGTAAAAAAATATTTTTTTTGTGTTTGTGAATTGTGTGCGCAGTAGCCGCACATGCATCAACAAAGTAGAGCCAAGCGTGCGCCTGTGTCCCATAAATAAAGGGCCGGCTGGAATGACCGCTAAAGGGTGCTGTAACCCCCAAAGGGCACTCCAAACAAAATTTTTAAAAAATTTCTGTGTTTGTGAATTGTGTGCACTGTGGCTGCACGTGCATCAACAAAGGAGCAGTGCCAAGCGTGCGCCTGTGTCCCATAAGTAAAGGCCGGCTGGCTTGTCCGTTAAAGGGTGCTGTATTTTTTTGTGTTTGTGAATTGTGTGCACAGTAGCCGCACGTGCATCAACAAAGTAGTGCCAAGCTTGTGCCTGTGTCCCATAAATAAAGGGCCGGCTGGATTGACTGCTAAAGGGTGCTGTAACCCTCAAAGGGCACTCCAAACAAAATAAAAAAAAAATTCTGTGTTTGTGAATTGTGTGCACTGTGGCTGCACGTGCATCAACAAAGGAGCAGCGCCAAGCGTGCGCCTGTGTCCCATAAGTAAAAGGCCGGCTGGCTTCTCTGTTAAAGGGTGCTGTAACCCCCAAAGGGCAGTCCAAACAAAATAAAAAAATATATTTGTTTGTGTTTGTGAATTGTGTGCGCAGTAGCCGCATGTGCATCAACAAAGTAGTGCCAAGCGTGCGCCTGTGTCCCATAAATAAAGGGCAGGCTGGATTGACCGCTAAAGGGTGCTGTAACCCACAAAGGGCACTCCAAACAAAATAAAAAAATATTTTTTTTTGTGTTTGTGAATTGTGTGCGCTGTAGCCGCACGTGCATCAACAAAGTAGTGCCAAGCGTGCGCCTGTGTCCCATAAATAAAGGGCCGGCTGGATTGACCGCTAAAGGGTGCTGTAACCCCCAAAGGGCACTCCAAACAAATAAAAAAAAAATTGATCTGTTTGTGAATTGTGTGCACTGTGGCTGCACGTGCATCAACAAAGGAGCAGTGCCAAGCGTGCGCCTGTGTCCCATAAGTAAAAGGCCGGCTGGCTTGTCCGTTAAAGGGTGCTGTAACCCCCAAAGGGCACTCCTAACAAAATAAGAAAATATATTTGTTTGTGTTTGTGAATTGTGGCCCTGATTCAGACCCACTCGCAAGCGGCTGTCCGCTCGCAAGTGGGTCGATGTTGTGCACTGCGCATGCGCACGATGGCGGGAGCTCCATCGTGCGCATGCGCCAGACGCGATGAGCGAAGGAAAGTCCTTCGCTCGTTGTGTCTGATCAAAGGGGGCATGCTGTCGATGTTGATTGACAGCACGCCCCCTTTGGTGGGCGTGCCTCCCTGACGGGGGCGTTCCCAAGGGAACGCCTCCCATCAGAAGCCGGCCCACTGACATCACTAGTGATGTCAGTGGGAGTGATTTTGGCTCTGATAGAGCCAAAATCACTCCGGGCCTTGCGGTTGAAAACCTCAACCGTAGGCTCCGGCTCGCAGTTTCGATGGTCGCGATGGTCACGACCATCGCGGCCATCAAACTGCACGCTCGTATAGCCTGTGGGTGGTGACCCACAGCTATACGAGCGTCCAGGGGGACGCTCCATAGTTATGGAGGACGGCCCTCATTCAGAGCGTGCGCTCTGCTCAGAGCGTACGGCTCTGAATGAGGGCCTGTGTGCGCAGTATCCGCACTTGCATCAACAAAGTAGTGCCAAGCGTGCGCCTGTGTCCCATAAATAAAGGGCCAGCTGGATTGACCGCTAAAGGGTGCTGTAACTCCCAAAGGACACTCCAAGCAAATTAAAAAAATATATTTTTTTGTGTTTGTGAATTGTGTGCGCAGTAGCCGCACGTGCATCAACAAAGTAGTGCCAAGCGTGCTCCTGTGTCCCATAAATAAAGGGCCGGCTGGATTGACCGCTAAAGGGTGCTGTAACCCCCAAAGGGCACTGCAAACAAAATAAGAAAATATTTTCTGTGTTTGTGAATTGTGTGGGCTGTAGCTGCACGTGCATCAACAAAGGAGCAGCGCCAAGCGTGCGCCTGTGTCCCATAAGTAAAGAGCCGACTGGCTCATTTCTTAAAGGGTGGTGTAACCCACAAAGTGCACTAGTCTCCAACAAAATTAAAAAATGATTTTCTGTGTTTGTGTGCGCCTTAGCCGCACGTATATATCAATATAACATAAATGGAGGACCAAACTTTCTCCGATAAAAATAAAATAGGGAAAAATCAAGAACCACTTCCTCCTAGTGCTGAAGCTGCTGCCACTAGTCATGACATAGACGATAACATGCCATCAACATCGTCTGCCAAGGCCGATGCCCAATGTCATAGTAGAGGGCACATACAATCCCAAATGACAAAGTTCAGGAAAATGACCTTGAAAAAAACATTGGAATCATCTGAAGAGAAACGTAAACTTGCCAATATGCCATTTACGACATGGAGTGGCAAGGAATGGCTAAGGTCTTTCCCTATGTTCATGACTAGTGGTTCAGCTTCACATGACGATGGAAGCCCTCCTCCGACTAAAAAAATCAAACGAGTTAAGCTGGCAAAAGCACAGCGAAGAACTGTGCGTTCTAAGAAGATATCACAAATCCCCAAGGAGAGTCCAAGTGTGGTGGTGGTTGCGATGCCTGACCTTCCCAGCACTGGACGGTAAGAGGTGGCTCTTTCCACCATTTGCACGCCCCCTGCAAGTGCTGAAAGGAGCACCCACAGTCCACTTGCTGATATGCAAATTGAAGATGTCACTGTTGAAGTACAACAGGATGAGGATACTGGTGTAGCTGGCGCTGAGGAGGAAGTTGGCGAGGAGGATTCTGATGGTGATGTGGTTTGTTTAAATCAGGCTCCGGGGGAGACAGTTGTTGTCCGTGGGATGAAAAATCCCATCACGGTCATGCCTGGGCAGAAGACCAAACATTCCACCTCTTTGGTCTGGCAATATTTCTATCCAAATATGGACAACAACTGTCTTGCCATATGTACCATATGTAAAGGTGAAATAAGTAGGGGTAGTGACGTTAACCACCTAGGAACATCCTCCCTTATACGGCACCTGCAGCGCGTTCATAAAAAGTTACTGTCAAGTTCAGAAACTTTGGCTAAGACCGTAAGCAGTCCAGGGACACCTAAATCCCGTTGTCCTGTTGTATCCAAGCGCCTGCAAACCACACCGTCAACTCCCTCCTCGTCAATTTCCTCCTTAGTCAGGATCGGAAGTAGTGTCACTGGCATGACTGACTCTCCTATCTGGGATTCCTCCGGAGGATCCTGCATTTCTACGCCTCCTGCTGCCGCTGTTGCTGTTGCTGCTGCTGGGAGTCGTTCATCATCCCAGAGAGGAAGTAGGAACACCACTACTTTTACTAAACAATTGACCCTCCAACAGTCCTTAGTGAGGAGGATGAAGTACGACAGCAGTCATCCTGAAGCAAAACGTATAATTGAGGCCTTGACTGCTATGTTGGTGTTAGACGTGCGTACGGTATCCGCCATTAGTGCAGGGGGATTTAGACAATTGATGGAGGTAGTGTGTCCCCGGTTCCAAATCCCGTCTAGATTCCACTTCACTAGGCAGGCGATACCGAGACTGTACAGAAACGTCAGAAAAAGTGTCCTCAGTGTCCTGAAAAATGCCGTTGTACCCAATGTCCACTTAACCACGGACATGTGGACATGTGGAACTGTTATGTTCTGGGTTGCTTGTGGACCCGGGGTGGTAGCAGGAGCGATCACAGAAGCAGATTTGAAAATAAAACTAGGATTTTTAATAAGTGCTTGAGTAGACATATAATGTGGCAGTAAATAAAAGTCCAGGAAAATATAAATGTGCACAAGAGTTCTGTGGTGGGAGCAAAAGGGTTAATGTCCAGGTAGAAACAATTAGAGCTGTCCAGGTGTGCAGCTAGTGAAACTGAAAATAATCAAGCCAGGTTTGCAGGTAGTGAACTGAAAATAATCAAGCCAGGTTTGCAGATAGTGAACTGAAGCGCAGGATGTCAGCAGGCTCAGGCACTCAGGTATGGGCAAGGGTGATGGAGGTAGCGGGGAAATCCAGTGGGAACTAGGAGCTGACAGGCAGACTGGCAGACAGCGAATTCACAGGAACAGGAAAGCACAGAGAACTCCCTCTCAGCTAGGCTGAGATACACGTTGCACTGGCAAAGAAGGAAGGCACTGACCCTTCCTAAATACCCCATGCCATGCTGTTACTGGCCGGAGAGAACATGTGACTCACCAGGATTGGCCAGCCTCATCACATGGCCAGAAGGCAAGATGGCGGCGCCCATGCCAAACGGAACGGAGATGCCACCAGGCCTCACCAGCGCAGAGTGACAACAGGGCCGCACAACAACGCGCGCAGCCAAAGCCCCCCGCCAGACACCAGCTCCACCACCAGACAGCCCGCGCCACAACGACCTCACAGGGAACACCCGCCTAGCACCATGCTGAAATACCCTGGCCGTGACAGTACCCCCCCCTTTTGGGGTGGCCTCAGGACACTCACCAGGCTTCTCCGGATGGGCAGAATGGAATCTCCTGATGAGCGTGGGAGTGTGGACATCACGAGCATCTGTCCAGCAACGTTCCTCTTGACCGTAACCTTTCCAGTCCAACAAATACTGAAGATGACCTCTGCGCAGATGAGAGTCCAAGATCTGGGCGACTTCAAACTCAACTCCTCTCTCCGTCTGGACTCGAGGAGAAGCAGGTAGAGCACTATGGAATTTATTCAGGACCAGGGGCTTCAATAAGGAAATATGGAAGGAATTAGGGATTTTTAGGTATGGGGGTAACTGTAAACGGTAGGCCACTGGATTAATGACTTCTGTTATGGTGAAGGGACCGATGAAGCGGGGTGCGAATTTCATAGACGGAACTCTTAGACGAAGGTTCCGAGTAGACAACCAGACCTGGTTTCCTACTTGCATGTGTGGAACTATTCTATGCTTCTTATCGGCCTGGGTCTTATAGCGAGAGGATGCCTTCAACAAATCAGACCGTACTTGAGTCCAGATGGCAGCAAAATTCTGCACCGTGTCCTCCACGGCCGGAACATCGAAAACAGGCAGGCTTCGGAATTCGGGAACACGAGGATGAAGGCCATATACAACCTGAAATGGCATTTGGTTAGTTGACGAGTGGTAGGAAGCATTATGTGCAAACTCAGCCCACGGCAGCAAGGCAGCCCAATTGTCCTGGGAAGATGACATAAAAATTCTCAAGAAAGTCTCTAGATCTTGATTAACTCTCTCGGTGGAGCCGTTGCTTTGCGGATGGTAGGCCGTGGAAAAGTTTAACTTCACTTGAAGAACAGAACACAAAGCCCTCCAGAATTTTGCAGTAAACTGCACACCACGGTCAGAGACAATTTCAGCAGGAAGGCCATGTAGACGAAATATGTTTTGGACAAACAACTGTGCCAGGTCAGGAGCAGAAGGTAACTTTTTCAACGGTATATAGTGGA
This sequence comes from Taudactylus pleione, assembly GCA_031769625.1. Taxonomy (NCBI): domain Eukaryota; kingdom Metazoa; phylum Chordata; class Amphibia; order Anura; family Myobatrachidae; genus Taudactylus; species Taudactylus pleione. The sequence goes on from JAUIMM010000773.1 coordinate 2,803,966, forward strand.
CCATCTTAGAAAATCGGTCTATTACAACCCAGATAGTGTTGAAACCTTGAGAGACTGGCAGGTCTGTGACGAAATCCATGGAGAGATGCGTCCATGGACGTGATGGAGTAGGTAATGGAAGCAATTCCCCAGCTGGAGCTTGTCGTGATGATTTATGCTGGGCACAGGAGGAGCAGTAAGAGATAAACTCCATTATATCTGCCTTCATAGAAGGCCACCAATAGTGTCTTTTCAGGAACTGCAAGGTCTTCCGAGTGCCTGAGTGCCCTGCGAAGTGAGAGGAATGTGCCCAGGTGAGAAGCTGCTTCCTTAATTCCGGGGCCACAAATGATTTTCCCGTAGGAGGCTGAAGTTGTAATGCGGCGAAAACTCTTGATTCCAAGACAGGGGTATTGCTTTGATTTTCAGATTGATCATCACAGAGGAGAGATCTCGATAGGGCATCAGCCTTCTGATTAAGTGCTCCAGACCGGAAGGTCAGGATGAACTGAAACCTGGCAAAGAATATTGCCCAGCGGGCCAAACGAGGACTCACACATTGGAGGTTTTTGAGAAATAGGAGATTTCTATGGTCCGTAAATACAGTAAATAGAAACTTGGCGCCTTCTAGCAAATATCTCCATTCCTTCAACGCCAACTTTACAGCTAGCAGTTCTTGCTCACCTATGGTGTAGTTCCTTTCGGCAGGAGAGAATTTTTTAGAAAAGAACCCACACGGATGGACTCGGTTGTCCTCATAACGTTGAGACAAGACTGCTCCCACAGCTTCAGATGATGCGGCTACTTCCATCAAAAAAGGCCTGTCCAGATCGGGTTGTCGAAGAACTGGTGCTGAGATAAGGGCCTGTTTAAGAAGATGAAAGGCAGACTCTGCCTCAGGTGACCATTGGGCAGGATTAGCACCTTTGCGGGTCAAGGCTGTAATGGGAGCCAGCAGTGTAGAAAATCCCTTAACGAAGCATCTATAATAATTCGCGAAGCCCAACAATCTCTGGATGGCCTTCAGTGTCTGAGGTCGGGTCCAATCCAGAATTGCCTGTACCTTCTTGGGGTCCATTTCTAAACTGGAGCCAGATATTACATAGCCGAGAAAAGGTACACTGGGCACTCCAAAGACGCACTTCTCCAGTTTGCAGTAAAGGTGGTTTTCTCTCAAACGGGTCAAAACTTCTTTAACATGTTCTTGATGTTTAGCCACAGAGGGTGAAAAAATCAGTATGTCATCCAGATAGACAACAACCGAAACATATAACAGATCCCGGAAAATCTCATTAACGAAACTTTGAAAGACAGCAGGGGCGTTACACAATCCAAAAGGCATTACTAAATACTCGAAATGTCCATCTCTGGTATTAAAAGCGGTCTTCCATTCATCACCAGCTCGGATACGAATGAGGTTGTAAGCCCCTCTTAGATCTAAGGCCCTCATTCAGAGCCGTACGCTCTGAGCAGAGCGCACGCTCTGAATGAGGGCCGTCCTCCATAACTATGGAGCGTCCCCCTGGACGCTCGTATAGCTGTGGGTCACCACCCACAGCCTATACGAGCGTGCAGTTTGATGGCTGCGATGGTCGTGACCATCGTGACCATCGAAACTGCGAGCCGGAGCCTGCGGTTGAGGTTTTCAACCGCAAGGCCCGGAGTGATTTTGGCTCTATCAGAGCCAAAATCACTCCCACTGACATCACTAGTGATGTCAGTGGGCCGGCTTCTGACGGGAGGTGTTCCCTTGGGAACGCCCCCGTCAGGGAGGCATGCCCCCGGCACGCCCACCAAAGGGGGCGTGCTGTCAATCAACATCGACAGCACGCCCCCTTTGATCAGACACAACGAGCGAAGGACTTTCCTTCACTCGTCGCGTCTGGCGCATGCGCACGACGGAGCTCCCGCCGTTGTGCGCATGCGCAGTGCACAACATCGACCCACTTGCGAGCGGACAGCCACTTGCGAGTGGGTCTGAATCAGGGCCTAATTTCGAAAAAATGACAGAGCCCTTGACCCTATCAAACAACTCAGTAATCAGGGGAAGAGGGTATCAATTCTTTACAGTAATGTCATTGAGGCCTCGATAATCGATACATGGTCTTAGACCACCGTCCTTCTTGCCAACGAAGAAAAACCCAGCTCCGGCAGGAGAAGTAGAGGGGCGAATGAACCCCTTTGCCAGGTTGTCCCGGATGTATTTGGTCATGGCTTGAGTCTCAGGCAAGGACAGCGGATAGGTACGACCACGAGGTGGTATCTTATCAGGTATCAATTCAATTGGACAGTCCCATTCCCTATGAGGGGGTAAGATATTTGCTTGTTGTTCAGAGAAAACGTCGGCGAACATCTGATATTCCTTGGGAATGGCAGAAGAAACTAATGGAACTGTCTTTCTCACAGGTTGAATTTTTGGAAGACAGGATTTCTGACAGTCCATACCCCATGACAGAATCTGCATTGAACTCCAATCAATCCTGGGATTATGTTGACGTAACCAGGGTAGACCAAGAACAATTTCTTGAGAGGCCTCTGATATCACCAGGAATTTTAAGGACTCAGAATGAAGTGCCCCAATTCGGACTAATAGTGGTTGAGTCTCTTTGGTGACTATCCCGTTAGTTAGAGGGCATCCGTCTATAGAGGTCAGAGAGATGGCATGGTTGAGAGACAAACAAGGAATCTGAAATTTATCTATGAAACTAGACATTATGAAATTTCCGGCTGCTCCCGAGTCGAGTAGAGCAGTAGTAAAGACAGGTTTGGGTTTAAGATCCAATGCTAGGGTAATCGTGAAATCTTTAATTTTTGGAGACGGGTTCATAACTCCTAACTTGATGTCTCCAGGGTCAGTTAGGATTTGGCATTTCCAGGTTTACGGGGGCAGGAGATCAGCAGGTGACCGGACTCTCCGCAGTACAGACAGAGGTTCTTTTGCATTCTTCTCTGATGTTCTTCTTTAGAGAGGTGTGTATGATTCACCTGCATAGGCTCCTCTTCAGTAGGGGAAGGAATGGGACGGGTAGAAATGGAGGGGGTGACGTTCCCTGAAGCGTAGGTCAACTTTGATACACAACTAAATCATGTCGTTCAGATTAGTAGGAAGCTCTCGAGTGACTAGATCATCCTTTAGTCGGTCTGACAACCCATGCCAGAAGGTCGAGGTGAGGGCTTCCTCATTCCATTTGAGCTCTGATGCTAAAATTTGAAATTGCACGGCATATTGACTGACAGGACAGACCCCTTGTCTCAGTGTCATGATGTTTGATGATGCTGATACAGTACGTCCAGGTTCATCGAAAATCCTCCTGAAGGATGACACAAAGCCTGCGTAATTATCCAGCAGCGGATCTGAGCGCTCCCAGAGAGGGGAAGCCCATTCCAAGGCCTGGCCAGATAACAGAGAGACTATATAAGCCACTTTAGTTCTTGCAGTTAGAAAGTTGTCAGGCTGCAGGGTAAAATGTAAGTCACACTGATTTAGGAAACCTCGGCAGAGTTTAGGATTGCCGTCAAATTTATTTGGTAAAGGAAGACGTAAGCGGGGAGATGATCTGCCTCCTGTATTCCCAGACGCTGATGCGGATGTAGATGCTGGTACTTCAGGGGTAGAAAAGGAAGTTTGCAAACTATCCTGTCGCTTGGACATCTCTTGCAGAAATTTAGCCATCTGATGCTGCATGTTTTCCAGATTTTCTAAACGACCAGAAATGCACCTGAACAAATCCACTCCTGACTCCTGATCCGTGGCCGGCTCCATGGGGCCAGTGCAAACTGTTGTGTTCTGGGTTGCTTGTGGACCCGGGGTGGTAGCAGGAGCGATCACAGAAGCAGATTTGAAAATAAAACTAGGATTTTTAATAAGTGCTTGAGTAGACATATAATGTGGCAGTAAATAAAAGTCGAGGAAAATATAAATGTGCACAAGAGTTCTGTGGTGGGAGCAAAAGGGTTAATGTCCAGGTAGAAACAATTAGAGCTGTCCAGGTGTGCAGGTAGTGAAACTGAAAATAATCAAGCCAGGTTTGCAGGTAGTGAACTGAAAATAATCAAGCCAGGTTTGCAGATAGTGAACTGAAGCGCAGGATGTCAGCAGGCTCAGGCACTCAGGTATGGGCAAGGGTGATGGAGGTAGCGGGGTAGTCCAGTGGGAACTAGGAGCTGACTGGCAGACAGCGAATTCACAGGAACAGGAAAGCACAGAGAACTCCCTCTCAGCTAGGCTGAGATACACGTTGCACTGGCAAAGAAGGAAGGCACTGACCCTTCCTAAATACCCCATGCCGTGCTGTTACTGGCCGGAGGGAACATGTGACTCACCAGGATTGGCCAGCCTCATCACATGGCCAGAAGGCAAGATGGCAGCGCCCATGCCAAACGGAACGGAGACGCCGCCAGGCCTCACCAGCGCAGAGTGACAACAGGGCCGCACAACAACGCACGCAGCCAAAGCCCCCCACCAGAAACCAGCTCCGCCACCAGACAGCCCGCGCCACAACGACCTCACAGGTAACACCCGCCTAGCGCCATGCTGAAATACCCTGGCCGTGACAGGAACAGGGCAGACTAAGGACTTTATGACTGTGACAGCCCACTGGGTAGATGTATCACCTTACGCAGCAACAGCAGCAGCATCACCAGTAGCAGCATCTCAGAAACGTCAGCTTGTTCCAAGGCAGGCTACGCTGTGTATCACCGGTTTCAGTAAGAGGCACACCGCCGACAACCTCTTAGAGAAACTGAGGGAAATCATCGCCCAGTGGCTTACCCCACTTAGACTCTCCTGGGGATTTGTGATATCTGACAACGCCACCAATATTGTGCGGGCATTACATCTGGGAAAATTCCAGCACGTCCCATGTTTTGCTCACACAATAAACTTGGTGGTGCAGAATTTTCTGAAAAGCGACAGGGGCGTGCAGGAGACGCTTTGGGTGGCCCGAATAATTTCTGGCCACTTTCGCCATTCAGCGACTGCATGCCAAAGACTGGAGCACCAGCAAACACTCTTGAACCTGCCCCACCATCACCTGAAGCAAGAGGTTGTGACGCGGTGGAACTCAACCCTCTATATGCTTCAGAGGATGGAGGAGCAGCAAAAGGCCATTCAAGCATGCACCTGACTCAAGCGCAGTGGAGAATGATTTCCGTGTTGTGCAAGGTTCTCCAGCCCTTCGAACTTGCCACACGTGAAGTCCGTTCAGACACTGCCAGCTTGAGTCAGGTCATTCCCCTCATCAGGCTTTTGCAGAAGCAGCTGGAGAAAGTGAAGGAGGAGCTAAGACAGAGCGATTCCGCTCGGCATGTGGGACTTGTGGATGAAGCCCTTCATTCGCTTGCCAGGATTCCAGGGTGGTCATTCTGTTGAAATCAGACCACTACATTTTGGCCACCGTGCTCGATCCTAGGTTTAAAGCCTATGTGGTATCTCTCTTTCTGGCCGACACAAGCCTGCAGAGGTGCAAAGACCTGCTGGTGATAACACTGTCAGCTGAAGCGGAACGTGACACGTCAACAGCTCCTTCTTCATTTTAATCCCGCAACTGGGGCTGCAAGGAAAAAACTTAGGTATCCTAAACAACCCGCTGGCGGTGATGCAGGGCAGGCAGGACCAAGTTTGGACATCTGGTCCGGACTGAAGGACCTGGCAACAATTTCTGACATGTCTACTGTCACTGCATATGATACTGTCACCATTGACAGAATGGTGGAGGATTACATCGGTGACAGCATCCAAGTAGGCATGTCAGACAGTCCGTACCTGTACTGGCAGGAAAAAGAGGCAATTTGGAGGCCCCTGTACAAACTGGCTCTATTTTACCTGAGTTGCCCCCCCTCCAGTGTGTACTCCGAAAGAGTGTTTAGTGCAGCCGGGAACCTTGTCAGAGAAAGGCGTAGGAGGTTGCTTCCACAAAATGTGGAGAAGATGATGTTCATAAAAATGAATTATCAACTCTTCCAGGGAGACCAGCCTCCAGAACGTACAGAGGGACCTGTGGTGGTGGATTCCAGTGGGGACGAGTTAATACTCTGTGAGGATGAGGATGTACACAACACTGAAGAGGGTGAGGAATCGGTGGATGAGGAGGATGAGGATGACATCTTGCCTCCGTAGAGCCAGTTTGTGCAGGGACAGATTAATTGCCAGCTTGTTTTGTGGGGGCCCAAACGAACCAATATTTTCAGCCACAGTCGTGTGGCAGACCCTGGTGCTGAAATGATTGGTTTGTTAAAGTGTGCATGTCCTGTTTATACAACATAAGGGTGGGTGGGAGGGCCCAAGGACAATTCCATCTTGCATCTCTGTTTTTTTCTTTGCATTATGTACTGTTTGGGGCCTAGTTTTTCAAACTGCCATCCTGTCTGCCACTGCAGTGTCACTCCTAGATGGGCCACGTGTTTGTGCCGCCCACTCGTATCTCTTAGCATAGTCATCCAGCTACCTCGGTGCAACCTTTTGGACATAAAAACACTATTGTGAGGTGTGAGGTGTTCAGAATAGACTGGAAATGAGTGGAAATTAAGGTTATTGAGGTTAATAGCATAGGAGCAGAAAAACCCACAAATTCTGTGATTTTAGCTGTTTTTATGCTTTTTTTAAAAAAAATACAGATCCAAAACACAAAACCCAGAACCCAAAACACGGAAGGGTGGTTTTGGCAAAACCAATCCAGATCCAAAACACGAAGAAAGATCCAGATCCAAATCCAAAACACAAAACACGAAAAGTGGCCTGTGCACATCCCTATTATATATACACCTGCTGCCAGTACACTTCCATAGTGCAGGCTCTTGGTGAACCCATATCTGCTACATAACTGCTTTGTATTCTCACACATATAACAAGCAGGTGTGCTAAGTACCTTTTGTATGTGGTTTGCTACCTACACAGCTCCTATAAAGTCTTATCAGTAAAATACCTATATATTGTCCTGGATATTGGAGCTCCCCCTTGTGGATACTATTGAGCTAACTCTCTGCCTTCATGTGTTGACATATGTGCTGCTGTAAGACCATGACCCCCTAGGCTACCCACACATTATGGGGACGACGCACTGTGACCACCTCCCGGGTGTCCATTCTATTCTATATTATAGGCTCTACACTCCCAACCAATGTTTCTGCTGTGATTTTCATTTTCATGACTCTTTCACTTTACTGCTCATTTAATGGGAAAGACCAGGAAAGCAGGGCAGATGCCTGGCACCAAGAAATCTAGAGATAACTCTTCACAGCCTAATCTATTTCACTATCTCACTCCAGAAGTTGACACATTTGATGACAACACCTGCTCTTATTAGAATTCATCGCTGTCTTCTAAAATTACTGGACTTATGGCATCCTCACCAGTTGCAAAACCTGACAAGGCAATTGATATTACAATGGTGGATGTCCAGGCCCATCTACGCTCTCTTCCTACCAATAATGACCTCCCTACCAAGCAGGACTTTTTGGACCTAGAAAAGAAAATTGGTGCCACCATCAAAGCAGAGATTTCTGCTCTACAGATGGATATTTCTCAAATAGCTCATTGGGTGTCTGACATGGAGGGTCACCTTGGCGACTTAGACTCATTCCAACATCAACTTCGGGACACTGTCTCTACACATGCACAAGAGATTAGAGCTATGCATTGCCGATTGGATGATTTAGATAATAGGGGTAGGCGTAACCCAATGGAACCAGAGTACTGATCTGCACATGTCGTTCCTCCATATTCGAGGGATTACTGAAGATGTCCATGTTTGGTTGGCGCACTCACAAAAGTATTTAATGAAATTACTGATGCAGACCCAGATACCATGCTCCTCTTTCACCGAGCACATAGAGCGTCATGTCCGAAGGGTCTTCAGTCTGAGACACCTAGAGACATAATTTGTCATTTACACTACTACCACGTAAAGCAGGAAATTCTTTGTAAAACCCGTAAATTAGACGGCATTGAGTTCAATGGCTCTAAATACAAATCTTTCCTGATCTTTCCTGGAACACTCTTCAACAAAGACGCCTGCTTAAATCACTCACTGATGCTGTTAAACAGAAAAATATTCATTTTCGTTGGGGCTTCCCATTGAGTGTCCAAACTTCATATCAAGGTCGTCAGGTTACCCTCTAAGCACCTGAGGACCTGGAGTTCTGTACTGCGCTGATGATCCCTATATCAGATCTTCCAGACTAGATCCAATTGTTCTCTCATCTTGACCCCCCTGCTTTGCCTGTCGCAAGAGCCCCTTGGACACCAGTGCAGGGGCGAAAGTGTGGTCCAGCTTCCCTGAGATCTAATCGTGCAGCCTCTGGGACCTGACGGTCCGTTACCTTATTTGTGTATTAATTTATGTTTACATTTTCTCATAGTCTGACTAGGAGGCTGCTTCTATACATTGCCAATTCCTGTCTAATTACAATTGCATGATTTTATGTTTTACTGTTGGCTGCACTATTCCCTATTCAATCTGACTGTAACATACCATGCTACCTGTTATACCAGTCTGATTTTTTTTTGTATTTTTTGGCTTTATCTCTTCTATTTTACTTTGAGTAATTTTTCCCATTTATGGTAGTTCTAGTATAACTTGTGATATTTATGATTGCCCGTTTTTGCTCTTATCTCATTTTTATCTCATATTCAAGGTTTGCTGTTTATTCATTCTCTGTTTCAGAGGTGGTCATGGCCGCCTTACCCCAGTTAGGTTGATCGGCATTCTGACCTTGGACCATGGGCTTATTACCCATATGCTCCTACAGTGGACGCACTACTTCTTTGATATGTTTTTCTATGTGTTCCAATAATGTTCTGTTTGCCTGTTTCTTTTTCTTTTGGTTATTACATCACACCTTATTTTTATTATTTTTTACTTTCTTTTTTATTTTTTGCTTCATTATTTTCTACTTGTATTTGGGTTCTTGTGTTTCCCTATTTCATGGCAGCTTTACTCTGCTAGCTCACCTGCCACTGGGCCTCTCTTTAAGCCTCTCCTTAGTGCTAACGGCCTCTTCACAACCTCCAAGACTCCGGTAGATATCCAGCAGTTACTGTATGCAGGAGTTTCAAAGGTTCACCTTTGTGTGTAATTTCAAGATCAACTATACTAAATCGATTGACCTTAATCTTTCATCTCAGGCTAGAGTAGTGATCGTCCTTAAGGATTCCCTCCAGTTTCTCTGGCATCCTTCCCAGCTCAGATATCTGGGCGTCCTATTATCTCCAACTAATGATGATTTATTCCAACTCAACTTCTCCCCACTTCTTAAAAAATCCAAGGCTGATTTTGATAAATGGTCCTTGTTGAACCTATCCTGGTTGGGGAGGATCAATGCTGTAAAAATGAATATTCTACCCAAAGTTCTCCACCTCCTACAAGCGCTACCATTGTGATTCCGACCTCCTTTTTTGGATCACTCCAAAGTTTAGTCAGATGTTTTGTGTGGGGATCCGGTAGACCCTGACTTTCACAGACCATTTTAACTCAAAGTCGAGCCATGGGAGGACGTCAAGTCCCTCATTTCCTTAGTTATTACTACTCTGTACACTTAGCCAGGATCGTCGAGATCTCTAGACTAGTTTTACATTTGCTAGCTCTTTGAAAGTTTTAGAGACTCAATATAAGATCCTCTCTAGGTGCTATCGGTGTCCAGTGCACATCCATCAGATTTTTCTAAATTTGTCAGACCTATGTTGGCGATGTAATAAAACACAGGGCTCCCCGTTCCACATCTGGTGGCAATGTTCAGAGTTGACTGACTTTTGGAAAACAGTGTGGAGGTTGTCTATAATTATCACTGGTCTCCCGTTACCAAACACACCTGAATTTTGTCTTATTCATTTTATGGATATACCCATATCACAGTTTAAAAAGTCCCTACTTTGGCACTTGATAAATGCTGCGAGAGCAACCATACCATGCTTTTGGAAATCCTCAGTTCATCCCCCTATCTCTCAGTGGTTCCAGAGACTAGATCACTATATGCTCATAGAGAACTTAACATCCTCTTCAAAATTGCCCTCCTATGACTTTACTACCACCTGGTATTATTGGTTAAGCTTTAAAGAGACTTCAGAATATACTGCTTGTACTGCCACTCCCCCCTCCTCCCTCTACAACCTCTTAGCGGACACAAGCGACACATATATATTTTTCCTTTTCTTTTCTATACTCTCTTTTTCTTTTTGTTTTCTTGTCTGCGGTTTCCTTTTAATATTTTTCTTTTGCCTTACTTTAGTTTATATTTGTGTTTTTTCTACCCACTATTATCCATATTATAATTTTGGGATCTTTGTTGAGAGATTATAGGTCCTGCGCAAGTGGTGTAGATGGTACTGCTTGCCACAGGTATGCTGCTGCTCTGGGGGATGCCTGACCTCATCCAGTGGGTAAATACAGAGAAACGTGGGGACCAGATGCTGCGCACAACCTATTTCCTGAACTATGTATAATCTAAATGTATGTAAATATATTCTAAAGTAGTAATTTTGGGATCGTTTATAATTCCATGATTGTATTATAACTTAAATGTTATTTGTAAAATGTATACAATCTATTCCCCCCTGTTTTCTTTGTATAAATGTCTCTTGTTTAGCCATATCTGGCCATTTGATTGATTGTATGTACTATTGTTTCTTTGACTTTAATAAACACAGTATAAAAAAAAAAAAAAAGTTCATAAGCCGCAAGCAGTGATTGACTGAGCATTTTATAACGTGACAGGGTGGGTGGCGAGTGGGACTGGAGCTGCAGCAACAGATACCCTACTACTGCATTTTAGATGACACAGCTATGTTGAGCGCACTTAGTATATGACACTATACGGTGAACAGGGCGTGTATTACAAGCCAAAACTATTGTATTCTGCTACTTAGCAACAAACAGTATGAAAAAAAGTGCTGGCAGAGTGCTTTGCGGTGGTGTTCTGCGGGCATGTCTATAGTGCGTAAATACAAAATCTTTAGGCGCCGTTTGGCCGACTAATTAGATTTGAAAGTATGTGAATGCCAAATTTAAATACCATGGTTATATGAGTTTTATTAAAATAAATACAAGAGCACTATTTTGAATTAAATAGAAACATATTTTGGGTCGCTATATGATAGCTAATGGTACAAGGTGGTTAAAGATAGATTTTTCGAGCAGCATCATATCTGACAACTGTGTAGAATGCAGTATAGCGATGTACGATAAGGGTTAAATTTATTAAAGGTCAATTTTAATCGATCAACATCAAAGTTATGTTTCTGGAGCTAAATCACACATTTACAAAAACTTAAAAAACAAAATAAAAAATTGCCTGTTAGTAAATGTGTTTGATTTTGCTCTAGAAACACAACATCAATGTTGATCGATTTAGATTGATTTTGATCTATTTTAAATTGATCAAAATCAATTAAAATCGACTTTCTGTAAATATACTCCTAGGACTCCATATATTGAAGTACCTCACAAATGATCCCCAACTGTATTTAAGCTCCAAAGTGCATATAATATACAGTACTTTATAAACAGTAACTTCAGCAACACTGATGATGTTCATAGGATAGCACAATATTTATCTCACTTTAATGAAAAAAGATCATATTAGCTGCTCCCGTAGATTCTGGCATTGTAAGTGTTACCTATCTCAATGTTTTTGAGACCTCTTTCCAGCATCTTGACAAGAACACAGCTCTTAGAAAACAGAGATTATTAATTAAATAACCAGTAGAAAACAGCACGTACTTCTCATATACTAATGTCTAAACTGTCTACAGGAGGAAGAACATAATGGGAAACAAACTAAATAATTCTCAAAATCAGTAAATATTTTTATTCATTCATCTACAAACCCTTCCCTTCCGCACTTGTTATAGTTTTATGTTTGTTTGTTTGCTTGTTTGTTTGTTTTGCAGTTTTAAACCATTTTTTAATAATCAGTTTTGTCAATATTTCTAAAAAATTATTCATCACCACTTAATTATCACAAAAGCAGGTGAAAATGCACATTTTCACCTGCAATTGTAAAAATAAAGATATCGGGCCATTCATCAAGAAGGTAAAGCAGGAGATATCACAGATATCTCCTACTTACCTTCCTCTAGTGGAATGGCCCTTTGTCCCCATACACTAGTATCACAGATATCTCCTACTTACCTTCCTCTAGTGGAATGGCCCTTTGTCCCCATACACTAATATCACAGATATATCCTACTTACCTTCTTCTAGTGGAATGGCCCGCTGTCCCCATACACTAGTATCACAGATATCTCCTACTTACCTTCCTCTAGTGGAATGGCCCACTGTCCCCATACAGTAGTATCACAGATATCTCCTACTTACCTTCCTCTAGTGGAATGGCCCTTTGTCCCCATACACTAGTATCACAGATATCTCCTACTTACCTTCCTCTAGTGGAATGGCCCTTTGTCCCCATACACTAATATCACAGATATATCCTACTTACCTTCCTCTAGTGGAATGGCCCACTGTTCCCATACACTAGAATCACAGATATCTCCTACTTACCTTCTTCTAGTGGAATGGCCCGCTGTCCCCATACACTAGTATCACAGATATCTCCTACTTACCTTCCTCTAGTGGAATGGCCCGCTGTCCCCATACACTAGTATCACATATATCTCCTACTTACCTTCCTCTAGTGGAATAGCCCGCTGTCCCCATACACTAGTATGGGGACAGAATTCATCAAGCTCCAAAAATATAATATTTTCGGAGCTTGACTGCGGGAGCATTCACCATCTTCAGATGGCGAATGCTCCTGCTCCAGCATTGCAACCCCCTCCTTCCTTATTTCCACTGGACATCGGAGTAGGTAGTCCCATCACTGCGCAGTCCTGTCACTGCTCCTATAGAAGCAGTGAAAAGATTCACTGCTCTGAAAAGGAGCAGTGAAGCGGCTTGCGGGGACAGCTGATATCGCATCAGCTGTCACCGCACCAGAGCAATGATGAATTGCTCTGGTAGCAGCGGCAAGTCAGAATGTTAATTATCGGGGTCCATTCAGACCACGATAGTTAACATCATGAATAGGCCCCTATATCTTGCACGAGTGAAGATTGAAAACAGTCTACTTTGTAAGAAGTTTGCTTACAAGCATTCTGACATTGTTCCAAACAGCTTTCTAACTGTAATATGTCTACACATAGAAACTTGGCATATTTAAATATGTATTTTAGCAATCCTGCATCATTGCAATTTATCTGCTCAAAAATGAAAATGGAATTTGGATTTTTTTCTTAAAGTGTTAGTGCAGAGGTTCCCAAACACGGTCCTCAAGGCTCCCCAAAAGTTCATGTTTTAGAGATATCCATGGTTGAGCACAGGTGGTTAAATCAAATTGACTGAGGTACTAATTAAGTCACCTGTGGTCAATCATTGATATCCTTAAAACCTGTACTGTTAGGGTGCCTTGAGCAGGGCCATCTCTTCCATTGGGCTTGTTGGGCAGTTGCCCAAGGGCCCAAAGCTTGTAGGGGCCTTCCAATCCGCCCCCCTGCAGGTGCGGCCAGTTGGTAAAGTCTTGATATTTTTATAAGCCGGCCGCGGGTGCACTGTATTCCAGCCTAACCTCCCCCACCCCAACCCGTCCCTGGTGACGAGTACTCACCTCAGACCCAGTTTCACTTCATCCGCCGGCTTCAGACCAGTCAGACAGAGTCTCTCTGCATGTGTGGGAGGTCTGATGGGCATGCAGGAGGGTTATTTAATGACCATTTACATTTTTTTCCCTTGAATGGGTGGGTAGGGGCCACTTTGCCCAGGGCATTGCTTTGTCCAGGGCCCACACTGCTGTTAAGACAACCCTGGCCTTAAGGACCGAGTTTGGGAGCCTCTGTGTTAGCGTACACATCTAATGTATACATACTGTATGTACTGTTTTCTGGGCTTATTGCTAGTGTGCTCATGCATGTTGTGATTTGGCATTCATTGTACACCTACAGATGTGTCCACATACACCTAGCACCAATACACCATATGGCGTGAGACGCCAGGCACGACTGAGCTGCTGCAACAGATGTAATGTACTATATTTTTCATTAAATTCTGTAGTGCAGATGCAGGGAAACACCGCCTAAAAGGTGAGTAAGCCTTGGAGAGAGATAATATGGAGAGATAAAGGCCCTCATTCAGAGGCGGTCGCAAGAAGCGAGCGCTCACTCTGAATGAGGGCGGCCACTTCACGTTTCAAGTGCGGCCTCCTGGTCGCTAGCTAAGCTGTGGGTAAACACCCACAGCTTTAGCGACCGACCAGGTTGATGGTCACGATGGTCTTGACCATCACGACCATCAACCTGGTCGGTCGCTAAAGCTGATTGATATAATTATTAATAGAGTTGAGGACTGTGCAAAGATGATGGTTGGGATACCCTTGAGGATTGAAGGCATGGGCCTTCATAGAGGACAAGGAAGTTGACAGCCTTGCATTATCATGATGACTGCTGCGGCAGCTACAACATGTGGTTCTTGGCCTTGCTCTCCTGTCATGTGACAGCCCTCCATAGTTTCTGTGGTCTTGAAGCTCTCGCTCTGAATCAGGGCCGTCCATCTTGTTTTTCAGAGCGGCCTCCTGGCCGCTCGCATAGCTGTGGGTTACCACCCACAGCTATAGCGAACGGCCAGGAAGATGGTCGTGATGGTCAAGACCATCGCGACCATTGGGCTTGCGACGAGACCCTTGTGGTAGGGTCTCGTTGCCACAAGCCCCAGAGTGCTTTCAGCTGTAACAGAGCCGAAAGCACAAGTGATGTCAGTGGGGCCGGCCCCAGACGGTAGGTGTTCCCATGGGAATGCCTCCTTCTGGGCAGCCACGCCCCCGGCCCACCCACCAAAGGGGGCGTGCTGTCACTCAACATCGACAGCAAGCCCCCTTTGGTACGAGACCCAGAGCGACAGATTGCCCGTCGCTATCCGGGTCTCACGCATGCGCACGATGGAGTCGGCTTCTTCGTGCGCATGCGCACTGGGCCACCATCGACCCGCTTGCCAGTGCATAGCGCTCGCGAGTGGGTCTGAATCAGGCCCAGTGTCACAAGCACCAATAGTGCAGCCAAGATGCGGTTACAAAATTCACACACGTGCAGTCGTGCGCACACAGAAAAAAAATATACAAAAGACACTATTTTTTGGGGGGGGTCCAGAACTTGGGCCCAGAGCACAGATTGGTGACGACTGGAGTCGGGCAGCACTAGGTTGCGTTGCTGTATATTGTGTGGCTAAGCCTAACATGCACATACACACAGAAAATAAATAGACAAAAGACACTATTTTTTTGGAGGGGGGTTTCGGGTCCAGAACTTGGGCCCAAAGCACAGATTGATGACGACTGGAGTCTGGCAGCACTAGGTTGCATTGCCGACTTGCTAGATCTTGTGCAGCTAAGCCTAACACGCACAGACACACAGACAATTATTAGAAAAAAAGAGAGTTGATTTAAATTTGTTTTATGCTCCAGAACTTGGGCCCAGAGCACAGATTGATCACGTCTGGAATCGGCCAGCACTATCTTGCTGGCTGGATCTTGTGCGGTACTGCGGTTAAGCCTAACACACACGCACACACACACAGAAAAATATAAAAGATACTTTGAATGATTTTTTTTTTTTACTATATTTTTTTTTGATTATTTTTTTTTTAGTCCAGAACTTGGGCCCAGATGGACACAGCACCAGCTCAGATGTATCTACAGTTCTGCACCAGCCCAGATGGACACAGCAGACATGAAAAACACCAGCCCCGGACACAGCAGACAGTACAGACAGCCCAGATGGATCAGCAACAGCCCAGATGGACACAGCAGACAGCATAGAGACATCTGTCACAGGCACCAGCCCAGAATGGATCAGCAGTCACCAGCCCAGGACACAGCAGACAGCACCAGCACCTCTCCCAGCCCTACACTACGGAACCTCCCTTTTCAGTCTCCACAGCCAGAGTGAAATGGCGTCCGTCGCGTGGTCCCTTATATACTACATTGATCATAGAGACGAAAGGCGGGAACATCTGAGCCTCTTGGATCCGACTCGGTTCTGTTAAATTTGGGTGGGAAAACCGAACCTGCTCATCTCTAATATTAACTAACTGTATATCATACAAGGATGCTAGTGCATACTGTATGTCTAACACATTAGTACAGTGGTTCCCAACCTGGGTGCCTCGGGGCACTTGCAGGGGTGCCTTAGGTTGGTGGCCAGTACCAAATAAAATTATTTTTATTCAGAGTGATAGCTAAAACCAGTGCTGGTGGCTGCCAATCAAAAAATATGTGGACGAAAAGAAGCGCAGCCCTGTCAACCACCACATAACTGAACCTAAGGGTGACATAAGCACAATTTACTTGATTTAATTTTTGCTGAATTTCTCAACAAGAAAATTTTGGCCCAGTGGTGCCATGGAAAAAATGCTGATACTCTAGGGTGCCGTGATTCAAAAAGTTTGGGAACCACTGCATTAGTATTAGTACATAGAAGAAACAATTACCTATGTTCTGGTAATATTCCCAAAGTCAATCCTTTAATGAATCAATGGGGATGGGTATGAAATGCCAGGTGTCAGGATGCCGCTGGTCAGAATCCCGACACCCATAGAGAACAGTGGTAAGTATTTATCTAATCCCTATCCTAACCCCTACCCTAACCCTCCCTCCCTGGTGCCTATCCCTAACCTTCCCCCCTAGTGCCTAACCCTAACCTCCCCCCTAGTGCCTAAACCTAACTTCCCCGCTAGTGCCTAAACCTAACCTCCCCCTTCCCACACCCTAATCCTAACACTACCTCCCCTGTGCCTAACCGAACTTAACCAGTACCTAACTCTAATCCTTCCCCTAATGTCTAACCCTAATCCTGCTACCTAACCATAACCTCCCCCTAACACCCCAATACTTACCTGTGGGATGTCAGTGGTCGGGATATTGGTGCCGGGATCCTGACCTGCTGGGATTTTGGCGCCAGTCTTCTGACCGTCGGCATCTTGCATGCTGGGATGCCGACTACATCCCGAATCAATGGTATAGTTCCATAAAGTCAAATAATAAAAATCCACTGTGTCCTAGTAGGGTAAATAACATGACCTATTTCATATGAAAAAAAAATGTAAACATATACAGATTAGACAAAATGTTCTTGAGATGTTCTTGCAGAGTACCTGCAGATGCATGCAAGTATGCGGGGTATAAGGAGGAATTACTGAGAGTGATTTATGATAAAACGTGTTTATTATATGGAAACTTGCTGGTCATTCTTACTTGTAGTTGGGAAACAACTACTGAGGATGCCAATATGAAGTTGTTGGTCAGTTTATATTACAATAATAATAGCAAATAATAATTTATGTAAAAGCGCTCTAGGTTACTGGTAGATTGTTAATAATTATTAGTGTAGATATATTTTAGACAAAGTCCTGGTGTGAACCACTGGATATATGTAGTTTAGTCAATTTGGTCTTTACTGTCGGGTGGGTGTTTTATCACTGATAATCCCAATTTCAAGGCTCGGTATGCAATAACTTTGGGCTGTGTGTTCATCCAAATGTAGTTCCTTATGGTGCTTCTCAGGTGCCACGTGACAGCATATTGTTATATATGTGGTGAACACTGCAGAGGGATCATTGGTACTGGCCATTTTTAGGAAGGAGCATCTGGCTCCGGTAGGCAATTGACAGGATTGGTGTGCAGCTTTCATCAGCATGTCTGGTTCAGCACTGAATGCAAGCCCGCACTGGAGTTCCATCCACACCAGCATTCAGGTAACATTCCCCGCTTGCCCAGCCCTCGTAACATGACTGATAGCAGTAGCGGATGGTACCAGGAGCAGGCAGGCCCCCCGAGTGTCCAGCCGTGGCATTGGTAGGAGGGAGGGCGTCCCTGGGCTGGGCCTGTCAGTCACTCACTGCTATTGTGAAGCGATGGCCTGGTAGGAATGGGCGGGCCCCCCGAGTGTCCGGGCCCGGGACTACAGTCCCGGCAGTCCCCCCCTGATGGCAGCCCTGTGTAGTGGCACTAAGCATGGAGATGGCTATTCGCAGCCTCTTGCTCACAGCGTGTCTTCCCAGTATGATGGCACACAGGCTGCACACCAGAGTTCCCTCCTAAACCACAGTATGGGTGCAGCCATGTTGGACTCTGTCGCCTGATGCTCTACCTCCACCCGGAGTGCTGCTCCCACTCAGATCGCTGCTCCCAGACCAGCTGATCGCAGCATCCAATCCCTGGGAATCAAACCCTATAAACTACATTTTCTGACTGGTCTCCTATTACATCTAACATTCCAGGCTTTTTTTTACCACAGAGACATCTTAATATTAACCTCTATCAGTTCCAGCCGATACCTCCAACCCTTGGTCCCATCCAAAACTTCCATCATTCACTTCCAAACCGATCCAGTACTGCAATTCATCATCATCGGTTCCAAACTGAACCAGTACTGCAATTCATCAACATCAATCTCAAACTGATCAAGTTCTTCAATTGATCAACATTGGTCACTAACCGATCAAGTTATTCAACTCATCAACATTAATCCAGCTCTCAATCCAGCATCATCGCTCCAATCTAATCTGTCCATCTCTTCAGTATTATATATCCCGTTCCCATTCCAACCTGCTGTTCAATAAAGACATTAACTTTACTGTCGTTGCCTTTGGGCCTATCAACCTCTATAGTTCATATTACTCCTCACATGAGGAGGTCCTGGCTCAAACCACCCATCACACTTCCCAAGTCTCCTCTTCAGCCTCTCATGCCTATTCCGACTCCTGTTCCAACTCCTAAACACAGGCGTGACAATCTACACATATCCAGTGGTACACACCAGGACTTTGACTCGATTTAAAATATATCTACACTAATGACTATTAACAATCTACCAGTACCCTAGAGCTCTTTTACATAAATGATTATTATTTGTAGTCTGAAGGAGGGGACACTTCATATGTATCAGCAGCTAGAGGTGTTACATACATCTTAGTAACGCTGGCCAGCCTTACTGTTATACCAATAGCAAATACAAAGTGCTGTGACAGGGATTGTACTGAAGAGCTGCAGGAGCTATCTATTTTTTCTCAGTCTTAATGTGTTGTCACATTTCACTGGGAGTCAGAGCCAGCCCTAGCCTAAGTAGTGTCATAGTCAAGATTATGACTCGTGCCCCCATCACCAGTACTCCGCTTCCAGAACAGCACACCCCTACAAGCACAGCACCCCTCTCCCAGCACAGCACAGATCACAGCACTACATTACCCCTCTCCCAGCACAGCACCCATCTACCAGCACTTCTCTCCGAGTTCAGCGCGTTTCTCCCAGCACTTATCACAGCACCCAGCACAGTGCCCTGGCCGTCAATCCCCTCTCCCAGACAGGACGGACAGCACCCCTCACCTGACCCAGCAAAGCATGGTGTCAGCACCCCTCACCTGACCCAGCACACCTATCCCAGCACAGCACTCCCTTCACCCAGCACCCTGGCCCTCTCCAGGCCCAGTACCCCTCTCCCAGCAGTGAGTACCACAGCACCCAGGCCCTCTCCCAGTTCCAGACTTCTTAAAAATCTCTTAGGTCATGAACTGAGCATAGCTCAGCCTGCAGAGCTGCCCGACTCGAGGTACAGCAAGCCGCGGGTGGTGGACCTGCTTTTCCTGGCTCAAGCTGGCAGGCAGCTGTGTGTGTTGTTTGCTGGAGGTGGACCCTGGAGTCGTGAGGTGTGAATCACTACTCTGATCTCCACAAAGGTCCATGGGAGGAGACTCCCCGTGCCAGTTACTTATAATTCAGAGTGCAGTTATGCTCATTTTGATTGCTGCCCAATCAGTGCTGTGCTCTGATCACAGTAGCAGATGCCATCCTGGTGCATGCCACCCCAATCCACCAGAGCCAGCCTTAGGATGCCCATAGGCATATGCCTATAATGCCTATGCCTAGGGCTGGCTCTGCTGGGGGTTATGTGCGGTACACCCCTGGCTGACCCAGTGGCCGGCCAATGGTCGAGCAGCTGATTTGGTATTCATACACACTTACCAATCGGCCACTCAATATGGCTGGCCATGCATCATAACTGGGTGGAAATTTAAATTTGCCCACCCAGTTGTGATGTAATTGTTGTTAGGATCTGTGTTTGTTGTGGGCCCGGGGTGGAAACAGGAGCAGACACCGGAACAGATTTAAACTGATAGGTGGGTTGTTTAATGTAATACTAGTAGACAAGCACAAGAATAATACTGATTAACCTCTGTGACTGAATGAACAATAGTGATGCAATGAATGAATGTCCAGATCAGTGACAGAACTAAAATAAAATTTTGATTACTGAGGTAACTATGGGGCTGAAGCAAAGGTCCAGAATGTCAGTGGTAGCAGGGTAGGGAATCTGGGAATACTGTGATAATAGCTGAAAGGGAAATCAGGTAATGCTGAGACAATGGCTGAACAAAGTTATCCAGAAATACTGTAGTAGTTGCTGAAAGGGACAGCAGGTAATGCTGAGATATTGGCTAAACAGGGTAATTCGGAAATGCTGTGATAATGGCTGAAGGGAAATCCAAAAATGCTGAGAGTTGACTGCACAGGGTAATCCGGAAATGCTGTATTAGTTGCTGAAAACTCAGGTGCAGGCTGGAGTAAGTAATTGGGAACAACAGGTTCAGGAAGGAATCGGTAGGTTTGGTAACTTCAGGTTCAGGGAGGAGTGGGTAGGTAGAAGGAGCAGGACTTGATGCACAACAGGAAGCAAGGTAGGGTAGCATGGTGCAGGTTTGCAGGGACCCAGGGACCCACCAGGAGTTAGGGCAAGCACCGGAGCTAAAGGTGCATACACATGTAAAGATTTTCTGTCCAGCCATCCAAATAGTTGATTGGTTGGAATGAAAATCTGGTAAGGTATGAAAGCAAATGACAATCAGCAATTTGCTCCCAAATGCCGGAAAATGCACAAAAACTGTTGTTTGAACAAATTGTTCAGATCAAACATTTAACAAACTTTTCTTACGACCATTTTCATCTGTTTTCTGGTATTTAGGAGCAAATTGCTGATCATCAGTTACTCCCATACGTTGCCATATTTTAATTCCAACCAATCAACTAGTTGGATGGTTGGATAGAAAAATTTTACGTGTGTGCCCAGCTTTAGGTTAGAAGCGCAGGAACTCTCTCATAGCTGATGCTGAAACACACGGTTACACTGGCAACTACAGGGAGCCCAAAACCCCCTTAAGTACCCAGCAGCAGAGCGTGAGTGGCTGGAGAGATCACCTGACGCATCAGGATAGGCCCACTACATCACATGACCTGAGACAAGATGGCCACTCCCATGTACCTGTGATGCTGAGACCACTGCTAGACTTACCCTTGCCAGGATGACCCAGCGCTGGAAGACCCCTGCACACACACGATGCCAGTCTCCACGCGCCAGCTCCCTCACTGGAAGGACCGCGCCACAGCACCCCCACCGGCAAGGACCGCAACCTCCACACTGCAAAACCCTGGTCATGACAATTGTCAGTGGATCCTGCAGCCAGCATAATGGGTCTACAATGTATCGTTCACAGATATATTGTGTGTACACACAAGCCAATGCACTGAACGATATATTTTTTTTTCGGCAGAACAATAATTTGTATAGTGTGTACCCAGCATTAGTTGCACTGTGGTGTATCAAAGTTGAAATGGCAATACTGTACAACATCATGTATCATAGTGACATGAGTTGCAATTTCTGTCTCTAGATATGCAGCACTGAACATGAATTTGCACAACTACGTAGATGCTGTTATAAGATGAGTAAACCGTGGTCCTAATGATGGAAAGAACAGGCCGAATAGAGAGGCAATCCTTACTATAATAATCAATTTGTCCAATGCTACAATTTGGCTGAATTTCACAGACTCTCTGCTGGCAAATGAATTAGCTAACACTTAGCTGAATATATGAAGCTTACCGGAGAAGCAGAACACATTGCACAGAACAATTATAAAGCATCAACAATATCACGTCATCAACCTTATAAAAGCAGCATAGAGTCCCTTGGGCACTCGGTCTTATAGAACTGTACAAGGGAAAAATGACAGAGAAAGCTCTTTGTGACTGTACTAGAGCACGTCACACTCACATTTGACTGCATTTGCTACATAGCTGTGTAAACAGTCCTGCGGCAATGTCTGCCTGATTTCTCCATCTTTTTTTCTTAAACATACAACACATTGACTGCTGCAAAATACAATTGTGTTCTATATTATTTCCATTAGCTTTTCTATACAAATAAACAGATTATTCATTGTGATCACAGGTACTGTACTTTTACAAACACAGTAACTGACTCAAAGCACAAAAACACGATTGTTTCTGTACTTGTCATTAGCAGCATTTCCTGCCTAAATGTAGAAATAAACAGACAAACAGCTCTCTGGTGCAAAACATATATACTTTTGCTATACAGATTTATAGGCAATACATTGTGGAATCAAGTGTTGCATTTGTTAGAATGCTACAAACAGAAATTGGACAGTTTTTTTGGGAATGAGAGTAAACACTTATACTGTTGGAAGGATTGTGCTCCTGCACTGCCTCCATCCAGCACTATCAAGGTAGGAGAGAAACAATGGTCACTAGTACCCACCAGGACTCAACTAAAAGAGGTCTGACCTCTGACATGCACTACCGTGCATGCGCGGTGTCACCAAGTGTCTTTACACCCCAGCGACCACATGGACAGGTCGGACTAGGTGACTCTCACCACCAAAGAGCCTTACAGTGCCCTGCAGTATGCCCTCAAGTACAACAACCACCACTGTCAAACACTAGTCACCAGTGCTACTATCCGTGTCACGACACCGCCGAATCCAGGTCTCTCTTACCTGGTCCAGCGACGCTGGAGCCCTGGCTGGCATGGGATCCCCGGCACCCGCTGCCAGCTGTTCCTCTTCTCCCCCGGCGGCTGTGTGCATGCGGCCATGGCCTCCTTAGGAGCACACGCGCCACTCTGCTAAAGATTTAAAGGGACAGGCACCCTAATAGGAAGCGCTCATTGGGGATAGTTTTGAACTATGACCTAGAAAAGGAAGTTCCTGAGAGCACTCCAGTGCCAGAGTATAGGCTCCCTTACCGTACTCCAGTGTTCCTGTGTATAGCCTGATAATTGGTTCTGACCTTGGCGTGTTCGTGACTCTGATTCTGCCTGACCCCTGGTTCTACGTTGATATCTGGTTCTGACCTCGGCTATTCCCTGTGACCCATTTACGTCTGCTCCCTGGTACCATCTTGTCTATTTGGTTCTGACCCGGCTAGTCGACTACGCTCAAGTCTCCTGTATACTGACTAAGTTGTCAGGACCTGTATATTTATTATTATTACCAGTTATTTATATAGCGCACACATATTCCGCAGCGCTTTACAGAGAATATTCGGCCATTCACATCCGTCCCTGCCCCAGTGGAGCTTACAATCTATATTCCCTACCACATGCGCACATACACACATACACACACTAGGGGTAATTTTGTTAGGAGCCAATTAACCTACCAGTATATTTTTGGAGTGTGGGAGGAAACCGGAGAACCCGGGGGAAACCCACGCAAGCACAGGGAGAATATACAAACTCCACACAGTTAGGGCCGTAGTGGGTATCGAACCAACGACCTCAGTGCTGTGAGGCAGTAATGCTACCATTACACCGTCTGTGCTGCCCAGCCGCGACCTGTGTGTCGTACGCAGCCAAGTCCATACCTTCTTGCAAGGGTCCCTGGTGAAAACCGCTGGCACATTAGACTTCGCGCCTCAGGAATAGGTCTAGCCAATTCCCTGAATACGGGTAGCATTCACAATCCATCCGTGAGTTTGTGACAGAATACTCTGGCCAAAAAACGATGCTGCTGGTAACCCATCGCCCCAAGACTTACTCGAGAACCTACTTGCTAGAGTCGTGAAGCAAGAACAAGATCAAGCCCAGATTATGCAGTGTCTCCAGACTTTAATGCAACAAGTCAGTACCACTCAGCCAGCACCGTCACAATCTGTCCCATCTCCTACGGTGACTGTACAGGCCGCAAGTGCTTCCACACCATTACGCATTCCGTATCCCATGAAGTACGATGGGGACCCAAAGGACTGTCGAGGGTTCCTGAACAGGTGCTCAATTGAATTCGAGGTTCAAGCAGCAAATTTCCCGTCAGAAAGGACGAAAGTGGCTTACATGATCTCGCTGCTGTCTGTTCAGGCCTTGGCTTGGGCCTCTCCTTTATGGGAAAGAAATGATCCTCTGGTTAACAATAGCGCAGAGTTCATGAAGGTTTTCTGGAGGGTCTTCGATGAGCCCGGTCGAGTAACCTCTGCGGGATCGACTATTCTACAGCAGAGACAAGGCAATCAATCTGCAGGACAATATGCTGTGCAGTACTGAACCCTTGCTTCAGAATTGGGATGGAACAACAAAGCTTTAGTTGCCGCCTTCATGCAGGGTTTGTCCGATCAGATCAAAGATGTGCTCGCATCCAGGGAACTGCCAACTTCTTGCATCCAGGGAACTGCCAACTTCTTTGGATGACTTGATCTCCCTGAGTATCATGGTGGATCTTCACCACAGGGAGAGAACAAGAGAATAGGAATAGTCTCGTTGGTTTACCTTTACGCTCGCTCCACATTTCACGGCACCAGTGGAACCTCCAGAAGAGCCCATGCAGGTTGGGAAATCTCGCCTTCCTGTCGCTCAGAGGGAAAGGAGGTTTAAAAACAGACTTTGTTTATATTGTAGTGAACCAGGTCATCTTCTCTCTGGCAGTCCAATATGTCCAGGAAACGAGAAGGCCTAACTGATCGAGGGGTGGTCAGATTAGGTACATTTCAACACACCCCAAATAACCATATAGTTCCTCAATCTTCCATTGATGTGACCCTAGTCCTGGGAAAGTTCTCTGAAGTCATTAGGGCTTTCCTGGACTCAGGTGCCGATGGCAACTTCATTATGGCTAAGAAAGTTCAAGAGCTGGGAATTCCTATTATGCCACTTCAAACACCTCTCAGTATCATCAGGGTGGATGGGAATACAGAAAAAAAAGAGATTTGCCCCCCAGCACACTGCAGCAAAAACAATACTTAAATCCTACATGATAATAGCGATTCAGAGGTATTAGTTACATACATTTGCAAATATATGAATAAGCACCAGGCCAATCGTCAAGGCTCCTCTATACTGGCGTCCCTAGCATTAAGGGGTTCACGTCCGAGAAGCAAGGCACCCCAAAAAAATTCCAACCAAGGGCCATCCCCAGGGCATCACACGAAAAAGGGAAAAAGGTGATAGTGAAGTATAAAGAAAAGATGTGTAAGTATAAATCAATAATGGGATGGGAATACACTTCCTACAGCGACCATCCACTCTCGGATGACAGAAATTATCATGCGAGTAGGGGCTGTCCATCGAGAATCAATACCATTCTACATACTTCCATTAGCCAAGAATCCTGTCATCCTGGGTCTTCCTTGGCTTCGCAAACATTCTACTGTGCTAGATTGGGAGGAACCTCAAATTCTGGCGAGGGGTCCTTGATGCCATGGCTCCTGTTTGTCATCCGTCAAACCTCCCCAGCGAGCCTTTCGGAGTTCAGTCATCTCTCCAGAAGTTCAGCTTCCAGCTTCATACCAGTCCTTCCGAGATGTGTTTAGTAAGAAAGCAGCTGAGACACGTCCTGCTCATAAAGACTTGGATTGCGCTATTGATCTATTATCTGGGAAAGAGCCAACTCAGGGAAGAACTTTCCCTCTTTCACTTCCCGAGTCCCAATCAGTGACTGAGCATATCCAGGAGAATCTGGAACATGGGTTCATCAGGGAGTCCAAATCACATGCAGGTGCCGGTCTATTCTTTGTCAAAAAGAAGGACGGAGGCCTGAGGCCATGCATTGATTACCGGTACCTGAATGCTATTACCATCAAAGACCAGTTTCCATTACCTCTGATATCCGAACTTTTCGATTGAATTAAAGGAGCCAAGATTTTTACCAAGCTAGATTTTCGCGGGGTCTATAATTTGAACAGGATTCGGGCTGGAGATGAGTGGAAGACAGCCTTCAATACTCGTGATGGTCACTTCGAGTACCTAGTCATGCCTTTTGGGTTAAGCAATGCTCCAGCTGTCTTCCAAAAATATATGAATCACATCTTCAGGGATTTGCTCTATAAATACGTTGTGGTGTATCTAGACGACATCCTAATATTCTCAAAGGATGTGACAAGTTATCGCCTGCATGTATGTAAACTGCTGACACAACTTCGGGCCAACCAGCTGTTTTGCAAACTTGAAAAATGTTCCTTCGAGCAAAAGGAGCTAACGTTTCTGGGATACATTATTTCTGGTTCCTGCAAAGCAAGCTGTCATTACTAACTGTCCTCGCCCTGTTGGGTTGAAAGCAATACAATGCTTCCTGGGATTCTGCAATTTCTATCGCCAGTTCATCAAGAATTACTCAATCATAGCAGCTCCAATTACTGCACTCACCAAAAAAGGACAAGATACTCGGAGATAATTTGTACCATGAGTCATCGGGGTACTCTCCATTCTTCATGCAGTATGGGCTACATCCCGTGATACCAGAAGTACCTGCTGTTCAGTCAGTGTTCTCCCGGCTGTTGGTGGCACAGCGAGTCAGTTCTTCAGGATTTGGAGGGAGGTGAAAAAAAAATTGTGTAGAGCTTGTTCTAGGTATAAGCGGGTGGCAGATAAGAAAAGGAAAAGGAGTCCTGTACTGAATCCTGGCGATAAAGTCTGGTTATCCACTAAACACTTACGATTAAAGGTTCCCATCATGAAGTTTGCTCCTAGATTCATTGGTCCCTTCCAGATTCTGCAGGTCATCAATCCGGTGGCTGTTCATTTAAAACTTCCTGGTACTCTTAGGGTTCTCAACGTGTTCCATACCTCTCTCCTGAAACCATTGGTGCTTAATAGATATTTGAAACAGTGCAACCCTCCTACTGCAATTCCACTGGATCACCAAGAGGAGTATGAAGTCAAACAGATTCTAGATTCCAGAATGTCCTGAGGTGCAGTTCAGTTCTTGGTGGATTGGAAAGGATATGGTCCTGAAGAGCGTTGTTGGGTTAGGGCTTCAGATATTCATGCACCTCAACTCCTTCAGAAGTTTCATCAAAAGTTCCCTGGCAAGTCATTCGTGGGGTGTGTCCGGTGCCCACCCCAAGAAGGAGGGGTAATGTCATGGTGCCGCCGAATCCAGGTCTCTCTTACCTGGTTCGGCGATGCTGGAGTCCTGGCTGGCGTGGACAGCGGGCGGGAGATCCCCGGCACCCGCTGCCAGCTGTTCCTCTTTTCCCCTGGTGGCTGTGTGCAGGCGGCTGCGGCCTCCTTAGGAGTGCGCACGCCACTCTGCTAAAGATTTAAAGGGACAGGCACCCTAATAGGAAGAGCTGATTGGGGATAGTTTTGAACTCTGACCTATAAAAAGAAGTTCCTGGGAGCACTCCAGTGCCAGAGTATAGGCTCCAGTACAATACTCCAGCATTCCTGTGCATATCCTGATAATTGGTTCTGACCTTGGCGTGTTCGTAACTCTGATTCTGCCTGACACCTGGTTCTACGTTGATATCTGGTTCTGACCTCGGCTATTCCCTGTGACCCAATTACGTCTGCTCCCTGGTACCGTCTCGTCTGTTTGGTTCTGACCCGGCTAGTCGACTATGCTCGAGTCTCCCGTATACTGACCAAGTTGCCAGCGCCTGTATAGGGAAACCTAACCTGAGGGCAGCGACCTGTGTGTCGTATGCAGCCAAGTCCATACCGTCTTGCGAGGGTCCCTGGTGAAAACCGCCGGCACATTAGACTCCACGCCTCAGGAATAGGTCTAGCCAATTCCCTGAATATGGGTAGCATTCACAATCTGTCCGTGAGTTTGTGACAATCCGCTGGTGTCAGAACCACGATCAAGCCTAGCGCACTATAATTCCTACAAAAACCCTGACCTCCAGGCTAAAACAAACAGTCTATTACACCTACCACTGTTACACCTGTGTAATTCCCTGTATCACATGCTATAGTACCTGTTGTTATACTTGATATATAATAAATCTAAGAACTGGTTAAGCTGTACCATGTGTGGACTAGCCGCCACCAGCACCAACTACTGTGTTATACATTGCATCAACATCACTCACACAGTGACCTGTTATATTATACTCTGGTGTATCAACTTATCAGGAGAACTACTGCTAAAAGCAAATTCCACATGTACACTTAAGAACAATATTACATGCAATCATGAAAAAATAACATATACCATTGTAGCATTTAGGCTCTCATGAAAAAATAGTATATACAATTGTAGCATTTAGGCTCTCGTAGATGCATCTTAAATTAAAGATCTTGTATGCGATACGAAACATTTGTTGGATCAGTGTCCTATATCGACAGTCCACAAATTCTAATATGTGTATCAGGTAGACATCAAAGATAACAATGTATCCAGTCTCTAAAGATAGTTTTATAGGAAGAATGTTTACTCCAATAAAAGACTGTTTAATTTTCTAGTACTTTGGGTTCAAATCCCGACAGCAGCATCCCGATGGCAGAAGATCCCGACAGGGGCAGTGAGTATTCTAACCCTCCCCTCCCCCCCCAACCCTCCCTTAGTGGTTCCTAACTCTAACCTCCCCCCTGAGGTGCCTAACCCTAACCCCTCCTTCCTGCAACATAAACCTAATCCTACCCTTAGGTGCCTAACCCCTCTTTCCCGTAGCCTAACCCTCTGAGAGGGGGTGCCTAACCCTAATCTCTCCCAAATTGTCCCTAAACCTAATTCCCCCCTCCTCCCCATGGCTAACACCTAACATACCCCGCTTATCTTCATTCGGGATGGAGGCTGTCAGGATGGCAGCTGTTGGGATTTCAATGTCAGGCTAAAGATAGGCGTCGGGATTTCGACGCCTATCTTTAATTCCGAGTCAGGCTTTCAATGTCTGGATTCCGACGGCCGGCATTCCGGCCATCGGTAAGTTAACTACATCCCACTGGTTGATCAGGTCAACGCCTCCTTGAAGGTTGGCCCGTTCAATCACCTTGTTCAGCTGTGCTGGAGTGTACCATGTTCTTGAATTAAGCTGCAATAAGTTCTTTGTTTGGCACTAATATGCAGAAGCTTGATGCAAAAAAAAAAGATACAGAAAATAACAGAAGGGAGAGGATAAACTCTTCTCACTGTATGGGGCCTATTTATCAAATACTATTTGGTAGATATTCACCAAATACACCTATTTTCGGGAGATACCCTGACCATTGCAGATATCGGAAATCCCTCCATTAAGGACAGCGGCCGCAGCCCCCATAGGTTTCAATAGGGTTGCGAATCTGTCAGATTTACCAAGCTCTGGAATGCAAAGCAGAGTTTGGACCCTGTAGCTACTATCATCTGAGGATGGTGTCAGCCACTGTAGCCTATGGGCTACCTTTTGCAAAAATTACCAGGAGAGGGTACCTCCAGAACCATCCCCAGCAATGGCTGCCACACCTGCAAGGTCAGTAGACCACGTATTCGTAGGAGTCCAAACAGAGGAGTGTAGCAGTCACATCATTCCAAACATATTGCAGGGACTGGTGGTATATCATTTATTAAAATGTTCTTATAATTTATATATATAGAATATATATATAGAATATATATATATATATATATATATATAGCAGTAATCCACAGCACTCATCATTGCTAGATTTGGGGTGCAACATGGTATGTGACCACATTGATTAAATAGAAATCACAGGGGCTCTGCACTCACCATAATAACTAACAATAATAATAATAATACAAATAATAAACAGTGGGGTTTTGGTTCATGAATTGATCAATGCATTTAAGCTTGCAGCCCCCGTCACGGGACCCCACTTTACTGCAAATCCCTAATCTATTGCTCAGAATTATAACATGGACATAGCCATCACATTAATGTTAAACTCAGGGTATGCTATCAAGATTTAAAGCTCACAGCAACTTTGTTTTTAAACGTGAGACAGTCACCAAGCGCGCCTGTTGCACAGCTCCTAGGAAAACAGCTGACACAAATTAGATTAAACAGGTTAAAAGGGGTGCATGCACCAATTTCCTTTGAAAAAATCTGGTTTGGTCGGAAGAAACACGCCAGTTGGTCCAATACTGTGTCACTAGCACTTCAAACAAATTAATTGATCTTTGCTGTGGATGCTCCTACAATTATATTACAACAATACTACAACAATGACTGGATACATACTGCAAATTGAAACTACAGCACTTGTGCACAGCGCTAACAGCGGATTGATTAAACCTGTGAACGGAGACGACATCTGCAGGGCCGGTGCAAGGTTTCAGGGCGCCCTAGGCAAAGGTTTTCCCCAAAACCCTCCGCCCAGCTCACAGACACATACACAGCGCCATAATAATATTCACATGATCCGAATTAAAGGGATTATTCCCCCTATAGTGCCCCCAGTAGTAAGGGCCCCTGTAGTACCCCGAGTTGTAATGCCCCCAGTACTAATGCTCCCTGCATTGCCCCCAGTAGTACTGCTCCCTGCAGTGCCCCCAGTAGTAATGCACAGCCAGCTTCATTGGTAATCTGTGACAAATGGACAGTTTTCCATCACAGGTTTGCAATTCAATATTGTACAACTACTGCAGTTACTGCTGAGTAAATGCAGTGACTACATAAATTCCAACACATGATATACTCTCTAAATATAAGATTGTCGAAACCAAATAATTGGATATGATCGCTTGTAATTTGTATCTGATGATTCTGTGTCAGCGCAATTGCGATATGCATAAATATGTTGGTATTGCTATAGGGTTTGATCAGAGTCTGTAAAAACAGGTCTTTGTGTATGTGGGTGTTTGTAGAAACTTCGCATACTAATACAATTTGTCTGTAACAAAATTAATTAAAAATGTACAGAAACCAGTATGCTCAAAGTAAACAATCTAAATGTAAAATTAAGGGTTATTGTCAAGAACCTGCAAGTCATTGGCAATTGTGTGCTTCTTTGTTCAGTACTGGTCTGGTCCAAAGGAACTGGCATTTAGACAGTGAATAGGTAGAGGAAAACCATTGAATTAGTTCATTAGAATGTGGCACCTTCAAGCAGCCATGGCTCTCTCTTCCCCCCCTGTTTAGAAATAAGAAGTGGACTCCCATTTACACCTCGCACTGTAGTTTTAAAATATGTCAGAAATGGATAAAATATATTAATACATCACAAAATACACGGAATTACATTAATGCACAAACATAGACACATATTTACATATAATCATAAATATACACACATTGATAATTGTATATATACTTATTTAAGTACCCATGGACGCACGTGAGCTTACTGAGGTATATACACATTGTTGAGCATTCACAATGCATCTGCAAGTTATGGATCATAGCGAGAAAGGCATTGAAATGTACTCTGTAATGTAAAGTAAACAAGCCAGTTTAGACTTGTTTCTAGAAAGGAAGACTACATAAAGGAACAGCTACAAACTCAAGCCAACTCCCTAATGATACCATATGAACTGTCCAATTAGAAGATCATTCATGAGCAAGAACCAATGAAACAGTGTTTGTCTGTCTCTATTGTGTTGCCATTTCTTGTAAGAGTATATAGTATTGCACAAATGGGGTAGACCTCAGTCATACCCATAGAATGACCGCAGACGTCAGGATTGATGACTGGGACATGGATCCGGGGCGCAAGCATAATGTATTGACTGTACCTTGTGATTGTATAATTTGTTTGCGCTAATTGTATTTAGATCACAGCGTGCAACTGTCTGCTTTTGGTGAATAATATCTTTTTGTGCTTTGGAAACACAATCAAAGTCTGAAGAGTAATTATTTCTTGTGCAACTTATTACGCTAAATAGCAACATTTTAGAGTGTATAGAGATTATTAGGAATCTATAGTTGGGGGCTTCATCGAGTGAGATCACGCTACTACTTACCCGACAGACACACAGTTAGCGATCTCTCACCAAAAGGGTGGAAAGGTGCCATAAGCAGGAAAGAACGCATTGTGCTTTCGAATACCTACTACCACTTGGTTGCTGAGAGACCACTATCCGTATTTTGTGTGAGGTCAAGGAGCGCTGATTAGAATCCAGGGACAAGGGAGTAAAAAGTTTATTTTCCTTCGTTGGTACAATTCCATGTTAAAAGGGGAAGTCGCACAATAGCGTAAGGGTAATAATACGTTTTGTGTAGCAGTCGCATTATTTTGTATGCGACTAGTTGCACAATAGCGTATACGTATTTCCTGTATTGCTGCCATGTGTTTTAAACAAAGCCATTGAGATTGCATTTTGATATTGATAGAGTGATAGCATTGTTGTAAATATCTTAGTCGGTGTTGCCAAAATCTGAGAGAACGTTTATTTTTCTGTGCAGGAAAAGAGTGTATACACAAAGAAAAAATACAGGTGCACAACTCCAAATTAGCTGATTATATATAAATAAATACATTTTGCAGTAAATACAATAGAGGTTTTTGGCATAATCTTGGCCAAGCTTATGGGCCTGCCCACCATATCCGGGTAACCTCTTGTCGGGCAGGTCCCTAACATACTAAGGCTCAAATCCAGAGCGCAGGACACCCCCAAACTAGCCCAGCCAATCCACCCCAAAGCACCGCTCTAATAAGAAAAGTGAAGCTAATTTGGAGTTGTGCACCTGTATTTTTTCTTTGTGTATATATCAATGGTCTCCACAGGTAGCACCTCCAATTATATATATATGTCCAGAATGTGCAGTCTGAGATCTATTTTCTTTGTAACCTACAGTAATTAGTGCATTGATTTGCACACCTGGGAAGCCTGAGCCACTTCCCACTCAGACTACCACTTCTACTACATTGGTTACAGCATGGAGTCTGGCAATGTAATATGCACACCAGTCAGGGCACAATATAGGTAAGTCCTGCTAATATTTAGACTGTGTAGTGCAGCTTTGGTTCATTTTTGGGGTGTGGGTCCCCCTAGATTGCTTTGCTGATCTGCTTCAGGGCACCGCAGTATAACACATTTTCCTTTAACACATTTTAATACTTCACTATCTGTTTCCTTTATATATATGTATTTCACTTTTTTATTTTTATGCTTTATATGGGGCCAGCGGCTGCTCTTAACACTTCACTTTTCTTATTAGAGCGGTGCTTTGGGGTGGATTGGCTGGGCTAGTTTGGGGGTGTCCTGCGCTCTGGATTTGAGCCTTAGTATGTTAGGGACCTGCCGACAAGAGGTTACCCGGATATGGTGGGCAGGCCCATAAGCTTGGCCAAGATTATGCCAAAAACCTCTATTGTATTTACTGCAAAATGTATTTATTTATATATAATCAGCTAATTTGGAGTTGAGCACCTGTATTTTTTCTTTGTGTATATATCAATGGTCTCCACAGGTAGCACCTCCAATTATATATATATATATGTCCAGAATGTGCAGTCTGAGATCTATTTTCTTTGTAACCTAATTAGTGCAGGAAAAGAGTGTGTAACAGTGAACGTGTGTTGGTAGGGGTAACATGTTCCCTAGTTAAGGGTATCGTAAGACCCTTAAGTGCTAGGCACCTGGTGTTGGCCTAGTGGTTCGGTAGTAGATACCGCAGTCTATACACATTGCAGGTGTAGTTGTTGTTTTGTGTTAGGTATCGGCTCTCAGTGTGATTGCAGCATTCAGTGATCAGTTAGGGTTTTTGGGCATTGTAATTGAACCGCACAGTTGTGGCAAATTGTGATTGTGAACTGAGCAGAGGGTGGACGAAGTCACTGAAAAGGGTAGGTATTATTGGAATGCCTACATGCTAGCAGTGAAAGGTAGTCAAAAAGGGCTTAGGTGCTTGGAAGCAGCCCGGTTATTCTTCCATAGGTGTGTGGGCACATCCTATTAATATCGTCCACAGGTAAGTGAAAGTAGCCTTGACGTTCTTTCACCGATCTAAATCTCTATTGAAAAGTTTAGTGTTATTTTCCCAAAGATGGGAGCCAAACAAATGGTAGAGATGTTAGATGATGTGCTGCTGCTGGAAGCGCCTCTTGGGTCGGCACGGCATATTATGCATACTAGGTATGGTGCTTATGCAACTAGGTACTGTGATGTATGGTTTAAAATGACAAGAAAGAGTGTGAACCGTTTCCCAGAATTGGCAGCTTTGATAAGGAGGTATTGAACAATGTCCGAGATAGCATCTGTATGATGCACTCTCAAAAGAAAAAGATAAAGTATAATGACTGTTTAAAGTTATGGCAGCACGAGAGGAATACATGGCGGCGTAGCATGTTTACACGGCAAAGTAGCATTGCCGAATGTACAGGCATTAGCGCAGGCAAAGGTACAGCCAATCTCAAAAATAAAAAATAAAAATGAAACAAGTAATTTTTTTATTTTTTTCCCTTGTATTAAGGCACTTTAAGGTAAATGTTTCTAATGAAGAAAATTAATCCATGGTAAATTCAGCCATGACTGAAAATGGTGAGATTAATGTAAGAAGTAATGGTTTAAGCAAAATAATTTATTGCTATAAAAGAGAATTATTAACATTTTAAGATACTAAGGTGGTTTCATGTATTAATCCATGTGCATTTCAGGAAAGTAAATGTTTTTGTTTACAGTAAATATTGGGATTGGGAGTTCAATGCAGAATGGTTACTATATGCTAATAACAACAGTTTTTTTTCCTTTGAAACTTCTAAAGATATCTAGACAGTAGATTCTTTTGTTGTGTTTATAGGAGATTTACTGTGGTCTAGTATTAACAAAGATTGGGATTCTAAATTACAATAGATAGAATGTTAACTTAAATTATAAGGTGGCTGTCTCAATAAGAATATCACTCCAGCGTTGAATTCTAGTACTCATTGAAAACGTACGCATGTTAATTTTTTTATGGTTATACAAGATAATAGTTTCCTTCCAAAAAGGAGTGTTTTTATAGGATTAGAGGCAAACGGAAAAACAAGCTCTATTGGTGAAGAAATGGTAATTAGTGGTTATTCAAAAGGTATCTTGTATTAACCCTGTTTGTAGGTGCCTATATCATATCTGTAATAACACACTCCCACTTGGTACAGTAGACCTCTTTATACCCTAATGGCTGCATTGCTATGGGGCCTTACCATTCCATTCAAAACAACACAAACTCATGCGCATCCATACACCAATAGTTATTTTCTCTGATAGATTTGTCTCCAAAATGTATCTATAGACTAGCAGTCAGGCCAGAAGTGCAGATGAATATTTTACAGTCCCTTAAACATGTACATACAGTATTTATCCCCCATACATACACACATGTACACTTCTCACACAGTCATTCATGTATATCTCTACATTTATTCGGTTTAGGTCACCTGGCAGCATATCTACAGTGAAAATTGGGAATTAAAGTCACACATGTACAATGCTTGTTTTAAAGTACTGGGGAATTCATAAGTAATGGCAGCCAACGCAGATATGACTAATATATATATATTTGAAGCGAATGAATGTAGCTGGCAATTCATTTTTTAGTGATGGTAAAATTATTTAGTTTTGCATGTTGGAATGTGATATATATTTGGGGGTTGTTCCGGGGTGGGGTGTTCTGGGGATGTCACAGACATTATAGTTGGCAAGTTTGGGATGTTTGTTGTGAATAGCCATGGTTTGTGCCGGAGATGGAGTGCGGCACTGGTGTGAGTTGTGATTTGTATGGATCTGCGTGCAGTCTTGGAGGATAGGGATCTGTGTGATGTGTGGAGTTTCTGGGCACACACATGCAGTGCAGTGGTTTGTGGTTTGTTTGTGCTAACATGATCTTGGTTTTCTGTGTATGTGATTGTATGTGCTCATCTTTGTGGAGTCTGTATGTACTTTTGAGGGTTTCCTTGTAAATACAGCTGTTTGTAGATTTGTTTTAGGTTAGGGAATTCAGTTCTGAATATGATCCAAAGGGTTGCGGAGATGTGCATGGTGCAGTGTTTGGGATGAACCGGTTGCTGGAGGTGTCTTGCCAGGGAAATGGGGGCGATTATGGACCCTATGAAGGCTGACAGGTTTGGTTTATGGGAAGTTTTGATTGCTGTACACGTGGTGTAGCAAGAATGACCCAGTGTCTGGGGTCTGTGGTGATGCAGGATATCTGAAATGTAGCGGTAATAGCACTTATTGTTGTTATATAGGATATTCTGTTGTTTCAGTTCTAACCCTTACTTCCTATAGAGGCATATCTTTCATAGTTTGTATACACTCATAATATAGTACATAAAAGTCAAGGATAGACTGTTGTTAGTAATTGATAATATGAACCTGATTTAAGTATAAGGGCAAAAATAGATATAAGATCCTTAAGAATATCTGAAATATCACGGGTCTCTGAATTTTTCGACGTGATGAATATTGCGGTAATTACCAATTATTAATTTTTATTATTGGAGGCATTCTATTGTTATGCACATTTTTGAATACTCGATTTTTTTTTTATATATCAAAGGTGTTTGATAAAAGGCTCGGTCAAAGGGTGGAGTCGCATGGGTCGCTCCTACGGATTTCTGGTTGGGACACATCATGTGTAACAACTGGGACTCTCTGTCTCGTTACAATGGTAGAAGGCATAACGTATAGATAACAGATTCTTGAGAATATCTGATAAAGTTACAGGTCTGTGTGTATTCAACGTGGCTGGAATTGTGGTGATTAACAATTATTTTTTTCTCATTGAAGGTATTCTATTATTTAAATATGTCTTTAAAAAATGTCTTGTGGGTTACTTGCTGTGGCGACGCAGTAGGAACTATGAGCAGACCATGCACAATGGTTGTCAAACGGGGTCAGAAAACCAGGTCTGTAAGATGAGTTCACCAGTCCTGTAAGGGCATCTCCATGCAACAGGCAGAGGGATATCACACAGATTACTAACACAGTCAATGTACATCATAACGTCACACTAAAATGTGAATTTTTTCTAGTTTAACCACCTTGCAAAAAGAGATGTATGTGTTTAACCCATTTGTTCAGTTCTGTAACAAATATAGGTGAGACCGGTCTGAAGCTTAAAATCAGGTGATGTATTGCTGGGCAGGGTGTGATTGATTGGATCGTGTGGCAGGTTTGCAATGAGTCCTGTGGTGGTCGTTCTGTGTATGCTGGTGGGCAGAATGGAGTTGGAAAAGACTGAACCACAGGTAAACCGGTCAGGTGGTAAGTATAGATGACTATGACTGCGAGAAGTATGATGTAAATATTATGGATAACTACAGGGTGGAGGTTTCATCCATCAGAACAGGAGGATTATCATAGATCATAAAAATATGCATATGATCGTACTGTTTTGAAAGGGTTGTAGTGACAATAACTCACCGGAATGTAAGTTTTTCTCAAAAACACCTGTTGTAATTTTGATGTTTTATCTCTTGTGACCAGTAGTGACACTCACAGGTCCTAGGGGAAGGAGTATTAGAAGGACAAATATACATCCATTTCCAGCAGAGGTGGTAAGGTCTGTAATTACTAGGGGTTTTAGATAAGAAAATACATTTAAAATTGTTTCAAGATTGGTTTTATATTTAAACAGGTTTCACAGGATAATTTTCTGTTATTGCTAAATGAACTGGGTATATCTATTAATAGTTTGTATGTCTAGAATAGATAAGAATTAGTTGCATATTGATATACCTGTATTATGTATACTAGCACTTCTTTCTAGTTCCCCAGAACATCAGAATACAGGTCAAAGTGTATTTAGAATTTCCTAGATTAGGGATAATTGTTTGGACATTTTCATAAAAAGTGAGAAAGGAAAAGGCATTGTAGGATCTTGACTGCCACCTACTGGAGAAAATGAGGTAAAGTTGAGTCTGTAAACACCTGTCAATGTCAATAGGTTGTGTTTTTTTTTTTTTGGAAACTTCAATATGAAGCCGACAAAATTCTAAATTGTCACAGTGGGGGGGGGGTGGAACCTCTAACGCTCGTAGAATCTGTTTTTCATCCATGCAGGCAAATCAAGTCAACTGTAGGATATCTGAAGACTGCAGATGGATCAGGTGAAGACGCCAGATTGGGTAGGAAAGATGGAGACATTCTAGAAAACTGATATCTCAAATTTCCTATTCTAGATGCTGACAAGGCCCAGCTGCGGACAGATGATATTCTTGGTAGATGGTGAAGATAACCGGATGAGACACAGATTGGAAGAATCGAGATCCAGATTATCCCAAAGCGTGCCCTCACCCCATTGGGCATAGATAACAGAATAAGAACAATCATAAGCTTTTCTATTTTTAGAACTGTGAAAAATGACATTGTTATGATTCTCTCCAAGTTGAATTTTCTCTCGTACCACCTGTATGATCAACATACATTAACACACACCCTAAATATAGTGAAGGATTGCATTATAACCCGACATTGAATGTGCCTACAGATAATAATATGTGAACAGGCAAAGTCATGAATAATACATTATTATGCATGACTGGAAAGGTTAAGCTCAGAATATGATAGCGTCTTGTTTGCTATCAAAGGGTGGGCTGTCGAAACCAAATAACTGGATATGATCACTTGTAATTTTTATCTGACGATTCTGTGTCAGCGCAATTGCGATATGCATAAATATGTTGGTATTGCTATAGGGTTTGTTCAGAGCCTGGAAAAACAGGTCTTTGGGTCTGTGGGTGTTTGTAGAAACTTTGCATACTAATACAATTTGCCTGTAACAATATTAATTAAAAATGTACAGAAACCAGTATGCTTAAAGTAAACAATCTAAATGTAAAATTAAGGGTTATTGTCAAGAACCTGCAAGTTATTGGCAATCGTGTGCCTCTTTGTTCAGTACTAGTCTGGTCCAAAGGAACTGGCATTTAGACTGTGAATAGGTAGAGGAAAACCATTGAATTAGTTCATTAGAATGTGGCACTTCAAACAGCCATGGCTCTCTCTTCCCCCCCTGTATAGAAATAAGAAGTGGACTCCCATTTACACCTCGCACTGTAGTTTTAAAATATGTCAGAAATGGATAAAATATATTAATACATCACAAAATACACGGAATTACATTAATGCACAAACATAGACACATATTTACATATAATCATAAATATACACACATTGATAATTGTATATATACTTATTTAAGTACCCATGGACGCACGTGAGCTTACTGAGGTATATACACATTGTTGAGCATTCACTTAGTTTTAAATACAGACGCACATTAATGACCACAATCATATTCACATATTTACACTTATTAAAGGTTCCTGCACAATATGGTTTATATTAAAGATATTGGTTATGATATGAAATGCATGTATTTGATATTAAAGGTATAGAACACTGTTATACATGTCATGTTTAGTATCAAACTGATGCACTGTTAATTTGCAGATTTCCAGTTCCATCGGCAAGGAGATCGCGACATGCAACTGCAAGTTATGGATCATAGCGAGAAAGGCATTGAAATGTACTCTGTAATGTAATGTAAACTTGGCAGTTTAGACTTGTTTCTAGGGAGAAAGACTACATAAAGGAACAGCTACAAGATCAAGCCAACCCCCTAATGATACCATATGAACTGTCCAATAAGAAGATCATTCAGGAGCAAGAGCCAATGAAACAGTATTTGTCTGTCTCTATTGTGTTGCCATTTCTTGTAAGAGTATATAGTATTGCACAAATGGGGTAGACCTCAGTCATACCCATAGAATGACCGCAAACGTCAGGATTGATGACTGGGACCTGGATCCGGGGCGCAAGCGTAATGTATTGACTGTATAATTTGTTTGCGCTAATTGTATTTAGATCACAGCATGTAACTATCTGCTTTTAGTGAATAATATCTTTTTGTGCTTTGGAAACACAAGCAAAGTCTGAAGAGTAATTATTTCTTGTGCGACATTTTAGAGTATATAGCGATTATTAGGCATCTATAAGATTTATTCAATACTGGTCAAAAACTTTTGTGTCTGTTTCACCACTATAGCACTGTGTTTCTTTTAAAATTCTGTCATTCTGCTTTAGGACAACACCAGATTAAGGGGTCTACAGTATGTACTAAAGCTTGATGAGCTAACTGTCATTTTTCAAACACAGCTTGTAAATTGTAAGTTAGAAGCTGATTGGATAGTGTTTTATCTCTCACAATTTTCTCTCTCTCCAGTTTTTGATAAATACCCCCTAAGTGGATGCAATAGGAAATGTGGAATATATGTTATAGGACACAATGGCCCTTATTCAGAGCCGTTCGTTAGCATCAGTACGCTCGTTGCGTTCTGATGTTGTGAAACCACGCATGCACCGGTGTTACACTGTGCATGTGCGTACGGCAGATTGCAAGCTTTTTTTGTCTCGTTCGTCAAATTGCGAACAGGAAGTGACATGTCAAATGTGATTGACAGAACAGGCCGTTTTTGGGCGTTGACGTGCGTGGAGATGGAAAAACGCAGGCGTGGCGAGGCGTTTTTGGGGCGTACATAAATTTTCAGATGCGAAAGTCAAATGTGTTCGTACCAAGTCATACGTCACTGGCTGATCCTCTTTCCGTTCAACTTGCTCGCACAGCTTGGGGTGTGGATTACTCGACCACAATGGCGATGGCCTTGTCCTCCGGTCCGGGCCTCCTCGATGTTTCATCGATTTATCACGGCTTGTCAGAAATACAATCAACTTTGAATTGCAAACCAGCTTGTAATGTTTTTTGAAAAGAGTTTTTTGGGTTAGCACAAAACCGTACGCAGGTGGAAATCATAGCTGATAATTTCAGGATTACACAATCAATTAGCGTACATTTGTAGGAATGTTTTTTTTTTTTATTTGGGTTTTGTGCTATTGTAACAATAATGTCATCATGTTTGTGTGTATTTTACCATTTTGCTTTGGCCAGGAGAATTTGCATCCTTTTTTTAATTTTAAAGTGTTCCTTAAAGAACCCTTTTTTTAAAAACCCTTTTTTTTATTTTGGAGGACGTTTTTGGCTTTTGGGCCAGGATTAACTCTAAACCATTTTTTAAATAATGTCACAATGCAATGGAGAACATTTGTCAAATTTTTAATTTCATACACACATTTTTAGAGTTTTGTGGTGCATTTTGCAAATACACTTTTTGGGCAGTGTTAGGCAATAATAACTTAAATAATTCTTACAAACATATTACCAGTGTTGGCCAACTTAAACAAACACATTAAAAACAATTCACAAGAAAGGAGAGGGAAGTTTTGGCCCTAAAGGAATATGGGGCAAGCACAGAAGGAGTGTGGGAAAAGTAGCCAGTGCTGTCATCGTTTTTTTCCCCGTTTGGCTGGGGTAGGGTGGGCGCCAGACCGGGTCCGGGATGTCCTCTAGCTGGCCTGTCCAGAGGCAGATGTTGTGGCCTCTGGAATAGGCACAGGGCTAGGCACATTTGGAGGAATGGCTGTTGTGCCCGAGGTGGAGGATCCTGATGTTCCGGCAGGAAGGGAGGTCGGCTCCACCATGTGCTGGCGAACGAGCTGCTCCAGGGCATTGGCTATTCTGATGTTGGCCCTGGTATTTTCAGCCAGGGCCTGACCAATGGTCACGTTGGCCGCAGCATTTTGCTCCAGGGCCTCAGCCACCCGCAGCAGACAGGCGTCCATCCTCTGCAGAATCTCTGTATGGTAATCTGATTTAAAATTGAGGTCTGTGAGGAGTGCCACTGCCTGCGAGGGGGATTGCCCCGGACTGGCTTCTGCAGGGTCCTCAGCCGGATGTACTGGTTCCTCCCCTGCAGAGCCAGCAGAAATTCTGTGGCCAAGGCTCCCCTCTGGAGCAGACTCATCCGCCTGTGTCTCTGAAAAAAGAGAAAAGAGTCACATTAGAATCTACATATTGTCACAATAACATTTCAGAGTTGGTTACATCACAACATTTACCTGGGACAACATGAGGAGCCGCAAAGTTTGGCATGTCCGTATCCATGTTGGACACGCCAAACACCTCCACATCCTGCACACACCCCTGTGCCAGCTCTTCCAAATCATTCAGCTCTAATAACACAGGGGTGGGACCCCAACCTGTCCCCCTTGCATGCCTAGCCCTGTCAGACAGTTTTTGCTTCAGGCGATATTTGAAGTCTTTCCATCTGTGGGTGAAAAAGTAGGCATTATTCCTGCATTATTTGACCCTGTATCCTTTTTTTTTTTTAAGTTTTAACTTACCGGCGTTTGACATCCCGGGCTAGACGGACATAATCACCCACCCTATTGACAGCACTGGCTATCTCCTGCCACATTCTCCACTTCTGGCTTACACCCATATTCCTGTCTGCCTGTGGCAGGATGTCCACACACTTCTGAACCAAAACCTCCATCTCCTTTCTTGTGAATTGTGGCTGCCTTTTCTTTTTGCCAGCTTTGGCCGGAATACTGGGCCCAGCAGCCTCTTCCATGTCATCCTCAACACCTATTTACATTAAATTAGTTTTAATTTAGATGTCAATCTTTCACTATATTCTGGTTCAAAATAATCCTTGAATAGAAATGAGAGAAATACTTACCGGCCGCCTCTTGGCCATTGTTTGGCTGGTCTGTAGCCATTTTTCTTGAAAAAACTTGAACTACACCAGACCGTTAGTTTTTTTCCGTGACGTATTTATACATGCGTCCTTATTATTCGGCCGCATCACTGATTGTGCATTCCTATGATCCGTCCTTAATTTGAGCGGGAAACGAAACACTATTTATGGCTTTTGGCGACTTGAGTCGAGGTGGCGGGTGTTGTTTGTTGGAGGTTACGTGGTTCGGAGTGTATTGCTGGAGGGAGTAGTGTTTGGAGGAGGTTTTTTGGATTGTGTTAGAGGCGTTTTTTTTTAGAAAACTTTCCGTTTGCATTTTTTGGTGTTGTTATTTTAGTTGTGGTGTTTTTTTTGTGCAAGTTTTTTCCTGTCATCCTTGTGTAAAATATGGATCTCCATTTTTTTTTTTAGGGTTCAAAAAATAATATTTTATATTTTTGTTTGTAGGTTTTTTTTGGTTGTGCCCCAACAACGTTTTTGTTCTGTGACTTATTTATCGTGTATTGGTAAGTTTTGTTTTTAACTTGTTTGTAAAATGTTCATGTATTGTTCTTCGCATATTTTGGGGTCATTAAGCTTTTTTTTATGGTTTTTGGGGATGTTATAAATGCGAACCATTTAGCGCACTTTTGTAGGCTTTATTCCCCTTGTAAAAATGCGAAATATTTAGCGCACTTTTGTAGGCTTTATTCCCCTTGTAAAAATGCAAACCATTTAGCGCACTTTTGTAGGCTTTATTCCCCTTGTAAAAATGCAAACCATTTAGCGTTCAAATTCTTGGTTGTTTTTTTGGGGCCAAATTGTGGAAGTCCTCTCAATGTAGGTTTACTATTGTTCGAAATGTGTGTTTACCCCCTTTATTTTTGAACATTTTCAAAAAACAAGATTACAAAATGGCCACCCCAAATTCTAAACTTTTTTTGTTTTTTTGAAATGTAGGTTTTTGAAATCATGACAATACCCCGGCATGTAAGCATCTTTGGATTGTATCGTAAAGATAAGTATTTTTTTGTCTTTTTTGGGGGAAACATTCCTTAATTACAATTCTTACCATTTCTGGTTGATGTTGGTCGTATTATTGTGGCCATG
The DNA here is from genome assembly GCA_031769625.1 of Taudactylus pleione. Classification (NCBI taxonomy): domain Eukaryota; kingdom Metazoa; phylum Chordata; class Amphibia; order Anura; family Myobatrachidae; genus Taudactylus; species Taudactylus pleione. The sequence continues at coordinate 2,847,536 of JAUIMM010000773.1, forward strand.
CTGCCGGAAGCCGACCAACCTCAATCTCATCCCAGGCGTAGGCATCGTAGGCGTGCTCGGCCCCAGATATATAGAACACGTGTCACCCTTTTTGGAATGCCCGATGAGGTGTTAAGGCGCCACCGTCTTCTGCCCCAAATCATCATAGACACTCTCTCATTAATAGAGAGTGATCTTGAGCGGCAAATTGACAGTCCTACAGCAATACCACCACTTACGCAATTTATGGCGGTGTTACATTTCTGTGCCTCAGGATCCTTTCAAACCACGGTGGAAATAGTTGCGGGAATCTCCCAATCCTCCTTTTCAAGGATCCTGAGGGCAGTGATGGAGGCCCTTTTCAAGCACCTCCATCATTTTATTAAAATGCCTTTGGATATGGGTTCCCTTAGTGTGGCAAAGGCCAATTTTTACCAAATAGCTGGCTTCCCACACATCATAGGCTTTGTGGATGGTACTCACATGCCACTTCAGCCTCCAGCACGGCTGGAGGCCATTTTTCGGAACCGAAAACACTATCATTTACTGAATGTAATGGTGGTATGTGATGCCTCCCTCCAGATCCTGTCCCTGAATGCAAAATTACCCGGGAGTGCACATGACTCATTCGTCATCCGTCAATCAGGGATTTGGCATAAATGAAACAACCTACAAGCTGGTGATGCGTGGCTTCTGGGTAAGTGTAGACCTTTTTTAGATACCAATGCAAAGCTTGATACACAGTGATCCTGATTTTGTAACTTCTTTTTCACAGGAGACAGTGGCTACCCTTGCACGCCCTGGCTGCTCACTCCTTATTTGGCTCCCACACCAGGGCCACAAAGTGAGTATAATTCCACACTTACAGCCACCAGGAAAGTGGTGGATCACTGTATCGGCCTTTTAAAAGGCCGATTCAGATGCCTCCACCGCTCTGGTGGCGAGCTCATGTATTTGCAGAATATGGTTTCGAAAATTGTGGTCCTGTGTGGGATATTTCACAACATTGCCATAAGGAGTGGTGTCCCAATGCAGCCAGAGGATGCCTTGCCTGAGGATGGCCCCCCCGAGGTTGGTCGGAGGTCTGTATGTGGGAGGGCCATACGCGATGATGTTGTGGCCCGTTTTTTTAGGTAATTATTGTCCCAAATGAAGTTAGATGACACAATGTAGACATGTAATAATGTAATTACCAATTTTAACTTTTTTTGTGTGTGTGTTTTATTCCATAACATTTATCATGAAAACCATGACTACTACCTGATCGTAAAAATTGACTTCATGTGGACACATTGGATTTAACTTCTGGACCAAATTTGTCGTCAACTCATTTGTGGAATCATGTTGGCATGCTACTTCGTCAAACAGTTCTTGATTGTTTTGTTTTTGTATATTTTGGGTGTAGGCTGATTTTTGAAGAGTGTTTTCACTGTGTGTATTGATTGTCCTTAATCACTTTGTGTTTCTAAATTTTTATTAAATAATTTTTTTTTACGGTAAAAAAAACATTTCCATTCTAAATTACATGCAAGTGTAACCTGGTTCTAAAAATGTAAACTTGCTTAAGGGCTAATCCTGTAATGATTTAAATTGTGCAGTATTTTACCATGCTTAGTGGCTCAAAACAAACACCCCAAGGTATTATGGTGAATCAGTATGTTTTGGAATCTCGGCCTAAACAGGTTTCATTTAATATTTACCTTACCCCTCCAAAAATAAAGTAAAAAAAAAAGAATATTCTACAAACCTATTGGTATTGTTAGGTGTTGAATGTGCCAGCTTACATAATTCAGCTCAAAACAATCTAAGTTACATTACTTTAAAATACTTGCTGCAATAGTCGACTTATGTAAGGTTAAACAATCTAATATTTACAGAGAAGGAATGAGACTTTAAACGAAACTTGTTTTTTGAAAAAATGTCAAAATTTGGAACAAACCAAAAAATTTATGCCGCAGGATCCCCGCCATGTGATCGAGGATCACCAGCATGCCTATAACATGGCCCCTCAGCCTCTGCACACATGCTGCTGCCTCCGTCAGCCGCCTCTGGTCCTCTGTGGGTTAAAAAATTGAGGTGCTTAATAAGAAAAACTTAATTTTGTTTGACAAACAACTGCCAAAGGAAATGCAACTTTACAAAAAGTGACAATTTGGACAAACATTACAATTCAAAGCAAACATTCTTTGCCCAAGTAAATTCCAAAAAATGACTCAAAAAACTATAAATTGTAAAAAATGAGAAGTACGCAGAAAAACTACTTTGGTGGGTACCGAAAACAAGAGATACAAGTATGAGTGTTTGGACATGTGTGATATGTGTAAGGGGCAAACATCATAGACATTTTTAAACCAAGATATATATAACAAACATTATAAATAAGTACAATTTGAAAAATACACAGGCAAAGGATAACATCACCCCCCCCAAAAAAAAAAAAAAAAGGTAAATGGGAAACATACCGTTGACAATGCTGCCTGGACCTGTAGCCCCACCATCGTCCTTCTCGGAGGTAGGCCAGTGCAGGTCTGTTGGAGGAGGGGTGATTTCTGAAGGGGGGGAGGGGGTGTAAAAGAGAGGGGTGGTTGGAGGGGAGGGTGATGAAAAGAGAGAGGGGGGTTGAGGGGAGGGGGAATTTTGAGGGATGGAAAGTATCCGAGAGGGAGGGGCGTCCGGGTCTGGCCAGGCTGGGTTGGAGGGTGAATTAGGGGTAGGGTGGGGAGAGGAGGATTGGCTGGGAGTTGGGGATAGGGGACATGGCCGACGGCGTCGCTGTCGATGACGGCGTAGTCTGCGCTCTGCCCCTAAATGATGGATAACAATTTAAGGTTTGATTAATTTTTAACCTTGAAAACATCGTCAAAAAATGTTTTCCTTAAAAAAAAGGAAAACATGCACACGCAGATATGTAGTAATTAAACAAACAGGGCAAGAATGAAAACATGCACAAGCAAATATGTAGTAAATAAACAAACAGGGCAAGAATGAAAACATGCACACGCAGATATGTAGTAAATAAACAAACAGGGCAAGAATGAAAACATGCACACGCAGATATGTAGTAAATAAACAAACAGGGCAAGAATGAAAACATGCACACACAGATATGTAGTAAATAAACAAACAGGGCAAGAATGAAAACATGCACACGGAGATAGGGCCGCAAAATAAAAAAGGAAAGCGAAAAAAAAAAAAATTTACTTTCAGCTATACGCTGTCTGAAACATGCCAGCAAGCGTGGCGTGCGGCGTTGAAGATCCGACCACCTGCGCTCTAGCTGGCCAATCTGTCAGCGTGAGCCGAAGGAGCGCAGGCGGCGGCGAACCTCCGCATAGGCGGATCGCTTCTCTCTGTTGGTGATAGGGGGAGGCTGGCTGGTTATCCGCCGGTCCATTACCTCTGTCAGTACTAGAAGCTCCCGCCTGGTGAACGCAGAGGCTCTCATGATGGCAATGGTGGATTTTGGAAAAAACTGTTTTAATAAAGACAAGATAATAATTTTGATTGGCTAGTGTATTTGTAAAATTAATAGGAACCATTCTATTGGTTAGTGTATGAGTCATGTGTTCGACAGGCTTAAAAATCTAATGTGAGTTATGATTGGCTTAATGCAGTGACATGCGTTAGCTAATTTACATAAAAAAATGAAACAAGTAAAATATGTGTCAGAAAAAACACGGAAAACAATAGGCAAAATGACAAAAACATGTATTTTGGATAAAGGAAACCATTGTTTAAACCGTACGTATTCTGCGTGAAAAAACAAACACGGACAGGAGTAAAGTTTATTGAAAATGAAAAACAAATGAATTCCAAACATGTGAAGAGCAATTAAGCTAATTGATCTCTTGATTGGCATGATACGATTAAAGGATGTATGCAGAATGAACAAGCAGGTAATCGAAATCTGACAGGCCCACTTCCGGTTTGGACTTGTGCGAGCGTTCCCTGCATGCAAAAATTGAGATGTACGGTCGCAATTTGGCTCGCTCGTTAGCTAGAGGAGGGGTTGGGAGACTATGGGGCGGAAGATTAGCTGCGTACGAAATTACTAGCGAGTGTTTGAATTTACATTTTTCGGCACGTACGCGAGCGGCCACTTGCGTCCGGGGCTGAATCAGGGCCAATGTTAGTTACAATCAAGTATATCGTATCTAAAAATAATAAAGTGTAATGAAAAACTTTGCATCCACAAAGGTAACCCAAAATCCTAAACATTACGATGAATATTTCATCACATTGAGGTGAAGTTCATGCTTCCTTACATGAACTGGAAGAATGACTTTGGAAGCACTTTAGCTGCCTAAATGAGCAGAATTAAGAGAAGTATTATATACTTACTCTGCATCTGGTAATAGAAGTACTGTGTGCCATAAGTAGATCCATAAGGCACTCCACTACCAATATTAACCCACTTCAAAGGAGACAGGCATGTCATTATTGTAACAGCAGATAAAAGAGCTGGGATGCTCTAAATGGAAGTAATTCTTTATAAACCCTTTACTTTCACACTTCCGGTTCATGTGGAAATGCAAAAAGCCTCTTTAAACCTGGCAAATATTGTACAGAATTTATATCATAGCATGTAAACTGCATCACCAGACCCCATAGCAAATCTTAAGGCCCCCATACATCAGCAATTGATTGCAGCAATTCTGCAATTTGCAATCGATTGTGTATAAAAATCTTTCCCTTTTTCAATCGATTGCAGATTGCAGAATTGCCACAATCGATTGAAAAAGGGAATGATTTTTATACAAAATCGATTGCAAATTGCAGAATTGCTGCAATCAATTGCTGATGCATGGGGGCCTTTAGGTAGGTGCTGGCAATACCGCTCTTGCATTGTGTTTCTCTCTATTTAGGCCATGCTGAGTTGTTAGAAAAATAAAACAGCAGCCATAACTGCAAAAACTGTGTTGGTACATAGATTAATACTTTATGTTGGCAGTGTATGCCAATAAGGTGGAATCAAACTTGCCTACTTTTGAAAAAGCATTTCAGGGACATTGTGAAAGCAACACCTATGAGCACGGCAGTAAAGTGGGTGTGTACTGCTACAACCGAGAGGTGTGTGGTAAAATTGACTTAAATTCAAATGTAAACAACCCCAAAGCAGTTAGAAAGATCTCCTTGTGGATGAAACACACTGATACTATTCAGGACTTGCTCATCTATTGTGTATAACAAGGGGTTCCATATAAGTGGCCACAAGAAACCTTATATAAAAATGCATGTAGCCATAGTGATCATTGTGCCTTCTAACCAATGTATATATATCCAGGCCCAGGGGGGGACTAAGGGGACACCCGTACTGGGCCCTGACGACCGGATCGGCACAAAACGGGGCCGTGGACGGCGGTCTCTGTTCCTGCTAGAGGGCCGTTGCCGCCGGGACCCATTGCAGTTGCCCAGCTCCAGCTCTGAACCCTCTGTAGCCTGGCCCGGGCAGCGCTGGGCTCTTCCGGGTGACTCAGCTGGGGCCCCGGCCGGGCCTGACCTTTAGGTGAGCAACTCAGCGATGTGATGTCATAGGTCACGTCACCACATGTCAGGCAGGCTGCGGTGTAAAAAGGGATGGAAGTGAAAGTGGATAGATCCCCGGATGGTAGAGGAATAGGGGCTGGGGCAGGGGAAGATGATGGGTGCTGGGGACGGAAGAAGGTGAAGGGGGCATAGGAAGGTCATAGGAGCTGGGGGCAGTGGAAGGTGATGGGAGCTGGGGATAGAGAAAGATGAAGGGGCATGGGAAGGTGATGGGGGCTGGGGGGAGAAGTGACATGGGCTGGGGGCAGAGGAAGGTGACATGGCATCGGGATAGTGGAAGGTGATGGGGCCTGGGGATAGAGGAAGATGAAGGCACAGAGGAAGGTGCTGGGAGTAGTAGGTGACATAGGCTTGTGGCAGAGAAAGGTGATGGGGCTAGGGACGGAGGAAGGTGAAGGGGGCAGAGTAAGGTTTATGGGGCTGGGACAATAGGTAATGGGAGCTGGGGACGGAGGTAGGTGATGGGGGCTTCTGGGCTGAGGATAGTGATGAGAGGCTGAATTTGAGAAAGGTGATGAGTACTGTGGATGGCTGGCTGCACACACCATCCCTCCTATCCCCGAGGCATCCACAGCACTATCATCAAGAAAATCTTGCAAGAGACGGCAGACAAGAACTACAGCCTGTATCATCAATGACAGAGAGACTGTGGGGTAAGTCATAGTGTATTTTTACTTTATATAAAGGCTGGCATATCTTTCAGTTAACATTCTCATGCTTCACATATCACACATGCAGGGGAGGAATGTGCAGGACCGGGGGTGGTGGTGAGAAAGTGGGCCCCCCAGAGACATCTGTGTACCGGGCCCTGAGTTTTCTGTTGCTGGCCCTGTATATATGTCTGATTTCTTTTTTCCCCCAAGTATATAACAGATACATATTGAGGGTAAGCACAATCAGGGAAATTGCTAGACTCTTCAAGGAGAGAGTGCTACTATTTCAGGAAGTCTCAGGGAATTGGCAAGTATGGGTTGAATCAGTGGTGCTAGTAAAGACAATGAATTGATACCCATAGGGGAGACTGGCATTACAAACTGAGAACCCAGTAAATACTGTAGATGCTTTGGCTATACCTATTTTGTAAGAATACAAGGAATGGCACAAAAAGCTGTAAAAACAGCTTAAAAATTAATACTATGAAAATTATTTAACATCATTAGAGGGAATAAAATAATGTGTGTCTTATGTTTTATGGTAGTAGTAATAAGGAACATAAAGATTTACAACAGCATAAATAATCTATTATTTTGTTTCACAGTTTTCTGATCTAAATGGATGATAATTAATCTGTAAATATGCCATTTTTGAAAGACCAACCATTTAATTCATGTTCTTGCTTACATTAATTATCTTAAACAAAAGGAAATAGAAGGGAACCTCCACACAAGAAGATTACATTGTCTGATTAGTCACTGAGGTTTCATAACAAATGAAAGCAGTCAGCCATATTAACACTTGTAATTGAAATTCAGGAGATTATAAAAAAGTCTTAGGGCTCTATTTACTACAATCAGCATTTGTAATGCAGATTGTAGTGTGATATTACCAACTGAATTCGCATTGCGAATTCAGGCAATATCACAGGGATTTACTACAAATCCCTTGCAGGGACAGAGCTTGCGATAAAGCTCTGTCCCTGCAAATCCCCTCCGTACACTTATCACGGTATTTTCGAAAAAACTACCGTGACAAGTGCTGACGCATCGTCTGTTGCTAGGCCCCACCCCCGGTGCTAAGCCCCACCACCCGCGATCACAGACCCACCATGGCCCCCCTCCCCCCCGTGACCCCCCCTCCCTTAGTTACACATACCTGCAGTCATCAGTGCTCCGGTGATGTCCTCCGTGGCTCCGGTCAGCTGACATCCCATACTGCCCTGGGACTCGGCCAGGTGATGACCGGGCACCAGTGCAGGCTGGGAGACCAACTGACCAAAGGGAGGACATCACGGAAGCCCCGATCTCCAGTCCCTGGACTCCGGTAAGTTTTTATTTTTTTTATTTTTTTTTTATTTTTTTTTTAGCAAAGATCAGCTCGTGGTCTGTTTAGACCACACAGCTGATCACTGGGGCCGGCTATGGGCTCTGCTCTGCCTGTTAGAGCAGAGCAGGAGTCCGGTAACCAGGGGGGGACCCAGGATAACGAAACCCCCAGGTGGCGTTATTATTATCACAGGGCTTTCCCCGGTATTTTTTAACAATTTATTTTTAGTAACTGTGGCCAGATCACATTTCCCATTACAATTATGGGAAATGTGATCTGCTTACTAAAACTAAGTGATCATTACGGGTTGGAGTAGAATTTTACGAATTCTACTCCAATTGCCCTGTAATAACTTTAGGTGATACTAAAATAATGTGAAAAGGGTGTGAAAACACCCGTTTTCACTTTATTTTAGTAAAAATAATGTTAATAAATAGAGCCCATAGAAACTAATCAATGCACATGTAAAAAATGCTATAAATCAGTAGAGATGTACACGGACCCCGTGTCTTGGTTTTGGCAAAACCAACCTTAAGTGTTTTGGTTCAGTTTTGGTTTTATATTTCTTTAAAAAAATTTATAAGAACCGCTAAAATCATGTAACTTGGACCTGTTTTTGCTCCTATAGTATTATTAACATCAATAACAGTCATTTACAGGCAATGTTGACCAATTTTGGCAACTGAAATCGCATGGGAGTGACTTACCGGCAATCCAAAATACACAAGATCCAGTTCTCAGATCCAAGATCTGACTTATGGGAAGACCTGAGCCGGGACTCATATCGGAAACCCAAAGTTCAGGTGTGTTCGGTTTTACCGCTCATCTTTTTAAATCAGACCATTTACTATGAGCGATGTGCTGAATATTTAACCATTGTACCACTGGTACCTTCAAACTGACGCAAAGCAGTTCTAATATAATAGGCATCTGCCTTATTTGTCAGGACCACAGACAACTTACGGATTACAAACAATTTTTCCTTGGTAACCTCTAGCACTGACATAATGTTCACCACTTGTCCCTTAGATCGGCCATTTTTCCCAGTACAATCTCCCCACCCACCAGAAATATAATCCTTATAAACTCTAAGCAGCTTTCCCAATTCTAGCTTGATTGACAGTTTAGAAAGCCATTATTATTATTATTATTATTATTATTATTATTATTATCATCATCATCATCATCATCATCTTCTACAAGGCACCACGGTTTCTGCAACACCCTACAGAGAATATACAAAGCACAGTAAAACATGACATATCAGTGTAAATTGATATATTTTTGGAACAACGCAGATTAATAACACAACAAACTAGATAAGATGCGGACAAGGGAGGAGGGTTATTAAACTCATTGTATCTTGACAGGCAAGTGGAGGATAGTCATTGGGAAGGAAAGGAAGCTGAACACTCATTGAGCCTGCAATTTTTGAAAACTGGAGGCAATGTTAGTGACATACATGAGGATGGAGGACTCTGTCCGTGAGTGATTATGGTGGTGTATGATTTTCTTCTTGAGTCATACACCACCCATCCCCTCTAGATAAAGGTTCTATTTTGCCCATTTGCAAAGCCTCAATAGAGCTTCACCAAAGGGCCTTGTAGTTGTAGGAGTAACCTTTCTGCTAAACACAGGTTTTAAGTCAGTCACTTTGCCATATATTACTCCTCCTAGTGGAACCAAGACAATCTTTCTTAGCAGAGACAAAAAAACAGTCAGGACCATCCTGGTTCTACTCTCATCTAGGGCTGTATGTATTAAATAGAAGAAATCCTCTGAAAACTGCAATCTCCAGTGATTACCCGAGTCGCATATGGATATCTGCTGCGGTCCCGCTGCACAGCAGCCCCATTAGGTTCCTGTAGAGCTGCAATGTGGTAACATTCTGGGGCTTGTGCCCGCTATCTAACACCATCATCAGCCCATTAGGCTATAGAGGCTTCTTTACATAAAAAACACCCCAGAAAGGGATCCAAAGAATCCCTCTCCATTACTTTCGGCTTGCGCTATTACGGATGATTCCAAATCGTACGCATTTCTGTCAGAACTCGAATCATGTCTGAATAAGTGTAACTAGATGGCTGAGGGTGTGTTTTAAAAATTGCGGGCTATGCTGAGTTGTGTGTAAGCAGAGACCCATCTGATTGGAAACAGAACCATTGCACCAGGTATAGGGTTGATGCAACTGCACATTGATAATAATGATGACTATGTGAACAAGTACATGAATAGGGGTGGTGCAGTTGTATAGACGCATTAAATGCAACCTAGCAAGCAGTGCAAGTTCATTTGTGGTCGATTTGTGTGCAATGCTGAATCAGTCCATTTCTCTCTTAATAAACAGTGATCATGGTCAGTCTTCTTACTGTCCATCTTTTTCTGAACATCTTTACATACAGTACATTGTCGTACCTACAGGTATACTCCAGTGCTTTATGAACCTCTAGCTTGGTCCATGTCATTACACGTTTGTTTGGTGCTTTCCTTTGCAGTCTCTCTCTAGCTGACAACTCATCAATGAAATAATCTGCAAATGCTGAATGTTTTGATAAATAACCAGCTTCCTGAGACAGTTTATTGGGACCACTAAGTCCACAATCTTCCCTGGAACTCACAATTTTGTTCTCTAGAAGAGCCTCCACATCATTCACCAGTTCATTAAACTTACTTTCCAAAGCCTGTATGACCTTTCCAATTTCTCTTCCACCAGTTGTTTCTGCTTTAGCTGCTCAGATAAGTTCTCAATAACTTCTGCATGTTTCTTTTTGAGAAAAGACAAAACTAATTCCCCATTAATTTGCTTCAATGTTTTTATCTCAGTATCTGTGTGAGGGATTTCTTTTTTCTTGTAAAAGCACTCTTGGAGAATCTCATTTAATTTTCCAACATGTTCACATTCTTTATATTTTATGGTCAGATGATCTTTCTTTTGTTTACAGCTGTGAGCGTAGTTTTGAGAGCTGTACTACTTCCTTCGATGTATCTGGAATCAGCAGTAGCTTACGTTACAAGACAAAGCAAGCAGACAAACAGACAACCATGGTTGGAGAACAAATCAGACACAGACAACGATGTAGTTACACATCATAGCACTGCGTAGACCGTTCTTCGGAATGGTCCGAGTGCTGGCTTTATTTATAGGGGTCTGAAAAGGTTAGTCACCATGAGTCAGCTTTATGCATTGGCACAAACAACTTGTTTGTGCCCCCCTAATACTGGCTGGACATATAGATAAGATAAACATAAGACATTACGATGCACATTCTTGTTGTTATCCTCGCCTGCCATCTTGGTCACATCTTCTATCTTGTTATCTTCAGACTGTCCAAGGGTCTCCACCCCTGATAGTACTTTGGCCCTGATTCAGAGCCGGACGCTCTGACCAGAGCGCTCGCTCTGAATCAGGGCCCACCTCCATTAATATGGAGCGTCCTCCTGGACGCTCGTATAGCTGTGGGTCACCACCCACAGCATATACGAGCGTGCAGGATGATGGTCGCGATGGTCTTGACCGCAAGGCCAGGAGTGATTTTGGCTCTATCAGAGCCAAAATCACTCCCACTGACATCACTAGTGATGTCAGTGGGGCCGGCTTCAGACGGTAGGCGTTCCCTTGGGAACGCCTCCGTCTGGCAGGCATGCCCCCGGCATGCCCACCAAAGGGGGCGTGCTGTCAGTCAACATCGACAGCACGCCCCCTTTGATGAGTCACTACGAGCGAAGGAAAGTCCTTCGCTCGTCGCGTCTCGTGCATGCGCCCGACGGAGCTCCCTCCGTCATGCGCATGCGCAGTGCAGACCATCGACCCACTCGCGAGCGGACAGCCGCTCGCGAGTGGGTCTGAATGAGGGCCTTTATCTTCTCTACTCCAGACTGTATGGTGATTAACATGTTCTTCTGAAACTTCAAACTTATGTAACTTTTAAAATCACTCTTAAAGTGACATACACATAGATAGTGCATTTAATAATCTAATTAAGCATCCTACGCTAACACACTCTTGAAAACATTCAGTTGAAGAGTCTCTTTCTTTCAACATCAGAGTTTGATACAGTAGGCCGCTGATTCATGACACGAACAAATTACATACAATGACTTGAAACAGAAGTAAATATGGCTCTCCCTTATAATCGTAGGGATTTGGTGAACACTTGATACATAAAATATCAAAATGACCTTTGTAACTGCTGGTGGGTAAAGCACAGAGGTGTCCTCATTTTCAGGGCGTCTTTACACCATAAGGAGCAAGGTGCACAGTGCTACTGAGATGTTCCAAGAGGAGAAGCAGGGGCGTATTTATAATGGGTGCAGGGTGTGCGGTGCCCCCCAAAAGAAGCAGTGAAGCACTTTGGGGAGACAGCTGATTTTCAGATCAGCTGTCTCCACGACGGAGCAATGATGAATTGCTCCAGCGCTCGTGCAAGTTAATATGTTAATTATCGGGGCATGTCCATAGAGTAATGGCATATGTTGGAATTAACACACATTTGTCTGTTTTATATTTATGAGAAGATGATTATGTGGGAGGTAGGGCACAGAGATAATATAAAGCAATGCTATCACAATTTACAGCTGCATAGCATCATAACTCTACAAATCATACCATTCAAATATCTATATATTCATTAATCTGATTGGCCTTATGCCCTAGTGACATTTCTCAATTGTGCATCAAAATGTCATAACCACCTGTAAACTGGAACCCACCATCAATGGCAAGGGGTAAAGGTTCCAGTAGTTGGACCAAGAGACATACTAATTGATTTCTGATCAATTCAATGCTTTATGTTAGTGCTCTGCACATACACTTATGTAAAGGGATATATGAATGATGTTATCATGTAATATCATATTGATTTTCATGAGCGTAGAAATTGCCTGTTAAATGAATGGGAGACCAGCATTCAAAAGCAACATTTTCTGGCCTCGCAAGCGGCAGCAGACAGCCAGTCTGAGTAAGCTTGGGTGTACTCAGATGACCGATACTACAAACATCGCGACCAATGGTTATAATGTTGATCCACTCAGATTTGCATAATGTAACTTACAGATGCCTCCTTCAGGCATTAGCATATTTGAACTCAGTAGCAGTGTCCATCTCTGGATCTCTGAATTAGACCCATAGATGGAAACAGAAATCATATTAAAGACAAGTTTGTAAGTTCATGTGTGTGGCATAGAAAGACGTTGGTTTTTGTGTATTTAATATCATTGCTGTATATTGCACATTTTTACATATGCATTGTTAAATACAGTATACAAAACACAACACACATGTCCAGGCACCTTATATTACAAAAATAAAAAAAAATATTTAACTATGAATCATTTAAGCAGATTGAAAATAAAAGATGTAACAAGTAGTAAAATAATTGCTGTAACAGAGTAAAGGGACAGTATATGTCAGTGCACAATGAGATCGCTGCTGCTCTCTGGCCCTGAATTCTGCTGTAAGTTTTAAGGATGAAAACACGGAACATTGGTGCCACATGTGTCAATAACACATCTTTTATATCCGCTGCCCACAGTTCTTTCACCAGCACCCAGAGAAGGTTCTAATGGACAAATAAAGCCTAATTAGACCAGACTGAATGTATGATCAATTGGCAGATCCATTTTCCTGCCACAAAAACCTAGCCGCACTCTTCATCCTACTACAAATTAATTGCCTGATATAATTAGGCTAGAAAACACTGCAATTCCAGCCAGACACACACTACAACAATAACACAAGGGCTTTAACTCTTTCTCCAACATATTTATTACAGAAATATAATAAAGCCAGTTGTAGAATTTGCAGGAGGATCATAACCTAACTTACAGTACTATTATGTTATCTATGATTCTATACTCTCTCTCTATATTTCACTTGTAGTAGCTGATAATATGGTGTAACATGAAAAGTTAAACGTTCAAATGTATTCAGAGAAAATAACCGAGGCCTGTAATCAGGGTCTGATTTAGAAATGTATACAAACTCAATGGTTTGCATTGCATACATCTCAGATGTTGGGGAGACTGATGTTCTGCACATGCAAGAAAGCTTGAAGTGCCCCTAAATCCGCACCATGATTGTCATGCTGCAGCTGTTTGGGGTGGGGAGGGGGCACTTTACACATCAGGGGCTGCTTCTTCGTGGCTGGCTTGAGGCATCTTTTGTCATCAGACACCTCCTGGTACATTGGTATGTGTTAGCATCGCTGAGGTGTCCAAAGAAGCAGCAGCGCTGCTAATAGCACTGGCATAACTACGGTAGATGCAGGGGGTGCGGCAGCTATGGGGCCTGGACCGTTTCCGGGCCCAAACCTCCCCCTGCACCGAGGCCCGCCAAGAGCCGCGACGGACCGGGTAACAAGGGGAGTGGCCTAAATGCGGGAGGCGTGGCCTCGCCCCCTTTGGCAAAAAAAAGATTTTTAGCGCCGCTTCGCGGCACTGCACACTGGCGAGGGGGGTGCTCTAAGCCCCCTCAGCCCGGCACAAAGCCAGGGGGGGGCACGATCAGTGTGATCGCTCCCCCCCACAGGCATAGGAGACTGCTATGGCTGCTGCTCAGCAGCCACGAGCAGTCTCCCACTGCAGCTCAGCACACGCTGTGTGATGGGCTGCTGTGAGGGAAGGGGGCGGCGTCAGACCCGGGCCCCCACCAGGCCCCTCAGGAAGCCAGGCCCGGCTAATTTGTACCCGCTCCCCCCCCCTCTGCACCTACCGTGCCAGGCCAGCCGTGATCACATCCTCCAGCAGTGTACTGTGCAAGGGAGGCACATCTGCCTTCTTGGTCAGCTCCGCCTCTGGTTCTTCTCATTGGCTGATACTGGTAGAGGCGTGGCCGCCTCCTCCCAGCATCAGACAGTGAGGAGAGATGGAGCTGACTGGGAGAGGAGGTGTGTCTGCCCTGAGCAGCACACGCTGAAAGGAGGAGGTGACCACCACAGGCAAGATGGGGAGAGGGGGAGTGCCCAAGGGGGTCAGGATCCGAGGGGGGGGGGGTGCTGGGACCGAGGGGGAGGGCCAGGGACCTAGGGGGGGCCTGTAGAAGTTTTGGTATGGGGAAATTTCTGGCTATAATATGCTGGTCATTGCTGTGTATAATGTGCTGGTTATTGCTAAAGGATATATTCTAAACAATGCAGATTATAAAATGCCTAGACTGTATGACTACTGAGCATAGCATGCTGGTAGGGCTCCCATATCACTTTTTTCTCATCTTATTTCCACCAACAATTTTAACTTTCAGACCTAATTTTCCTATAATTCTTAATTTCCCATAAATCTGATATACCGAAATGAACATATAACCGATACATTCAGATAGGTTGCTGTACCTATTTTAAAGTATTTGAGCTCAAAAGGAAGTATGAGGAGCATAGGCAAATGCAAAGGGGGTGAAACCCCCCTCCCAGCCCATACCTTAACCACAATAGAAATACTATATAATACAATTTTATCACAAATGAGATAATTAGCACCTCCTGTGGATCTTTTAACATGTGTCAGCCAGTAACGACTACACCTGTATACACACTAGGAGATCTTGAAAACATGCACTGTTAGGGTTACACTGCTATAGACCATCGATAGGGTCAATTACTAATACTGTTATCCAGTGCATAAGCAGACGAATATATACATATATGTCCAGGGCAGTGCTAGGTTCTTCTGCTGCTCCTCCAGGCTCCCGGTTTGCTCTCATGCTCTGGAATGGTGCCCACATGTAAAATTAAAACATTCATCTCAGACAGGATATCCCTACTGCTGCATGTAATGGTTTACTGTGATCGCTGGTCCTGTATATGTATACACTGCACTTTGTATGACGAATATTAAAGCTGGTTAAGTGCTAATTATGTCCTCTTCATGGATTGGCCACGCACGCTCTAAAATCAAGCATTTGTAAACCCCCCTCTGGAAATCCTGCACTTGCCCCTGGGGAGGATAAGCATTGGAGGGTATAATGTGATATTTTTTTATGAATTTAGAGGCTCTATTTATCAAACATATGTGAGCCTTTTTAACGGCTAAACCACCAAAAACAAGTACAGTAATTTACCATTGTGGTATTTATGAAGATCTTAACCAAATTATCATCACAACTACTGTATCTCTCCCAGGCTTGCGGGGTAGCTTTAGGCCACCCCTAGACACAACATTTTTGGTCACCACCCATCATGTCACAATCGTCCAGACCACCAAGGTAGACCTTAACTCATCATCCCCATCCCGCCCCCCCTGCCACTACTTCCCGCACCATGACATCCCTCCCCATGCAAAATAAATATATAAGTTGCCAAGATAAAAAAAAAAAAAATGAATCATCTGACCTCATTGTGCGGCCCAGCAAGTGGTACCCCTAGTCACATACCCACTGCCCGGCCGGGAACATGATCCTCTCCTCTGATAGCAGTACTTCCCTTATGAGGAGAGTTACTGAGGGCAATGTGACAGATGCATTCATGATACATTTCAACCTTTTATGAACATAATACTATCAAAATTACTTATATTACTACTAATAGGAACCAGCATATACCGGGTCACCTCAGTGTGCCTGCTGCCCTGCCCCATCCTGCCTTCCACTCAGTTACGCCTCACCCCCTCTCTGTCCACTCATCTGCCCTGTCCTGCCCTCTCTAGCTCTGTTCTGCCTCACTCCCTCTCTGTTCTGTTCCATCCCTCCCACCCTGCGATTGCATATACTTACCCGATTCTCATGGGTCCTCTTCCTACCTGGCAAGCAGGGGCGTGGGTGCAGGGGGTGCAGTTGATATGGGGCCCGTAGATCCTATGGGGCCCACCTCCTCCATGCACCCACTTTTGATGGAGTAAGTACTAGATGAGAGGGGGAATAGGGTTGATAATTCTGACTTGGGCCCCTTCAAACTGCTCCCTGTGACTATGTAGCAGATTGCTACAAGGGATCATCAGCGCTGTGGGCCCCTGTCAGACTTTTCAGTCCCATCCCACCTCTCATACGACTCTCCTAACCAGCATCACTGCAGAAAAAAACTGCTATGGGGGCCCTATAGCAAAATTTCTATGCCCTGATTTCTAGTTTACAAATACATGGATAAATTATTTTAAGCGATAGAATGGCTAGGTCTTGTGACTGAAAATTCACACGCAGGTATTGTATGTTTACAGAGGGTAGAGTCTGCAAAATGAAAACTATTTAAGACTGGACAAGTTGGAGACTGTCTGGTGCTGGATTGGTAGGATTACAGGGCCTGATTCAGAGCTGAACGTTCTGACCAGAGCGCTCGCTCTGAATCAGGGCCCTCCTCCCTCAACTTGGAGCGGCCTCATGGACGCTCGCATAGCTGTGGGTTACCACCCACAGCTATAGCGAGCGTCCATGATGATGGTCGCGATGGTCAAGACCATCGCGACCATCGGGCTTGCGATGGAGACCCTGCGGTAGGGTCTCGCTGCCGCAAGCCCTGGAGTGATTTTGGCTCTATCAGAGCCAAAATCACTCCCACTGACATCACTAGTTCCCATGGCAGCCACGCCCCCGCATGCCCACCAGCAGCCATGCCCCTGTCTGGCAGCCACGCCCCCGCACGCCCACCAGAGGGGGCGTGCTGTCAATCAACATCGACAGCACGCCCCCTTTGGTGCGAGACCCGGAGCGACGGAGAGCCGTCGCTATCCGGGTCTCGCGCATGCGCAGGACGGAGCTCCCTCCGTCGTGCGCTTGCACAGTGGGGCAACATCGAACCACTTGCAAGCATCCTGCGCTCACGAGCGGGACTGAATGACCCCCACAGTGTGTAATACTGTAACCGTATAAGCTACCTGTGTACTTAAGTCTACAAAACAAAATTCTACAGGAAGCCAAGCACTTTAGCAGGTGTGGCCAACCAGTCAGAGACAAAGGGCCTGATTCAGAGCCGGACGCAATTAGCGCTCGCTCGTCCAGAAAATAGGGGTGGCTATTCAAATGAACCATTCGCTCTTTGCGGTCTGTTCACGCCTCTAGGTCTGAACGAGCGAACAAAACTTGCGGTCGTTTTTTGAAAACATACGCCCCCTGGCCGCTTGCATACTACGTCATGTCCGCTATTTATTAGATTAATCGAGTACATCGACCAGGGTATGAACTGCTAGCTATTCTTGGGGTTGGTTTTTGCTACCACAATTTTGCGAGCAGTTCTGGCTATAAAATAACCCAGTGACGTGGTCAATGACGCTGCTGTTTTAATTATGCACACCCATAAAACGCCCGTTTTGACCTTTAAGCACGCCTGCGTTCTGATCTCCACTCCCCGTTTTCAAGCACCTTCCCCCGTTACCACCCACATACGCCTACTCCTGTCACTCAAATAATCCGTACGCATGCGCAGTTGGGCAAACATCGCTCGGAGCGAACGAGCGGCCGCTTACGAGTGGCTCTGAATCAGGCCCAAAGATCCATAAAATATCTGTAGTCAAGTTAAGGAGCCGATATCATGTGCGCTCAGAAGGTGCACATGCAAAACTGTGGCGTGACCTAGCTGTCAAAAGGCTATGCGCTATTTTTGTGCTAATGCCTTTTGTAAGACATTTGCAGGAGCATGACCTTGTGTCACACCCCAGTAGTAGTGCCCCTTAAGCAATGCCCCCTGTAGTAGTGCCCATTATGCAGTGCTTCCTGTACTAGTGTCCCTTATGCAATGCCCCCCGTAATAGTGCCCATTATGCAATGCCCCCTGTTGTAGTTCCCATTATGCAGTGTTCCTGTAGTAGTCCCCCTTATGCAATGCCCCTGCAGTAATGCCCATTATGCAATGCCCCCAGTACTTACCTGACTACACTGGGCATTGCTGGCTCCACTCCATCAGGGCTCCCTCTGCCACTGCCTCTGACTGGATCTAACTGGATCCAGCAGGTGCGCAGGCTCCTCACATTGCGGGTGATGTCATGATGTCACCCACGCACTTCATCACTGGGAACGCTGGCCTCTGAAATGATCAGTGGCTTCTTAGCATCCCCCCGTTAATCTGGCCTCTGCCGCCCCCAAGCCACTGCGGGGTCTGCGGGGGCCATTGTTACGCCACTGCCGAGCCGCATCACAACAAAGAAAGAGCCACAAGCGACTCAAGAGCCGTGGGTTGGCCAGCCCTGCACTATAGCTTTAGACTGATGGCTTATTTTTCCTTTGTCTGTTTTCTTTTCGTTATTCTTGTTTTCCTGTATAGTTCTCTGATTTCATATATTGTTTTTTTGTTCTTTTCCTCACATCTATTCCCCCTTTTTTCTTCTATTCTCCCTCACCATGCCCCATTCCAGGCATTCTGCTCCCCTCCCTGGAATTTGGCCAATGTTTCTTCGTAGGTACATGCATGAGTGCATTCATAGAGGCTGTTTTGTGAAGCTTTTTTTTATCTCAGATAGTATGCAAAGAAGGCCTTGATTGAGGTACGGAAATCAGGTGGTGGCTAGGGTTTCTTCTGGTCATACAATAATTGGTTGTCAGGAATGTAAGTTTTTGTGTCTTGTTATCTAGAATCAAGGCCCAATGAGCATTTGGCTGTGAACTAATACATGCATTTGATACATGCCATGTATATTTGTTTGAAAAGTAATGTTTGGAGGCATTATGATGAGTCTTTTCTGCGTAAACATGATGGCCTTCAGTTTATTAGTTTTGGAGTGAAAGATGTTAAGTTATGGCTCGAGGTGTGCCAGCATTGATGCTTAAAAACCTCAGTGGGGCAGTAGGTGGCCAGAGAGGGAAATGCTATGCATTCAATAGTGCACAGTGTTTCCGATGAAAGGCCTGCCGCTACTGACATCTGCGTTCCATTTGTCAATAAGCGCATCTGCAAAAGATTGCCCCAAGGGCTCTGCTGTATGGCAAGAGCTTCCCTTTGTAAAGCATTTTCACCCATAAAACTGCCAGTACATCAACGGTGGCTTGGGCATTATCCTTTTAGGGAGGAGGCATTCTTTTGTTACAGGGTTTTTAAATTGATTTTTGTTTGCCAGTTACCAGGGCAGTGCATGTGGATTCCAAATAGAATCTAAAATCTTATCTTGACTTTCTCAATGTGGTTCTTGCTAAGGTTAGGGCTGAGGTTGCTTTTAGGAAGCATGTGCGATCTATTCACTTCCATGCTGCTCAGGGATTTTTGTCTATCCTCACTTGGGGTGGTTCCCAAGAAAGCCCCAAAGAAATTCCAGTTGCGCCTGTCTTTCACTGTTGGGAGCTCAGTTAATGATGCATTGGACCCAGTCATTTTCTGGATACAATAAAAGTACACTGAAGATACTTTGGCTTTGGTTTGGGAGTTTGGTGAGGGAACATTGTTGGCTAACGCTGACATTGAGTCAGACTTAGAATTTGTGTGAGGTCACTACCAGGCAGGTAGTTCAAAGGAATCCATGACCGGCTTCATTGGGAATAGTTCTCTTCTCCATACTGTTGGTATATCCTTAGCATACTAAGTGGTCTATTTACTAAGCAGTGTTAGGAGACAGAGTGAAAAGTGATAAGGTACCATCCAATCAGCTCCTAACTGCCATCTCACAGGCTGTGTTTGAAAAATGACAGTTGGCAGCTGATTGGCTGGCACCTTATCACTTTTCACTCTGTGTCCTAACACTGCTTAGTAAATAGACCCTTAAGTCCTTTCTATAGTCTCTAAGGCCTTACAGGGTTGGACAAAGGAATCCTGGGTTTGAGGCGATTCTTGTCACCTTATTCATTTAGGCTGTGTGCGATCCCCCTTTTCCATGGTCACGTTTGTGGCATCCAATGGGTACAAAGCTGGGTATTTTGCATCTGGTAAGACTTCTTCAATGTTGGGATTGCAGTCTTTACTTAGGTGCAAGATACAATGGTCAACACCGACCAACTGGGCAGGGGTAGGTGGATTTCACTTAGGCTTGGTCCCTCCCATCTAGTTCATGTTGATGCACACCATTTGACTACATTTCAAAACTGTTCTGTTTTTAAACACTGCTTGCTGTCTTTAGGTCTATCAAATGCGGATTATGGCATACACTCTTCAAATTGGAGCAGTGTCCTCTTTGGCTGCTGCATGGTGTTCTGCCGATTCCATTAGAGCATTGTAAATCCTCTGATTATAAGTTGTATATTTGCAGCTGCGAGCGGTAGCTTTCCTCTCCCCCTGAATAAGAAAGTCTCAAATATACTCGATATTTGGGGGTGTGATGTGCTTTCTGATTTTATACCTGAGGAAGTCCTGATTCACTTGTGGACTAACAAGGTTTACTGCTGTGGTAAGGTTATCTGACACCCGGGGGTGCAGGGACCATGGGGCAGTGTTGTTGGTGCCACCCACAGTGCCTTGAGCTCTGTGCGGCGGCACTGCTCATACACCATTATGGTCGTACCTGGATGGTACTGGTTGCATCTTTGATTGGTTCATTAATTATATTGTGGCTGTAAACGACAGGCAGTGCATTCTTGCCACACTGAAAATTATTCAAAAATTTAATTATTTATAAAAAATAAAAGTTGTGACCTTATTCATTGGAAATAATGGTTGTCTTAGTCGTTATTTCAGGTTTGTTTGTTAGAGGATCTAATTAGTTTCTGGCGTTTCAAAGCCATCCACTATAGGCGGCATAAAAAGAGTAAGGTCTGCATAAGCGTGAAGTTATAATAAGCACCCTTAGTGTGTGGTTTATAATTTCTTGAACTGTAGGGATGTGAGTGACAGGTGCATTTTTGTTGATAATTAAGCTCCAGTCAGGGAGATTTTAAGGTTAGTTTTTATGTATGTCCTTATACTGGCTCTGACAGGAAGTGTTCCTCTTTCCATTGTGGAATTTTCCCACCCACCCTTCCTTTGTCTTGTTTTATTATGTCTTGTTGTCTTCTTTGGTCACTTACTTTTGCTTTCAAAGGAGATGCAGCAAATGCAACGGAATAGGTCACAAGGTTGTCTGACAGGCATCGGTGTGAATGCCATAACCTGAGGAGTGAGCCTGGTCTCTGACTTAGTGTCGTGGCCAGTACTGGCCAAGTAGGGCGAGATGGTACCTGGATGGTCCTGGTTGCTTTTAGTGCTTCATTAATTATACCCTAGCTGTTGTTGGGAGGCAGTGCCTATTTGCCACACTGAAATGTATTTGAGAATGTAAACAGTTTAAAAAGTAGAAGCTGTGACCTCAATCATTCCAAAAGTTGTTGTCTGAGTCCTTATTTCTGATTTGTTTGTTAGATCGTCTAATCAGAAACTCACTTTCTGCTGTTTCAAAGCTATTCATTTAGGCAGATTATCTGATTGTTTGTTATGGGCAAATCCTCAACTTGTCCTTTGTAGAAGTTGTGGGATATCTGTACCTAAAGGCCCCCATACATCAGAGATTTATTGCAGCAATCGTGTAATTTGCAATCGATTGTGTATAAAAATCTTTCCCTTTTTCAATCGATTGCAGATTGCAGAGATGCCACAATCAATTGAAAAAGGGAAAGATCTTTATACACAATTGATTGGAAATTGCACGATTGCTGCAATCAATCTCTGATGTATGGGGGCCTTTAGTGTCTTATATCCTACTGACAACTAGCTTCTAGGGTGATTGACCAGACTTGTGTTTGTATTTTTTTGTGTGTGTTTTCTGCTTCACGAAGTGTCGCTTCTTTTTTCATGACTCTGTGTGTTACTGATTTTAATTTTATGGGTTTCAGCTGTTTCTTTTTTCCTGTCCCCAGGAACGCCCTGTTGCCATTATTCTGCCATCAGCCTCCAGCTTATTTAATCCCTCATCTGTCTGCCCTACCATGCTACATAATTATTGTATTGCACTTATTTCCAATATCAGAATTTGCTTCTATTCCTGTTACATGGCTATTCTGATTCTTTTCTTTCTTTTCCAGTCTGTCTCATTCATGTCTGTTTCCACTAGCATTGTCTCTGCCTATTGTTTCCGTTTCCCTTGTTGTTACCTGTGTTATCTGATCCTTGACCACAAAGGACTTTCCTTGATGTACTGTACAGTAAAAGGTGTCCCCTCAGTCCCCAGGCCATGAAATGAACTCCCAAGCAGAGAAAACAATTCTATCATTATTATGCAGTATTTTATTCATTGGTAACGTTCGCTAAATTCAACTAGAACAAACTGTTCAGACCAACCAACAGAAAACACATACAGATATGATCATGGAAAAGCCCATCGTTTGCTCACAGGCTCATAGTACAGTAACCTTTTATCTGTAAAGCTTCTTCTGGTCATAAAACAAATGCTAACTTTATCTTCCAATAACCTTTAATCCCCTGGTGCTATTTGTTCTGCTTAAAACTCAGCTCCTATATATAGTCTGTAGCCGAATCAAATAAGAATAATAAAACCCAATGTTTTGCACTGTGAGCATACTATATGTCATCTGCAATAAATGTAGGAACATTAATGGATGCAGTGTGAAGATATAGGTTATGAATGTTGTGATAACAGAGTCATTTTTTGGGACCTATACTTTGGTACTTTACCTTCCACAACATTTTAAAAAATATTTCAGGGTATAGAATGGCACTGTAAAAAAGGGGGTTGTTGTGGCTTTCGCTAGTTCTGTCCCAAATAGAGAAAAGTACTGAGTGTTCAGTTGCTGCTATTAGAATAATGGTTGGTGGGGAACATTACAGACCCCAGAATATGAGAAACTCAAAAAAATAAAAAAAATGCTAATTCCCAGCGCACACCTGCTTGCACCTCAGACTTGTAATCAAACTGACATCCCTAAATAAAGAAATCTGAATATATAATAAATATAAATGAATATTCAAAGATTGGAATTCATAGATAAAAACTCGTTTATTTGAACATGTGTTAGTCCATAATATTAAAACCAGAGTTTTGGATACTAATAATCTCAAAGATATAGGAACATAGAAAGTGTAAATGTTTGAATATATAAAAAATTCCATAAAAAATTGATGAAATAAATAAAATAATTGATTGGTATTTTACTCTTCCTAATACCGGTATACATGACACATAGAAAAGACAGGAAACAATAACAAATATCACAAAGACATCAATTGCCACAATGGTATTGCATTAATCATGCAGTTAAAGAAAATTGCGTTCTTTCAAACTGAGAGGGAGACATGCTAATTGCGTTTAATTCACCCCCATTGAATTAATAGCCTTGAAACGACTGTATAGTCCTTTTGGATGCCTCAGTTAAAAGGCTGACTTGGGGTAACACCGTGGAGAAAAGGTGGCTAGTTTAGCATTCTCTTGTTAACTGGTTCCTGTTTATATCAGGTTACGTGTGTTGCGGTAATAAGTATGTCCCCGCTCTCCAACAATGGGAGAGTTGTGGTGGTGTTGGTAGCATATAACGCAGTGGCGGTAAAGGAGATGGCTGCCGGCAGACTTACCCGTCTTCCCGTCCTCCAAGCACTGCAGTCGGTTGGAGCGGTGAGTACGGGATCGATATGCTCCTCATCCTCGACGTTTCACCTGATCACAGGCTTCCTCAGGAGTGTGGATGAGCGGGGACATACTTATTACCGCATGTCTCCCCCTCAGTTTGAAAGAACGCAATTTTCTTGAGCTGCATGATTAATGCAATACCATTGTGGCAATTGATGGCTTTGTGATATTTGTTATTGTTTTTTGTCTTTTTTATGCGTCATGTATACCGGTATTAGGAAGCACTTTCAAGAGTAAAATACCAATCAATTATTTTATTTATTTCATCATTTTTTTATGGAATTTTTTATATATTCAAACATTTACACTTTCAATGTTCCTATATCCTTGAGATTATTAGTATCCACATCTCTGGTTTTAATATTATGAACTAACACATGTTCAAATAAACAAGTTTTTATCTATGAATTCCAATCTTTGAATATTCATTTATATTTGTTATATATTCAGATTTCTTTATTTAGGGATGTCAGTTTGATTACAAGTCTGAGGTGCAAGCAGGTGTGCGCTGGGAATTAGCATTTTTTTTATTTTTATAGAATGGCACTGTTTGATAACATGACAAATCAGACCGAAAATACGGAATGGGATTGAAATGCCAATTCAAATCCCGACAGCGGCTGCCCAAAGGGAGGAAATCCCGACAGCGGTACGTAAGTAACCTAACCCTCAGCGGGAGTTTGGGAAGTTGCCCAAAGCAACCAATCAGCATCTAACTGTCAGATATCAGCAACAGTTTTGGAAAAGACAGTTAGAAGTACAGATGAGTGATCCAGTTTTGCTGAAAACCAAACACACCTGAACTTTGGGGGTTCAAGTTGAACCGAGTCCTGGCTTGGATCACTTTTGGTGTTCCGAGCAGAACCGAGTCCATACATGGGTCTTCTCGCAAATTGGATCTAGGATCTAAAAACAGGTTCTCATGTGTTTTTGGATGTATGTATGCAAGTCCCTCCCTCCTGATTTCAGGTGCCAAAATTGGTCAAAATTGACTAGAAATGAATGCTATTGATGTCAATAATACTATAGGAACAAAAATAGGTCCATGTCACCTGATTTTACATGTTTTTATACATTTTTTAAAGAAATCCAAAACCGAACAAAAACATTTGAGGGTGGTTTTGCCAAAACCAAAACCAAACCACAGGATCAAGGCACATCTGTAGTTAGAAGCTAAATGGTTGCTTTGGGCGACGACTTAACTTTATCTCTTTCCAAGGCTTGATATATCACAGCAGCTTGCACCAGTAATACTGAGAGAAATGCAAACAGGTCAGGTGGATGCACAGACAGAACAGGTGGATGCCCAGACAGGACAGATGGCTGAGATGTTAATACATCTAGGCCACACCACACTCCAATTCTGGCGGCCGAGTTGTTAACACATCTCATAGTTTTTGCTTCCTACTTTACCTATAATGCAAATCTCTGAAAGTGTTTAAAAGACCTATTTATCATTCAATAATTGCAGTTGTTTTCGGGTGATACCCACAAATATTAAGGATTCCCCAGACATACCATGGAGGAATCTCAGCAGACACAGTACTGTGCAAAAGTTTTAGGCAGGTGTGGAAAAATGCTGCAAAGTAAGAATGCTTAAAAAAATAGAATAATATAGTAAAAAATAGTTCTTTGTGAAGTCTGCAGTCAATTAGAATCTGCCTCAACACTGTCAGTGCTAACTCTTTACTGGCTAAATTATCCAAATAGCCTGTCAGCATGGGATCCGGTCACAATCTTGACAGTTGGGATACCAACCCTTATAATTTTTGGCGTCAGAATCCTGAGACCGTTCAGAATCCTGGCTCCGGCATCCCAACCACCGGCATCCCAACCACCAGCATCCCGACAGTATGTACTGGAGTTCGGGGGAGGGTTAAGGTTAGGGTTAGGCACTAGGGGGAGGGTTAGGGTTAGGCACTAAGGGGGTTGGGCTAGATTTAGGATGCGGGAAGGGAGTTAGGTTTAGGCACTAGGAGAGAGGTTAGGTTTAGGCACCAGGAAAAGAGGGTTAGGGAGAGGGTGGGTTAGGCTACTGACCGACAAGTGTCGGTATCCTAACCCTGTTGGGTTATCTGCATCAGGATTCTGACCACCAGGATCCCAGCTAAGATTCCTATCAGGATTTGTAATTTCCAATAACACAAGTGCACACAATAAACTTGGTGGTTCAGAATTTCTTCAAATATGAAATGTTCATGCAGGATGTGATGGCTGAGGCATGTAAAATGCCTAAGCAATTTTGGCATTCAGCAACCGCATTTAGAAAATTGCAGCAGCTGCAAAAATGCTATCACTTATCATGCCACCAACTGAAGCAAGCGGTAGTAACCAGGTGGAATTCTGCCCTTTATATGATCCAGCAACTGGCGATACAGCAAAAGCCACCCAAATGTACACATCAAACCATGACATAGGGAGAGGGGGAACATGTTACCACCTTATTGCAGAACACTGGAGAACACTCTTGGTATTATTGTATGTAAGCTACTAAAAACATTTTAAATTGTAACCACTAAAGTGAGTTCAGACAATGCCATCCTGAGTCAGGTCATACCCTTAATTAAATTCCTGGAAAAGCTGCTAGTGAACCTGAAGGAGGTTATGAATTGCTGCGATTCTGCTAAGTATACTGGACTTGTAGATCAAGTTTTTTATTTGCTTTTCCAGGGCTCAAGGGTTTGCAACATTTTGAAATTGGATCACTACATATTGGCAAGCATGCTTGATCCTAGGTTTAACTCCTAAGTAATGTCTTTCTTTCCAACTGACACAGATCTTAAGAGATGCAAAGGGGTCTTTGTGAGAAAGTTGTCATCTCAATTGGAACATGACATGACAACATCTCCTGCTTCAGTTTCTCCTGAAACTGATGCTGCCAGAAAAAAACTGACCTTTTCCAAAAAATCCACTATTGTTGATGATGAGTTAAATAGTGGAGTATTACTGTAATGACAATGTACAAATTAGCATCTCACACAGTCCCTTTGAATAGTGGGAGGAATAAAGGCAATTTGGTGCCCCTTATATAAATTAGCTAAGGTTTACTTAAGCTGCCCACCCTCCAGTATGTACTTGAAAAGATTGTTTAGCACAGCTGAGAACCTTGGCCCTCATTCAGAGCCTCTCGTAAGCGGCCGCTCGTTCGCACTGAGCGATGTTCGCACAACTGCGCATGCGTATGGATTGTAATACGCATGCGCAAACCAGTCAGTGCGGCCGAAAATCGTGTGCTCGCTAAATAGCGAATGCCTGCTATTTTGAGTGACAGAAGGAGGCGTATGTGGGTGGTAACAGGGGAAGGTGCTTGAAAACGGGGGAGTGGAATTAGAACGCAGGCGTGCTTAAAGGTCAAAACGGGCATTTTAAGGGAGTGCATAATTAATAAAGCTGCGTCATTGACCACGTCACTTGGTTTTTTTTTACTCAGAACTGCTCGCAAAATAGCGGTTGAAAAAACCAACCACAAGAATAGCGAGCAGTTCATACCCTGTTCGATGTACTCGATTAATCTAATAAATAGCGGACATGACGTATGGTGCGAGCGGCCAGGGGGCGTATTTTTCAAAATAACAACCGCAAGTTTTGCTCACTCGTTCAGACTTAGAGGCGTGAACAGACCGCAATTAGCGAACGGTTCATTTGAATAGCCACCCCTTGTTTTAGAACGAACGACCGCAAATAGCGAGCGGCTCTGAATGAGGGCCCTTGTGCGCAATCAGCATGAGATGCTACTTCCAAAAAATGTAGAACTATTAATGTCCAGAAAATTAAAATACAAATTCAATGAGGAAGACCTTTGCTGCCAATTACAACAAACAGAGACTATAGGGGGTAAATTTACTAAGAATTCAGTCTGGTCGAGTTTTTTTTTTTCAACTCGATTAGCATCGCCGAAACTAGGGTGATTTGTGGCTTCTGAAACTCACAAATTTACTAAGAAGTGACTTTAGCTAAGAGTGAGATGGCCGATTGTGAAGCAGATCGAGATTTCTCCACCGAGTAGCAAGTTTGGAAGGAGATTACTCACCCGAGATTGCAGTGTCTTCTCTCTGCAAAACTCTCCCGAGCAAGCAGCCTGTGTAAGATATGTGTAAGCTGCTTGTGATTTGTGCCTGTAAAAAACTGGATAATTGTTAATAGAATAACCAACCCCAGACTTGTCAGCCTGTCCTGGTACCTAAGATTGTGGGGAACAAAACGAGTAGGGTTCCACCATAATTTAGGTACCAGCACCAGGGTGCAGGGCCAGTCTTGGTTTTAATCATAAGGGGAAAAAAATGTGTAGGAGTCCCCCTATAATTAAAACCAGCACCGGACTTAAAACAACCGGGGTTTAATGCCACAGCCTAGAGACCCTATTACCGGGTCTCCAGGGCGAAAGCATTCTCACCCCATGTCACTCAGGCCAAGCCGGGGATCTCAGGGGTGGTGGGGACCCCCCAAAAAAGGGGGCCCCCCTCTCCCAAAACCCCAGGTCTAGTCTGAATCCTGAGGCTCTTTCCCGCACCCCTGGGCTGTGGGTACAGGGGTACTAAAGTGTTAAAATGATAGAAAACAGTGGAACTACAGGTGCCAGCATGCATGCCCTTTGGCACTTGTGGAAAGACAAGTGCCAGCAGGTGGCTGGCACCCGTACCTCCACTGTAAAATAAATATTTAAATAAAGACATAACACACACACCTTAGATAGTACAAGTTTATTACACACATACATCATTCACACATACTTACCTGTACCAGCCGGTCTGTCCTCTTCTCCAATGTAGATATCTGTGTGGAATAACCTGCAAAAAAGATCGTATACTCCTCTCTATCCTCATGCTTGTCTCTGTAGCATCCAGGGGGGTCTTTGCCAAACAACTAAAACGTACGTTAGCGGTGTATGTGTGTGACCACATACCCCGCTAACCGGCTCCCGACTGAACAGTAAGAACAGTCAGGAACTGCCAGCCAATCAGTGGCCGCTAACTGTAGAGCGGCCACTGATTGGCTCCGGCTCCTGACAATTCCCATGTGGGCGAGTCAGCTTTTAGGGGGGACCTCACATAATTTTTTTTTTAACAATTAACCCTTTTTTTCTATTTACAGGCAGAAACATACATGGATCACACTGATCAGTGTATGTATCTGCCAAACTCGTAGATCACAAGCAGGTGAATTGATTTCACAAATTTTTACAGGAGTGTTGTTCCCGAATCCTATCTTGACTAGTGAAAAGGTTCTCGAGTTTAGCCAATGGTGAATTGAAGAGAGTTCACTAACTCTCCAGTATTTTCCCATAGCAAAGGAGATCTATCTCCCGAGTTTTACATTAGTAAATTTGCGAGTGAAAAAAAATGCCCAAACTCTCCAGAGATTGGTAACTCGACCAGAATCGATTCTTAGTAAATTTACCCCTAACGATGGATTCCAGTGGGGATAAGCTAATGTTGTGTGGTGATGATATTAACAAGAGAGATGAGGGTAATGATGAGGATGATGACATCTTACAACTTTCATGATTAACAACACTGGACCTGATGGACACAATGCTGATATTTATCTACCATTGCACATGCGTGTAAGTCGCACTGCTCATGCATCTCGATTGCATTACAATTACGTACAAACAGAGGATCTATTTGCAAAGTGAGTATCATGTGGTCAGCGTTTGGGCATGGTAACAGGGGGTGGCATGTCTAACCATTTCAACGCTGTTTCAAGGGCGTGCATAAATTGGTCATAGAAATTGCATTTGCAGCATGAGACCTTTTGCGTGTGATGATAGCTGCAGTGTTTGCAGCTGGTCAGACCTGCTGTACATGCTGCGTGACTGCTTGATGTGCATCGATGTTTATGCAGGAGTGTGTGTCACAATCTGCAGTTCGCCCTCCTTGCCTCTGGTGTCCTTTGCCTGAGGCCTGTCTAGCCCATTCCACCCTGGCTAGTCTTTGATTGCAGACCTGATTACATAAATCAAACAGCTGTGAGTTGCACCAGGGAACTAGCCTTATATCTTCTCAGAACTGAGCAATCAGTGCCAGGTCATCTAGTCTACCTCTGTGACTGTGCTCCAGGTTCCCACAGATCTTCTGCCTGTTACTACCTTGGATCTTGGCTCGGTTCAACCAAGTTTTCTTCTGCTTCTTGTGTAAGTTATCCTGGACTCTATTATTATTATACTGCACCAACTTACCTGTACTTGGTTTATATGTATATCAGTTACTCTGGACTTTGTAGCTATCAGCAATTACCTTGTTTGCTACACATAATCAGCATTTATGTATGCAATGCATTGCTACCTTGGACTTTTTGTATTTAACTTTGCGTATCCAGTCCGGTTCCATCCGGTCCTGCCAGTTTACCTGTGTTCATAGACTCCCCTTAATATTTCCATTCCGAACTCAGTGGTTGTTATCTACATTGGCAAACAGAACTTTGTCCATTCAAGGTGATTATCCATCTGCATTGCTTCTGTACTGTTCTGTTCAAACCTGACCATTTCTGCATTCATGAGTAACCCTTGTTGCTAATAAATCATTATTTTGTGTGCTGCCCCTGAAAGGAGGTCTGAGCCTGGTATGCCTCACATGAATGGCATAACCCCAGGAGTGGTCATCTGTGCCAAAGTTCCAGAAGATATCACTAGAGCCAAAGCCCCCAGAAGGGTTGCCAGTGCCAAAATCCTAGGTGAGGATTCAGAATATCCGGCCCCAAGTGGGGGTTCCGAGTTTCCAGCCCCAAGTGGGGGTTCTGAGTTTCCAGCCCCAAGTGGGGGATCCAGATTTCCAGCCCCAAGAGGGGGTCCTGAGCCTGTCACCCCAAGTGGGGGTCCCTAGCCTGTCACCCCAAGTGGGAGTCCCGAGCCTGTCACCCCTAGTGGGGGTTCCGAGTTTCCAGCCCAAAGTGAGAGTTCAAAGCCTGTCTGTTCCAAGAAGGGACTTCTGGCTGACACTTCTATAAAGAATTTGAAGCCTGTTTCACCTTGCAAGAGTGTTAAAGCTCCAGAAGGAATCTCAAAAGTCAAAGTTCAAAGAGTGGTCTCTAGTGCCTCAGCCCTAGAAGAGGTTTACAGTTTTTCAGGCCTGGAGTGGCCTCTGAGCGTCCAGCCCCAGGAGGGGTATCCGGGTGCCGTGCAATAGGAGGGGGCTCAGAGTGCCATGCCCCAGGGAGGAATTCCCAGTGCTGTGTTCCAGGAGGGGCTTGCCAGTCCCAGTGCCTTTGCCCATGAGAGGGCTCCTAGTACCATGCCCCAGGAGGGGGTTTCAAGTAGCCTTCCCATCCCAGTTGGGAACACTTGTTTGTCTGCTTCTATGCAAGTGTCATCCCTTCAGCATGCTGACATACCTGTGTCACTTTGTTGTTCTGCCCTTGCCTTCAGGCATGAGGTTCTGTCTGCCCTTGCCTTTGGGCATGAGGACCTGTCTGCCCTTGCCTCTGTACATGAGCTTTCATCTACTGTTCAGAGTGCCGCAGTGTCGGCCGCCAGTCCATGTGCTGCTCTTTCTTCTTTTCTTCCAGGGTCAACCAGTCATCAAGGGTTCCCGATGTGGTCCAGCCCCTGGAAGGGGTTTTCGGGTATCCAGCCCCAGGAAGGGGTTTCGGGTGTCCAGCCCCAGAAAGGGGCTTTGAGCATTCAGCCTCTAGAGGGGTTCTGAGCACAAAGTCAATCCCAGGAGGGGACTCTCAGCTGTCCGTACATTTGGAAGAGCCATATTATCAGCAGGCTGCCAATCTCTACAGTATTGCCCTTGCCTTCGGGCATGAGGACCCACCTCCCCTTGCCTACAGGCATGAGGACCCACCTGCCCTTGCCATCAGGCATGAGGACCCACCTGCCCTTGCCTTTGGGCATGAGGGTTTATCCACTGTTTTGGGTGCCACCTCGTCAGCCACCTGTCAAAGTACTCTAACTGTTCTTGTGTCTTCCAGCAGTTGTAATTCTCCATCATTTGTGATTCATGGTGCACCAGAACTCTGTGCTGAGGTTCCTGCCCAGCCTTGGCCATCTGAGGTTTCTGTCCAGTCAGGGCCATCCAAGGTTTCTGTCCAGCCAGAGACATCCAGGGTTTCTGCTCAGCTATCTGAGATTCCAGACCAACCAATGTCACCTGCCCAATCAAAGTCATCTGAGTCTGCAACCCTTCCAGAGGCATCTCAAGTTCAGTTTCAAGCTCCTGAGTGTCCAGCTAATACCCTGCCATCTATTTGCTTTGATGGGGATATTAACCAGTTTAGCACTTTAGTGTGCCAATGCATCAGGTACTTTCAAGAACCAACCTCAGGCTTTGTCACTCCAGCTTGGATAGTGGGCTATCTTTTTCTAGCCTTCAGAGGGGAAGCCTTCGAGTGGGTCAATCCAATAATGAAATAAAAAGATCCAATGCTTCAAGATCCCCTAGCCTTCTGTGATGTGGTATTTCACAAGTTTGGTTTACCTGTTGCTCAGTCCTCTGGGTGTCCTTTGGCAGTCCAATCTTCCAATAGTCCATCTGAATTTTACAACATCTCCCAGATGCTACAGTTCTAAGCCTGTATAACAGTCACAATTTTCTATGAGAATCGCTGTACTTCAGTCAATTTTTCTTCTGACCGTTTGGTAGGTCCAGGTTCTGCAAATACACTACCAGGTCCTGATGTTACCCAAGGAAGTAAGTGGTTGTTGCAAACTATGAATTTGGACTCTGACTCTGAAAGTTATTTTGTGGAGGATTCTGGTCTTGTACTTGGGGTCCTGTATTACCAAGCCATGTCTTCTCTGAAAAAAATCTTGATATCCCAAAAAGGGTCTAAAGGTTCTCAGAAGAGGAGGAAGAATAAATAATAAATAACTTGTGGAGCATCTGGAATCCGCTCCTTAGGGAGGGGGTAATGTCACGGTCTGTGCAGTTCCTCCTCCTTGCCTCTGGTGTCGTTCTTTGCCTGAGGCCTGTCTAGCCCATTCCACCCTGGCTAGTATTTGATTGCAGACCTAATTACATAAATCAAGCAGCTGTGAGTTGCACCTGGGAACTAGCCTTATATCTCCTCAGAACTGAACAATCAGTGCCAGGTCATTTAGTCTACCTCTGTGACTGTGCTCCAGGTTCCCAGAGATCCTCTGCCTGTTTACCACCTTGGATCCTGGTTTGCTTCAACCAAGTTTTCTTCTGCTTCCCTGTGTAAGTTATCCTAGACACTATTATTATTACATTGCACCAACTTACCTAGACTTGGTTTATCTGTATATCAGTTACTCTGGACTTTATTATTTCTTCATCAGTAATAATACTTACTTTGCAACAACTTACCTGGACTTTGTTTAACTGCATATCAGTTACTCTGGACTTTGTTGCTGTCAGCAATTACCATACAAGCACAACCAAGATTACCTAGCGCTAATTCTAGTGGGGGTATCAGATACCAGTAGAAAAGAGGTATTGTTAACCTCAGCAATGGACACAAAAGAAAAAAGAAAACTGCGCTCTAGTATATATGCGGGGACATATAGTAGAAGTGATAAAGGATGTAAAATAATTTAATAATCAAAACATAATATACACAACATATATAGCATAAGACCATACGCAATAAAAAGCACATATAAACAGCAGCAGTGTAGAATATCTATAAAAAAACACAAAAAAGGCACAATGTATCAAGGCACAGGTGGAGTTGATCAGACTCCTGGAGATTGTATCCAAAAACAGCCAGATACAAAGGGCAACATAAAGAGATTATAACCACTGCAGCTGTTAGATATCAATTAAGAATAAATGTTTAAAAAAATGTACAATTAGGAATTTGGAATCCTGGGTAAAGTAATACAAATAACTGATTGATACCAGTGCTCTCTGTAATCTATCTCTGTAATACTCACAGGTACTGTCTTGATATATTCTTGAAATATTCGGATCAATCTTCTAGAGACAGCCAGCATTGTTTCCCCTATTGCTTACACCTATTGGAGTTTGTTTTTCCAGGACTGCTCTATACCTAAATGACACACAAATTAACATCACTACTGGACTGCATTGGTTTATGACTGGAGCTTCATGAATTGCCAAGTTCTATTTATAATGCATTATTCATTATTGTTACGGGCACCTTATATCAATATTACAGAGACTACTGGTATCATTCAGTTGTTTGTATTAATTTACCCAGGATTCCAAATTCCTAATTGTATATTTTTTAAACATTCATTCTTAATTGATATCTAACAGCTGCACTGGTTATAATCTCTTTATGTTGCCCTTTGTATCTGGCTGTTTTTGGATACAATCTCCAGGAGTCTGATCAACTCCACCTGTGCCTTGATACATTGTGCCTTTTTTGTATTTTTTATAGATATTCCACACTGCTGCTGTTTATATGTACAACCTATGTGCTTTTTATTGCGTATGGTCTTATGCTATATATGTTGTGTATATTATGTTTTGATTATTAAATTATTCTACATCCTTTATCACTTGTACCATATGTCCCCGCATATTTACTAGAGTGCAGTTTTCTTTTTTCTTTTGGATCAGCAATTACCATGTTTACTTCACATTATCAGTATCTATTTATGCAGTGCATTGCTACCTTAGACTTTTTGTATTTAACTTTGCGTATCCAGACCGGTTCCATCCGGTCCTGCCAGTTTACCTGTGTTCATAGACTCCCTGTTAATATTTCCATTCCAAACTCAGTGGTTGTTATCTACATCAGCAAACAGAACTTTGTCCATTCCCAGTGATTATCCGTCTGCATTGCTTCTGTATAGTTCTGTTCAAACCTGACCATTTCTGCATTCATGAGTAACCCTTGTTGCTAATCATTATTTCATTACACCTGACAGCAGTATTAATATTATTTTGATTATTTCATGCACACGCACACACAAAGAACCTTGGATTGTGACAGTGTGACATTGGACAGATATGAGAAGACAGCAGTGGGTGTCCTTATGTCAGCTGTGCTTTGGCAAACATTAGCATATTTTAGCACCTGCGATCCATTGCTGCTGAATCAGGCCCACTGTTAGGCTTAAGCTCATTGGTAGCTAGGTTAACCAAACCACCAAGATGTTTTCTTTTGTGGGGGCCCAAACAAACCAAGCACTTTAGCCACAAATGTGGCAGTCCCTGTCGATGAAGTGCTTGGTTTGTTAAACTGTCTGTCCTTTTTAAAAATATACAACATAAGGATGGGTGTAAGGGCCCAAGGACAATTCCATCATACACCACTTTTCATTATGTGTGTGTTTCACAGGCAGTGTATATTACTTTGATTTACTAGGGCGTTGAAATTTTGTATCTTGCAGGACCATCTTGTTTTCGGTCACTGAATAGTTTATTAGGCAATTTTTAAAAATCCCTTCAGTTCCAATACAAGTTAGACTTTTCTCCCCTGATCAAAGAGAAATAAAACAAACAAAACAGAAGTGTATTTAACATTTTTACTCTTTATAACATTGTTACTATTAGTTACTGTGACAGTTCAAAGACAACTTGGTCTATATGTACAGACTGATGAGAGAAACAATGTTTACTCTTCCAAAATGTAGATACAAAGGGTCAAACATGACCAATTGTACAGGACTCTCAGGGTTAGGTCTAAATAATTAAATAATTAGAGGTCTACAATTTGCATGTTGCTTCATAGAAAATGACATTAGTAACTATCATTTTCAGGTACTCTTTTTAGATGGAACAGTGCTAATAATCCCTATTTAGTATACACAAACACTAAATCATCCATTACAGCAGTTCAGCCTAATTTTAGTTACCTTTTACTGCCTATTAGCTGCTAATTTACTGCTATTAGAGGCAGACAATGCAGCATTATAGGGTGTAATATGTCTAACAAACTTTTGCAGCGCTAAACATTACTCTTGGTCTCTGGCCAATATTGGGGAAAACAATATTGTGAGCTGTGAGGTGGTCATAATGGAAATGAATGTCAATGATGTTAATAATACTGTAAGAACAAAAACAGGTCCAAAATACATGATTTTAGCTGTTTTAATAATTTTTCAAGAAACCAATATCCAAAACAAAAACACTTGATGGTGGTTTTGCCAAAACTAAAACCAAAACACAACAATGATTTAGAACCAAAGCCAAAACACAAGGGTATATGCATATTTCTATTATTAAGGCAGATATAAATGATAGGGGAATCCCTTTGTAATCCACCTTTCAGTACTGTGTCTTTCTTGGCTCAGTAATCTATCCTTTGTTCCCAGTGATAATTATTTATTGTGTTGCAATTTTGCCTAAGGTGAATCTCTTTCCCAGGAACGCCTGGCTGCTTTAAACAGTACTTGATTGTTTAATCAAAAACGTATGATAAATTACAGCCAATCCTCATCAAGTATAAGGAAGGTTCCCTGTGTGCCAGCAGGATTATTCTAGTGTTCGCTGACCTGCACAAGACAGCATTAGACAGCCTGACCGCTATCATTGTCACATGATCTAATGTTCATATAAAGAAAAATCCTTCTTTAAAAATGTTTAACATTCTGAAAGTCATGTATCACAATACTATTAAACATATAGTACTGTAATGTAAAGAAGAAGATTACGAATGTCATTGGCCTATACAAATCTGAGAAGGTTTTAGCATGCAGAATATCAGTGTGGAATATGACCAATGCTGTCTTCTATGCAGCCTTTCTCGAAAACGTATCTGTAATTTATCTGTAAATTATTTAAAAAAAAATCTTGCATTACCTAATTGAAGAAACTAACAAATAAAATTTCACTTTGTCATTTTATTTCCCTTCAATAAATGACATTGGCAGTACTAATGCAATCACATGTATGTCTAGCCTGGTGAAGAGTATTAGCCCAAATGAAAGGTAACTGTAGCAAATACAGTAGAGTAAAAGAAATGGACAGAGGTATAATATGTAATGATCACTTACAAAAAACATAAAAATATAAGAAATAAATATAATACACAATAATAAAATTTAAATTAATATAAATCCAGGACCCATCAGATCAATTAATGCTGAAATGTTAATTAGGAGGTACCTCGTCAGTCAAAGATAACCAAACGATAAACGCAGATAAAATCCCATAGATAGCAGCTAGTGTTAGTAAAGCAGGATTAGCTGAAAAGCATCTAATGCACTTCCAAAAACCACACACAGCCAGGCGCGTTAACAGATTACGGTTAGGTATATGGCAAAGTCCTGCATACGTGATTAAACTCCAGCTGGTTAGTAAACAATAATGTCTCAAGAAGAAAAGCCAGGGAAAGCCAGAGAACCTATGTAAATATTAAACAGCAGTAACCCTATGCGG
Organism: Taudactylus pleione; assembly: GCA_031769625.1. NCBI lineage: Eukaryota > Metazoa > Chordata > Amphibia > Anura > Myobatrachidae > Taudactylus > Taudactylus pleione. The sequence continues at coordinate 2,884,693 of JAUIMM010000773.1, forward strand.
GGACCGTCTATCAACTATGTTGTATAGAGCTGTCTGCCGGCGTCCCGGTTAAAATCAGCTGGGTGGCATCTGTCCTGCATCCCATGGACTCTGGCAGCGTAGTAGCTCTCAACCACCTAGGTGGGAGAGCCATGCTGTTTAGTAGGGTCAGTAGTATAGTCAGTGATCCTGGAGGCAACACCTGATGCATCTCTCGGCCAATGGGGGGGCTGTCTCATCGGAGGTGACTTGCATGCCCGAACACACACTATTTAAACTGGTAAGTGATTAGTAAATAGTAACACATGAGATAGTTTAAATTATAATCAATTAGCATAACAACTCATTATCGCAATAATAAATATTATATAAATGTAAATACATAAAGTAAAAGCTTAGGACAAAATTAAATAATGTTAAAAGAATATTAATCATGTTAAAAGAATTGGACACTTATACTGACAGAATGAAACATAAATATTATATAGTTTCATTTAGATTGACAAGGGATCAATCCCATTATTCAAAAAGAATAGGATCAGTCTAATTGTCTATTCCAAAACACATCTCCTACACTCGACCCATTTTAGACACATATGTATATATATTTTCAGTGTAGGAAGAAGCGATTGGTAAAAATGAAGTATAAATATAAATAATACTGAGGTATATGAATGAATAGAGAACCAAAGACAAATATAAAACAGAAAATTATTATTAGAAAATAATAAACAAAATGAATCATAAAGATTACTAGCGATAATGAACACATATATTATAAAAAATTAAAAATAATAATAATGTATAAAGTAAGTAATAACATGATGATGAAAAAATATATATAATATAAATTCCAGCCAATCCTCATCAAGTATAAGGAAGGTTCACTGTGTGCCAGCAGGATTATTCTAGTGTACGCTGACCTCCACAAGACAGCATTAGACAGCCTGACCGCTATCATTGTCACATGATCTAATGTTCATTTCTCTGAAACGTATCTGTAATTTTTTTTCCAATTCACAAAAAGTATAATAGTATATCAAATTATTAAAAAAAAATCTTGCATTACTTAATTGAAGAAACTAACATAAAATGTCACATTTATTTCCCTTCAATAAATGACATTGGCAGTACTAATACAATCACATGCATGTCTAGCCTGGTGAAGAGTTTATTAGCCAGAATGAAAGGTAACCATAGCAAATACAGTAGAGGAAGTAATTCTGGTGAGTATTTAGCAAATAGGTCATGCATTCCATGTTGTTTTCTTCTCTCAGATTATAAAATGTAAAATCCTCTTTATGTAATACAATATAGAAAGTAGCTGTATTATAATTTAGAAATTAGCTTCTAAATTGGTAGTTTAAAATTATATAATATTAATATTATTAACTGTTCTATAATGCCACCATGTTATACAGCACTTTACATTATATTGAATATCGAATCAGTCCTGGCTGAAGTAAACCTTACTAAGCATATTCCTTACCACACAAACACACACTAGGGCCCAGATATTATTGTTATCACTCGTTACTAATCTTAAATGGTTTACTAACCAATCAGCTTCTTACTTTAATTTTCAAACATATGACAGTTAGGAGCTGATTGGTTGGAGCACCATTTAAGATTAGTAACTAGTAATCACAAGAATATAACTCATTGCTAAATCTGGGCCTAGGTTTACTATAGTCTGGAGCCATTTAGCCCACCAGCATTTTTATTCAGTGTGGGGGGGGGAAACTTAGATAAACACTGAGAGGAAAACCTGGGAAAACACCTGAAGGAAACCCCCAGGCAAACACCAGGAGGGAAACCAAGACAAATATGGATATAACCAACAATTGATGCACAGAGTGCCCTAGTCAGAAATGAACTCCATCCCTACTCCTACCCCTAACTCTAACCCTCCCACCCCGCAGCCTAACTCTAACGCTTCCTACCTGCAGCCTAACCCTAACTCTGCCCCCCAAGCAGCCTAACCCTAACCTTTAGACCTAACCCTCCCCCTAGCCCCAATACTTACGTTCGGGATGCCGGCGACCAGGATGCTGGCACCAGCATTCTGAGCACCGGCATCCCGACAGCCAGGATATAAACTACATCCCCCTTGTATGTATTAGAGATGTGCGCCGACCCTCGTGTTTTGGTTTTGGATCTGGATCTCCCCTGGTTTTGGATCTGAATCTGGTTTTAGGTTTTTTTTTCTTGGTGTTTTGTTTTCGTGTTTTGGTTTTGGATCTGGATTTTTTTCTTAAAAATTCAAAAAAACAGCTAAAATCACATAAAATGGGCCTTTTTTTGTTCCTACAGTATTAATAACCTCAATAACATTTATTTCCACTCGTTTCCATTCAATTTTGGTTACCTCACAGCTCACAATATTGATTTTTTTTTTCATCTAGTTAAAGGGCCAAAAGGTTGCATCCAGCTTGCTGGCTCAAGACTGATTTGATATAATTATTAACAGAGTTGAGGACTGTGCAAAGATGCTGGTTGGGATACCCTTGAGGATTGAAGGCATGAGCCTTCATAGAGGACAAGGAAGTTGATGGCCTTGCATTATCATGATGACTGCTGGCGGCAGCTACAACATGTGGTTCTTGGCCTTGCTCTCCTGTGATGTGACAGCCCTCCATAGTTTATGTGGTCTTGACGCAGTGTCACCAATGGTGTAGCCAGGGTTCGGTTACAAAATTCACACACGTGCAGTTGTGTGCACACAGAAAAAAAATATACAAAAGACACTTTTTTTTTTTTTTTTCGGGTCCAGAACTTAGGCCCAGAGCACAGATTGGTGATGACTGGAGTTGGGCAGCACTAGGTTGCGTTGCCGACTTGCTAGATCTTGTGCGGCTAAGCCTAACATGCACAGACACACAGACAGTTATTAGAAAAAAAGACAATTGATTGTAATTTTTTTTATGCTCCAGAACTTCAGGCCAGAGCACAGATTGATCACGACTGGAGTTGGGCAGCACTAGGTTGCAACTTGCATTGCTGGCTGGATCTTGTGTGGTACAGCGGTTAAGCCTAACATGCACACACACAGAAAAATATGACACTTTGATTTTCTTTTTACTATATATATTTTTTATTATTATTTTTTTTTTTTTAGCCCAGAACTTGGGTCCAGATAGACACAGAACCAGCCCAGATGTATCTACAGTTCTGCACCAGCCCAGATGGACACATCAGACATGAAAAACACCAGCCCAGGACACAGCAGACAGCCCAGATGGATCAGCAACAGCCCAGATGGACACAGCAGACAGCACAGTGACAGCTGTCACAGGCACCAGTCCAGAATGGATCAGCAGTCACCAGCCCAGGACACAACAGACAGCACCAGCACCTCTCCCAGCCCTACACTACCCACCCTCCCTCTTCAGTCTCCACAGGCGGAGTGAAATGGCATCCGTCGCGTGGTCCCTTATATACTACATTGATCATAGAGATGAAAGCTCGCGAACCGCAAGGTTTCATCTCTATGGTTTTGCCTCAATTTGAGAGATCCGAGTAAGGCGGGAACATCCAAGCCTGCTTGGATCCGACTCTGTTCTGCTAAATTCGGATGGGTTTGGAATGGATCTCTGGAAACCGAACCCACTCATCTCTAGTATGTATATACATTTCATACAGTACTATGGGGCTCATGTCGTTTCCCCACAAGCAGAACTTTTTTCAAATGTTCAGGAAAAACTTTTAAGCACCCATAGCCATGTCAAGTGAAGGCCATTTTGTGCTTACAAACCCTTGTGCTAAGGGGGACAGAACGAGGTGTTGCGGGCTATAGTATGGGCAAGGTTGTATAAAATGTGTCCCATGCTGACCATAATAGATACTGTATGGATATTACTTTTGAGTGTTCAATTCATGGCACAAAATACCAACTCCTACTTATGTAAAACTATAGTAATGCTCCTGCTGCAATATATTTGCAATGTTACAGTTCTATTTGCAGTTGGTCACCAGCAATAAAGCAGATGTGTCCATTTTTTACTATGTCTACAGTTGCGCCAAATAGCCCCTATTGGCGTGCCAGTTCCCATGCAGCTCAGTTGCACTGACTGTCTTTTTTGCTTAAAATGTGCGTCTTATTTGCATAAATAAAACAACTGAGAGCGACAGAACTGCATTGTTTGAGTACACTGACCACTGGGGTGTGCGACATTTGTACTTCTGTGTGTGACTGAGGTGTTTACTAAGCCTTTAGATGGAGATAAAGTGAGCCGAGATAAAGTACCAGCCAATCAGCTCCTAATTGCCATGTCACAGTCTGTGTTTGAAAAATAGGAGCTGGTTGGCTGGTACTTTATCTCCATCCACTCTATCTTCATCCAAAGCTTAGTAAATAGACCCCTGCATCTGAATCTCTACATAAAGACTCCGTGTGTAAAATCAATTCATTGCGGTGAAAGTCGCAGCCTAGCATCTCTAATACACAGGGAGAGTCATTTAGCTGTGTCTGCGATGCAAAATTGAAAGAAAGATATATTACGCTAATCCACTTGGTACGCCAAAGTCACGACAGGCATCTCATACATATGGCGTAAGGATGATCAGTAAATGAGGACCCTTCTGTATTTCCATTTCATCTTTTACTTACTAATAATTTTCATTTGTATTTGGACCTTGGTCTAATTTCCTTTGACATGGTGAATGTGACTTACTTCCTAACACCTTGGAGATGTACTGTATTATATTTAAATATTGTACTTTATTTTTAGCAATGCTACTACCCAGTGGCGTAACTAGGGTGTTTGGAGCCCAGGGCAAATTTAAAAATGGAGGCCCCCCCCTGTATGTGCGCACACCGAAGGCAAAAAAAAATGGGCGTGGTCACCCCTTTATCGTCACTCTGAACATTCCTTTCGATATGCGCCTTAACCCCAGTAGTGCTCCTTATACAGTACCCCCAGTAGTGGTCCCCCTTATGCAGGTCCATAATAGTGCCCTTTATACAGTACCCCCAGTAGTGGTCCCCCTTATGCAGTGCCCCCAGTAGTGGTCCCCCCTATGAAGTTCCCCCAGTAGTGGTCCCCTTTATATAGTGCCCCCAGTAGCAGTCCCCCCAATAGTGGTACCCCCTTATGCAGTGCACTTTATATAGTGCCCCCAGTAGTAGTCCCCCCTATACAGTGCCCCCAGTAGTGGTACCCCCTATGCAGTGCCCTCAGCAGTAGTCCACCCCATGCAGTGATCCCAGTAGTGCTCCCCCTTATGCAGGCCCCCAGCAGTGATCTCCCCTATTCAGAGCCCCTTATACAGTGCCCGCTGTAGTGGTCCTCCCTATTTAGTGCCCCCAGTAGTGGTCCCCCAAGTGCAGTGCCCCTAGTCCCTTATATAGTGCCCCCAGTATTAGTCCCCGCCCCATGCAGTGCTCCCAATAGTGGTCCCCCTTATGCAGGCCCCCAGTAGTGATCCCCCCTATCCAGTGCCCTTATACAGTGCCCCCTGTAGTGGTCCTCCCTATTTAGTGCACCCAGTAGTGGGTCCCCCAGCAGAAAGCCCCTTATATAGTGCCCCCAGTGGTAGTTCCCCCCCCAGTAGTAGTCCCCAGTAGATGTTCCCCCTCCCGATGCAGTGCCCCCAGTAGTAGCCCCCACTAGTTGTAGTGGCCCACCCCCAGTAGAGGTCCCTCCCAGTAATGGTGCCCCCAGTAGTAGTAGCTCCCCCCCAATAATGGTGCCCCCAGTAGTAGTAATATCTCCCCCCCATTCCCCGTAGTGCAAACACACAAGTTACACACAAAAAAAAAATTCACTTACCTGAACCCACGCTCCAGCTCCGGCCACTGCTCCCACCGCACGTCAGTCCTCCCGGGCTAGCGCGCTTTGCATAATGGGAGAGACGTCATGACGTCTCTCCCATTACCCACTGCAGGAGCCGCAAGGGAGCCGGCTCTTGCAGTGGGCCTGCAGCAGTCAATGAGGTTCTGTCTGACTCTTATTGGCTGCTGTTTAACACACACATCGCCGCCAGCGCTAGCGGTGATGTGTGGTGTGTGCAGCAGCCAATGAGAGTCTGTCTGACCTCATTGGCTGCTGATTCACACACACATCGCTGCCGCTCGGCGGTGATGTGTGTGCAGTAGCAGCAGCAGCCAATGAGTGTCGTTTGACTCTCATTGGCTGCTGGTTAACACACACATCGCCACCAGCGCTGGCGGCGATGTGTGTGTTATGCACAGCATGAGCCAGCCTGCCACCCTCCTCCTGGCACTATTGGGCAAGCGCTCAGGGGGAGGGAAGGGGCTCGGCTTTGCAGCACAGGACCGGCGCTGGAAGCCTAGCGCCGGTCCTGTGTAAATGTGTAGCGCTGACCACACTCACTGCGGTCGGCACTACACTGATGAACTAGGGCGGGCTGGTACCGTGGCCGGCGGCGCCCCCACACACCCCCGCGCATCGCCGGTCCCACGGCGCCCAGGGCACATGCTCCGCTATCCCTGCCCTAGTTACGCCACTGCTACTACCACTGTCACCTCCCAGGTGTAAATGTGGAGCATATCCTATTACAAATGGGAGTAAAGAAGGCACATATGCTACCCATGCCAAGTTAAATGCATCTTGTGTATATGGGCAGCTCTACAATGTAATACCCCTTTTACACCAGAGCTAAAACCTGGGTTTTTGCTGGGTCTACCCAGGTCGCAGCTCAGTGTAAAAGGGTCCCTGAAAAATAACCCTGGTCAAGTGACTTGGCAATCCAACCGAGGTAGCTACCAGGGTCAAACCCAGGATGGACCTGGGTAAAGGTGCAGTGTAAACGGCGCAACCCGGGCAGTGGCGTCCCTCCCTGAGGTCTCACCTGCAGTGGGGAGGAACGCTGTGCGCGTTGCTGAGCCGCGCACTGATGAAAAGGCGCATGGCATCGCGAGATGGGGCGTGGCCTCGTGAGATGGGGCCCACACTCACCGCACCCCCCTAGTGACACCACTGAACCTGGGTTATCCGACTGGGTCATGCCTAAAATGAGCTGATTGATGGTTGTGGAGCACTCACCTAGCACTTATTTATAACCTCACAAGTTTAGTAGGGCAGACCCAGGTTTAGTGTGAACGGGGCTGACCTGAGAATAACCCAGATCGATGGTGCTGTGTAAACCTGGGTAGGAACCATGTCTAGAAAACCCAGGTCGGACCCATGTTTTTGGTGGAAAAGAGGTATAAGTAAAATGCACCTTTCTACGGCCCTTTGTATGCTTGAAATTTGAAAGCAAATTCCGTTAAACTCAGCATGATCCCCTATGAGTCTTTATTGATCTGTATGGCATATGGTTGGCTGCGATATGTTTTTTCCCTAAAAGTTTGTATATCTAATTAAGGTGGCAAATTTCTTATTAACCACTGGGATTAGAATACATTTTTTATAAAAGGGTACAAAGGCACAAACACAAAAAGAACATACAGTGACAACTTGTGATGCAGCTCCATCTGCTGTCTCTCTAGTATAGTTTGTCAAGTATACTTGGCCTGTAATCTGTTGCTATACTCCAATGCTTTTTAATGATTGCAAATGTAATAACAGTTGACATTTGCAGTTTCTTTGAATTTCATCAAATTGTCCATGTCAAGAAAATTGTGTTGGGTAAAAAAAATTTGTTCGGTGACCCTTTAATATCCAAATGATATTCACATTTTGCAATGTGCTTCACATCAGTTTCAGCCTCATTGATAAGTGATTGTGTGACTCTATATTGGGCTGTTTGTTGTTCTGGATGCTGTTTATGTTTAATAAAAAGTTCCTTTGCATTGTTTCCTCTTCAGTGGAAATGAGCTAGTTGCTTTATTTTGTGCTCTAAGCTAGCTTAGTGGTTCAGGGTCACTAAGCAACAATCTGCCGGATTCCAGGCCCAACACGCTTCATGCTAAAAATACATGTAAAGTAAACATTTCACCTGGTGCATTAAAAATAAAGTTGAGCAAACCTGTAATAAAATAATGACCTTGATCATCATTAAGCAGCTTAAAAATTGGCAGCCCAGGATGGTTCGTAAACATACACATCAAACTTTGTAAATTATTCATTGCTTAGAATTAGGGGTGTGCACCGGCCACTTTTCGTGTTTTGTGTTTTGGTTTTGGATCTGGATCTTTCTTTGTGTTTTGGATCTGGATTGGTTTTGCCAAAACCACCCTTCCGTGTTTTGGGTTCTGGGTTTTGTGTTTTGGATCTGTATTTTTTTGAAAAAAAGCATAAAAACAGCTAAAATCACAGAATTTGTTGGTTTCTCTGCTCCTATGCTATTATTAACCTCAATAACCTTAATTTCCACTCATTTCCAGTCTATTCTGAACACTGAACACCTCACAATAGTGTTTTTATGTCCAAAAGGTTGCACCGAGGTAGCTGGATGACTATGCTAAGCGACACGAGTGGGCGGCACAAACACGTGGCCCATCTAGGAGTGATACTGCAGTGGCAGACAGGATGGCAGTTTGAAAAACTAGGCCCCAAACTGTACATAGTGCAAAGAAAAAAAAGAGGTGCAAGATGGAATTGTCCTTGGGCCTTCCCACCCACCCTTATGTTGTATAAACAGGACATGCACACTTTAACAAACCAATCATTTCAGCGCCAGGGTCTGCCACACGACTGTGGCTGAAATGATTGGTTCGTTTGGGCCCCCACAAAACAAGCTGGCAATTAATGTGTCCCTGCACAAACTGGCTCTACGGAGGCAAGATGCCATCTTCATCCTCCTCATCCACCGATTCCTCACTCTCTTCAGTGTGTACATCCTCATCCTCACAAAGTATTAACTCGTCCCCACTTGAATCCACCACCACAGGTCCCTCTGTACGTTCTGGAGGCTGGTCTCCCTGGAAGAGCTGATAATTCATTTTGATGAACATCATCTTCTCCACATTCTGTGGAAGCAACCTCCTACGCCTTTCGCTGACAAGGTTCCCGGCTGCACTAAACACTCTTTCGGAGTACACACTGGAGGGGGGGCAACTCAGGTAAAATAGAGCCAGTTTGTACAGGGGCCTCCAAATTGCCTCTTTTTCCTGCCAGTACAGGTATGGACTGTCTGACATGCCTACTTGGATGCTGTCACCGATGTGATCCTCCACCATTCTGTCAATGGTGACAGTATCATATGCAGTGACAGTAGACATGTCAGAAATTGTTGCCAGGTCCTTCAGTCCGGACCAGATGTCCAAACTTGGTCCTGCCTGCCCTGCATCACCGCCAGCGGGTTGCTTAGGATACCTAAGTTTTTTCCTGGCAGCCCCAGTTGCGGGAGAAAATGAAGAAGGAACTGTTGACGAGTCACGTTCCGCTTCTGTTCACCAGCAGGTCTTTGCACCTCTGCAGGCTTGTGTCGGCCGGAAAGAGAAACACCACATAGGCTTTAAACCTAGGATCGAGCACGGTGGCCAAAATGTAGTGGTCTGATTTCAACAGATTGACCACCCTGGAATCCTGGCAAAGCGAATGAAGGGCTTCATCCACAAGTCCCACATGCCAAGCGGAATCGCTCCGTCTTAGCTCCTCCTTCACTTTCTCCACCTGCTTCTGCAAAAGCCTGATGAGGGGAATGATGACTCAAGCTGGCAGTGTCTGAACTGACTTCACGTGTTGCAAGTTCGAAGGGCTGGAGAACCTTGCACAACACGGAAATCATTCTCCACTGCGCTTGAGTCAGGTGCATACCCCCTCCTTTGCCTATGTCATAGGTGGATGTATAGGCTTGAATGGCCTTTTGCTGCTCCTCCATCCTCTGAAGCATATAGAGGGTTGAGTTCCACCGCGTCACAACCTCTTGCTTCAGGTGACGGCGGGGCAGGTTCAAGAGTGTTTGCTGGCGCTCCAGTCTTCGGCACGCAGTCGCTGAATGGCGAAAGTGGCCTGAAATTTTTCGGGCCACCCAAAGCGTCTCCTGCACGCCCCTGTCACTTTTCAGAAAATTCTGCACCTCCAAGTTTATTGTGTGAGCAAAACATGGGACGTGCTGGAATTTGCCCAGATGTAATGCCCGCACAATATTGGTGGCGTTGTCAGATATCACAAATCCCAAGGAGAGTCTAAGTGGGGTAAGCCACTGGGCGATGATTTCCCTCAGTTTCTCTAAGAGGTTGTCGGCAGTGTGCCTCTTACTGAAACCGGTGATACACAGCGTAGCCTGCTTTGGAACGAGCTGGCGTTTCTGAGATGCTGCGACTGGTGACGCTGCTGCTGTTGCTGCGTAAGGTGATACATCAACCCAGTGGGCTGTCACAGTCATATAGTCCTTAGTCTACCCTGTTCCACTTGTCCACATGTCCGTGGTTAAGTGGACATTGGGTACAACGGCATTTTTCAGGACACTGAGGACACTTTTTCTGACGTTTCTGTACAGTCTCGGTATCGCCTGCCTAGTGAAGTGGAACCTAGACGGGATTTGGAAAAGGGGACACACTACCTCCAGCAATTGTCTAAATCCCACTGCACTAATGGCGGATACCGGACGCACGTCTAACACCAACATAGCAGTCAAGGCCTCAGTTATACGTTATGCTTCAGGATGACTGCTGTCGTACTTCATCCTCCTCACTAAGGACTGTTGGAGGGTCAATTGTTTAGTAAAAGTAGTGGTGTTCCTACTTCCTCTCTGGGATGATGAACGACTCCCAGCAGCAGCAACAGCAGCAGCAGCAGGAGGCGTAGCAATGCAGGATCCTCCGGAGGAATCCGGGATAGGAGAGTCAGTCATGCCAGTGACATGGCCTGCAGGACTACTTCCGATCCTGACTAAGGATAAAATTGACGAGGAGGGAGTTGACGGTGTGGTTTGCAGGCGCTTGGATACAACAGGACAACGGGATTTAGGTGTCCCTGGACTGCTTACGGTCTTAGCCAAAGTTTCTGAACTTGACAGTAACTTATTATGAACGCGCTGCAGGTGCCGTATAAGGGAGGATGTTCCTAGGTGGTTAACGTCCCTACCCCTACTTATTCCACCTTTACATAAGGTACATATGGCAAGACAGTTGTTGTCCGGATTTGGATAGAAATATTGCCAGACCAAAGAGGTGGAATGTTTGGTCTTCTGCCCAGGCATGACCGTGATGGGCTTTTTCATCCCACGGACAACAACTGTCTCCCCCGGAGCCTGATTTAAACAAACCACATCACCATCAGAATCCTCCTCGCCAACTTCCTCCTCAGCGCCAGCTACACCAGTATCCTCATCCTGTTGTACTTCAACAGTGACATCTTCAATTTGCATATCAGCAAGTAGACTGTGGGTGCTCCTTTCAGCACTTGCAGGGGGCGTGCAAATGGTGGAAAGAGCCACCTCTTCCCGTCCAGTGCTGGGAAGGTCAGGCATCGCAACCACCACCACACTTGGACTCTCCTTGGGGATTTGTGATATCTTCTTAGAAAGCACAGTTCTTTGCTGTGCTTTTGCCAGCTTAACTCTTTTGATTTTTTTAGTGGGAGGAGGGCTTCCATCGTCATGTGAAGCTGAACCACTAGTCATGAACATACTAGGGATCGACCTTAGCCGTTCCTTGCCACTCCGTGTCGTAAATGGCATATTGGCAAGTTTACGTTTCTCTTCAGCTGATTTAAATGTTTTTTTCAAGGTCATTTTCCTGAACTTTGTCATTTGGGATTGTATGTGCCCTCTATTATGACATTGGGCATCGGCCTTGGCAGACGACGTTGATGGCATGTTATCGTCTATGTCATGACTACTGGCAGCAGCTTCAGCACTAGGAGGAAGTGGTTCTTGATCTTTCTCTATTTTATTTTTATCGGAGAAAGTTTGGTCCTCCATTTATGTTATATCGATTTGATATATACGTGCGGCTAAACACAGAAATTTTTTTTTTATTTTTGCTGGAGAGTAGTGCACTTTGTGGGTTACACCAGCCTTTAAGAAATGAGCCAGCCGGCTCTTTACTTATGGGACACAGGCGCACGCTTGGCGCTGCTCCTTTGTTGATGCACGTGCGGCTACTGCGCACACAATTCACAAACACAGAAAATATATATTTTTTTGGTTTGGACTGGAGTGTACTTTGGGGGTTACAGCACCCTTTAACGGTCAAGCCAGCCGGCCCTTTACTTATGACACAGGCGCACGCTTGGCGCTGCTCCTTTGTTGATGCACGTGCGGCTACTGCGCACACAATTCACAAACACAGAAAATATTTTTTTTTTGGTTTGGACTGGAGTGTACTTTGGGGGTTACAGCACCCTTTAACGGTCAAGCCAGCCGGCCCTTTACTTATGACACAGGCGCACGCTTGGCACTACTTTGTTGATGCACGTGCGGCTACTGCGCACACAATTCACAAACACAGAAAATAATTTTTTTTTTGGTTTGGACTGGAGTGTACTTTGGGGGTTACAGCACCCTTTAACGGTCAAGCCAGCCGGCCCTTTACTTATGACACAGGCGCACGCTTGGCACTACTTTGTTGATGCACATGCGGCTACTGCGCACACAATTCACAAACACACAAAAAATATTATTTTTTTAGCACTTGGGGGGAGCACCCCTGATGGACAGAGCACCCCCTGGACAACACTACAGCACCCCTTTAGGACTGGGATACTGCACAGGACTTTGGAGTGGACACAGCCCCTATGGAGAACTGACTGCACAACACAGTCCAGCCAGCCCCTATGGACTTTGAAGTAGTGGACACAGCCCCTATTAACAACAGCAGCACAGCACAACACAGCCAGCCCCTATGGACTTTGAAGTAGTGGAGAACAGCAGCACAGCGCAGCACAGCACAGCACAACACTACTCTGCACTACACTACACTACACAGCCCAGCCAGCCCTAACTCCCACCCTCCCTCTTCACTGTCCACAGCCGAGTGAGAAAATGGCGCCGACGCGGGTACCTTATATAGGATCCAAAACCCGCGAGACTCGGAAGGCGGGATGATGACGTTTTGCCTCGATTTCAGATCCGAGTCAGGCGGGAAAAGTCGAGCCTGACTCGGATCGGACTCGGATCGGGGGGGCTCGGGGGGGTTCAGATTTCAGAAATCCGAACCCGCTCACCCCTACTTAGAATACATGATATCTGAGTGTTAGTGATATAAATTTTTTGAGCTATATATTTTTTATAATTTTATCTAATTTTATTTTTAGTGTCCAGAATATATTAATTTTAAATCATGCTTTAAAAGGGTGATATATACCAATAGATTGTAAGCTTACGAGCAGGGTCTTCCTACCTATATATCTGTGTGTTACTACCCAGTTTTGTTCTATTTATGTTTCCAATTGTAAAGCGCAATGAAATATGCTGCGCTATATAATAAACTGTAAATAAATAAAAACTAAATAAAATTGGGGGTATTCTATATTTAAATCATAAATTCAATGTCAGTACAAAGTTTTAACTTTTGTTAAAGGGATCATAACATAATTATGGGATCTATGATTCTAGAGAAAACATGGTGAAATTGTCAGTTGTATCAAAGGGCCTGATTCAGATATGGACGGTAATACCATCCAGCTTGGGAGATCTGCGAGCGAGATCACAGGACCTGTTCTGCAAATGCACAGAAAGGGTCTTGCGCATGTGCAGACCCCAAATAATCAGTTTAGTACATAAACCAATGGGTTTACTACAAATCTGAATCAAACCAAAAGTCATAACCACTGGAAAATTGTATCAAATCGCAATTTTCAAATATAACTCTGAGTGTTTTCAAATTGATATACCAATTCTTTCATGTTATGAATAAAGATTGTCAAATTTATCAAACTTTTCATAAAACCCACCTGAAAAATAGGTGCCTCTGACTGATGAGATTGCAGTTTGAACTACAGTATCTGTCCAGACAGAAGCTATCTAAAAGTGAAAAAAAAAATGTTTATTTAAAGATCCAAAACAATTAATAAAAATTATGGGGGGCACAATTATTAATGCATTTATTATTGTTGACAATTTAATACTAAATAATAAAGAAGATTTTCTTTTTTTTTTATTAAACAGATAGACAGTATAATATTTCATAAATATTAAGGGGTCAATATTAGCAAATTAATGTTGGTAATACTATTTTTCTTTTTTTAATTGGGCTTTTTAAAATAATTAATAACTGGTGCTCCAATATTTTATAATGTTTATGGCTCTACCAGTGTCAGCATGCATGCATGTGCATTTTCTTTTATTTTTATTTACTTTTATTTAACTATCATACACTAAACTCAGAATAAAGCTGGGTACACACTGGCCGATATATTGGCCAATCAATTGATTGGCCAATATATCGTGACCCCGCTGGCCAATGTGTACAGATGATATGTCTGTGAACAACGTCATTCACAGACATGTCGTATTGGCTGTGCTGCACAGACGATCGCCCGAACACAGGGGTGCAGAGAGGGGGGGGAAGCCGCGAGCGGGTACTACTTCCCCGGATCCGGCACAGCTCCCCATCCACAGCAGCCCAGCACACGCTGCTGTGTGCTGGGCTGCACTGGGAGACTGTCCGAGACTGCTAAAGGAGCAGCCCAAGCAGTCTCCTATGCCAAAGGGGGGAGCAATCATGCTGATCACGCCCCCCGTTGGCTGTGCACCGGGCTGAGGGGCACACAGCGCCCCCCTCCCCAGCACCGCAAATGTTGTTATTTTTTTTTGAGGGGGCGTGGCCATGCCTTTCGTGATTAGGCCACGCCCCCTACCCAGCCGCCGGGACCCACTGCAGCATGCAGATGATGGTTGTTCACTGTGTATGAACAACCATCATCTGCAGATATATTTGCAGATCACTCGATCTGCAGATATATCTGTCAGGTGTGTACCCACCTTTGGACAACCTGCATCTCTTGGAACTACAAGTACAGTAACTATCAATATACCCAATTGTCTTTGGACTTTCTTTAAATGCTGGTCCATCGACGAAGCCAGAACTCTGTGAGCCCAATAGCAATATTTTGAAGGGGGTCCTGTTCCAATGCTTCCAGAGAGACACCTCCTTCCGCATTGGTTGTTCATATTATGCCCCGCAGCAGTGCCCTACTTAATTTTATGCCCCATAGAAATGTCCTAGTTTATTTTATGCCCCATAATAGTACTCTAGTGTACTATACCACACAGTGCTCCCAGTTTATATTACAGATGTGTCCACATCTATCCTCCATGCACTACAAGCCGCGTTATACATAACGCATGAGTGTTGTGCGACTTGGTAACACTGAGCATCTTTTCGTGCAACCTTTTCTCTTAAAATGTTAATAGAACGAGCAGGCAGCTTCTGATATATGGCATGCATATATGCTGTGTGCTACTGTGGTTATAGCTACATGCAAAATGCTATGTTACAGTGTCAGCAGCTGTCATACAGGGCCTGATTCAGAGATGGACTCAATAGCGATTACCAGTGATGTGCGGTCAGGTGAGGCAAGTGAGGCAGAGCCTTTCCTGTCATACTTAGGTATACTCCACAGTTTTTACTATAACATCCCTGATCAAAACACACCAAATTTCCAGCACTGGCTCTGATACTAGCCAGTGTTTCCCCAGCCATTTACTTCACCGCACATCACTGGCGACAGGGCCAGCACCCTCACAAAAATGCATGCGCCCAAAAATGGGAGCGTGGTCTAATTACCATAGGCCACTCCCGCTATTTCACATTATTTGGAGGCATGCCCGCATGGCATGCCTCCAAATAACATCAGGCTGTGGGGGAGCCTCACTAGCTGGGCTTCCCCCATCCCTCTCCCATCACTGAATGGAAGTCGCCCGCATGCGTGCAGCATCCATTCAGACTTGGTGGGGGGTCCCAACCTCCTGATTTCACCATCCGCGGGCCACTTCGGCCTACGGGTGGAAACAGGGCCGGCTCTAGGGGTGTTCGACCAGTGCGGTCGAATAGGGGCGCCACCCATAGAGGGTGCACCCCTCCCTAACATCCCGATTTCAGCGGGACAGTAATGTCCCGCTGTTCCACCCATGGGCCGAAGTGGTCCACAGGTGGTGAAATCAGGAGGTTGGGGACCCCCAGAGTGTGAATAGATGCAGCGCGGCATCCATTCACAGATGGGAGAGGGCTGGGGGAAGCCCAGCCAGTGACGGAGGGCTGGGCTTTACCCCCAGCCTAACGTTATTTGAAGGCGTGCCATGCAGGCACCCAAATAACATCACGTAGGGGACGTGGTCTATGTTATTGAGGCCATGCCTCCAATTTTGGTCGTGCGAAGCCGGGCCGCCACAGGGTGCTCAAACCCCTGGAGCCGGACCTAGGTGCATTAATGTTACCAATATTTCTGCAGGTAAATGACATTGTACGTATATGAGAAGGCAGCGGTGGGCGTCTTTATGCTCGAATAAGCTTTGTAACTATTAGCATGTTTTTGCAGCTGCATTGTGTACAAAATCGCACCTGCGATCGCATTAACGTCCATCTCTGTATCAAGAGTGTAATGTAGCATTTCGCATGCAGATACAGCCGCAGTTGGACAGAGAATATAGGCATGCAGCATATCATTTTAATCAGCAGAATATGCTTGTGTGTCCTATCCTTAAGACGTTCCTTCCAGCTCTCTACTTGCACTGTACTGCAATTTTTAATCAGAAGACTGTGAATATGTAAAAGACAATCTAACTTCTGACAGACTGACCAGAAATTGCTCTCTGAAATGGGACCGTGGAGCAGCTGACGTGAGAATAGGGTGTTGATGAGTTTTAACTTTGAATTTTTACAGTTAAATTCTGAATTTGTTCCTTTTATTCCTGAGCGAAATTAAGACACAAGAGAAGTCTATCAAAACAGATCTATCAGAAACCACAAAGCAGAGAGGTATATGAAAAGTAAATGCTTGTTGATGATGTGCATATTATACATTTAAACAGCCTTCACGGATGACAATTCCAGCAGTATCCAGCTCTTGCAGTTGTGTGTCGTCAGCTGCAGCTGAAAGGTTATCCAGATCTGACCCAGGGATGTCTTTTTGGAGCTGCTCCTGTCTTCCACTTTTATCAGTCTTCTCAGGGTACAAAAGCTCTATTTATCATAATTTGCATCTTAGAAGCGGATGGATTTTGAGAATATTGCCCAAATTTGAAATGCGGTATTTGAATACATGACAAGGATTTATCAATATCGCATGCATGCGAGAAACCTCTGTCCCTGCAAATTCTCTCTGCACACTTTTCGGACTATTTTTCACCAAAAATACCCTGACAGTGTTTTTTTTTACTTTTTTTTTTTAAGTGTCCAGCTTGGTTTCTACTTAGACCACAAAGCTGATCGCCGTGGCCGGCTTCCGGCTCAGCGCTGCCTGTTCGAGCAGAGTAGGAGTTGGGGAAACAGGGGAAAGCCTGCATAATGCCATATATAGGTGTAGTCATCATCATGATTCTAATCACTCTTGTTAATATCATCATCACTCAATATTAGATCATTCTCTATGGAATCCACAATTACAGTCTCTATTTGTGTTATTTATTTATAAACATCAGTTTTTCCACATTTTATTTAAAGTAGCCTCCTACACAAGGTTCATGGCTATGCTAAACACTATGTCCGAGTACACACTGGAGGGTGGACAGCTTGAATACACCATAGCTAGTTTGTCCAAACGGCTCCAATTTAAAAAAAAATTTCTCCCATTATTCAGAGAGACTGTGTGAGCTGCTAATTTGTACAGTATCAATAAAGGGGATGTAGTCAGGAAGCCGACAGTCTAAATGCCAACCGCCAGCTTCCCGACTGTCAAATCCTGGCAAGGTACTAATGACAGGTGTCGAGACCTACGCCGGGAGCCTGACGCCCGTCATACCAAACGAAGGAAAGGTGGGTGTGGACTGCCGCGGGGGGAAGGTTAGGTTTTAGGGCTCCCAGGAGGACTTAGGGTTAGGCACCCCCTGGGAGGGTTAGGTTTAGGCTAGGGGAAGAGGAGGTTAGGGTTAGGCACCCCCCGGGAGACTTAGGTTCAGGCTGCGGGGACGGGGGGGTTATGTTTAGGCACTTAGAGGGGGATTAGGGTTAAGCACCCCTAATGGAGGGTTAGGGGGAAAATAGGGTTAGTTATGCTTACCTTATTAGCGATCAGGATCTTCCCCACTGCCGGGCTTCCACTGTTGGGATTTGAACCATGCAACCGGTGGTATTACATACTACACCCCAATAAAGAAATCATTTAAAGTAATTATCCACCATTCTATTGATGCATATTGTATCAGAAAGAGACATGGTAGAGGTGTCAATATATGTGGGCAATTCTTTTAAGCCTAACCAGATTTCATAATGTTTCACTCTGGTGCGCTGAGTTGACTCATCATCATCATCACCACAAATTCTCTTAGGAAAAGTTCAGTTTATTCCTGGTAGCAGCATTTGCAGGAGAATCTGATGCAAGAGGCGTTGTGTCGTGTCATGTGCCATTTAGGCTGACAACTTGCTCACAAGGAGATTTTTACAGGTGATTAGATCTGTGTCAGTTGGAAATAAATATATTACAAAGGACTTAAAGCCTGGTTGTCAAAATGTAGTGAGCCAATTACAAGATGTTGCAAACCCCTGAGTCTTGGTAAAGCAAATAAAGAACTTGATATACAAGTTCGGTATACTTAACAGAATCACTTAATTTAATCTCCTCCTTGAGCTTCTCTGCTATTTTAGTAGTTTAAATAAGGGTATGACCTGACTCTGGCTGGCAGTGTTTTAACTTACTTCATTGGTTACCATTTCAAATGGTTTCAGTAACTGGATAAAGCTGCAAGTATTCTCCAGTGTGCTGCAGTAACTGTTCCTCCTCTCCCTATATAGTGGCTTGATGTAAACATTTGGATGGCTTGTTGCTGTTGCTCCTGTCTCAGATGTGACTGGTTACTACCTCTTGCTTCCATTGGTGGCATGGCACACTCAGCACCTGTCATTTTTTAAGAAATTCTGAACTGCCAAGTTTACTGTATGCACAAAACACAGTATGTATTCAAATTGATCCAGTTGCAATGCTTGTACAGTATTTATTGAGGTGACACATTTAGACTCGAGGGTAGATTTACTAAAGCTTCTAAAACAGTGGTGATGTTTCCCATTGCAACCAATTAGATTCTAGCTATTATTTCTCTATTGCATTCTAGAAAATGATATACAGACAACACCACTTGTCTGTTTTAGAAGCTTTAGTAAATATACCCCTCAGAGCGAGATGGTGCTGCATGCGAAGCTACAGGAGATGCCTCACTGTGTTCTGCCCTGGCTTTCACAATAGACATTCTAGTGCATGAAAGAGCAGGTGCAGGACCACCACTTGAAAAAGTTCATGGTCCAAGCCTTTCCTTGCCACTTGGTGTGGTGTATGGCATGTTGGTAATTCTGTTTTTCTGCAGTAAATGTACCTTTCATAGTTGGAGGTGATATTGTCTGTAAGGTTGTGAAATACCGATTAGATTCGAGGTGCCCTTTCTTACACCTTCTTTCCCCTTGACCTTGTTAGAGTCTGTGTTTGTTGTGGACCCGGGGGTGGTAACAGGAGTAAACAACGGAACAGGTTTAAACTGAAAGGTGGGTTGTTTGATGTGAATGTTGGTAGACATGAACAATAAGATAAACAAAAGTCCAGTAATAAACAAACTAATATATGTGGCAGGAGGGAACTGTAGTGAGTGGGAATAAACGAATGTCCAGATCAGTGACAGCGATAAATGGAGGTGAATCCAGATAGACTGTCAGAGTGAAGTGGAAATCCTGGTATGCTGAATAGTGGCTGAGAGGGATATCGGGTAATGCTGTGTTGATGGCTGAAAGGGAAATCTGGTAATGCTGTGAAGATGGCTGAAAGGAGAATCCGGTAATGCTGTGATGATGGCTGAAAGGAGAATCTGGTAATGCTGGGAAGATGACTGCACAGGAATGGGTTAACTGAAGAGACAGGTTCAGGGAGGAGTGGGTCTGGTGGAGGTGCAGTGCTGATCACCAGCGGAGTGCGTGGCAAGGCAGAGTGGTGCAGGCTATGCAGGGAGCCGGAGGCTGACAAGGAGATAGGGCAAGCACTGGAGTACAAGACTAAGATTCAGGAGTGCAGAGAACTCTCTCTCACAGCTGATGCTGTGAACACGTTACACTGGCAACTACATGGCACTCTAAACACCATTAAGTACCCAGTAACAGAATGTGATAGGCCAGAGAGAGCAGGTGACCCACATACAATTGGCCTGCTATGTCACATGGCCAAAGACAACATGGTGGTGCCCAGACAGCCATGACGCAGAGACACCACTAGACTTACCCTTGCCAGGATGGCCCAACGCTGACAGACCTCTGCGTACATGCAATGCCAGTCTCCACACACCAGCTCCCCTACCAGAAGGACAGTGCCCTCACTGGTAAGGACCACAAACCTCCACACCACAAAACCCGGGATGTGACAGTACCCCCCTCTTAACAAATGGCCTCAGGACACCTTGTAGGCTTTTCAGGATGAGCCAAGTGGAATTTGCTGATGAGTTTGGGAGCATGGACGTCCTCAGCTCTGGTCCAACAATGCTTTTCTGGACCATAGCCTCTCCAATCAAGCAGGTATTGCAAATGACCATGATGGATACAAGAATCCAGAATCTAAGACACTTCAAATTCCACCCCCTTTTCAGTTTGGATCCTGGGGCAAACAGGGAGAACACTGTGGAATTTATTGAGAACTAATGGCTTGAGCAGAGATACATGAAAAGAATTAGGATTTTTAAATAAGACAGGAGCTGATGATGATAGGAGACTGGATTGATTATCTCCGTAATGGAGTATGGTCTAATAAGCGAGCTTCATAGACGGTACCCTTAGGCGAAGATTGTGGGTAGAAAGCCATACTTGATCCCAGGCCCGCATCTTCCTACCAGCCTGATCCTTGTACCACAGGAAGGTTTTAACAATAGCAGCCTGCACTTGAGCCCAAACTGAAGCAAAGTTCCATACAGTGGTATCCACAGCTGGTACATCAAAGGCAGGTAAACTTTGGAACACCAGGACTCCAGGTAGAAGACCATACATGATGTAGAAAGGAGTTTGGTTAGTAGAAGAGTGCTTTGATGCATTGTGTGCAAATTCGACCCAGGAAAGGGACTCAGACCAGCTTTCCTGGGATGAGAACATAAAGATTCTCATGAAGGTCTCAAGGTCCTGGTTCACCCTCTCAGTGAATCCATTACTTTGAGGGTGATAGGCTGTGGAAAAGTTAAGTTTCACTTGCAGAATAGAGCAGAGGGCTCTCCAGAATTTTGCCATGAATTTGACTCC
This sequence comes from Taudactylus pleione, assembly GCA_031769625.1. Classification (NCBI taxonomy): domain Eukaryota; kingdom Metazoa; phylum Chordata; class Amphibia; order Anura; family Myobatrachidae; genus Taudactylus; species Taudactylus pleione. The sequence goes on from JAUIMM010000773.1 coordinate 2,905,883, forward strand.
CCGATCTGAAGCGATTAGAGGTCCCATCTATCCCTAAAGAATATCAGTCATTTACCAATGTTTTCTCCAAAAGACAAGCTAACATCTTACCTCTTCATAGAGAATGGTATTGTCCTATTGACTTGTTACCTGGGAAGATGATTCCCCATGGTTGGACCAATCCATTGTCCCTACCAGAAACCGACGCCATGTCAGAAAACATCCAAGTGAACTTAAAAAAGGGATTTATCCGATCACCTACATCACCTGCTAGAGCGGGGTTTTTCTTAGTTTCTAAAAAAGATGTAGGCTAGAGACCATGTATAGATTATAGAGGCCTGAATGATATTACAGTAAAGAACAGATACCCTCTACCATTGATCGTCAAAATATTTGACAGAGTCAAGGGATCCACTATATTATCTAAGTTAGATCTCCGACGTGCATACAACCTCATCCATATCTGAGCAGGTGACGAGTGGAAAACAGCATTCAACACAAGGGATGGTCATTTTGAATACTTGGTCATGCCGTTCGGGCTATGTAATGCACCTGCCATTTTTCAAAGTTTTGTTAACAAGATCTTTTGGGATCTCTTATATGTCTCAGTTGTCTCTTCCAAACATGCTGCACACAGGACAAGCATGGAGATCCCAGGGTTCAGCCGGGAGTGGAGTCTATCCCAGGGCAACACTCTATCCGCGCAGCCGGGCAGTCCCAGTGCTCAAGGTTGGCTCCTGATATGAAGGGACATCCCCGGCTGCCAGTGGCAGAACTTGTGAGTGGTGGGCCCCGCTACAAAAAATATGCACTGGTCCACTTTCCTCCATTACACAGGGAGAGGCAGTTGTGACTCGGGAAGTTGGAGGTGACAGGGAGAAGGCAGAGGGTTACGGGGAGAGGCAGAGGGTGGCTGACAGGGAGAGGCAGTGGGTGGCTGATGGGGAGAGGCAGTGGGTGGCTGACGGGGAGAGGCAGTGGTGGCTGACAGGGAGAGGCAGTGGGTGGCTGACGGGGAGAGGCTGACAGAGAGAGGCCAAGGGTAACAAAAATAGTGAGTGTTGGGAAGAGGCAGTGGGTGCCTGGGGAGGCAGTGGAGGACAGCTGTGAGGTGGTTGCAGCCAGAGACACTCATAGATTTACTTACTGCCTTAAACTAAAAAAAAAAGAATGCTCCATCCCAAATGTTCTCCCCCCCTGCACAGCAGCTGTGTAAAGCTGCTTGACCCCTCACCTTTCCAACTTCAAGGTCGCACTACTCCCAGGTTGCTCCAGGTGGTGCCGGCCTCCAGCCCCCTTCCTACTGCCACAGCACCTTTTCCAGCTGCTGGGATCCATCTCCTCGCTGAGGCTACTGTGGTATCTGTGGCTCCTACTCTGACTCTGTCTGCCGGGTTGTGCACACCTGCTGTCAGTTGCTGCGCCATCAGTGTTGCTGACCGTGACCCTTTCACTTCTCATCAGCTGTGATGTGGCTGCTCTGGCTAATGGCAGTCAGAGGTATTTCACTAGCCAGAGCAGATAGCAGCTTCCGGGTGGTATTCCACAGAGGATCGCTATCCCGGAAGCGCTGCATATAATTCAGCCCGGGCTAGCAGGCAGTGTGATGTGAGCCAACCCGGCAGAAGGGGGATGGAACCCGCATTCCCCAATCTGCCCCTCTGTGACCGCGAGACAGACAGAAGAAGCTCCCCGGCTGCTCTGACTGTATGAGTAAGATAAATGGAGCAGTTCTTCTCTCAGTCTTCCAGCTGCCGGGCATGTGATGTAGCCAGCTGGCAGCTCCCTACCTTAAAATTTGTAGTCTCCCAGGGGGAATATGTCACCCTACCCCCTGGCCCAGCCAACCCCTGATGGTCAACATCTGTGATGAAGATTCACACCCAGCAGCAGCCCTAGCATACAAGGATTCTTCTGGGGAATCCTGGATAGGGGAGGAGTCAGTTATCCTACGCAAAGTGGATGCAGGAGGACTATATCCGATTATTAATGAAGAGATTGATGATAAAGATGTTGGTGATGGAGATTGCATGTGCTAGGATCTATCCATGCTGCTTTTAGCTGATGCTGTACTGCTTATTATTTACAGGATTTATGAGATTTTCCCAACTAATTTGCATCAATCACAATGGAGGGACTTTTATATGCAATCTAAAACAGATTTGACACTGGGAAGATGACATTTTGTGATTCAAACTTGGCGGGAAGACACAAGTTGGGACTCGAGATCACTCGGATCCCCTTCGCGTGCGCTCGGTTGCCAAGGAAATCGAACCACTGTTCTCTGGGGGTTTTTTATATTTTTTTTCACAGTGGGGGTACAGGTGCCAACATCCTGCTGGCACTTGTGGTTCTACAAGTGCTGCAGGGCAGGCTTGCTGGGACCTGTAGTCCCACTGTACAGAACAATATTGTTTCTATCTTTAGTCCACACCCACCACCACCAGGGGCTGGCTGATCCTTGGGAAGTAGGGCTCAATTTATTTTTGGGCTCCCCATTTCCAGGCTGGTTTGGCCTGGTGCTGGTTATAGGGAAATAGGGGGAACCCCACTCTGGATATGCCTTTGAATGGGAAGCATACGCCAATTTATTTCATAACTTTTTTACTTTTTCTTTCACCAAAATACACAGAAGCACTGCACAGATCACACTGATCTGTGCAATTCTTCTGCAAGGCACGCTACAGGAGGTGGTCAATTTGATTACTCTATTTTGGCCCAAGTTTGCTCCATATTTGATTGTGCTTGGAAATACTATTCTTAGTAAATCCGTGACAATGGAAAGTACTTGCAAATTGTTTTGATGGTCTATTGACTTCTTGACATACAGATGTACTGGACAAAATCTGCGGCCCTTTATTAAAATGTATAACAGTGATACATCCCTTAAATGTAGACTTTATTTTCTTAGTAACAGATGGAATATACTGGAGTCTGTTGTCTTCTACATAAATCTCTAAGTCCACAATGGTGTGTATGGAACAAGATATTATGCTGACCAGAAATCATCTAAGGAGGGATAGCGTACCAAACTCACTTTTCCCACTCATAGATGAAGACACATCAGGGTATCTTTATTCAATCCTTCTAGTCAGATGCCATACTTAGGTGTATATTTCATAAATCTCTTGATTTTATGGCATTAGACACATCAAAGGCAATATAAGATGTAAAGATACTGCTCCCATATTAGCTAAGGCTGAAATGGGTGCCATTTTTGAATATAAAACTCTTGCCCCTCAAGGCTTAAATACTGACTTCGAGTGAAAATGGTTCTAATGAACCAGAATTACAGTCATCATTCTATTGACTTCTATTTGCATGTTTAGACATCTATTTCAATTCAAATCGTGTTTTCAAGCAAGTGTTTGGCTTTACTAAATCTCCATGTTGCAAAAACAGACCAAACTCGCACAAGAATGCAATCTTGGCGATTCTTAGTAAATTTACCCCTAGAATCAATTAAGAATTAACAGAAGCAGGTATAATTTTTAAGCATTTTAATGAAAGACCTAAACATAGGCTATTAAAGTTGCATTTATTTACTTGTATACATACTGTATATATGTAGGGTTGCTACCTTTGACATTTTATTTACCCAATATAGCAAAATATATTCCAGTGTTTGATATAATGGACCGAGGGCCTGATTCACTATCGTACGCAACTGTGAATATGCATGCAATCTGCCGATTGTTTCGCACTGCACAAGCGTCCGCATCGCAGTGTGCAAACCGATGGGGACTGCGATCACAGGGACTATGCAGACCCATTGCAGAGTGATTGACAGTAAGGGCCATTTGTGTGTGGTGATGGGGGGTGTACATCTGAACGCAGGCATGCCAGTGCGTTCGCACGCTGTTGCAGGGGCATGAATAAATTAGCCACTGCGATGTAATACACCGTGTGAGGTCTCATAGCGTGCGTGGTTATTAGCAATTTCTGAGTAAGGTCAGAGCTTGTGCAACTGTGCGTGAGGCTGCAGTGGTACTCGATTGTACCTATGGTTTCGCTATTCTGCTAAGTATTATGGATGTGTGCAATGTAAAGTGGGCGTCCTTATGTAGTGCTGAGTTTGAATTGTGATCGCAATGGCTTTGCATTCTATCGCAGTTGAACTACTGAACTGTGGGCCTGATTCAGACCCACTCGCGAGCGGCTGTCCGCTCGCAAGTGGGTCGATGTTCTGGACTGAGCATGCGCACGACGGAGGGAGCTCCGTCGTGCGCATGCGCCAGATGCGACGAGCGAAGGAAAGTCCTTCGCTCGTTGTGTCTGATCAAAGGGGGCGTGCTGTCGATGTTGATTGACAGCACGCCCCCTTTGGTAGGCGTGCCGGGGGCGTGCCTCCCTGACGGGGGCGTTCCCACGGGAACACCTCCCATCAGAAGCCGGCCCACTGACATCACTAGTGATGTCAGTGGGAGTGATTTTGGCTCTGATAGAGCCAAAATCACTCCGGAGCTTGCGGTTGAAAACCTCAACCGCAGGCTGGGGCTCGCAGTTTCGATGGTCGCAATGGTCACGACCATCACGGCCATCAAAATGCACGCTCGTATAGCCTGTGGGTGGTGACCCACAGCTATACGAGCGTCCAGGAGGACGCTCCATTTTCATGGAGGTCGGCCCTCATTCAGAGCGTGCGCTCTGCTCAGAGCGTACGGCTCTGAATGAGGGCCTGTGTGCGTACGCAATATTACGTTCCGTAGTGAATCAGGCCCCAAGGTCATATCAAGGGCACAATGACTACAACCTGGCTCACTTACAGATAGTATTCCTGCCTTTCAAACTGTGCTTTCACATAGGAAAATATACTAATAAAACAAGATATAAAACTGACTACAAGATAATAACTAGGATAAATGATTTTTATCGCATCTTAATACTGCTGAGTTCACCATCCATGGAAAAGTTTGTGTTGGGTGTTTCTTTGTCCTCAGATGATCCACTAATAATATTACAAAGACAATAAGCCTTTATGATTTTAGGGATATCATGTTCCTCTTAAATTCATGTTGCTATTTTCGGCCTGTAACTACCTTTCTTCTTCAGCGCTGTCATACTTGTTAATACTTATGTAAACATATGAACACTACTATAAGTTTGAATGAAAATTCATTGCACTCGAAGTATCCATTAGAAAACACATTCAGTTCCATGGTTCAGTGTAATAATTAACATTATATAATATTTTGTCTTTAGGAACAGAAAAGGTTGGAATAAACAGTTTACAGAATACAAGTAAACAGCATCGAACGAACATAATTTTTTCTTTAAATTGTTGGAAATTGATAAAAATCACTGTTTAATTAATTAAAGTGTTGGGAAAAACAAGTCTTTTTTATTTAATAAGTTTACAAAATAGACCATTAGTAGATTCCTCCATTCCTATTAATGGGGGCATTGTAAAAATCCAGTGCAAGAAAAAGTAATTTACTTAATGTTTACTCTTGCCACATGCACAGACAAAAACAGTGAATGGGATAGAAAAAATAATGCGGCTTTCAAAAGTCATTAATCAGATGAAAAATAAAATATAATGATCATTAGTTAGGCATAACAAATCAGTGCTGGAGTCTACTGGTAACGTATGCTGGAAGCCAGCTATGTGTGCGATTGGACCTAAATTGTAACTCTTGACAGCCATACACACACCTTAAATCAGAGCTGGCCCTGATCAATTTGGACCCCTAGGGGAGATTTTAACTGGTGCCACTTAATTGCAGCCAATGTTATGCTTCCAGGTGAGACAAAGAAAACCGCAGCCCCTCTGGCTCCAGGATGAGCCCTGACTTGATAAATAGGTGAAAAAAATCATTGCATACAAGAGATATGCAGTGATATGGAACATTCATATTCGGGGTACAATGCCCATGTTAATAAACAGTCTCCTAATATATGTGTCTTATGCAGTTTTCCTTGATATGTTTAGAGCCATGTAAATTATGTCTAATGACACCAAGAAAGTCTGTAAATATGTATATTCATGTCTAATAATATAAATATTTTATTAGGTAGTACACATATTTAATATCCATTTGGAGCTGATTCAGAGGTGAATGGTAACCACAGAGAACGCAGTGGCTGTGCGATATTATGCAAATGCCGCAGGAGGCAACTTCAGTAAATAGACGCTTCCTGCTGACTCCAGGGTGTAAATTTACTAAAGTGTGGGCTTTTAGAAGTGTAGATGTTACCCATAGCAACCAGTCAGATTCTACTTATCATTTATCTAGCAGCTTCTAGAAGATAATAGCTGGAATCTGATTGGTTGCTATGGACAACATCTCCACTTCTAAAAACCCGCACTTTAGTAAATATACCCCCAGGAATCTGCTGCTGTGCACAAAGATGCAGCATTGCGCCACCATTGGGTATGCATCAGCTATCTGACTAATCCTAAGGTTACTCAGAATGGGCACCAAAACGTACTTCGGTACGCCTACAAAACTCTCTTAATATATATGCATTGTAGGTTGTGATGTTAAGTGTATATTCAGCTCTTTCATTTGCAAATGCCAACAAATAACTAAACATGCATATAAGTTACATTGTTGTTACTATTGTATTGTATAAATTCCCTATGAATATGCTACATTTTACTTCCTGGAACTGTAGCCCATAACTGCCAACAATTTATTAGAACAGACAGGAGTCATGTGATAATAACTTGATATCCTTAACCCGCACTTTGTATGACTGAGGGGCTGCTGATTATCTGCACAGTTTTTCAGAGGCCCATCCTCTCATTCTGACAGTAACCATGCAGCGCCAGGATCCACATGACTTGCTTAGCAGAGCTACTTTCAGTTTATTATACCTGGTACACATAGCACATTGATCAAGTAGGCTTGGACTATCAGTGGTTTTCCTGCCACTGTAGAAATATAAGTAACTAAGAGACAGTGTGGGCAGGCGCAAGGAGGAGTGGGCGTCATAAGTGACTTCCCCAACAGTACCTAGCGCGTTTTCAGCATTGTGACAATGTTTGTAAAAAGAATAGACTGTAGCACCGCTGCTGACAGGTTCTTTTTATGTGTATTGGATGACATGGGGTTTGGGGATGAGCAACCCTGCCTGCTCGTTTCTCCCCTGGACCAATGGCACCTTAGGTATTTGCATATATGGCCCATGCCCAGGGCCGACTCTGCCATAAACCCTGAACCACAGTTTAGTGAAAGAATGTACGATATATATACATTACAGTGTGTTTGCAATACTGATACATGTCTGTAACAAATATTAATAAACTGACATCTCTATGCCTAGAAGGCAGCAATAAAAAAAAATCCCTACTTGATAATGCAGTTATATGTAGCAAGGGCCAGTGTACTACTGTGTTTACTGGTCCTGCTACTGTGCACCCTCACCCTCCACGTCTGGGGATGTAGGAGATCGGTGGATGGCCCGGGCATCACGGCAGGCCAGAATCCGGCGGTGTCCTGCTCCCATTCGCCGATGCAGGAGTGCCAGGCTGCATCAGCAGGCAGGGTGGCAGGCCTGGCTCTTGTAGGATCTTGCCCCCACCTGCCACAGAAGCAGAGTTCGGTAGCATGTGTGGAGGTAGAGGTGTATTTTCATAGCTGCCCCATGTGTGCAATGGTGGTGGGCCTAACTATGCAAGGATTCAGGCCCGCCAATTGGTGCACAGCATTTAGAATTTGGTGGCGGCTGTGAGCCAATTGCAGTTCGTGGACCAGTGGCCAATCAAGAATGGCTGTGGTGAGCCATGTTGGTACCCAAAGTAGAGATGTGCGGGTTGGGTTTTATTAGGTTCTTATCATCAAATTATCGCAAATTCAGATTAGTTCAGATTTCTCTTATTGGCTATCCAAAACATGTGACAGCCGGATTTTGAGATCCGAACATATCCGAGTAAATCCGAGTAAAACTGAACCACACATATCTAAGTAATTTCCCTAAAGAAGTATTACACATTTATGGCTACATGAGACAGCATGTACCCTGGCGTGGTGGTTATGTTTGACCTGGTAAGTGGAAGTAATGCTAACCAGGAGTATGCTGCATCCCCGATAAGGTAAACAGGGATCTCTACTCCATCCACAGTCTTGGATTTCTATAAAGAAATACAAGGTTATACCTCTTGTGATAGAAGCACAGGTAAAGTGGTCAATAGCAGGTTTCTGGCCTATGTGTTCTAAAAAACACCAGGAGAAGTCTGTTTTGTAAGCAGACCAGAGTATCGGCTTTTGGAAAAGCCGGTTTGGGTCCTGGGGGTGTAGATGTGAGGAGAGGGAGGACTCCATCCACAGGCCACTCAAGGTTTTGACCCTTTCAACCTGGTAACAGGCTCATTAGGGCTTGCAGCTGGAAATGGCTAATATAAGCATGGTTTGTTTGTGGCTGAGTGTTTCACACCTGGGAGAGCAGGCAGACTAGCCTGTTCAGAGACACTTGGTAATAATCCTTGTAAGTACTGTGCACATGTTTTGTTGATGGTGAGGGCAATAGGCCCTACCATTATTATAGAGAGGGAACCTGCTGTGTAGATAGTGCCCAGCCGGCCTAGGACTTATGTTTATGTTTTGTTTATGTTTATATTAATTTGGCACAATAAAGACTGGCGCTGACCAGTTTGTACGAGAACCCCTGACTTGTATCCTGTTTTTACGGCTGCTGTGTGTGTCAAGAGGGAGTCCATCTACCCCAGGAGAGGGACCCCTATCCCGACTGTGTCACACTCTACAGTGCAGAGGTGGGAGAAGAAGATTTACATGGGGGTCATGTTGGTACCCAAAGTAATTTCCCTAGATGTGTATTACAAATTTATGGCTACACGAGACAGCATGTACTCTGGCGTGGTGGTTATGTTTGACCTGGTAGGTGAAAGTAATGCTAAGCTTCACACCAATGGTGCTGCCACACATGGTGTTTAGGGGAATAAAACCAACAATGACAGGGGCTGTACATATGTTGGCTGCTATACCACATGAACATAAAGTTCAGGGGAGAAAATGAGAAAAAGTAAAATATATTTTTACTACTCTCATGAAAAGCCAGCCATTCTGCTTCTCCTCTGCATTCTGGAAGTGATACGAATTTGCAAGGACTCTGGCGTCATGTGATGAACACATCTGTGAAGCTAAAATAAATGTTTATTAGATTTTTTTAGTAAAAGAAAACATATGTATTGTACACTGTATATAGAACACACATTGGCAGTAAAGCACGTTTACCAGTAGTTGTGGTACACTACAGCCTATAGTATGATGGAATTCCATCTTTTTCAGTTGTAGTAACCTGCCGGGTTGTCATGGGGGCAATGATGAGGATGTGGGTCTAATCGATGACACCAGTATACCGCTGGATACCCACACCGCAGGAAGCCTTGAATAGTGTCATCTCTAAGCACTATCCTTGCGGCAATGAGATGAAGCGGTGGTAGAGGGTATCCAGCATTGCCCATCTCACCTGGTAGACTATTGTGCAGAACGTGGATAACCCAACTCCGAACAAGCAGTAGATTGTACGGTACTCTCCGGGTGTAGCATACCACCACAGTGCAATGGCTAGTCTCCTGCGTTGACGCGATGGATGTGTGGTAGTCGGTGGTCTGCATGGTAAGTGCTGGGATCAGTAGGTCGAGTATATAGTGAACTGTTGCATGCGACATCCAGACATGTGCCATCCACTACTCGTCCCGAAAAGATTCCACAGTCCCATGAAAGCTTCTTTGTGCCTGCGGTCTCTGTCTGTCATAGTGCTCATTCTCATAATGGATATAATGATGGATGAAATTAAGGCTCTCCTCTTGCGCAAATACTGGCATCGAGTAGAAACCCTCTCAGCCAAATATTGTGTCCTTCTCCTCCTGAAATAACTACACTAGGTAGCTCAGTGTCTGAAGCTGCATCATGCTCTCACTTCGTAGCATAAACAGTCAGGAACTCCGGGCTACACACTGGTAACTCGTCGGCCATGATTGCTGCAATGCAGTGAGCAGTCCCCACCCACCCTTTCATTACCTCAACTTTGTGAGCCTGAAAGGCAATATTTTATGACATCCATAGGTTTTGCAGGGCTGACCCTGGTTCTGTGTAAACAGGGTCTACCCAGGAATAACCCAGTGAGAGGTGCAGTTTGAATGGGGTCTGACCTTGGTCTCATCCAGGACTGACCCGTTTTCAAAATCCTGCGTTGAGCCTGGGATTTTGATGTGAAAGGGGTATGAGTAATTCTTCACCGACCCCTAATACATACACAATCCATAGTCATTGTATAGTATAATTCCAAATAAAATTTATATTTTTCTTTATGTAAAGCAAGAACTGTGAGATACCTCAAATCTATTACTTCTTACCTAGAATAGCTAATTTCTTTTAAGAAACAGACTTTAAATAAAGTAAAAGCACTCACAGTGGACGTCGGGGTGTACTATAAACTATACAGCATGTGACAGCCATTCAGTGATTTGTCAGTTAAAAAAATATCCTGTTACATTGTGTTCTTTGGTCACCTGGGTGCTGGCAATAGCAACATGTATTGAGTTTCCATACCAGAACATCCCTCAGCTCTTAATATTACACATGCAATGGTCAGATGACACAACAAAAACATTTCCTGAATAGCTATTGAAGTGGCTAATGTTATTGTGGTATGTTTAATGTGAATTCTTACCCAAGTAATGTTATGTCAGTATTCTAGTAACACCAATGAGCATTTCATGTGCTTAATGCAAATTGAGGTTCTGTCCGTTGACTCATAAGATAACACAAGCTCCGAACTCAGAATAACTTTCTCATTGTGCTCTTGCAATTCTGCGCTGTTATTACTAATAATCTAATTTCTAGGAGGCATTCCACTGAAAGATTAAATACTACAAAATATGTAAACTTTTCTAGGTGAATAACACAAATACATTATAATGACTAAGGGCCTGAGATGGACGTAATGCCAGTATTTATGCAGATTGAGCGATTGTTTATCATTGTGCATGTGTGTAAGCCGCACTGTGACGCACAGTGATTGAGTTATAGATACGCTCACACAGTGAGCGACAGGTTATCAGTGGGCGGGGGTTTATAAAAATGCAGGCGGGCGTCAGACCTTTTAAATATATACATACATGCACACTCAGACACACAGTGAACTGGGGACACTACAATGTGGCATGATATGAATTGTGGCAACACTATGTGGTATAATGTAAACTAGAACACAACTATGGTTCGTAAAATTAACTAAGGCATTACTACAGTATGTGGCATAATAAATATTAAGAGCACTACTATAGGACATAAAATTAACAAGCGATGTGAAGGAAGGCTCTTTCTATAAGCATTGTGGCAGGGGCATCTTCAAAATATTGCTGTGGGACCCACAAAGTTGTTCCTAGATAGATAGATAGATAGATAGATAGATAGATAGATAGATAGATAGATAGATAGATAGACAATGTACATCAGTAATGATATGAAGAAGGTAGGGCAGTTATAAGCAGCCTCAGAACCAAAAGTTGTTTAAATGGATGCTTTACCTGCCCACGAAATTTAAATATGGGGCCCATTTATCATTCAATATTTGCAGTGTATTCCCAAAAAACACCTGTTTTCGGGGGATAGCCACAAATATTAAGTATCCCCCTAATGTATTATGAAGGGATCCCAGCAGATAACTCTGATATCTGCTTCTATCCCTCCATTTCCGCCGGCACCATCTGCCCAGGAGAGGGTTCCATAGGAACCCAGCAATGGCCGTGGCCCATGCATGGTCCAATCCCAGCATATTGCAGGGACAGGTTTTCGGAACCCCTGTCCCTGCTGGTGCAAATTGATACATGCGGGTAGTATGATCCCATCCTGCAATATGATCATGGGCGCTAATATGGCACCCAGATCGCATTGCAACTTCGATAATTGATAAATAGGCCCCTAAATGAGCGTGACGGTCTCCCTAGTACTTCAGACTAATACCTAACAATATAGTCATCACTACTCAATAGATTGATAAGGAGATGTTTGCTTTACAAGGTCAAGCATAGGCAAACACAGGGGGGGTTTCTGTCTGCCTGGAAACCCCCCTCCTAGCACATACCATGACCACAGTAGAAATAGTAATAGAATAGAATTTTACTAGTGCTACATGTTCTTCTCAGTATCACAAATGAAATAATTAGCACCACCTGTGGATCTTTTAACATGTATCAGCCAGTAATAAATAACCTGTGCACCAACTAAGAGATCTGGAAAGCACTGTTAGGGATGTACTGCTATAGAGCCCAATATGTACATATATGTCCAGGGCAGTGCTAGGTTCTTCTGCTGCTCCTCAAGGCTCCCGGACTTGCTCCAGTGCTCTGGAATGGCGCCCACATCTAAAATAAAAGCATTCAGCTCAGGCAGGATGGCTTACTGCCGCATCAAATGACTTACTATGATCCTGTATATGCTGGAATTGTGACACACAATACACATTGTATGACGCATATTAAAACTGGATAAGTAATAATTATGCCCTCTTCATTGACTGGCCACACTCGCTCTAAAATCAAGCATTTGGAAACCCCCCTCTAGAAATCCTGCGTTTGCCACTGACAAGGATGATGTTTACAGTTCAGCAGAATCATATATATATGCCCCTGCATTCATTGAACTTCCTGTTACTGTCCACTAGTCATGCAACCTTTAACTATTTATAAATCTGTTTCATATCCAACTGAAAAATGCTGAGCATGCTATCCATGCACGAACCATATGAGTGTAAGGACTTGTGGCTGCACTTCACGCTGTTGCCTCATAAATACAGTACAGTGTGTTTGAAGTTGTGGAGCTGAAAACTTCAGAAGCAGATTTCAACAATCCTTTTAAACCACTACTACAGTATTGCTTGCTATTGCTATGTATAAAATGATCACCATTTAGTAGTTCAGATACTTACACATACTGCTTTACCTCTCTTCTCTCTGTAGTAAGAGTATACATAAGAGGTGTACATAGTATATCATTCTTGTACAGCAATTTCAAAATTCATAAGGGTCTATTCATCATCACTTAATTTCTACAAAAGTAGGTAAAAATTAGGATTTTCACCTATTTTGTGGAAATTAAGTGTCAGCCCCATTCATCAAACATGTAACGCATGTGGCAATTATGAAATTCTTCAAGTTCTGAAAAAGCATTTTTTTCAGAAGTTGACAGTGATACTATATGCCACCCTGAGATGGCGTATAGCATCCGATACCGCAGAGGGATCTGAATAGATCTCTCCCAGCTCTCTCCCGGCTCCCAGGACAGTCTTCTTGTGAACCGGGGGTAAAAGACCATTGCAGCGGCGGGCAGCGGGGTTTGGTCTGCTGGTGTGATGGGGCGCCGGCAAAGTCTCCGCTGGTGGTGGTGGCTGCAGCATCTCTGCGGTGGGGGTCCTACAATGGACTTATGGGTAACCGAGGGGAAGGAGGGCTGTCAGTAGGAAAGTCTGACCAGGGGGGGTGGGAGGTGAAGTCCCGACTCTCTGGCGGTAGCTTTGCCGAGTAGGTCCCCCGCACCGCAGCGGCGGTGGGGGACTTACTTGGTGAAGCAGGTCTGGGGGGGCACTGTCTCCGGTGGGGCATCTTTACGAGGATGGGGTGTCAGACCCCAGTAGGGTTAATTGGAGGGAGGGCAGATAGGAAGGGGGCTCTCTTTGCAGCCTGTCTTCAGCTTGGAGACAGTCAGTGAAAACTGAAGAGGAGTGGAAAAAAGTCTATCACTTTCGAAAAACTGGCTTCATAGAAACAGCAGTTTTTCGGAAGTGATAGTTTAGGGCAGGAGGCATGATGAATGCCTCCTAAACTGTGTTTGAACTCGCAGCGAGTTCAAACCATAATTATCACATGTGATGATTATGTTTTAATGAATAGGCCCCATAATGTTGTAATTTGTCACCTGTATTGATTTGTTTACATTTTTAGAAAAGGACATTACCTATTAATCCACCTTCCTGCCCAGATGGGTTCAATGAATTTGCACTTCCAACTTGTTTCACTACACCTGTGTTGAAAGTTGTGCATGAGAAAATGTAACACTGTGGTCATTTGGATAGGTCAGTGCTGTTGCGTCACATATGTGTGTTGTGGAACTCTTGCTAATACAGAGAAATTCTGAAAAACAGTATGGAATCCTATTCACCATTTCTTTGGGTCTGTTGAGATATTTTACATTCAAATAAAATAGAAAATATTAATAATATGTACCCTTACACTGTCAGGCAAAATTTGATTTAAAATCAAACTCTCAATGCCTGCCTTACACAGATAACAGATAACAATTGCTTATTTTGAAATGCCATATAAAATGCTGCAAGTCATATACATGAATGTGATAAAATGAATTTGTTTTTATTTAATCAGTTCTTCTATCTCAATTTTTACTGACTAGGGGCTGTCATATCATTGTGTACAAAAGTGTACAGCATTGTGTCATATAGCCTTACAGCAAGCAAACTTGGAAAATGTACAGCACACGAGCTGCAGTTAATATTATTATAACATAGCAGCATTACTGTACCAGTCATGACATCTCAAAAGCAGCGACTGTGGTTAGAAAGCTGGGCACAACCTAAGGATGTGCCCTGTGCCTCTCTGGGCAGTGGTGTGCCATTTCAGGCTGGCAATCCAAGCTGGAGACAAGTGCTCCCAGGGCAGCAACCATGCTGTCCCTTCAGCCTTGCACTCTAGTTCCACTAACCTTGGTAAGGCCCTGCATAGCAGTTTATTGATTCATCCAATTCAGTGACCTAAGGATTTTTACTGAAATGGCAACATGCACGGTATGTAGTCATTATACCGACAGTCAGGATACTGGCGCTTAGAATACTGGTGCCGGAATACTGACACCTGTCAGAACCCCGATGCCGGCATCCCGACTGCCAGCATCCTGACTGTAAATATTAGGGTTAGGGGTTAGGGTTAGACACTAGGGGGAGGGTTAGGGTTAGACACTAGGGGGAGGGTTAGGGGTTAAGGTTAGACACTAGGGGGAGGGTTAGGGGTTAGGGTTAGACACTAGGGGGAGGGTTAGGGTTATACACTAGGGGGAGGGTTTGAGTGAACAAAACTGTGCACCTTCCTCTTCAACATGCAACGTTGCAGGTTTTTTTAACTTGATTAAAGTTTTTCTTTTTAAATGAATGTCCTACTGTATCTAAGGTTATAATTCCATACAATCTGCTGCTTACCAAGAGCATTATGTGGTTTCCTGGCCTTGAAGCTACAGCATATTGTATGTTCCTTTTAAAAAACGTGGAAGCATAAGGTGCACGATATCAATTACTGTGACAGCAGACTTTCATAAATATGTAACTAATTATATTACAGTACCCTCTACCTGCAGACTGGTAAAGTACACATATCTAACTGCCGCCTCTTCTTTATCATTATGTAAATCAACAAATGATATCCTGTTTTTCAATATTTGTTTAAACACAAAAAGAGTGGTGAGCCAACAGCAAAATAAGGTATTTGCTGTGCTGATTAAATGGCACGTACTGCACACAGGCATTGTAAAGGTTTACGGTAGCATCTTATATGCCTTCACACCCAACCATTTCAGGGAATTGCAGGTGTGTGCATGTGATAAATTTAGCTCAGTGTTTGTTTTCTGATAACCTCTGAGTCATGTGATAACCTGGATTAATAGCAGTAAAGGCTTAAAGCTACACTGTACTTTTAGATTGCAATTCCATAAAACAAACTGTAAAAGTGGCACATCATATGACAGGGTCCCATTACTGTGTTCTCCTACAGCTGCTATTGCCCCCTTCAGCTTTTTTGTTGAATGGATGCACTGGGGGGCTGAGAATTATAACGGTAACAGATTGCCCAGATGACCAAATATAGTCAAAATGCAATTTTTTCTATCTGATCATATTAATGTTCAATTAAAGGAGTATTTAGCATGCAACAAATTCTATTGTTTAAAATGCTATGTGCTATGTTATTATTATAAATATCTTTCATTTGTGCCACAAATGGTCCACAGCTATGTGCAGTACATAGGGGGTGAACAGAAAACACATTTGCCAGTAGTAAACAATGCAAAGACAACATATAATACATAATTTAACAATACAAAATTATACAATGACCAAACAACAAATTGACAGAGTATAAACAGAACATAGAATTGAATCTGTTGATGGCGTTGCCCTATAGAAGCCTATAGGTTTCTTACCGCATTGTGCACCGAGAGGGAACCAATCGGATCCCTCCCAGCCTCCCCCACGACACGTGTAATACGACGCATGCGCAGAAGAATTCCCAGGACATAAACTCGGGATGTCCTTTCATCATAAAGGACAGCTCGTCTCGGAATTTATTAATGCCGGTATGTACCCAATAAGAGATGGGATGTACCGCATCCAAAATATGATGCATAGTACATCCAGCCCAGTGACAGCATGAGTAAAGGTAGTGGAAAAAAAGACTAGATCAAGGCAGTGGCCACTTCTGTGAGTGGGAGAGAAGATCACAAGGGAGGAGGAAAAGGATAGAAGTTTGGAGGCAGTGGGGACAGAAGGATTGAAGATCCTACTAGGGATGACCTCAAAGGAGAAAGAAGAGATGAAATGTTCAGGTTGAATAAACCGATTAGCAATAGGGATAGAAGAATGAAGTCCTGGCATTACAACAGGGCACTTCTTAAAAGAAGGGCACAAGGCCCTGGCATAAATAAACATTGCAGATCTGCGAGGTGGCTGCCTGACACCACAAATTAAAATAGGGCCCTGCCCGATTTATATAGGAGTGTAGTAAACACTAGACCTACTGCACTGCCAACACACCCATAGTGAGGACGCTACCAGCACCCCTGCACTGCCGACACAGTCAGCAAACCTGCACTGAGGACAACGCTGGCACCCCCTCTCTGCCGACACCACCGGCACCCTGCATTGAGAACACCCCTGCACTGCCGACACAGTCAGCAAACCTGCACTGAGGACACCGCTGGCACCGCCGCTCTGCAGACACCGTCGGCACCTTGCATTGAGAACACCCCTGCACTGCCGACACTGTCAGCACACTGCAATGAGGACACCACTGGCACCCCCGCTCTGCCGACACTGCCGGCACCCTTCACTGAGAACACTGCCAGCACTGCCATTCCATGTACTGAGGACACCACCAGCAACCCCCGCACTGCCGACACAGTCAGCAAACCTGCAATGAGGACACCGCTGGCACCCCCGCACTGCCAACACACAGCCAACAAACCTGCACTAAAGACACCGCTGGCACCCCCGCACTGCCGATACAGCCAGCAAACCTGCACTAAGACACCGCTGGCATCCCCGCACTGCCGACACAGCCAGCAATCCTGCACAAAAGACACCGCTGGTACCCCCGCACTGCCGACACAGCCAGAAAACCTGCACTAACACACACCGCTGCACCCCCGCACTGCCGACACAGCCTGCAAACCTGCACTAAAGACACCACTGGCAACCCCGCACTGCTGACATCACCGGTACCTTCACTGAGGACACTGCCAGTACCGCAGCACTGCCATTCCATGTACTGAGGACACCATCAGCAACCCCGCTCTGCCGACACTGTTGTCACAGTAAGTGCACTATTGGTGTATCCAAACCACACTGTATAACACACTGTGGGCCTGATTCAGAGCCGGACGCTGTGACCAGAGCGCTCGCTCTGAATCAGGGCCGGTCTAGCTTAAAATGGAGCGGCCTCCTGACCACCCACAGCTTATGTGAGTGGCCAAAAAGATGGTCGCGATGGTCTTGACCATCGCGACCATCGGGCTTGCGACAATTGTGGTAGGGTCTCATCTGTCGCAAGCCCGGAGTGCTTTTGGCTCTATCAGAGCCAAAAACACTCCCACTGACATCACTAGTGATGTCAGTGGGGCCGGACCGAGATGGTAGGCGTTCCCATGGGAACGCCTCCGTCTGGGCAGCCACGCCCCCGGCATGCCCACTAAAGGGGGCGTGCTATCACTCACCATCGACAGCACGCCCCCTTTGGTGCGGGACCCCGAGCGACTCGCCGGGTCTCGCGCATGCGCACGATGGAGGCGCCTCCGTCGTGCGCATGCACATTTGCGTACAGCGCTCGCGAGCGGGTCTGAATGAGACCCTGTATCCGTGTTGGAAATTAGAAACTGAACTGCCACATGTTAGTACTGCCCACTGTGTCACTTAGCTTAATCAGCCAGCTAGCTGGATGCAATCTTTTGGCCTTAACTAGATTAAGCAAATAATATTGTGAGGTAGTCAAAATTGATTGGAAATTACTGGAAATAAATGTTATTGAGGTTAATTATACTGTAGGAACAAAAACAGGCCAATTTTATGTGATTTTAGCTATTTTTATGATTTTTTAACAAAAAAATCCAGATCCAAAACCAAAACACGAAAACAAAACCGAGAGGTGAGGTTTTGGCAAAACCAATCCAGATCCAAAACCAGTGTAGAGCCAGATCCAAAAACAAAACCAAAACACGGGGGTCGGCGCACATCTCTACTTTGTAGGTGTGTAAGTGGATAAGAATTGGGAGATTTGTACCAAGGTTTTCTCCCCTCAGTAACTTGTGGCTCCACAGGTTACAAGAATCCCTGTGTGAATGTGTGTATTTTCCCACCATCTAATAGGAGGTGACCCCTTGTCTGTATGCCTTGCAATAGGCACAGCACCTCTTGGTGCTCAGGCAAACCTGTCACCCCATTAAAGATAGACTGTGGGTTTCCATTGTATATTTGCACATCCGCTTATATTGTTTTGGTATCTGTTCTCTCTATTTTATTTTCTGTTTACCCTCCATGGTATTATAGTGGATGAGTTAAGTAGGGACATTATAGGGACAGTGCACTTTACATAGTTTGGCGGCAGAGTTGCATTAGGTCCAGGTTCTTGTAGTTATTAGAGTCTTGTGTTCTTTAACTAGACTAGAATTGGTCGTAATACTATAGTGTTATTACAGGGCCAGATAGTAGTGTGAGGAGGGTTGTTGTGTTTACTCCCACAATGGCTGTGAGAGAACACTGCATGTTAACAAATTCCTCACTGGTAAGTAGTGCTTGTGTGTGTGTGTTTGTTGTGAGGTCAAGTCTGTCTGATGCACGTGGGTGCTAGGAAAAGTGACACCTAAATGTGTAAGTACACATGGGTGAAAACAGGGGTCTGAGGTCATTATGTCAATGACGACATTATCTGATCCGGCAACTGAGGGGCCCTCTCATTTGTTGTCTCCGTGTTGTCAATGACTTACCATCATGTGACTGCATAAACCTACCATCTACCTCTTTCCAGCAAGAAGTCATCCAGCCTGTGGTCCAAGACCATCTGAACATCTCATCTGCCTGAAGGTGATAGTGTTTGGAGCAAGGTAAGACTATACCTGCACACACCACACCTTCATCCATCTCACACAGTGACGTGCGGTGAGGTAAATGGCTGGGGAGGCACTACTAGTATCAGAGCCAGATTTACACATACATATATGAAACCAAGGGTTCATGTGGGCATTATACAAAGGTGCAACAGTATATAGTGCTGGAAATTTGGTGAGTTTTGATTAGGGATGTGCGGAAAAGGTAGACAGGGGAGGCAGTGCCTCACCTGCCATTTACTTTTTACTCCAGAGTTTTGACCACAAAACCCATCAGAACAATACAAAGAAGAGATTTATAATATTTTCATTAAATTCTTCTCATAACCTCTACAGTAAAAACTGTGGCATATACCTAAGAATGACAGGAAAGGCTCTGCCTCACCTACCTCACCTCACCGCACATCACTGAGATTGTCACATAATAAACTCACACTTAGAAGAAGAAACCCGCATAAAATCTTAAACACCCTAACGCTGGCTAAATCAGCCTAACCAGGCTTAAACAACCTTTATAGATTGAATAAATAGGGTAACAATGTGGGCAGTATGTGGAGATGTGAAAAATAATATTTCCTCCATACTTAATGGACCACACATTTGCTTGTTGCGTGCATGGCATGGAGATTTTATTATTATTTCTATTTTTTTATGGGGGTGTAGGGGGTTGATAATCTTCAAAATTATATATTATAAAAATCATTATTTTACAATATTTTGGGCAGTGTCTATTGCATTCAATGTGAAATTTGAGTTGTCAGTGAAGTGGAGCAGCACGGATAGTTAGCATCACTGCCTTATAGCACTGAGGTCCTGGGTTCAATTCCAACCACAGCCCTTACTGTGTAGAGTGTGTATGTTCTTCCTGTGCTTTCGTGGGTTTCCTCCCACAATCCAAAAATATACTGGTAGGTTAATTGGCTTCTGCTAAAAATGAACCCTAATGTGTATGTGTGTACAGACACCTGGTAAGGTATATTGATTGTATGCTCCATTGTGGGAGAGACTAATGTGAATGGTCAAATATTCTCTGTAAAGTACTGCAGAATATGTGTGCACTATATACAGCACTGGTAGTAAATAAATAAGTCGACAGTAGAATAGCAGGGACTGTGTGGGTTTAAGAACATCATTCCGTTCAATGAATGAAGTCCTGCTCAGTGCATCAATAATTCATACAAATTGTTTTTAATGTACCTCTGATGTACTTTTGATGTGCCTTATAGGTGAACAACAGGAATGTTCAATCTAATGGAGTCTGGGAAATGCAACAAAAGACTGTCAAAAGCGCATACTGACTTAAGCTGGCCATACACCTGCACGACCAGCATACGTTCCGATTCAGTATCCAACTCCCTGGAGCTCCCTGGCAGTCCCGGCAGCATATTTGTTGTGTTTCTTAGCACAGGATCTGTCATATGATCGATCCTGTGCCTCACACGCTCATTAGGGAACAGTCATTGAAATGACTTGAATTGCCACACGATGGATCGCATGAACAAAATAAATGGCATGATCTGCACACGATACGATGGAACATATGGGCTGCACATCTGATCATAAGATTCAATTATAGGAGCTGTGGGAGCGCGCATCAGATCTTATCTTACTAAAAAAATACATGATTTTCACAAGATCCATCATATGACTCGTCGAAAATTGGGCAATCGGCCCGAAATCGTGCAGGTGTATGGCCAGCATTACATTTTTATGCACTAAAGAAACCATGTATTTTAATAATTCCTGCTAGTTTTGTCCTCTAATCTAATATAAAGGGATGGCCTGGGCACAGGTACCTAACCCGCTATATCAACGTGGTAATTAAATATAAACCGGCAATTTGTCCGTTTCTTAATAAGATAAAGATTTCACTTAAACGAATATACTTATTCCTTTGACCGGTGGTGCTCCCCTTTGAGTCAATGAATCAAATAGCAAGAAGGGAAAGAGAAAGAAGACTCATTGTGTGGGGGCACTCTAAATAATTATAAAACTTAACTTTTATTGGATCTATCTCAAGATCTGACACACACAGTTACTCACAACATATACACATACTCAAATACAAAATGTATTAAAATATTGTTGACTTCAAAAAATTGTTCAAACAACCTGCTGTAGGAATATATTCTATAAGCGCAGAGGTTCTTATATGTCCAATCTCTTAAGTATTATATTCATTTTGGCTGCCTTCAAAAAGCAGACTGTTAACATCAAATATCCTTGTATTTCAGAGATTCCAGAGCATAAATGGACCTATTGCAGAGAATCACAGCCTCAAATCACCATCACAAGCCCTATTTGTACATACATTCATCACAATTCAATAGCCACATTACTCAATTAATATTTTAACTCTTGATAAAGGTTACAGCTGATGATTAACACCCATATCATATATGTTTTTTACTTCATGCGGTCATAAATTAGTACTGTATGATCATGTTAGCTTAAATGATGATTTGCTCTTAAAGATAATCACATATAGTTATTTACACCAATATCATGGATATTTTATATGCGCATATTTCCAAATCATATGGCTGAAATCTGCACAAAAAGTTGCTCCAAAAATTCTCAGCTCATCAGTATATTTCACCAATATATGTGTATTTAATAGAGCAATAAAGAGCTCTATATGATGATAGATTAGTTCTGAAAAGCGCCTGCGTTCACATGAAGAGATAATCTGCTTTTGGTCACATACCCGTCGGTAGAGGTGATCAATGAGAGTTACCTACTCCAATGCAGGTGATCTACAAGATTCCCTGCATCTGCTGTCAGCTTCCAGAGATTGAAGCTGATGAGAGTACAGAAAGACAGGTCAACAGAAAAGAAATGTGTTACCTCACGTGTTGGATGTCTCAAAAAGCAGGTTGTGAGGACAAGGGTGAAAATATTGTATAACATAAAATATACATTATATATGTAGCAGGCAATCCAATAGTTTCAATAATGTAGAATAATTATTGCCCTATACAAATGTATAAAGTAATAGCAGCTTTTAGATTATAACTCTAAATTCCATTGTTCACTTAATTCACTGAAAAATATTCAAAGAGTCTTCTTTCTCTTTCCCTTCTTGCTAGTTTTGTCCTCTACCAGAGAAAGACAGGTAAATCTACAACAATGTTTTGAATTTTTAAGAACACGTGCTTCTAACACATACAATACAATCTAACTAGGGCATATGACATGTTCTTTATTATGGAAAATCCAGAGGAGTCTGAGCATAGGTCCACAAATTTGCAGTCAGTCTGCCACTTGTTTCACCATCTTATCACTTGTACTTTTCTCTTAGTATCCGCAGGAAAGTAACACATTAATTGCTGGTAGAATCTACAAATGGGATAAAGTGGAGGTTGGGTGCCTGAGCTCAGGCAGCAACGGAGGGATCATGTTAAGGTTATAAATGTGAACTCATATCTTCAACAAATCTTTTACCCACTGATGTCTAATAAGAATGTACAAAATGTATTTGTTCTGTGTATCCACAATGCTCATGGGGCAGAGCAGATGGTGCAAGCCCATGCTGGTATACAGGATAAGTATAATGAACTTTATCACTTCTGGCAAATACTCGATTTTTTTAAGCTAACACAACTTATTTTGAATTATAAAGAACATTTTTGTAACATCATGGAATTCTTAAGAGCATTAAAATCCCCATTATTACAAAAATAATACATTGTAACAGAAATCTTGCACCTGAATGACATATTGCTTCCAAATGAAATAGTATTATTACATTTTATTCAAGTACAATTGGGTCATGTTTAGAAAATACAGTATATTATTAGGGGTGTGCACCGGCCACTTTTCGTGTTTTGTGTTTTGGTTTGGATCTGGATCTTTCTTCGTGTTTTGGATCTGGATTGGTTTTGCCAAAACCACCCTTCCGTGTTTTGGGTTCTGGGTTTTGTGTTTTGGATCTGGATTTTTTCTTAAAAAATAAAAAAACGCTAAAATCACAAAAAATGGGCCTTTTTTTGTTCCTACGCTATTAATAACCCCAATAACATTAATTTCCACTCATTTCCACTCTATTCTGAACACCTCACACCTCACAATATTGTTTTTAGGCCAAAAGGTTGCACCGAGGTAGCTGGATGACTATGCTAAGCGACACAAGTGGGCGGCACAAACACGTGTCCCATCTAGGAGTGGCACTGCAGTGGCAGACAGGAAGCCAATCAGCGTTATGGTGCCCATTTGCATGTAGCACGAACCCGGGAGATCCGTGCTACATGCATCTGTGTGATTGGCACACAGCAATGACAGGTCCGTGAGACCCGTCTGTGCTGCTGTGGTAAAAAAAAAAAAAAAACCTGTGTAAAAAAAGAAAAAAATGGCGTGCACCCCCCCAAAAAAGAGCAACCAGCCCCGGGCATTAGTAACCCAGTGCTGGGTGTGCTTAAATACAGAGGACAAATGACGTAGGGGTCCCCTGTACTTAAGCACAACCAGCACGGGGCTAGTCAGAACCAGCGCTGGTTGCCAAAATACGGGGGACAAACGACGTAGGGGTCCCCCGTATTCTGCGCAACCAGCTCTGGGCTCTGATCCCGTCCTGGTTCTGGAAATACAGGGGAAAAAAATTAGTAGGGTTCCCCTGTATGTTCCAGAACCAGCACTGGACTTTTTCTAGCGGGGGGCTGCTGCCACAGCCAGGGGAGCCCTTTCACCGGGCCCCCCAGCCGCAGCATCAGCCCTGACCGCTAGTCAGCCCAGGCCGGGGATCCCTGGAGAGCTGGGGACCCCCCCAATAAAGGGGTCACCCTCTCCAGGGCACCCCAGGCCCAGGCTGATAGCCCGGGGCTATCCCCGCCACCCCTGGTGGCGGTGGGTGGCGGGTTGATTGTGTGGTGTGGTGTAAATAAAGAATATCAAACATTGTCTTTACAAGTAGAACTGCAAGTCCCAGCTAGCCTGCCCCGCATGCTGGTACTTGGAGAACCACAAGTACCAGCATGCAGGGCATTAAGGGCCCACTAGTACCTGTAGTTCACCTGTAAAAAAAATGTTTAAAAAAACACAGGACACACACACCGTGACAGTATAAGTTTATTAAACATAGATACACACACACACACATGTACACATACTCACCTATGTAACATCGTCCACTTGTCCGGTAAAGTATCCATAGGGGACCTGTGAAAAAACACATACTCACCATCTCCTATGCGAGGTTCTGTCCTCTTCGTTCCAAAGTAGGCATCCCCGGACTTGGCAAAAAAACAAAACGAAAACGCGATCCACGAACTTAGTACCGTTCTATAGAACGGTACTTCCCGAATGAGAGCTAAGCGGCGGGGTATCACCATGGAAACCCCGCTGCTAAGCGTTCATTGGCTGAGAGAGGTCATCTCCCGTCTCTCAGCCAATGAACGGCTCCCTCCATTGTAGTCAATGGTGGGAACCGCAGGGTAAACTTTAATAACCTTGCGGCTCCCACCATTGACTACAATGGAGGGAGCCGTTAATTGGCTGAGAGACGGGAGATGACCTCTCGCAGCGAATGAACGCTTAGTAGCGGGGTTTCCATGGTGGTCCCCCGTATTCTGCGCAACCAGCTCTGGGCTCTGATCCGGTCCTGGTTCTGGAAATACAGGGGAATAAAATTAGTAGGGTTCCCCTGTATGTTCCAGAACCAGCACTGGACTTTTTCTAGCGGTCAGGGCTGATGCTGCAGCTGGGGGGCCCGGTGAAAGGGCTCCCCTGGCTGTGGCATCAGCCCCCCGCTAGAAAAAGTCCAGTGCTGGTTCTGGAACATACAGGGGAACCCTACTAATTTTTTTCCCCTGTATTTCCAGAACCAGGACCAGATCAGAGCCCAGAGCTGGTTGCGCAGAATACGGGGGACCCCTACGTCGTTTGTCCCCCGTGTTTTGGCAACCAGCGCTGGCTCTGACTAGCCCGGTGCTGGTTGTGCTTAAGTACAGGGGACCCCTACATCATTTGTCCCCTGTATTTAAGCACACCCAGCACTGGGTCACTAATGCCCGGGGCTGGTTGCTCTTTTTTGGGGGGGGGGGCACGCCATTTTTTTCTTTTTTTACACAGGTTTTTTTTTTTTTTTTACCACAGCAGCACAGACGGGTCTCATGGACCCGTCAGTGCTCTGTGTCAATGACACAGATGCAAGTAGCATGGATCTCCTGGTCCGTGCGTGCATCTGTGTCATTGAAATACACAGCAGCACAGACGGGTCTCACTGACCCATCTGTGCTCTGTGTCACTGTCAGTCACACAGATGCATGTAGCACGGATCTCACGAGTCCGTGCTACATGCAAATGAGCACCATAATGCTGATTGGCTGAGAGCCATGACAGACGGCTCTGTCAGCCAATCAGCACTTTGCCCATTAAAGGCATTTTTTTTTAAATGGCCGCTCAAGGCAAAACCTCGAGATCCGACAGCAGATCTCGAGGTTTTGCCTCAGGAGAGGGATCCGGGGCAGACAGGGAGATCTGAGTTTGGGCTCGGATCGCCCCGGATCCCCGAAGTTCGAGTGGGTTTGGTTCTCAGGGAACCGAACCCGCTCATCCCTATATATTATATGGACATTTCTGGGTTAATTTTCAGTCCATTTACATGTAAGGTCATTAGAGACTATACTCGTGTGTTTTTCATGCTTTGCTCCTTCAATCTGTACCCAGATGATGCGTGTAGCGTGTATACTCTGGAAATGAGCCTACTGCACATGGTTAGGTCTCTGGGAAAAGGGCGACTGTGCCATTTTCCCGGTGATTTGTGCAGCTCCGACACAGGTCTCCAGAGAGGTAAGTATACTAAAAAGGTGCAGGCGTATGCGGTGTGGGCTCCCTGGACCTTCGGGCCCATGTGCACCGCACACTCTGCACCAATTATAGATATGCCACTGATGCCACTCAGTTGGCACATATAATATCCCTATGGGGAGCCGACATGGATATGGACAGGGCAAAGTAGAGAGAATGTTGAAAGGAATCCAGGTGAAATTAAATAGTACATTATGCATTACATCTGGCATTTCCTACCTGTGTCTATTATATATAAGATACGATCCTTCTAGGCTGCTACATGCAGCCATGTGTTGTGTGGAAACAAATTGGAAGGCAACCAGGTGCTAATATATAAAAATACTGAAATATAAACTCCGGAATGTACATATGTGCATAGGGTGAATCAGCCAGTGAATGAATGGTTCAGGGAGTTCTCATATTTAAGGGGACGGTGTATGTTGCAGATGCAACATAAAACTATTTAAGACGTGTGCTATCATTATTACTACTGTATGTATACTTTTATAATACACTTTTGTTTTAAAGTTTGAAGGATTAGTTAGAATTTTACAGCCAAAAAACAGGAGAAATGTAGAAATTTCCAGTGAGGGAACGCACAATGCTAGCAAATGAACAGACAAGTCCAATAAATGGATAATAA
Organism: Taudactylus pleione; assembly: GCA_031769625.1. NCBI lineage: Eukaryota > Metazoa > Chordata > Amphibia > Anura > Myobatrachidae > Taudactylus > Taudactylus pleione. The sequence goes on from JAUIMM010000773.1 coordinate 2,932,634, forward strand.
GACTTACATTAATAAAACATAGTCCATAGATCTAATCTAAGATTGTCTGCACTAACATTTAAGATTACTGTATTACACCTGAAACTGTTCATTCACTGGTAGATACACCCTATGTCATAAATATGCAGTAAGTGCAATAAATGCAAGTAGAATGGGAATCAATGAAGTCCAAAATTGGTGTTAGAGCATTTGAAGCAAATGTTAGTGCAGCAGGTTAATACCAATTAAAGAGTTGTACGCTATGCCAATGTTGCCGTATTTGAACGATAATCAGCAATTAGCACATGCGTCTAAGTTGCACTGTGCATGTGTCAAGGTGCATTACAGTAGTTGTCCGCAGCGACTTATTATTTGCAGTGTGATTGACATCTAGGAAGCTTTTGGGGGAGGTAACAGGACAAATGCCAACGGCTGTGACATTTGCATATTTTTGCACATTCACTGCATACACAGACACAGCAGCGGCAGCATAAGCACAGATCTCTGAATCAGGCCCATAGGCAGCCAGTAAAACAACACAGCACAGATTGTAAGGAAGAGACTGGAAATGTTAGTATTCAAATGCATATAGTCAGCCAGAGAGAATAGTCACACCGGCTGTATATGTGTTGTGTGTCAACCTTGAATATTGACTATACCCTTGAAGTGTGAAAATTTTTATAGTGATACTAGTATGAATTAGGGGTGAGCGGGTTCGGATTTCTGAAATCCGAACCCCCCCGAGCCCCCCCGATCCGAGTCCGATCCGAGTCAGGCTCGACTTTTCCCGCCTGACTCGGATCTGAAATCGAGGCAAAATGTCATCTTCCCGCCTTCCGAGTCTCGCGGGTTTTGGATCCTATATAAGGTACACACGTCGGCGCCATTTTCTCACTCGGCTGTGGACAGTGAAGAGGGAGGGTGGGAGTTAGGGCTGTGTAGTGTAGTGTAGTGTAGTGCTGCTGTTGTCCACTACTTCAAAGTCCATAGGGGCTGGCTGTGTTGTGCTGTGCTGCTGTTGTTAATAGGGGCTGTGTCCACTACTTCAAAGTCCATAGGGGCTGGCTGGACTGTGTTGTGCAGTCAGTTCTCCATAGGGGCTGTGTCCACTCCAAAGTCCTGTGCAGTGTCCCAGTCCTAAAGGAGTGCTGTAGTGTTGTCCAGGGGGTGCTCTGTCCATCAGGGGTGCTCCCCCCAAGTGCTAAAAAAATAATATATTTTCTGTGTTTGTGAATTGTGTGCGCAGTAGCCGCACGTGCATCAACAAAGTAGTGCCAAGCGTGCGCCTGTGTCATAAGTAAAGGGCCGGCTGGCTTGACCGTTAAGGGTGCTGTAACCCCCGAAAGTACACTCCAGTCCAAACCAAAAAAAAAATTATTTTCTGTGTTTGTGAATTGTGTGCGCAGTAGCCGCACGTGCATCAACAAAGTAGTGCCAAGCGTGCGCCTGTGTCATAAGTAAAGGGCCGGCTGGCTTGACCGTTAAGGGTGCTGTAACCCCCGAAAGAACACTCCAGTCCAAACCAAAAAAAAAATTATTTTCTGTGTTTGTGAATTGTGTGCGCAGTAGCCGCACGTGCATCAACAAAGTAGTGCCAAGCGTGCGCCTGTGTCATAAGTAAAGGGCCGGCTGGCTTGACCGTTAAGGGTGCTGTAACCCCCGAAAGTACACTCCAGTCCAAACCAAAAAAAAAATTATTTTCTGTGTTTGTGAATTGTGTGCGCAGTAGCCGCACGTGCATCAACAAAGTAGTGCCAAGCGTGCGCCTGTGTCATAAGTAAAGGGCCGGCTGGCTTGACCGTTAAAGGGTGCTGTAACCCCCAAAGTACACTCCAGTCCAAACCAAAAAAAAAATTATTTTCTGTGTTTGTGAATTGTGTGCGCAGTAGCCGCACGTGCATCAACAAAGTAGTGCCAAGCGTGCGCCTGTGTCATAAGTAAAGGGCCGGCTGGCTTGACCGTTAAGGGTGCTGTAACCCCCGAAAGTACACTCCAGTCCAAACCAAAAAAAAAATTATTTTCTGTGTTTGTGAATTGTGTGCGCAGTAGCCGCACGTGCATCAACAAAGTAGTGCCAAGCGTGCGCCTGTGTCATAAGTAAAGGGCCGGCTGGCTTGACCGTTAAAGGGTGCTGTAACCCCCGAAAGTACACTCCAGTCCAAACCAAAAAAAAATTATTTTCTGTGTTTGTGAATTGTGTGCGCAGTAGCCGCACGTGCATCAACAAAGTAGTGCCAAGAGTGCGCCTGTGTCATAAGTAAAGGGCCGGCTGGCTTGACCGTTAAGGGTGCTGTAACCCCCGAAAGTACACTCCAGTCCAAACCAAAAAAAAAATTATTTTCTGTGTTTGTGAATTGTGTGCGCAGTAGCCGCACGTGCATCAACAAAGTAGTGCCAAGCGTGCGCCTGTGTCATAAGTAAAGGGCCGGCTGGCTTGACCGTTAAGGGTGCTGTAACCCCCGAAAGTACACTCCAGTCCAAACCAAAAAAAAAATTATTTTCTGTGTTTGTGAATTGTGTGCGCAGTAGCCGCACGTGCATCAACAAAGTAGTGCCAAGCGTGCGCCTGTGTCATAAGTAAAGGGCCGGCTGGCTTGACCGTTAAGGGTGCTGTAACCCCCGAAAGTACACTCCAGTCCAAACCAAAAAAAAAATTATTTTCTGTGTTTGTGAATTGTGTGCGCAGTAGCCACACGTGCATCAACAAAGTAGTGCCAAGAGTGCACCTGTGTCATAAGTAAAGGGCCGGCTGGCTTGACCGTTAAAGGGTGCTGTAACCCCCGAAAGTACACTCCAGTCCAAACCAAAAAAAAATTATTTTCTGTGTTTGTGAATTGTGTGCGCAGTAGCCGCACGTGCATCAACAAAGTAGTGCCAAGAGTGCGCCTGTGTCATAAGTAAAGGGCCGGCTGGCTTGACCGTTAAAGGGTGCTGTAACCCACAAAGTACACTCCAGTCCAAACCAAAAAAAAAATTATTTTCTGTGTTTAGCCGCACGTATATATCAAATCGATATAACATAAATGGAGGACCAAACTTTCTCCGATAAAAATAAAATAGAGAAAGATCAAGAACCACTTCCTCCTAGTGCTGAAGCTGCTGCCACTAGTCATGACATAGACGATAACATGCCATCAACGTCGTCTGCCAAGGCCGATGCCCAATGTCATAGTAGAGGGCACATACAATCCCAAATGGCAAAGTTCAGGAAAATGACCTTGAAAAAGACATTTAAATCAGCTGAAGAGAAACGTAAACTTGCCAATATGCCATTTACGACACGGAGTGGCAAGGAACGGCTAAGGTCGATCCCTAGTATGTTCATGACTAGTGGTTCAGCTTCACATGATGATGGAAGCCCTCCTCCCACTAAAAAAATCAAAAGAGTTAAGCTGGCAAAAGCACAGCGAAGAACTGTGCTTTCTAAGAAGATATCACAAATCCCCAAGGAGAGTCCAAGTGTGGTGGTGGTTGCGATGCCTGACCTTCCCAGCACTGGACGTGAAGAGGTGGCTCTTTCCACCATTTGCACGCCCCCTGCAAGTGCTGAAAGGAGCACCCACAGTCCACTTGCTGATATGCAAATTGAAGATGTCACTGTTGAAGTACAACAGGATGAGGATACTGGTGTAGCTGGCGCTGAGGAGGAAGTTGGCGAGGAGGATTCTGATGGTGATGTGGTTTGTTTAAATCAGGCTCCGGGGGAGACAGTTGTTGTCCGTGGGATGAAAAAGCCCATCACGGTCATGCCTGGGCAGAAGACCAAACATTCCACCTCTTTGGTCTGGCAATATTTCTATCCAAATCCGGACAACAACTGTCTTGCCATATGTACCATATGTAAAGGTGAAATAAGTAGGGGTAGGGACGTCAACCACCTAGGAACATCCTCCCTTATACGGCACCTGCAGCGCGTTCATAAAAAGTTACTGTCAAGTTCAGAAACTTTGGCTAAGACCGTAAGCAGTCCAGGGACACCTAAATCCCGTTGTCCTGTTGTATCCAAGCGCCTGCAAACCACACCGTCAACTCCCTCCTCGTCAATTTCCTCCTTAGTCAGGATCGGAAGTAGTCCTGCAGGCCATGTCACTGGCATGACTGACTCTCCTATCCGGGATTCCTCTGGAGGATCCTGCATTGCTACGCCTACTGCTGCCGCTGCTGCTGTTGCTGCTGCTGGGAGTCGTTCATCATCCCAGAGAGGAAGTAGGAACACCACTACTTTTACTAAACAATTGACCCTCCAACAGTCCTTAGCGAGGAGGATGAAGTACGACAGCAGTCATCCTGAAGCAAAACGTATAACTGAGGCCTTGACTGCTATGTTGGTGTTAGACGTGCGTCCGGTATCCGCCATTAGTGCAGTGGGATTTAGACAATTGATGGAGGTAGTGTGTCCCCGGTTCCAAATCCCATCTAGATTCCACTTCACTAGGCAGGCGATACCGAGACTGTACAGAAACGTCAGAAAAAGTGTCCTCAGTGTCCTGAAAAATGCCGTTGTACACAATGTCCACTTAACCACGGACATGTGGACAAGTGGAACAGGGCAGACTAAGGACTATATGACTGTGACAGCCCACTGGGTAGATGTATCACCTTACGCAGCAACAGCAGCAGCGTCACCAGTAGCAGCATCTCAGAAACGCCAGCTCGTTACAAGGCAGGCTACGCTGTGTATCACCGGTTTCAGTAAGAGGCACACCGCCGACAACCTCTTAGAGAAACTGAGGGAAATCATCGCCCAGTGGCTTACCCCACTTAGACTCTCCTGGGGATTTGTGATATCTGACAACGCCACCAATATTGTGCGGGCATTACATCTGGGCAAATTCCAGCACGTCCCATGTTTTGCTCACACAATAAACTTGGTGGTGCAGAATTTTCTGAAAAGCGACAGGGGCGTGCAGGAGACGCTTTGGGTGGCCCAAAAAATTTCTGGCCACTTTCGCCATTCAGCGACTGCGTGCCGAAGACTGGAGCGCCAGCAAACACTCTTGAACCTGCCCCGCCATCACCTGAAGCAAGAGGTTGTGACGCGGTGGAACTCAACCCTCTATATGCTTCAGAGGATGGAGGAGCAGCAAAAGGCCATACAAGCCTATACATCCACCTATGACATAGGCAAAGGAGGGGGTATGCACCTGACTCAAGCGCAGTGGAGAATGATTTCCGTGTTGTGCAAGGTTCTCCAGCCCTTCGAACTTGCCACACGTGAAGTCAGTTCAGACACTGCCAGCTTGAGTCAGGTCATTCCCCTCATCAGGCTTTTGCAGAAGCAGCTGGAGAAAGTGAAGGAGGAGCTAAGACGGAGCGATTCCGCTCGGCATGTGGGACTTGTGGATGAAGCCCTTCATTCGCTTTGCCAGGATTCCAGGGTGGTCAATCTGTTGAAATCAGACCACTACGTTTTGGCCACCGTGCTCGATCCTAGGTTTAAAGCCTATGTGGTGTCTCTCTTTCCGGCCGACACAAGCCTGCAGAGGTGCAAAGACCTGCTGGTGAACACACTGTCAGCTGAAGCGGAACGTGACACGTCAACGGCTCCTTCTTCATTTTCTCCTGCAACTGGGGCTGCCAGGAAAAAACTTAGGTATCCTAAGCAACCCGCTGGTGGTGATGCAGGGCAGGCAGGACCAAGTTTGGACATCTGGTCCGGACTGAAGGACCTGGCAACAATTTCTGACATGTCTACTGTCACTGCATATGATACTGTCACCATTGACAGAATGGTGGAGGATTACATCGGTGACAGCATCCAAGTAGGCATGGCAGACAGTCCATACCTGTACTGGCAGGAAAAAGAGGCAATTTGGAGGCCCCTGTACAAACTGGCTCTATTTTACCTGAGTTGCCCCCCCTCCAGTGTGTACTCCGAAAGAGTGTTTAGTGCAGCCGGGAACCTTGTCAGCGAAAGGCGTAGGAGGTTGCTTCCACAGAATGTGGAGAAGATGATGTTCATCAAAATGAATTATCAGCTCTTCCAGGGAGACCAGCCTCCAGAAGGTACAGAGGGACCTGTGGTGGTGGATTCAAGTGGGGACGAGTTAATACTTTGTGAGGATGAGGATGTACACACTGAAGAGGGTGAGGAATCGGTGGATGAGGAGGATGAGGATGACATCTTGCCTCCATAGAGCCAGTTTGTGCAGGGACACATTAATTGCCAGCTTGTTTTGTGGGGGCCCAAACGAACCAATCATTTCAGCCACAGTTGTGTGGCAGACCCTGGCGCTGAAATGATTGGTTTGTTAAAGTGTGCATGTCCTGTTTATACAACATAAGGGTGGGTGGGAGGGCCCAAGGACAATTCCATCTTGCACCTCTTTTTTTTCTTTGCATTATGTACAGTTTGGGGCCTAGTTTTTCAAACTGCCATCCTGTCTGCCACTGCAGTTTCACGCCTAGATGGGTCACGTGTTTGTGCCGCCCACTCGTGTCGCTTAGCATAGTCATCCAGCTACCTTGGTGCAACGTTTTGGACATAAAAACACTATTGTGAGGTGTGAGGTGTTCAGAATAGACTGGAAATGAGTGGAAATTAAGGTTATTGAGGTTAATAATAGCATAGGAGCAGAAAAACCTACAAATTCTGTGATTTTAGCTGTTTTTATGCTTTTTTTAAAAAAAATACAGATCCAAAACACAAAACCCAGAACCCAAAACACGGAAGGGTGGTTTTGGCAAAACCAATCCAGATCCAAAACACGAAGAAAGATCCAGATCCAAAACCAAAACACAAAACACGAAAAGTGGCCGGTGCACACCCCTAGTATGAATGAACAGTGGGTCTCATTCAGACCCGCTCACGAGCGCTGTACGCTCGCAAGCGGGTCGATGTTACCCAAATGCGCATGTGCACGACGGAGTGGGAGTGTTTTTGGCTCTGATAGAGCCAAAAGCACTCCAGGGCTTGCGGCTATGAGACCCTACCGCAAGGGTCTCGTCGCAAGCCCGATGGTCGCGATGGTCTTGACCATCGCGACCATCTTTTTGGCCGCTCGCATAAGCTGTAGCTGGTCACCCACAGCTATTCAAGCGGCCAGGAGGCCGCTCCAATATTAGGCAGGAGGGCCCTGATTCAGAGCGAGCGCTCTTGTCAGAGCGTCCGGCTCTGAATCAGGCCCAGAGTCATATCGGCAACATGCCCTCTTACCATGAACCATTAAGGTGTCTGTCCTCCACTTATAATTTTTCATTGAATAGACTAATGGTAACCAATCTGTCTGTGTAGATGCAGATACAATGTGATTGGACATCAGACTGAAGAGCCCTCCATTGGGCCAAATGTGGGAGGCAGTATTGGGCTGTGAAGTGAGGCTGCTAGTGCACATGTATGCGCCTATGGTCTGGCAGTGGTGGCTGTCCTGGAACTGCTTGTTGTGGAGAAAGATAACTTTGGTACTTCGGGTAATGTTCAAAAGAACCAGTACTGTAAGACAGAGCAACCAGTTTAGATACTCACTTTTAAATGGTAGAAGATGGTTGTGTGGGTTGTGATAATGTAAGATAGTTGTGTGAGTTGACCAGTGATAGCACTGTAAGGAGACATTCATGGAACCAGAGCAAAATTTTGTAAGGGTCCATTTGTACCGCCCAAGTGTGAAAAAACAAATACGAGTGGTTTTGCCATCATTTACAGACTTTCCAACTGCAGGCCTAATAGTAGTTAAACGCTCTACTTTGACCAATCATAATCCACAATCTCTTGATTGCAGTTTATGATTAGCCTTACCACAAACGCTACTCCCTATGTCTGACGGCCTGTCAGCTCAATGTATTAGATCCTATGGCTCCAGTTGAGGAAAGAGAACATTAATAATCTTAGTTACAGAAGCTTATAAAGAATATAATCAGTGGTCTAATATATATATATGAGAAAGGGGTGAATTGATAATTGAGCGACTAATTTCCTACAATACCACGTGTAGATTTACAAAACTTATAACATTCTGCAAAGTAAAAATTTTCAATAATGCATAAATATATTATATCAAGTGAAAAACAGTGCCAGTGCAAATTAAATATTTAAAAAATATACAATTTATTCAGAAACAAAGATAGAAAGCCTTAGAAAGTTTCAGCCTTTCACTAAACATATGATTTAGGCAACATTTAAAAAACAACAGATAAAATCAAGAGGCAATTCATGTGGTAATGAGATTAAATGAGAGTAAAAAAAGAGCAAATTAATAAATATAGCAGCTTATCTGAGTGTATGAGAAAGGTAGTTTTTCCAGAGTTCATGAGGCATAGAACAACCACCTCCAATGCATTTCATCCTAAGACTTCATCAAGGGGATGATGTGTGGATGGGGTATTCTGATATTTATACGCCACTGAGAGTTCAATGGAGGTCAGGAGTCCGCATCACTTCCTGTATATCCGAGAGCTCATATTATTATTAGTAGTTGGCCTCTATTAGTTCATTGGCTTCTAACTTAAATATTCAGATAACACATTATATTATGCAATGTTTAGAAGATAGTTTAAATGTTTTTATTAGGGCTTTTTCCACCCTTCATAGTGTCAATTTCTTCATATATATATATATATATATATATATATCCAATGAGCAAGGGTCCGGCACTCGCCAACAAGTCAGTGTATTGCCCCGGTGCCACAATCAACCATGAGGTGTAATATTCTGGAAAAAACTGAAGGGCACTCAGCAGGACTTTAGCAACCTTAGCAACTTAAATAAATGAACCAGGCAGAGCCAGGATAAATGCCAGCGTTTCAGCAGATTAGTGCTTTTATCAAGACATGAATACAAAACAAAATACAGTGTTATATATAGCAGATCACTCACCCAAGTGTCAGTCACCTCCACGATCACCCCAGCTGCGGCTCCTGCTGATGATGTCACCATCGGGAAACACCAGCGCGCCTGGGGGGCGTGGTAAAAACAACCAGTGCCATCACCATGACTACCTAACAACAACACAGGAAGTCAGCTCAACGGGACTACATAATAAAGCAGCGGCAGCGCGTTAAGTCCATAATGCTAGTACACAAAATAACTGGTATGTATGCAGAGGGTAATATACTAATGGAAAGTCACAACATTACACCCAATAAATACATAAATTGAACACACTAGTGTGTGTGTGAACATAACCGCACTGCTCTATGTAGAGAGAGACCCTATTCTAATAAGCCTCAAGCAATATATACTGTATAAAAGACATACTTTATAAAAAACATGTAAAAGAGAGATTCTCATTTAGACCCAAAGGGTGTACCGTCTGCAAAGTATAAATCCATTTTGCTTCCCTTTGGAGCAAAATGCGACCCCTATCCTCACCTCTAGTACTGGGGGGCACCCAGTCAATCATTTTATATCTGATGCTGGATAGATTGTGATGATGCTGCAGAAAATGGTGTGCGACCGGCTAGTCACAGCTATTGCCCTCAAGTACACATATATATGTAAACATATATAAATATACACATAGATATATATATATACAGTTCTCAAGGTGCGGCACTCACAGTCACACCTGTTCATCAGGACTAGCTATTAATGATGACGTCCTTCAATCGGCGCACACCACTTGACTCACGTATATATATATATATATATATATAAATATATATATATACACAATACTGTGCAAAAGTTTTAGGTAGGTGTGGAAAAAAATCTGCAAAGTAAGAATGCTTTAAAAAAAATAAAAGTGTTAATAGTATATTTTTATCAGTTAACAAAATGCAAGTGAATGAACAGAAGAGAAATCTAAATCAAATATTTGGTGTGACCACCCTTTGCCTTCAAAACAGCATCAATTCTTCTGTACACTTGCACACAGTTTTTGAAGAAACTCGGCAGGGAGGTTGTTGCAAACATCTTGGGATACTATCCACTGATCCTCTGTGGATGTAGGCTTGCTCAAATCCATCTGTCTTTTCATGTAATCCCAGACAGACTCAATGATGTTGAGATCAGGGCTCTGTGTGGGCCATATCACTTCCAGGACTCCTTGTTCTACTTTACGCTGAAGATAGTTTTTAATGACATTGGCTGTATTTTGGGGGTCGTTGTCCTGCTGCAGAATAAATTTAGAGCCAAACTTTTGCACGGTACTGTATATATACACTGGAGAAGTTGCCAATGCAGGTGCTTTGTCCTGTATTTTTTGGTTGGGGTCTACATGTGTTCCACCCCTCAGGTCAAAACAGGAGATGGGGATATATGACAAAAACACTGTGTCAAAGGAAGATACAGTAAATTTGCCCAGGTTCCTAGCTCCTGTCTGGGCAGTTAGCTAATTAGCAACTTTGTTTGCCAGACCACCTATGAGAGGCTGATAAAAGGTGGGTCAGTTTTTGCAGTCTGTCTCTCACTGCCTGGGGAGCAGGTTGAGGCCTGCAGAAAGAGAGAGACCATTGCTTGTAATTGTAAGTGTTATGCTAAATGCTTTTTGTGAGTTACATACTAGGTCCTTCCACCTTGAGAGGGGGAACTGTATGTTAGTTAGAGCCACAAAGGCTAGAATTTATTTTGTGCTCTCAAATAAACCTAGCTGCAGACCTTGTGCCAGCACCCTGGACCTTTGTGTTACTAATTGGCTGCTGCAAGCAAGGTAATGCCATTTACCTCAGGAGACTGCGACCTTAAACTGATCTTGCAAAACATGGTGGAGAATGCAAGCATTGCACTTAAATTGCAGCTGTAGAAATCTATGCGAAAAATTTAAAGTGACAGACACCATTTATTTTTTAAGCTTGTGGAAATAGTGGAGTTATGTGGCAGCCAAGGAACTGTTGAGTATACCCTAACGGCCCCTAGTCCCGCAACAGTGATCTCCAGTGACTTCTGTAAGACTATTCCAGGGGAAAACAGTGCTAAGTGGTGCAATGAACATAAACATCCTGAGACTGTAGACTTGGAACCTGGAGATTGACCAACTCGTATAAGATTTGATAAAAATATGATCTGTTGTTTTAGATGTGGTGGATTGGGCCAAGTTGCTGCTAATTGTCCACTTACCTCTGTAAATATGCAATGTGATTCCACTGATGTAAATGGCAGAGTATCTTTCTTAGCTCAGTTAGCCTGCACTGCAGAGCAACATGCTGAGCCAGATAAGCAAATGTGTATAATTACTGTAGAAGGAATATGGGTAGAGGCTCTGTGTTTCTGGTAGCCTGGTTAGTGAGCCCCTTAAAATGTCATGGGAAAACTGTTGGTTTAACCTTTATACATGGGGACAATCAGCATTATGATATTGCTCAAGTGAAATAGAAACACATTGTGGTCTGGAAGCTGTGGGAAGCCCAATTTGTTACAGAAGTAAATAACCCTGACCTGTTTGATAATGTTACTGATACAGTGGAAGTGGGAATGTTCCCTGAGTCTGAAGTGTTTCCTTTTTCAAGCATAGCTGAGGAATCAGAGAATGACAAGAGCAGCAGTGGGGCACAGAATGATGTACCACATCAGTGGCAGAACTGTGGGAGACAATGGAGTCATTTGCTTCCAGGCACCAGCCCGGAAGGGGGCACCTCCACTCCTCCATTGTCCCCCATTCCATATATTCCTGCTGCAGTGCTATAACAGCGGTGAGTGCCGATCATGAATCTGCCAGGCCAGTTGACACTGCCTGTCAGCCCAGGTAGATTCATGTGTCTCAGGACAAGGGCCGGCTGCTGCTGCTGCCGTGCAGTCTCCCTGCTGCTGCCCTGGACTCTGTACATTACATTAACCCCTCACCCTCAGCAGTCAGTAGACACCTCAGGACCCGGGAGCTGCGTAGAGGACTTCTTCCTGGTGAGTTCCTTCTCACTATTCCTTCTATCCTGGCCCCTGCTTCCCACTACTACTCCCATCCTGCCCCCTGATTCCCACTACTCCTCCTATCCTGCCCCAATGGCTTCCCACTACTACTCCCATCCTGTCCCTTACTTCCCGCTACTCCTCCGATCCTGCCCCGAATCCCAGTACTCCTTTGATCCTGACCCCTGCTTCCCACTACTCCTCCTATCCTGTCCCCTGCTTCCCACTACTCCTCCTGTCCTGCCCCCTGCTTCCCACTACTCCTCATATCCTGCCCCTGCTTCTCACTACTACTCCCATCCTGTCCCCTGCTTCCCACTACTCTTCATATCTTGCCCCCTGCTTCCCACTACTCCTCCTATCCTGCCCCCCTGCTTCCCACTACACCTCCTATCCTGCCCCCTGCTTCCCGCTACTACTCCTATCCTGCCCCCTGCTTCCCATTACTACTCCCATCCTGTCCCCGGCTTCCCACTACTCCTCCTATCCTGCCCCCTGCTTCCCACTACTCCCCCTATCCTGCCCCCTGCTTCCCACTACTCCTCCTATCCTGCCCCCTGCTTCCCACTACTCCTCCTATCCTGCCCCAATGCTTTCCACTACTACTCCCATCCTGTCCCCTGCTTCCCGCTACTTCTCCGATCCTGCCCCGATTCCCAGTACTCCTATGATCCTGACCCCTGCTTCCCACTACTCCTCCTATCCTGTCCCCTGCTTCCCACTACTCCTCCTGTCCTGCCCCCTGCTTCCCACTACTCCTCCTATCCTGCCCCTTCTTCTCACTACTACTCCCATCCTGTCCCCTGCTTCCCACTACTCTTCATATCTTGCCCCCTGCTTCCCACTACTCCTCCTATCCTGCCCCCTGCTTCCCACTACACCTCCTATCCTGCCCCCTGCTTCCCGCTACTACTCCTATCCTGGCCCCTGCTTCCCACTACTACTCCCATCCTGTCCCCTGCTTCCCACTACTCCTCCTATCCTGCCCCCTGCTTCCCACTACTCCTCCTATCCTGCCCCCTGCTTCCCACTACACCTCCTATCCTGCCCCCTGCTTCCCGCTACTACTCCTATCCTGCCCCCTGCTTCCCACTACTACTCCCATCCTGTCCCCTGCTTCCCACTACTCCTCCTATCCTGCCCCCTGCTTCCCACTACTCCTCCTATCCTGCCCCCTGCTTCCCACTACACCTCCTATCCTGCCCCCTGCTTCCCTCTACTACTCCCATCCTGTCCCCTGCTTCCCACTACTCTGCCTATCCTGTCCCCTGCTCCCATTCCCCCCCTGCTTCCCACTACTTCTCCTATCCTGACCCCCTGCTTCCCACTACTACTCCCACCCTGCCCCCTTTTTCCCATGTCTATTACTTCCATCCTGCCACCTGTTTCCTGATTCTACTACTCCCTTGTCTGCCCACAGTGGCCTCGGAGTAAATGGAGCTTGTGCTCCAAGTGCTAGCCATGTTGGGGGTAGTAGTAGGCTAACCATTCCTACCCCTTGGCCCACCCTAACCACTACCCCTGCCTACAAAACATATCTGTGACCCATCCTACCACCCCCCCAGCCCCCTATATATACAGTACCACCCCAGCTCAGTGACATACACTACCCGCCCCCTCCCTGGCCCCAGAGACGTACACTGACCACCACACACACCAGCCCCAGTTACATACACTATCCACCCTACGACACCCCCACCCCCATAGCTAGGGACATACACTTCCTACCCTACCTTCCCCAGCCCCCTAGACACAACACCCCCAACACAGGGACATACATTATCCACACTATCCAAGCCAATTTGCGTGTTTTATTTTTTTTCCTGTGGGGGCCAAGGTTTTTTTATATTTTCCTGTGGGGGCCAATGTCTTTTATATTTTCTGTGGGGGCTAAATTGCTTTTTTATTTCCTGTTGAAGTCAATGTGTTTGATTTGTTTTTACTTTTCTGTTGGGAGCTAATGTGTTTTTTTTCCTGTGGGGGCCAATGTGTTTTATTTTTTCTTGTGGGGGTTAGTGTGTTTGTTTTCTGTGGAGGCCAATGTGTTTTTTATTTCCCATGGAGGCCAATGTGTTATTTTTTCTGTGGGGGCTAATGTATAAGTTTTTTTCCTATCGAGGCCATAGTGTTTCATTGTTAGATGTGGGGGCTAAGGTGTAATTTTTTCTGTGTAGGCCAATGTATTTATGTTTTCCAGTGGGGGCCAATGTGTTTATTTCTTCTTGTACAATGTTTGTCATCTGCGAATGCGGCTGAGTTGCACCTTGTATACTTCGTACAGCGTTGCAGTACAGATACAGGCACATGCAGTATATTAAAAATGTGTTTTTGGCATTCCTAGGTGGCTACAGGGGGTTGGCTAAGTAGACACAGATGAAACGTAGTATTGGAGTATCATCAAACATTGCTTGTTTACAGTATAGAGACGCTAAATTGCTCACATTAGAGGCCATACTCAGATGGGTGATAATGCACCTAGCATATGAGCGATGGTTGCATCTTAAGACTGCACAACATGATTGCAGCGTCTGTAGACACTGGAAGTAGGCATCTCAGTCTATGCATATTTGGATGTACTGTACACCAGGTAAGGGCATCGTAGCAGCATTGGCCTAAAGTCGCAGATGCAACTGCAGGATGCAAGGAAAGCCGAAACTGCATCCAACTCAAAATCAGGCCCTATGAGGAGGCATCCTGCCCCCTCGACAAACCCACCACTTCTACAGTCCCTGCACCCATTAGGGCTGCTTCCATAAAATTCCTGGGCTGTTTTTAGACCCCAGTCCGCCCCTGCCATTCAGTAACAGCGGCGCTCCTCCTCCGTGACCTAGACTCTGTGCTCTGGTCGCGGACGTCACATAACATATGACCGCGACCCTGATCCTGCGCGGCCGGGTGTATACACAGAGTACTGCGCAGTGGCTGTCACTGTGGGCAGTGGACGGGAGTCGGGAGAGCACTCAGTCATGATAATGTCATGGTAAATTTAAAGAGCAAGATAGCATAGAAATAGTGTAATAATAAGATAGATCAGATACACCTCCAGTGCTACACACACATATATATTTATATATATATATAAAAATTCTGGTAGCACTTTTTAGGGGGAGGGGCACCAACATTTATCTTGCCTCGGGGCAGCTGGGATGAAGTAGGAAATGTGACGCTGAACCAGTTGACTGTATGCCTGATCTTAAAGTAAGAAAATAATTTTTTTCCTCAGAACAATTAAAAGACCCTACTCTGGTAAAGGCTAGAGAGAATGTAAAAGTGGTTGATGGAAACCCAGTAGAGCCTGACAGTAGACTGTCATACCCTCACATAGCAGTACTTCAAGATTTGATGTACCAAGTGCCCAAGAAAGGAGAACATATTGAGGAACAATTGATAGTTCCTAAGGCATATAAAAAACGCTATTAGACCTGGCTCATGGTGACATACTGTAACTGCAGGACATCTAGGGGTTGCATAAGTTTTTCTGGCTAGGGGTCAATAAAAATGTATCTGAATACTATGCATCCTGCCCTGAGCATCCGTACTATGGACCTGATTCAGAGCCGCTCGTAAGCGGCCGCTCGTTCGTTCCGAGTGATTTTCGCACATCTGCACATGCATATGGGTTGTAATATGCATGCGTGAACCAGTCAGTGCGGTCGGAATTCGTGTGCTCGCAAAATAGCGAATGCCTGCTAATTTGAGTGACAGAGTGAGGCGTTTGTGGGTGGTAACAGGGGAAGGTGCTTGAAAACGGGGAGTGGAGATCCGAACGCAGGCGTGCCAAAAGGTCAAAACGGGCGTTTATAGGGTGTGCATAATTAACAAAGCAGCGTCATCAACCACGTCACTTGGTTGTCTTTTAGCCTGAACTGCTCGTATGATTGCGGTAGGAAAATGCAACCACAAGAATAGCGAGCAGTTCAGACGCCGTTCGATGTACTCGATTAATCTAATAAAAAGCGGAGATGATGTATGATGCGAGCGGCCAGGGGGTGTCTTTTCCAAAATAGTGAGCGCATGTTTCGTTCGCTCGTTCATACATAGAGTTGTCAACGGACCGCAAAGAGCGAGCGCTTAATATCCGGCCCCTTTTTCAGAACGACCGTCCGCAAATAGCGTCCGGCTCTGAATCAGGTCCTATGCTTCCAGGCCACTTTATAGAAGTCCGCTCATCCCATTACGCAGTATTATGGTTCCACTTGAGAGAATAGCTATGGATTTGCTAGGACCTCTAAGAAAGTCTGCTCGAGGTCATCAATATATCTTAGTTGTAATGGATTACTCTAACAAATACCCGGAAGTTATACCATTTCACAATATTTCAACAAAGACAATTGCTAGGGAACTAGCACTTGTCATTAGAAGAGTGGGAATACCTAAGGAAATCCTAACTGATCAGGGTACCACATTTATGTCAAAGTCAAATCATTATAAAACGCGATTGGAGCTTACGCTTCTGCACTGATATCCGTAAATTGAATAGTCTAAGTCTGCTGCCTACCCAATGCCTCGTGTGGATGAACTTATTGAAAGGTTGGGAACAGAACTTAACTTAACCACTCTAGACTTAAACAAAGGGTACTGGCAAGTGCCGTTGACAGACAAGGCAAAAGAAAAGACTGGTCTTTCTGCACCAGAGGGTCTGTTTGAATACAAGATGTTTCCATTGGGGTTACAAGTGGCACCCACCTTCTTTCAGAGGTTGATGGATGAAATTCTATGGTAGAACACAGGCCAGGAAGCCAGCTGGCCAATGCAGATGCTTTGTCACGTGTCCATTGTTTGGGGGCTGCGGTTGTTCCGCCCCACAGGTCGAAACAAAGGGGGGGATATGTGATAGAAGCACTGGTAAAGTGGTCAATGGCAGGTGCATTTGTCCTAGGTTTTTAGCCTATGTGTTCTAAAGACCTCCAGGAGAAGTCTGTTTTGTAAGCAGGCTAGAGTATCGGCTTTTGGAAAAGCTGGTTTGGGTCCTGGGGGTATGGATGTGAAGAGTGGGAGGGCTCCATCCACAGGCCACTCCAGGTTTTGGGCCTTTCAGGCTGGTAACAGGCTCATTAGGGCTTGCAGCTGGAAATGGCTAATATAAGCATGGTTTTTTGTGGCTGAGTGTCTCACACCTGGGAGAGCAGGCAGACTAGCCTGTTCAGAGACACTTGGTGATAATCCTTGTAAGAACTGTGCACATGTTTTGTTGATGGTGTGGGCAATAGGCCCTACCATTATTATAGAGAGGGAATCTGCTGTGTAGCTAGTGCCCAGCTGGGCTAGGACTAATGTTTATGTTTTATTTATGTTTATATTCATTTGGCACAATAAAGACTGGTGCCGACCAGTTTGTACGAGAACCCCAGACTTGTATCCTGTTTCTACAGCTGCTGTGTGTGTAAAGAGGGAGTCCATCTCCCCCAGGAGAAGGACCCCTATCCTGACTGTGTCACATTTGGTGGAGAATGCGAGCAATCACACACTGAAGTTTGCAGCAAGAAAAAATTTTCCTTTAAAATTTAAAGGGACAGACACGAAGTTGTGAAATCCATGAAGGTGGCATCAGCAGATGCTCAGAGAGGCCAGGTTCTGCTTTCAGCCTACCCCTAAGACAACATGGAGGACATTGTTAAAGCCTTGTTTCAAGCTACGGCAGCTCAGCAAGAAGCTAACAGGGTTCAGCAGGAAATGAACAAAATCCATCAGGAATCCATCAGGGTGCAACTATTGGCCTTGGAGACTGCCCAGAGGCAACAACAAGTCACCATCGAGGAAACCTGCCAGGCTTTAGCGGAAAACAGCCAGGCCATAAAAGAGGTGGTACAACACCTAGTAGCCCAGTCTGGAGATGCATCCACTGACCCTCCAACCCACACTTGCTCCATACATGCCAGTCATTTTTTACAGAAGATGACTTGATGTGGAGGTGTATCTCCCGGCGTTTGAGAGAACCGCAGAAAGGGAGAGTTGGCCCAAGGAACAGTGAGCAAGTCTTGTCTCCCTTCCTGTCTGGAGAACCACAAAAGGCCTACTATGATTTGTGCCTGGCTGATGCAAAGGACTATGCAAAACTAAAACGGGAGATCCTAACTCGCTTGGGAGTCACCTCATTTGTTCGTGCCCAATGAGTCCACCGCTTGGAGTTCCAAATGGAAAAGCCTCCACACTCACAGAGGCATGACCTCATCCATCTAACCACAAAATGACTACAGCCTGAGACACTGACAGGACCACAAATCGTGGAAAGAGTCGTGATGGACTGGTATCTGTGGTCACTACATGCATCTCTGCACAAGTGGGTGAGCCATGCAGACCCTAAGTCCGCAGACTTGCTAGTCGAACTGGTGGAGAGGTACATGGTGACTGAGGAGCTGATGAGTGTGCCCCACCAAGCCCCTATGGCGCATCAGCGAACTCCCATTGACACTGGTAAGACTGTTCCAGGGGAGAAGGGTGCTGGGCGGTGGTATGTACTGAAGACTGAGGGTGTGGAACCTGGAGATGGGCCAGCCAGGCCAGCAAGGTTCCTGCCCCATAAAAGACTAGATATTAATGTAATTCAATGTTTCTGATCTGATGGTTTTGGCTATATTGTGGCTAATTGTTCACTTACCTCTAAACCTATGCAATGTGATACTGCTCATGTCAACCGCAGGATGTCTTTCTTTGCACAACCAGCCTGTACTGCTGACTGGCAGGTTGAGACAGATAAGCACATGTGTATACTCACTGTAGAAGGCAACCGAGTAGAGGCTCTGTTAGATTCTGGTAGCCTGGTTACACTGATGAAAGCTGAACTGGTGAACCCTTGAAGCATAAGGGGAAAACTGTTGGTGTTACCTGCATACATGGGGATACCCGGTATTATGTTACTGCAGAAGTGAACATAGAAACACCATGTGATTCCGCGATAGTCTTTGTGGGTTTGGTACAGGGCTTAATGTATGATGCAATATTGGGGAGAGACTTTGCTTACTTCTGGAAGTTGTGGGAAAGCCGATTTTGCACAGAGGTAAATCACCCTGACTCGTTTGAGAGGGTTACTGACGTAGTAGCAGAGTCAGAGATGTTCCCTTTTTCTATTATGAGTGGCGAACTAAAGAATTCGGAGCGTGATGGTGGCTCACCAAGTGGTATACCTCCCACTGAGGTGGGGAGTGTTATTGAGCTCGTGGACTGCCTGCCTGATCTTGAGGTCAGGAGACAGGTCTTTGCCGTAGAGTAGTTGAATGACCCTACTCTTTTAAAGCCAGGGAGAATGTCAAGGTGATCAATGGTAAACCCATAGACCCCGATAGTCCTTTGTCATATCCTCATATGGCAGTATGTCAGGATTTGTTGTACCAGGTGACTAAGAAGGGGGAAGATATTGTGGAACAATTAATAGGTCCCATAGCATACAGAAGAACAGTGTTAGATCTGGCCCATGGTCATATAATGGCAGGCCACCTAGGGGTAGAGAAAACTACTGAGCAAATTGTGCAGAGGTTGTTTTGGCCCGGGATCCATAAAGAGGTATCTGACTATTGTGCATCCTGCTCTGAATGTCAGTATCATGCTCCAAGGACACATTTCAAAAGTCCCCTGGTTCTATTACCCATTATTGAGGTTCCATTTGAAAGAATAGCTATGGATTTGGTTGGGCCATTAATGAAATCTGCCCTGGGCCATCAATATATTCTGGTGATAATGGATTACGCTACCAGGTACCCGGAAGCGATACCATTATGCAATATGTCAACCAAGACCATTGCTAGATAATTAGTCCATGTCTTCAGCAGGTTGGGAATACCTAAGGAGATCCTGACTGACCAAGGTACCCCATTTATGTCAAAAATCATGAAGGAGTTATGCCGCCTGTTTAAAATTGACCAATTAAGAACCTCTGTGTACCATCCCCAGACCGATGGGTTAGTGGAGAGGTTTAATAAAACTTTAAAACACGTGCTAATAAAGTAGTGGACAAAGATGGTAGAGATTGAGATTACTTGTTACCTGATTTGCTGTTGGCCATAAGAGAGGTTCCCCAATCCTCCACAGCATTTTCCCCTTTTGACTTATTGTACGGGAGACATCCAAGGGGGTTACTTGAAATTGCCAAAGAGACATGGGAGGGGCAGTCCAGTCCATATAAAACAGTTATTGAGCATGTTTCTCAAATGCAAGAAAGAATTGCTGCTGTGGTGCCGATAGTAAGAGAGCACTTGGAACAGGCCCAACAGGCACAGCAGAGGGCATACAACCACAATGCTCGCTTACACAACTTTGCTCCTGGGGGCAGAGTGTTGGTTCCCACAGTAGAAAGTAAACTTTTGGCTAAATGGCAAGAACCCTTTGAAATCTTAGAAAAAGTGGGGCAGGTCAATTATAAAGTTTATCAGCCGGGGAAAAGAAAGCCAGAAAAGATATACCATGTAAATCTTATAAAACCCTGGAAGTATAGAGCAGCACTGTCAGCCATCTGAGCCCCTCCAGTAAACCCAGGGACCATGGTACCCGAAGTGACAGTGGCAAAAACCCTGTCAGCCAGTCAACAGCAGGAAGTTAAGGAATAGGGTGCTGTTTTCTGACCTACCAGGGAAAACCACGGTCATCAAATATGACATAATCACTGACCCAGGGATTAAGGTTAACCTAAAGCCCTATAGGTTACCAGAAGCCCAAAGAGAGTCAGTGTCGAAGGAAATTAAAAAAATGTTAGAGTTGGATGTAATTGAAGAGTCTCATAGTGAGTGGTCAAGTCCCATTATGGTCATTCCAAAACCCGACAGGAGTGTGCGATTCTGCAATGACTTCCGGAAATTGAACAGTGTGTCAAAGTTCGATGCCTACCTTATGCCTAGGGTGGACAAACTAATTGAAAGGCTGGGGACAGCCAGATATTTAACTCTTCTTGACTTAACCAAAGGGTATTGGCAAGTGCCGTTAACTGAGAACGCCAAAGAAAATACAGCTTTTTCTGCACCAGAGGGGTTGTTTCAATACAAAATGTTGCCCTTTGGGCTACATGGGGCACCTGCTATCTTTCAAAGAATGATGGATAGGATTCTAAGGACCCATAGATAGTATGCTGCTGCTTATCTGGATGATGTGGTCATTCCTAGTCCTGATTGGCAGTCTCACTTGCCCAGAGTAGAAGCAGTGTTGAACTCCATCTATAAGGCAGGTTTGACAGCCAACCCAAAAAAGTGTTGTCTGGGGATGGAAGAAGTAAAATATCTTGGGTACACCATTGGCAGAGGTTTAATAAAGCCAAAGCTCAATAATTAAAAACTGGCCACAACCCCTGAATAAAAAGCAGGTGAGAGCCTTCTTAGGGATCACTGGGTATTATAGGAGGTTTATACCCAATTTTGCCACCATTGCAGTCCCACTGACTGACCTTACCAAAGGCAAACACAAAGTCATGGTGGAATGGGGTCCTGAAGCAGAGGAGGATTTCCTGGAGTTAAAATAGCTTTATGTACCCAACCAGTTCTGATGACCCCTGATTTTTACAGAGAGTTTGTTGTACAAACCGATGCTTCAGATGTAGGCATCGGAGCGGTCCTGTCCCAAAGACAAGAGGGTGAAGAACACCCAATTTTCTTCTTAAGCCAAAAATTAAATGTACATGAAAGAAACTATGCTACGGTCAAGAAAGAAGCGTTGGCCATAAAGTGGGCGTTAAAGTCTCTCAGGTACTACTTGGTGGGAAGAAAGTTCAGATTGATCACTGACCATGCCCCTCTGAAGTGGATGTCAGAAAACAAGGACAGTAATGTGAGAATAATGAGATGGTTCTTGGCATTACATACCTTTAAATTTAAGGTAGAACACAGGCCAGGAAGCCAGCTGGCCAATGCAGATGCTTTGTCACATGTCCATTGTTTGGGGGCTGCGGTTGTTCCGTCCCACAGGTCGAAACAAAGGGGGGTGATATGTGATAGAAGCACTGGCAAAGTGGTCAATGGCAGGTACATTTGTCCTAGGTTTTTGGCTTATGTGTTCTAAAGACCCCCAGGAGAAGTCTGTTTTGTAAGCAGACCAGAGTATCGGCTTTTGGAAAAGAAGGTTTGGGTCCTGGGGTGTGGATGTGAGGAGAGGGAGGACTCCATCCACAGGCCACTCCAGGTTTTGGGACTTTCAGCCTGGTAACAGGCTCATTAGGGCTTGCAGCTGGAAATGGCTAATATAAGCATGGTTTGTTTGTGACTGAGTGTCTCACATCTGGGAGAGCAGGCAGACTAGCCTGTTCAGAGACACTTGGTGATAATCCTTGTAAGTTCTATGCATGTGTTTTGTTGATGGTGAAGACAATAGGCCCTACCATTATTATAGAGAGGGAATCTGCTGTGTAGCTAGTGCCCAGCCAGGCTAGGACTTATGTTTATGTTTTGTTTATGTTAATATTCATTTGGCACAATAAAGAAGGCACTGACCAGTTTGTACGAGAACCCCAGACTTGTGTCCTGTTTCTACGGCTGCTGTGTGTGTAAAGAGGGAGTCCATCTACCCCGGGAGAGGGACCCCTAACCCGACTGTGTCATAATATATATATATATATATATATATATATATATATATACACACTCGCACAGTATATATGTAGTATATTCTAAAATATAGTATTTGTATGCAGGATTGGCTTGACTGTTATGAAACTGCAACTGGATAATATTTCCTATAAGTTACTCTGCCCTGTAATTCTCCATTGACTACATCTGGATGTGTCACTGCAAAATATGCAAATCTTGAACACATACAGCTCATTGATCTTTATGGTAAACACATTGTCAACATGTCAACACTATTTAAAGTGCATGATGAATCTTGAATGCTCCATTTTTTTCTTTTTTGTCTAAGTGTTTAAAAAACTGTTATTATGTATTGAGAATACTTTTTCATAGAGATCAAGCATTTGCAATATATGTTTACTTTCAAACTATATTCAACATGTGCTAAACACAGTCAGTATTAGCCTGAGGCCTGAGGACAACTGTAGGGAAAATATTAATGTGTACAAACAGGTAGGGTCCTATTTATCAACCTAAGGGGTCTATTTACTAAGCAGTGCTAGGAGACAGAGTAGAAAGTGATAAGGTGCCAGCCAATCAGCTCCCAACTGTCATCTCACAGGTTGTGTTTGAAAAATTACAGTTGGGAGCTGATTGGCTGGCACCTTATCACTTTCTACTCTGTCTCCTAGCACTGCTTAGTAAATAGACCCCTAATACTCCTAGTCAGTTTTGTCATAATTTTAGTAAGCAGCCTGTTTCACAATCCTGAAAACAATGCTGCAGACTACAGACTCCATGGGAAAGCAGTCTGGCCCAATATACACACTTCCTAAGCTTTTTCAGAGTTTGGCCCAGTAAGCTAATGCCTTATTCAAATGTAGTTGCCTGTAGAATTACAGTATTGCCAGAGAGGAACCTCCGGATCCTTCTCCGAGAGCTGGACTGTAAGGGGTAAATTTACTAAGATGGGAGTTCTATTAAGAAGTGATGTTGCCCATAGCAACCAATCAGATTCCAGGTATTATCTTCTTGAAGGTGCTAGATAAATGAGAAGTAGAATCTGATTGGTTGCAATGGGCAATATAACTTCTTAAATAGATCTCCCATCTTAGTAAATGTACCCCTAAGTGTGTGTGCAGTAGCACTCCACACAATGCAAAATTAATTATTATTTATCAGGTTAAAACTCAATAAATAATAGACTTATTTTTCAGTTGCAGATTCCTAGTAGAAATACTAATGGTGGTATGACCAATTAAGTAAAAAAAAAATTTAAAAGTTTGAATAGGACTAAGTGACATGCCGAGCTTTGTTATTTGAGCTTTTTGGCCATAGTAGGATCTTCTAAACACTGCTAAGAACTGCAGAATGCACCTTTTGCTATTTGTGAAAGAGCAAAGAGTAAATGGTTGCTCACACTTTGGGGTACATTTGCTAAAGTGAGAGTTTTTAGAAGAGTAGATGTTGCCCATAGCAACCAATCAGATTCTAGCTATTATCTTCTAGAAGGTGCTAATTAAATGTTAAGTAGAATATGATTGGTTGCTATGGGCAACATCACTTCAAAAAAACTCTCACTTTAGTAAATTTACCCCTTTTATATCAAACACAATTCCATTTTGTTTTTTTGTTTGCTGATTTTTTCTTGTGATATTTACATCTCTGCTGTTATACGAAAGCTACTGCCTTTTTTCTGTACTGTTATGTTACATTTTCGGTGTACAAAATGTTTGAAAATAAAATAAAAATTACCCATTAGAAGAATCCTGCAGTAAACATGTGAAGATTGTGTTTCACCATCACTTTTCATATACAGACATTTACTTTTTTTATTAACTGTCCCTTTAGAAAGTGGGGAAATGTAGATATGAATATACAGTATTTGCTTGCTATGTAAATGGTCTATAACATTAGGATGTCCTTGTCCAAAGTTTGGTTGCCAACTTTTAATGTTTAACAAAAACTGTATCTACCCACACCCATTAAAATTCTGATTATTTCTATGTACTGACTTTTTATCATTAGAATCACTATTTCCCTAGATATAAGTTTCTACCTCTTTCCTTTATATAGCTGTTTATTGAGAAATAAAATACAAAGGAATGCTAATGTGATAACTGTAACAATAACATCATAGACTAAAGGTGCATACACACACAACAATTTTTTGAACGATTATCGATAACTATATCATTCAATCGTTGAAAAAAACGCTCACTTTCTGAGTTAAAACGATGAACGATTATCGTTCATGCGCATTCACGTTTGTAGTTTGTAGTTCAGTCAGACTGACCAACTCAACGTTTTCAGTAAGGGAATATGCAAAAATCGTTTGTAGTTCAAAAAAATAGTTCATTACATTTAGTAAATGAACGACTTTAGTAAACGATTTTCGTTCATTTTTTCAAGGGAAAAATGAACGAAAATCGTATACTAAAATCGTTCATTTACTAAATTGTTGTGTGTGTATGCAGCTTAAGAAAGTTATTTTATTTCCTCACTGCAGTTTCCTGCATCTCACTACTGAACTGACCCTGCAATCAAGACTACAGCACACCATCACCATTGCTGTTCCCGATGAACAGCGCCAATGACATATCTACTGGACACACATTCAGCCTCCGCAGTATATTTCCATTACACGCTTGCCTGGCATTTGTCAAAGTTCTCTCTGCTGCAGCCATTCCCATTAGCTCTCACAATGATTAATATTTTTTAATGCTGCTGACACGGCTTTATAAAATCCACTTTTACTCTCTCATAAATTGGATTAATGGCAGTGTGGCAGTAACAGGAAAAGATTTCACACATTTTAAAGGTGCAAAATGGTACTACAACCCCAAAAATAAATTATTCAGAGGTTAAATGGTAGTACTTATATAGACTTCTAGATGGGATACCCAGCATTGCCCAGGTTGAAGACTGGACCCTGAAGTACACCTGCAGCCTTTATTTGTTTACATTGTCCTTGCCTATAACCCCATTCCATTGATCCTGAAAAGGACCCCACTCTTTGCTAACATGCAAACTAGGGGTGAGCGGGTTCGGATTTCTGAAATCCGAACTATCCCGAGCCCCCCCGATCCGAGGCCGATCCGAGTCAGGCTTGACTTTTCCCGCCTGACTCGGATCTGAAATCGAGGCAAAACGTCATCATCCCGCCTTCCGGGTCTCGCGGGTTTTGGATTCTATATAAGGTACCCGCGTCGGTGCCATTTTCTCACTCGGCTGTGGACAGTGAAGAGGGAGGGTGGGAGTTAGGGCTGGCAGGGCTGTGTAGTGTAGTGTAGTGCAGTGCAGTGCAGTGTAGTGTTGTGCTGTGCTGCGCTGTGCTGCGCTGTGCTGCTGTTGTCCATAGGGGCTGTGTCCACTCCTCCAAAGTCCATAGGGGCTGGCTGTGATGTGCTGTGCTGCTGTTGTCCATAGGGGCTGTGGCCCTCATTCAGAGCCGCTCGTAAGCGGCAGTACGCTCGTAGCGTTCCGATGTTGTGAAACCACGCATGCGCCGGTGTTACACTGCGCATGTGCGTACGGCTGATTGCGATCTTTTTTTAGTCGTTCATCGAATAGCGAACAGGAAGTGACATGTCAAATGTGATTGACAGAACAGGCCGTTTTTGGGCGTTGACAGGGGTGGAGATGGGAAAACGCAGGCGTGTCGAGGCGTTTTTTGGGCATACATAAATTATCTCATGCGAACAGCAAATGTGATCGGAACAAGTCATACGTCACTGTCTGATCCACTTTCCGTTCAAACTGCTCGCACAGCTTGTGGTCTGGTATACTCTACCACAATGTCGATGGTCTCGTCCTCCTTCCCGTGCCTCTTCGATGTTGCTTCGATTTATCATTTCTGGCCAGAAAAGCAATCAACTTAGAATTGAAAACAAGCTTGTAATGTGTTTAGCAACTAGTTTTTTTTAGTAGCACAAAACCGTACGCCGGTGAAGTACTCAGCTGCTAATTTCTGGATTAGACAATCAATTAGCGTACCAATTTTTATTTATTTTTTTGGCTTTTTTGGGGGGGTTTGTGTTATTGCAACAATATTGTCATCATGTTTGTGTTTTAGCAACATTTTTAATGTGCCTGGAAAATTCGCATCCATTTTGTTTTGGCACAGTGTTCCTTAAAACTCCTAAATGGTTTTTAACCCTTTGGAATCTGAATTTAATTTTTTTGTTTTTGTTTTTGTTTGTTTTTGGGGCCGGGCTTACCTAAAAAACATTCTTAGAATAATGTCACAATACAATGGAGCACATTTTGAAATGTTTTTATTTTTTACACACATTTTTTTTTTTTCATGTGCATTTGCCAGTTTTCAGTTCTGGCTAATGTCAAAAAATTTGAACGAAAAATTACAAACACAACAATAGTGGCATTTGCCCAAAAGAAAAAACACACATTAAAAACAATTCACAAGAAAGGAGAGGGAAGTTTTGTCCCTTAAGGAATATGGGCAAGCACAGAAGGATTGTGGGAAAATCAGCCAGTGCTGTCATCGCTTTTTTCCCCGTTTGGCTGGGGTAGGGTGGGAGCCTGACTGGGTCCGGGATGTCCTTTGGCTGGCCTCTCCAGAGGCAGATGTTGGGGCCTCTGGACTAGGCAGAGGGCAAGGCACATTTGGAGGGATGGCTGTTGTTGTGCCAGAGGTGGAGGATCCTGATGTTCCGGCAGGAAGGGAGGCCGACTCCACCATGTGCTGGCGAACGAGCTGCTCCAGGGCATTGGCAATTCTGATGTTGGCCACGGTATTTTCGGCCAGGGCCTGAGCAATGGTCACGTTGGCCGCAGCATTTTGCTCCATGGCCTCCGCCACCCGTAGCAGACTGGCGTCCATCCTCAGCAGAATCTCCGTGTGGTGATCCGATTTAAAATTGAGATCCGTGAGGAGGGCCACTGCCTGCGAGGGGGATTGCCCTGGATTGGCTTCTGCAGGGTCCCCAGCCGGATCTACTGCTTCCTCCCCTGCAGAGCCAGCAGAAATTCTGCGGCCAAGGCTGCCCTCTGGAGCAGACTCATCCGCCTGTGTCTCTGTGCGAAAAATGAGAAAAGAGTAACATTAGAATCTACATATTGTCACAAACACATTTCAGAGTTGGGTCAACATGAGGAGCCGCAAAGTCTGGCATGTCCGTATCCATGATGGACACGCCAAACACCTCCTCTTACTGCACACACCCCTGTGCCAGCTCTTCCAAGTCCTTAAGCTCCAATGACACAGGGGTGGGACCCCCACCTGTCCCCCTTGCATGCCTAGCCCTGTCAGCCAGTTTTTGTTTCAGCCGTTATTTATAATCGGTCCATCTGTGGGTGAAAAAGTTGGCATTATTCCTGCAGTATTTGGCCCTGTAACGACTTTTGATTAAAATGTAGTTTTTACGTACCGGCGTTTGACATCCCGGGGTAGACGTTCAAACTCACCCACCCTATTGACAGCACTGGCTATCTCCTCCCACATTTTCCACTTCTGGCTTGCACCCATATTCCTTTCTGCCTGTGGCAGGGTGTCAACACACATTTGGACCAAAACCTCCATCTCCTTTCTTGTGAATTGAGGCTGCCTTTTTTTTTGGCTTCTTTTGTTGGCCTACTCGGCCCAGCAGCCTCTTCCATGGCATACTCAACACCTTTTTTCAAGAACATTGTTTAAATTTTGATGTCAAACTTTCTCTAAATTCAGGTTCTAAATAATCCTTTAATCCAAAAGAGCCAAATACTTACCGGGCGCCTCTTGGACATTGTTTTGCTGTTCTGTAGCCATTTTGAGCACAACAACTTGAACTACAGCAGACCGTTTGTGAATTTCCGTGACGTATTTATACATGCGTCCTTATTATTCGTCCGCATCATTGATTGTGCGCTCCTATGATCCGTCCTTAATTTGAGCGGGAAAGTAAAGACTATTTATGGCTTTTTGCGACTCGAGTCGAGGTGGCGGGTGATGATTGTTGGAGGTTTCATTTGTAGGAGTGGATTGTTGGCGGGATTAGTGGTTTGAGGCGGATTGTTGGAGTTGATTGGAGTTGGTTCTTGTTTTTTTGTTGGATTTTACGTTCGCTTTTTTTTTTTGGAGGTTATTTTCTTTGTTGGTTATTTTTTGAGTAAGTATTTTTTAAAACTCCTTGAAAAAATAAGGGATCTACAAACCAAATGTTCTTACTTATTTTTTTGTTTTTTAAATTTTTTAACAGTTATTTTGGCTGGGCCCCATTGAAGTTTTTTGACTGTGACTTATTTGTCGATTTTCGGTAAGTTTTTATTGTTTCATGATTTTCCAATTTTGATGTGTTGGTCTTCGCATATGTTTTGGCCAGTAATGTTTTTTTGTTAATTTTTTCAATCATGGATTAACACTAAATATAGCATACTATATTTCCTTTGTTTATCCCCTAAAAAAGCGAACTAATTAGCGCACTAATGTTTCCTTATTCCCCATGTAAAAAAGCGAACTACTTAGCGCACTAATGTTTCCTTATTCCCCATGTAAAAATGCAAACTATTTAGCGCACTAATGTTTCCTTATTCCCCATTTAAAAATGCAAGCTTTTTAGCGCACTAATGTTTCCTTATACACCATGTAAAAAAGCGAACTATTTAGCGCACTAATGTTTCCTTATTCCCCATGTAAAAAAGCGAACTATTTAGCGCACTAATGTTTCCTAATTCCCCATGTAAAAATGCAAACTATTTAGCGCACTAATGTTTCCTTATTCCCCATTTAAAAATGCAAGCTTTTTAGCGCACTAATGTTTCCTTATTCACCATGTAAAAAAGCGAACTATTTAGCGCACTAATGTTTCCTTATTCCCCATGTAAAAAAGCAAACTATTTAGCACACTAATGTTTCCTTATTCCCCATGTAAAAAAGCGAACTATTTAGCGCACTAATGTTTTCTTATTCCCCATGTAAATAAGCAAACTATTTAGCGCACTAATGTTTCCTTATTCCCCATGTAAAAATGCGAACTATTTAGCGCACTAATGTTTCCTTATTCCCCATGTAAAAAAGCAAACTATTTAGCGCACTAATGTTTCCTTATTCCCCATGTAAAAAAGCGAACTATTTAGCGCACTAATGTTTCCTTATTCCCCATGTAAAAAAGTGAACTATTTAGCGCACTAATGTTTCCTTATTCCCCATGTAAAAAAGTGAACTATTAAGCGCACAAATGTTTCCTTATTCCCCATGTAAAAAAGCGAACTATTTAGCGCACTAATGTTTCCTTATTCCCCATGTAAAAAAGCAAACTATTTAGCGCACTCATGTTTCCTTATTCCCCATGTAAAAATGCAAACTATTTAGCGCACTAATGTGTTTTTGAGTATAAATTTGGGCATTCTTGTTTGTCCACTCAATGTAGGGTGCATTTTCTAAATAATGTATGCTCCCCCCCTATCTTTTAACGCATTTGCTAATTTTTTTATATTACAATCTGTCCCCCGAAAATTCTAACACGAATTTCAAATTTTGAAATGTAGGTTGTTGCACTCATGACAATACCCCGGCATGTAAGCATCTTTGGATTTTGCGGCAAAGATAAGTATATTTTTGATTTCACATTTTCATCAAACATTAAGTACCTGGCTTACCATTTCAGGTTGATGTTGGTCGTATTATTTCGGCCATGCTTCCGGAACCCGACCAACCTCAACCTTGTCCCAGGCGTAGGCATCGTAGGCGTGCAAGGCCCCAGATATATAGAACATGTGTCACCCTTTTTGGAATGCCCAATGATGAGGTTTTAAGATTATACCGTCTTCCTCCACAAATCATCATAGACACTCTCTCATTAATAGAGAGTGATCTGGAGCGGCAAATTGTCAGTCCTACAGCAATACCATCACTTACGCAATTAATGGCGGTGTTACATTTCTGTGCCTCAGGATCCTTTCAAACCACGATGGGAATAGTGGCCGGAATCTCCCAATCCTCCTTTTCAAGGATCCTGAGGGCAGTGATGGAGGCCCTTTTCAAGCACCTCCATCATTTTATTAAAATGCCATTGGATATGGGTTCCCTTAGTGTGACAAAGGCCAATTTTTACCAAATAGCTGGCTTCCCACACATCATAGGGGTTGTGGATGGTACTCACATACCACTTCAGACTCCAGCACGGCTGGGGGCAATTTTTAGGAACCGCAAGCACTATCACTCACTGAATGTAATGGTGGTATGTGGTGCCTCCCTCCAGATCCTGTCCCTGAATGCCAAATTACCCGGGAGTGCACATGATTCATTCGTCATCCGGCAATCAGGGATTTGGCATAAATTAGACAACCTACAAGGTGGTGATGCGTGGCTTCTGGGTAAGTGGAGACCTTTAGTTGAAACCAATGCAAAGCTTGATACACAGTGATCCTGATTGTTGTATTTGTTTTTTCACAGGAGACAGTGGCTACCCTTGCACGCCCTGGCTGCTCACTCCTTATTTGGCTCCCACACCAGGGCCACAAAATAATTTTAATGCCGCACTTACAGCCACCAGGCCGGTGGTGGAGTGCTGTATCGGCCTTTTAAAAGGCCGATTCAGATGCCTCCACCGATCTGGTGGCGAACTCATGTATTTGCCGGCTATGGTTTTGAAAATTGTGGTCCTGTGTGGGATATTTTACAACATTGCCATAAGGAGTGGTGTCCCAATGCAGCCAGAGGATGCCTTACCTGAGGATGGCCCCCCCGAGGTTGGTCAGAGGTCAGTATGTGGGGGGGCCATACGCGATGATGTGGTGGCCAGATTTTTCAGGTAATTATTGACAAACATTTACTTAATTGTCCCAATGTTTACATTTATGTGCCTTTTTAATCTTGTTTTTCATTTTTTTTTCTTGTCTTCCTTTAAAAACCATGTAAAAACGATGCCTACTACCTGATCCACTAAATTGTCTACATGTGGCCACATTGGAACTAACTTTGGGAAAAATTATTGCATCGCCTCATTTGTGGATTCATGTTGGCCTGCTACTTATTTAAACAGAGTGTTTTGGGTTTTTTTTGAGTTTGGTGTAGGTTGTTTTTTGTAGTGTGTTTTCACTGTGTGAATTGCTTGTCCCAATTCAATTTCTGTTTGTGTTTGCTGTGTATTAAAGTTTTGTTTTCCGTTAAAAAGACTGTTTATTTACACATTACAAGCACGTGTAACCTGGCTCAAAAAATGCCACCTTTCATAATGCCGAATCCTGTAATGTGTGAAATTGTTAAGTCTTTGAACATGCTTTGTGGCTTAGAAAAAACAACAAAGGTATTAGGGTGAATCAGTAGTTTGTTCAAAATAGGCCTAAGCAGGTTTCAGTTTCTATTTACATTACCCACCACAAGAAAAACAACAAACTGTTGGGGTTTTTTCTACAAGCCTATTGGTATGGTGAGGTGTTTAATGTGGCAGCTTACATACTTTCTAGCGCTTTGTACAATCTAATTTACCTTACTTTAAAGAACACGACCAAATAGTGGACTTATGAAAGGTTAAACAATGTAATATTTTCAGTCAAGAAATGAGACTCGTTAACATACAACGCTATTTTATTTTTGAAATAATACAAAACAGAATAACACAAAAATAAAGAATCTGCTCCGAAGGAGCGCCACCATGTGGTCCAGGACCACTAGCATGGCAATGACGTGGCCACGCAAGGCGGCCAAGCCCTCCTGCATACCATGCATCCGCCTCTGGTCCTCTGTTGGTATAAAAAAAAAGGGATCCTTAATGAAATGACACCTTACATTATAAGTTTAATAAACAAACTAAACAAATAAATCTACTTGCAAACAAGATCCAGTTTTGCGGAAAAAAATCAAGTACTGGCAAATGCTAAGATGGTATCAATACTAAATTATAAATGAACACACAAAAAGGCGACCCAAAAAGGACGAAGTACCCTTGTTAGGGTAAACCAAAAATCCCCAAGTATGAGTGTTTGGACATGTGTGATATGTATCAGTGGAAAATATCCAAGACATTGTATATCCAATTACAAATGTATTTTTTAAACAAAAGAAAAGGAAACATACCGGTCATTGGGCTTGATGGTCTTGGAGGCCCTCCATCCTCCTCCTCCTCGGAGGTGGTCCAGTGCTGGTGGGTTGAGGGAGGGGAGATGGCGGAAACGGTTGACGGGGCAGAAAATCGAGGGGGTGGTGGAGGGGAGGGTGAAGAAAAGAGAGGGGGTGGTGGAGGGGAGGGTGAAGAAAAGAGAGGGGGGGTGGAGGGGAGGGGGAATTTTGAGGGTGGGGCAAATTGGGAGAGGGAGGGGACTCAGCTATTGGACGGGCAGGGGTGGAGGGGGAATTGGAGGAAGGTTGGGGAGATGGGCTGGGACTGGTCGTCGGCGTCAGGGGCCGAGCCCAGCGACGAAGTCTGCGGCGAGGCCGGCTTCTGCGTTCAGCCCCTAAATGATTATTGAAAAATGTTTTGTTTTTTTTTGGAGGGGGGGGTGGAACACAAATTTACAACTAAAAAAAGGAAAACATGCACACACAGACATGTCAAAAAACAACAAACAGGGCTATACTGAAAACATGCACACACAGACATGTCAAAAAACAACAAACAGGGCTATACTGAAAACATGCACACACAGACATGGCAAAAAACAACAAACAGGGCTATACTGAAAACATGCACACACAGACATGGCAAAAAACAACAAACAGGGCTATACTGAAAACAAACATGCACACACAGACATGGCAAAAAACAACAAACAGGGCTTTACTGAAAACAAACATGCACACACAGACATGGCAAAAAACAACAAACAGGGCTATACTGAAAACAAACATGCACACGCAGATAGGGCCGCAATAAACAACAGGGCTATACTGGAAACAAGCACACGCAGATAGGGCCGAAAACAAATCCAAAATTAAAAAAAAAAAAGAACACTTACTTGCAGCGATCCGCAGTCGAAAACATGCCAGCAAGCGGGGGGTGCGGCACCACAGATCCGACCACCTGCGTTCTAATTGCCCGATATTACTGCGTGAGCCGAAGGAGCGCAGGTGGTGGCGAACCTCCGCATAGGCCGATCGCTTGGCCCGGTTGGTGATGGGGGGAGGCTGGCTGGTGATCCTCCGGTCCATGACCTCGGTGAGGACCAACAGCTCCCGTGTGGTAAATGCGGAGGCTCTCATGATGGCAATGATTTTTTTAACAACAAACTGTTTTAATAAAGGCCAGAGAAAACTTTTGATTGGCTAATGTACTTTGTAAATTAACAGGAACCATTGTATTGGTTATTGTTTGAGTCAAGTGTCCTACAGGCTCCAAAATATAATGTGAGTTATGATAGGCTTCATGCAGTGACATGCGTAAGCTAATTTAAATAAAGAAATTAAAATAGGAAAATAGGCCTATCATAAACACAGGAAAACAATAGGATAAATGTATTTTTGATAAAGTAAACCATTGGTGAAACCGTACGTATTCTGCGGGAAAAATGACACAGACGGACAAGAATAAAGTTTATTGAAAATGAAAAAAAAAACGGATGGCAAACATGTGAAGAGCAATTAAGCTAATTAATATATTGATTGACATGATACGATTAAAGTATGTATGCAGAATGAACGAGCAGGTAATCGAAATCTGACAGGCCCACTTCCAGTTTGGACTTGTGCGAGCATTCCCTGCAACCAAATTTGGAGATGGACGGTCGCAATTTTGCTCGTTCGTTAGCTATAGGAGGGGTTGGGAGACTTTGGTGCGGAAGATTAGCTACGAGCGAACTTACGAGCGAGCGCTTGAATTTACATTTTCTCACTTGCGTACGGCTCTGAATCAGGCCCTGTGTCCACTCCAAAGTCCTGTGCAGCTCTGTCCATCAGGGGTGCTCCCCCCAAGTGCAAAAAAAATAAATATTTTTTCTGTGTTTGTGAATTGTGTGCGCAGTAGCCGCACGTGCATCAACGAAGTAGCGCCAAGCGTGCGCCTGTGTCATAAGTAAAGGGTTGGCTGGCTTGACTGTTAAAGGGTGCTGTAACCCCCAAAGTGCACGCCAAACAAAATAAAAAAATATTTTCTGTGTTTGTGAATTGTGTGCACTGTGGCTGCACGTGCATCAACAAAGGAGCAGCGCCAAGCGTGCGCTGTGTCCCATAAGTAAAGGGCTATCTGGCTTGTCCATTAAAGGGTGCTGTAACTCCCAAAGTGCACTCCAAACAAAATAAGAAAATATTTTCTGTGTTTGTGAATTGTGTGCACTGTGGCTGCACGTGCATCAACAAAGGAGCAGCGCCAAGCGTATGCCTGTGTCCCATAAGTAAAGGGTCGGCTGGCTTGTCCAT
Organism: Taudactylus pleione; assembly: GCA_031769625.1. Taxonomy (NCBI): domain Eukaryota; kingdom Metazoa; phylum Chordata; class Amphibia; order Anura; family Myobatrachidae; genus Taudactylus; species Taudactylus pleione. Next base: position 2,967,162 of record JAUIMM010000773.1, read on the forward strand.
TAAAGGGTGTTGTAACCCCCAAAGTGCGCTCCAAACAAAATAAAAAAATATTTTCTGTGTTTGTGAATTGTGTGCACTGTGGCTGCACGTACATCAACAAAGGAGCAGCGCCAAGCGTGCACCTGTGTCATAAATAAAGGGCCAGCTGGCTTGACAGTTAAAGGGTGCTGTAACCCCCAAAGTGCACTCCAAACAAAATAAGAAAATATTTTCTGTGTTTGTGAATTGTGTGCACTGTGGTTGCACTTGCATCAACAAAGGAGCAGCGCCAAGCGCGCGCCTGTGTCCCATAAGTAAAGGGCCGACTGGCTTGTCCTTTAAAGGGTGCTGTAACCCCCAAAGTGCACTCCAAACAAAATTTAAAAAAATATTTTCTGTGTTTGTGAATTGTGTGCACTGTGGCTGCACGTGCATCAACAAAGGAGCAGCGCCAAGCGTGCACCTGTGCCCCATAAGTAAAGGGCCGGATGGCTTGTCCATGAAAGGGTGCTGTAACCCTCAAAGTGCACTCCACAAAAAATATTAAATTCTCCTTTTTTTTCTGTCTTTGTGAATTGTGTGGGCTGTAGCTGCACCTGCATCCTCAAAGCAGCAGCGCCAAGCGTGTGTCTGTCTGTTAAAGGGTGGTGTAACCCTCAAAGTGCACTCCACAAAGAATAAAAAATTCTTCTTTTTTTTCTGTCTTTGTGAATTGTGTGGGCTATAGCCGCACCTACATCCCCAAAGCAGCAGCGACAAGCGTGCGTCTGTCTGTTAAAGGGTGGTGTAACCCCCAAAGTGCACTCCAACAAAAATAAAACATTTTCTTCTGTGTTTGTGAATTATCTGAACTGTATGTGCATCCTCAAAGCAGCAGCGACAAGCGTGCGTCTGTCTGTTAAAGGGTGGTGTAACCCCCAAAGTGCACTCCAACAAAAATAAAACATTTTCTTCTGTGTTTGTGAATTATCTGAACTGTATGTGCATCCTCAAAGCAGCAGCGACAAGCGTGCGTCTGTCTGTTAAAGGGTGGTGTAACCCTCAAAGTGCGCTCCATAAAAATAAAAAATTCTTCTTTTTTTCTGTCTTTGTGAATTGTGTGCACTGTAGCTGCACGTGCAAAAGGAGCAGCGCCAAGCGTGCGCCTGTGTCCCATAAGTAAAGAGCCGGCTGGCTCATTTCTTAAAGGGTGGTGTAACCCACAAAGTGCACTAGTCTCCAACAAAAATAAAAAAATATTTTCTGTGTTTGTGTGAGCCTTAGCCGCACGTATATATCAATATAACATAAATGGAGGACCAAACTTTCTCTGATAAAAATAAAATAGGGAAAGATCAAGAACCACTTCCTCCTAGTGCTGAAGCTGTTGCCACTAGTCATGACATAGACGATAACATGCCATCAACGTCGTCTGCAAAGGCCGATGCCCAATGTCATAGTAGAGGGCACATACAATACCCAAATGACAAAGTTCAGGAAAATGACCTTAAAAAAAAACATTTAAATCATCTGAGGAGAAAAGTAAACTTGCCAATATGCCATTTACGACACGGAGTGGCAAGGAACGGCGAAGATCTTTCCCTATGTTCATGACTAGTGGTTCAGCTTCACATGACGATGGAAGCCCTCCTCCCGCTAAAAAAATCAAACGAGTTAAGCTGGCAAAAGCACAGCGAACAACTGTGCATTCTAAGAAGATATCACAAATCCCCAAGGAGAGTCCAAGTGTGGTGGCGGTTGCGATGCCTGACCTTCCCAGCACTGGACGGGAAGAGATGGCTCTTTCCACCATTTGCACGCCCCCTGCAAGTGCTGAAAGAAGCACCCACAGTCCACTTGCTGATATGCAAATTGAAGATGTCACTGTTGAAGTACAACAGGATGAGGAAACTGGTGTAGCTGGCGCTGAGGAGGAAGTTGGCGAGGAGGATTCTGATGGTGATGTGGTTTGTTTAAATCAGGGCAGACTAAAGACTATATGACTGTGACAGCCCACTGGGTAGATGTATCACCTTATGCAGCAAAAACAGCAGCATCACCAGTAGCAGCATCTCAGAAACGCCAGCTCGTTCCAAGGCAGGCTACACTGTGTATCACCGGTTTCAGTAAGAGGCACACCGCCGACAACCTCTTAGAGAAACTGAGGGAAGTCATCACCCAGTGGCTTACCCCACTTAGGCTCTCCTGGGGATTTGTGATATCTGACAACACCACCAATATTGTGCAGGCATTACATCTGATCAAATTCCAGCAAGTCCCATGTTTTGCTCACACAATAAACTTGGTGGTGCAGAATTTTCTGAAATGTGACAGGGGCGTGCAGGAGATGCTTTGGGTGCCCCGAAAAATTTCTAGCCACTTTCACCATTCAGCGACTGCGTGCCGAAGACTGGAGCACCAGCAAACACTCTTGAACCTGCCCCGCCATCACCTGAAGCAAGAGGTTGTGACGCGGTGGAACTCAACCCTCTATATGCTTCAGAGGATGGAGGAGCAGCAAAAGGCCATTCAAGCCTATACATCCACCTATGACATAGGCAAAGGAGGGGGTATGCACCTGACTCAAGCACACTGGAGAATGATTTCCGTGTTGTGCAAGGTTCTCCAGCCCTTCGAACTTGCCACACGTGAAGTCAGTTCAAACACTGCCAGCTTGAGTCAGGTCATTCCCCTCATCAGGCTTTTGCAGAAGCAGCTGGAGAAAGTGAAGGAGGAGCTAAGACGGAGGGATTCCGCTCGGCATGTGAGACTTGTGGATGAAGCCCTTCATTCGCTTTGCCAGGATTCCAGGGTGGTCAATCTGTTGAAATCAGACCACTACATTTTGGCCAACGTGCTTGATCCTAGGTTTAAAGCCTATGTGGTGTCTCTCTTTCCAGCCGACACAAGCCTGCAGAGGTGCAAAGACCTGCTGGTGAAAATACTGTCAGCTGAAGCGGAACGTGACACATCAACAGCTCCTTCTTCATTTTCTCCCGCATCTGGGGCTGCCAGGAAAAAACTTAGGTATCCTAAGGCAGGACCAAGTTTGGACATCTGGTCCGGACTGAAGGACCTGGCAACAATTTCTGACATATCTACTGTCACTGCATATGAAACTGTCACCATTGACAGAATGGTGGAGGATTACATCGGTGACAGCATCCAGCATGTCAGACAGTCCGTACCTGTACTGGCAGGAAAAAGAGGCAATTTGGAGGCCCCTGTACAAACTGGCTCTATTTTACCTGAGTTGCCCCCCTCCAGTGTGTACTCCGAAAGAGTGTTTAGTGCAGTCGGGAACCTTGTCAGCGAAAGGTGTAGGAGGTTGCTTCCACAAAATGTGGAGAAGATGATGTTCATAAAAATGAATTATCAACTTTTCCAGGGAGACCAGCCTCCAGAACGTACAGAGGGACCTGTGGTGGTGGATTCCAGCGGGGACGAATTAATACTCTGTGAGGATGAGGATGTACACAACACTGAAGAGGGTGAGGAATTGGTGGATGAGGAGGATGAGGATGACATCTTGCCTCCGTAGAGCCAGTTTGTGCAGGGACAGATTAATTGCCAGCTTGTTTTGTGGGGGCCCAAACGAACCAATCATTTCAGCCACAGTCGTGTGGCAGACCCTGGTGCTGAAATGATTGGTTTGTTAAAGTGTGCATGTCCTGTTTATACAACATAAGGGTTGGTGGGAGGACAATTCCATCTTGCACCTCTTTTTTTTCTTTGCATTATGTACAGTTTGGGGTCTAGTTTTTCAACTACCATCCTGTGTGCCACTGCAATGTCACTCCTAGATGGGCCACGTGTTTGTGCCACCCACTCGTGTCGCTTAGCATAGTCATCCAGCTACCTCGGTGCAACCTTTTGGACATAAAAACACTATTGTGAGGTGTGAGGTGTTCAGAATAGACTGGAAATGAGTGGAAATTAAGGTTATTGAGGTTAATAATATCATAGGAGCAGAAAAACTAACACATTCTGTGATTTTAGCTGCTTTTATGCTTTTTTTCAAAAAAATCCAGATCCAAAACACAAAACCCAGAACCCAAAACACGGAAGGGTGGTTTTGGCAAAACCAATCCAGATCCAAAACATGAAGAAAGATCCAGATCCAAAACCAAAACACAAAACACGAAAAGTGGCCGGTGCACACCCCTAATGCAAACAGTAAGATAACTACCATGGGTGCAAGGGGTGCAGCTGCTATAGTGCCTGAGCTGCCTCCGTGGCCCACCACTCCCTCTGCACCCAGTCATGCACACAAAGTGGGCCAGTCTAGTTAGGGGCATTGAGGGGTGCCCTGGTGTCACCGATGTTGATTTGGTGGCAGCCCGTCAGCTGTTTACAGTTGGAGCACTGGCAGGTAGTCATGGAGAGACATCATAGCTGGTCATGAGGCAATCAGAGCTCACAGACCGGCAGCCAATAAGTGTGGTGGCTCCTGATTGGCTGCCAGTTCGCAAGCTCCGATTGGTTCGCAACCATCACCAGATTCAAATTGTGCCAGCACTGTCTGTCCATGTCTGCCAGTGCCTGCTGGTGCGCCAGCTGTAATTAGCTGGTGGGCTGGCACCAAATCCACACCTGCTGGCTGCTGATGGCACACAGGGGGAAGTGAGAGGCTGCTGGAGGGACACTGGGATGTGAGCTGCTGTGGGGGGGCATATTTTGTAAGGGGCACTACTTTTGTGTGGAACAATGTGTTATATGGGGCACTACTACTATATGGCATAATCTCTAAAGGGCATTACTGTGTGGTATAATGTGTAAGGGGCATTACTGTGTAATGTAAGGGGCATTACCTTGTGGCATATTCTATAATAGGCACTACTACTGTGTGGCGTAATGTGTATAAGGGGTACTACTGTGTGACATAACCTGAATGGGCTCTGTGTGGCATAACCTGAATGGGCTCTGTGTGGGGGCAAATGTATGTGTTTTTTTACCTCTGGGGGCCCTTTTAAGATCTTGCTATGTGGCCCACAAATTTCTAGTTACGCCCTTGCATGCAAACACAGAGGCTCTGGATTTAATATGAACTTGCATGAGTCATCAAGTTTGCTCAGACTGAAGATAATAGGATACTTTTGTAGCTTTCTCACAGGTTTTTGGCAGGTTGCTAATTTCCACTGGAGCCAGCCCCAGAACCTGTGTAATTTAAAAGTGTTCCCATTTTTAGGGATTGTGTGACAGTGTGCCCTGACAAAGTTCAACCCTAGGCAAAAATGGGATGTAGTTATGAGACCAGCGGCCGCGATGCCACCAGTCTAAATACCAACAGGGGAAGCCCGACAAGGGACTTAAGGTAGGCATTGAAATACTGATGCCTATCTTAATCCCGATGCCGGAATACAGAAGAACGCCAGCCCAAATGAGGTAAGTCCAGGGCACCCTTATTGTTAGTCATGGGGGCAGGGTTAGGTTTAGGCAGTGTAGCAGAGTTAAGGTTAGGTTTTGGGGGGTAAGGTTAGGGCCAGGCACCCCTATGGGGGAGGGTTAGGTTTAGGCACCACGGGGGGGTAGTGTTAGGCACTAAGGGGGGAATGTTTGGTTTAGGCATGAAGGGGAGAGACTTAAGTTTAGGCACTAATGGGAAGGGTTGGGGTGCAGGGTGGGGAGGGTTAGTGTTAGGCTATAAAAAGGGAGAGTTAGGGTTAAGGGAAGTGGGGGGAGGGGAAGTATACTTACCCAACCCCTGTTGAGATACCAACCATCGGGATGCTGCTGTCGGTATTGTGACAGGAGGCATCCCGATAGCCGACATTACATACTCATTCCGGCAAAAACCTAATCCAGACAGACAGACACGCTTTTTAGTTTAATTTACCTCCACTTTAATAGAATGCTCCCCCTCCCCCCAAAAATTGTATTGTAAGAATCAAAATATATCACCACAAAATCTCCAACTCTTTTAGCTCATTATAATATCCTGTCCCCAAACTCATCTTTGAAGTCATACACATAATTATTCTCATTATTGCAAATATTCTGTGTTCAATTTCTAGGCCAAAATCCACCAAAACTTGGCAAAGTCTTAATGGAAAAAATTACTCATCTGATCCTACTGCCCATATCCATCTGTAAATACAGGGGCAAACATTTAAAAATAATTGCATTCTCAAAATAAGAAATCCGGCATTAGCGTCATACATGCAGGAAGTGTCTATTTCCTAGAGATGCCTCAGGATGTAGTTATGAGATGCACAGAGGGATGTAGTTATGAGACCGTTGGCCGTGATGACCTACACTGAACTCCCGACAAGGGACTTAAGATAGGCGTCGAAATACCAATGACTATCTTAATCCTGATGCCGGAACACTGAAGGATGCCTGAAGTTTAGGGAGTGTAGCGGGGTTAGGGTTAGGTTTTGGGGTGGTTAGGGTTAGGCACCACTGGGGGGGCTTAGGGTTAGGCACTAAGGGGGGAGGGTTAGGTTTAGGCATGAAGGAAGGGGTTAGGTTTAGACACTAACGAGGAGGGTTAGGATGCGGGGTAGGGAGGGTTATGGTTAGGCTACAAGAAGGGAGGGTTAGGGTTGTGGGGGAAGGGTGGAGGATAAGTATACTTACCTGACTGCTGTCGGGATACCAACCATCCGGATGCCGCTGTCGGTATTCTGACAATAGGCATCCCGACAGCCGCCATTGCATACCCATTCCTGCACAGACGCTTCCTTACATCTGTGCAATACTGTCCACATCTAAATCAGGTCCATAGTGCCAAAAAAAAAGGACATTTTTCTTAATTATAATCAGCTTCAAGTTATCAAATTAACCAACTTAAGGAAAATGTATATATTATTTATAAGCCAGAACTTCCCATTGCAGGTACTTGAGCTTAAGTAAATATTTTTTACCACAGTTGATATAGGAAGGTACTGTTGTGTTGCTTGGTAAGGGTTGGAGAGGGGGGGGATATATGTAAGGTAGTGGTGACAACAGACCAGCTGTGTGTGTATAGCCTGGTACCAGGGCCGGATTAAGGTCTGTGGGGGCCCCTGGGCAACAAACATGTGGGGGTCCCTATTAAATGTGACAAACTGGGGGTATGCGCAATAGGGACCTTATGCAGAGCCCCCAGTAGTGTCAGTGCCCACAGTGGTAGTGCCTCGTATGCAGTGCACCCAGTAGTAGTGCCCCTTATGCAGTGCCCCCTATGCAATACTCCCATTAGTAGTGCCCCCTGTAGTAATGCCCTCTATATAAATGCCCCCAGTAGGGCCCTGTAGTTGTGCCCCAAATAGTAATGCCCCCCAGTAGTAATTGGGCATGTGCCCAATAGTAATGCCTTAGTAGTAATGCCCCCTGTATAAATCCCCCAGTAGAAATACCCATGCAGTTGTGCCCCAAATAGTAATGCCCCCAGTAGTCATTCCCCCTTTAGTAGAGCCCTCTGTAGAAATGCCCCCAGTAGTAATGCCCCTCTATTAGTACCCCCAATACTAATGCTCCCTCTCTAGTAGAGCTCCCAATAGAAATGCCCCCTGATTAATGTCCCCAGCAGTAATGCTTCCCCCCGAGTAATGTTCCCAGTAGTAATTCCCCCCCCAGTAATGCCCCCAGTAGTAATGCCTCCCCCCTCCCCAAGTAATGCCCCAGTAGTAATGCTCCCCCCTGAATAATGCCCCTAGTATTAATGCCTCCCCCCTCCCCGAGTAATGCCACAGTAGTAATGATCCCCCTGAATAATGACCCCAGTAGTAATGTCTCCCCCCTCCCCGAGTAATGCCCCAGTAGTAATGCTCCCCCCTGAATAATGCCCCCCACCAGTAATGCTCCCAGTAGTAATGCCTCCCCCCTCCCCGAGTAATGCTCCCCCCCGAGTAATGTCCCCTTTAGTAATGCCCCCTGCCAGTAATGCCCCCAGTAGGCCGCTTGCACTACAAAAAAATAAAATAAAGCTCATACTTACCTTAACCTTAGGCCCGCGTCCGCTGCAGTCCGCTCGGCTGCTCCTCCACACTATGGCAGAGACGTCATGACGTCTCTGCCATAGTGCTCTGCGTGAGCCGGAAGCTGTAGCTCATGTGAGCTCAAGCCTCCGACTCCGGCTGCTGCCGCGGGGAGGGAGCCGGGCGCCCGCTGTTTACAGCGGGCGCCTGGTAATAGGAGCCTCCCTGCGGCGCCGGGGTTAGGTTGGCCGGAGGAGGCGGAACTGGTTCCGCCTCCTCCGGTCCACTTTAACCCCAATGGGTGTGGGGGCCCTTAACGTGTGGGGGCCCAGGGACGATCGCCCCTGTCGCCCCCCCGTTAATCCGGCCCTGCCTGGTACTGTACAAAATGGTTTATTGAAACCGTCTTTTTATAACATTCTATAGTTTGTATACAGTCATTATGACAGACTGTGTCGGTGGTAGTAGTATGATCTTGTTCCCATGGTATGGAAATAGAAAATAACTGCAGTAAGAAGATGAGAACCTAATAGCACACACAACAAATGGAAAGGGTATTTATTTTAGTAACTTTTAATTGTTATGTTTTTTATTCTGTTAATATATTTCTTTTAACATATTTTCACCAAAATATTACAGGGCATATATGGAAAATAGATAGTGAATATCCTTTAAAGCCACACTTTGACTGGTTCAGTTTACATTTCTTCTTTTGGCAAGTCTAGAGAAATATCTGGCACCCACTACTGCTAAGTAACCGGGCACCACTTAAGCAGCAACTTGATAACTTGCAGGATTTCATTGGAGAATAAAACAAACGAATATCAGTCTTCATTTGGCAAAACTTGGACCTGTGTTTTGAAACAAGATAACTCAACAAAAGAAGATTGACGGACTATCCAACCCAAACTATCTATAGGGCAATAAAGAAGTATAAAAGGTGCAGAAAGATGACCTTTGTGCTTGTGGCATGATTGGGATCCTATTTCTTACTCAGTCTAGATGTCATTTGGCAGGAAAATGCCAAAAAAAACAGCAATTAATAATTTATTGCGCTATTTTTATACAAGGCAGAGGAGAATGGTAGAGAGCTGAGTTTCCAAGAAAGTGTTACTTTTTACATCCTGTCAACACAGTTCAATTCCAAAAGTGATATTCTTAGAAATACAGAACAACTTATCCCAATTGTTAAATTATATTAATCAAGTTACACGTTCACAGACATGCAAAGACATGGTCTAGAATTCTGCTGCATGTGGATAAGAGGTCAGGTGACTGATTTATTTCTGGGTACAATGCATAGCCAGTAGCTGTTACATTTCACACCAGGGACATTATTCAAGCTTCATTTAACTATTTTACCCCTTAATGGCGCTTTTGCTGCCCATCATCCACCACATATAACCATAGACATCCAAAGTCTCAACCAAAAACCACTTCCCATTGTTGAAAAGAGCATTCTACCAAAATTAAAAGAGCCTTAATTTTGTACCATACGCTGCCAGGAAAAGTATGGTAAGTCAATGAAATAAGTGCAGTCTGCCGTCCTTGAAAATAGTAATAATCATGTAATTATGATCCGGTCATACTACCAACTGGGGGGGATTCCAGCGCTCAGAATGCTAGCACCGACATCCCGATCGACAGCATCCAGAAGGTAGTAGCGGGGTTAGGGGGAGAGTTAGCATTAGGGTTGGGGGTTAGAGTTAGGCACTAGGGGGAGGGTTAGGGTTAGGCACTAAGGGGGTTGGTTTAGGTTTAGGGTGTGGGGAGGGGGAGGTTAGGGTACCGATCGACAATGATTCTGACTTCCGGGATACCGAGCCCAGCATCCCATAACCAACCCTGTAATAATAATATATATTAACACTATAATTTAACCTAAAACATTTGCTGGGGTGTCTCACAAGCAAGAAAAGCAGAACCACTTTATTTTTATTTATAGGAACATATGCAGCAGAATATGAAACTTGCCATGTTATAAACACATAGTATATGTCTTCCACATACAGATCATCTGCCTCACACATTTCTGTAACACTTGAAATTAGTCAAGCAGAGATCTAAGGTAAGACAGAACTGTACTCACTACAGACATGCCAGCATTAAAAAACAAGTTTAAACTATGACCAGTGAAAAACTTTTATCACAAGTATGCCCTTAAATATTGACCACATTTGCATGAGGCCTTCAGTGGACTGGTCAATTAATTTGATGATCAAGGACTTTATTAAAATTATTTGCGACAAGCATAAGCCACATTTGTCACACATCAGAAAAAGTAGTGGATTAAGAATAACACGGGCTCCGGACAGAATCCAAACCATGGACCCCCATTTATATTCCTGCACCTACTACTAATCATCTGCTTTCTATATAGCAACCCACTACCCACAGGCAAATGCAGGGGGGGGGGTTCCAGTTGCCTGGAAACTCCCTCCGGTTCAGTGAGCAGCTTGACTCATGACCACCAGAATAGTATTTAATACGATTTTACTAGAGCTATGACCACAACATGCAGTGTAAACAATGGAACAGGACTGCTGCGCATATGTGCTTATCTATAATCAGTGCAGGGCGTGCGGTGCATATAAGCCTTTGGGTCCAGAGGAGCCCACACCACACACCCAGGCCCACAGAGATGCTGCACACAGATCCGCTCCTTTCTAATCCACCCCTGGCTGCACATGCCTAGTGGCAGCAGCTTCTGCTATCAAGTCGGCTGTGTTTGTGGATCTGAGTGTTCAATCAGCACACCGGACCAGAGAGACCAGAGAGCAGCTGCCAGCAAGAAGAGACAGACATGTGTCTTAATATGAGGTGGGAGAATGTGTGCTTGGAATTATGTGATATTTAATCTTTTCCTAACCACTTATGTTTGTGACCTCTGGTTGTTTGAGACTGTACAAGTAAATTTTATAAGCTAATTCTATGGTGTGTTATGTTTCATTACACACTATAGACACCCAAAGTGCAGAAATTGAGCTGGCCATAGGACATCTCTATAGAACAAAGGAAGGGAAAAGGGTCCAAGGACCAAATCCAAGACTCTATAATGGAGCACTCTTATAGCTAATCAACATATAGTAAAATATAACTTTTATTATATTGAACTAAAAAATGGACTTATACAACAAACAAGCAATAAACATACAGAGAAAAAGATGTGAGGGAAAATGATATTCCCTGTGAAGACAGCGAAATATAGAAAAGGCAATACAACACAAATTCACAAAAATTACACAATACTGAACCGTATTGGTGTAACAAAGATAATGTATAAAATACACCCAGGTCGTTTAGTATCAGAGATATACACAATCAGGTCCATAAATATTGGGACATTGACAGAATTTTCAGATTTTGACCTCTATTCACCACCACAATGGCTTTGAAATGAAACAAACAAGATGTGATTTAACTGCAGACTTTCAGATTTAATTTGAGGGTAATTACATCCAAATCAGGTGAACGTTGTAGGAATTACAATGGTTTCTATATGTGCCTCCCACTTTTTAAGGGGTCAAAAGTAATGGGACAAACTAAACAATCCTAAATCTAACTTTCACTTTTTAATACTTTGTTGCAAATCCTTTGCAGGCAATTACAGCCTGAAGTCTGGAACGCATAGCCATCACCAGACGCTGGGTTTCATCCCTTGTGATGCTCTGCCAGGCCTCTACTGCAAATGTCTTCAGTTCCTGCTTGTTCTTGGGGCATCTTCCCTTCAGTTTTGTCTTCATCAAGTGAAATGCATGCTCAATCAGATTCAGGTCAGGGGATTGATTGTTGCATAACATTCCACTTTTTAGCCTTAAAAAACCCCTTTGGTTGCTTTTGCAGTATGCTTCGGGTCATTGTCCATCTGCACTGTGAAGCGCCGTCCAATGAGTTCTGAAGCATTTGACTGAATATGAGCATATAATATTGCCCGAAACACTTCAGAATTAATTCTGCTGCTTTTGTCAGCAGTCACATCATCAATAAATACAAGGGAACCAGTTCCATTGGCAGCCATACATGCCCACGCCATGACACTACCACCACCATGCTTCACTGATGAGGTGGTATGTTTTGGATCATGAGCAGTTCCTTTTCTTCTCTTCTCTTCCCATCACTCTGGTACAAGTTGATCTTTGTCTTATCTGTCCGTAGGATGTTGTTCCAGAACTGTAATGGCTTTTTTAGATGTTGTTTGGCAAACTGTAATCTGGTCTTCCTGTTTTTGTGGCTCACCAATGGTTTGCATCTTGTGGTGAACCCTCTATATTCACTCTTGTGAAGTCTTCTCTTGATTTTTGACTTTGACACATATACACCTACCTCCTGGAGAGTGTTCTTGATTTGGCCAACTGTCGTGAAGGGGTTTTTCTTCACCAGAGAAATAATTCTTTTGTCATCCACCACAGTTGTTTTCCATGGTCTTCCGAGTCTTTTGGTGTTGCTGAGCTCTCCGGTGCATTCTTTCTTTTTAAGAATGTTCTAAACAGTTGATTTGGCCACACCTAATGTTTTTGCTATCTCTCTGATGGGTTTGTTTTGATTTTTCAGCTTAATGATGGCTTGCTTCACTGACAGTGACAGCTCTTTGGATCTCATATTGAGAGTCGACAGCAACTGATTCCAAATGCAAATGTCATACCTAGAATCAACTCCAGACCTTTTACCTGCTTAATTAATAATGAAATAACGAGGGAATAGCCCACACCTGTCCATGAAATAGCTTTTGAGTTGATAGTCCCATTACTTTTGGCCCCTTAAAAAGTGGGAGGCACTTATTGAAACTGTTGTAATTCCTACACCGTTCACCTGACTTGGATGTAATTACCCTCAAATTAAATCTGAAAGTCTGCAGTTAAAGCATATCTTGTTTGTTTAATTTCAAAACCATTGTGGTGGTGAATAGAGGCCAAAATCTGAAAATTCTGTCAATGTCCCAATATTTATGGACCTGACTGTAGTTAGTAGTTCATATAATAGGAGAAATATCAAAATATCACTAGTACTAAATGGTATATCTCCATAGTGTATGGTCCATTTACAGGACTTGATTCTATTATCATTACATTGAGTCCCTCCATGTTTCTCGCTACAGATGTACCAGGGAGAAAATCGGACATAATGTGGCAATGTTCAGAACAAGGAGGAGAGAGTTGTGCCTCTGGGGATAGAGTGTCAGAAAGCAATGCTCTGCTATCCTCAGAAGCTAGGGAGAATTGCAGGAGCATGAGGCCAGCTGGATCTTAGTTAAAATTCTGTCCTAATATCGGCATTTTATAAAATTGCGGGTGAATATGAAAGAATCCACTACGATGGAGGATATAGGAGATTGAGGTAATTTTCAGGGGTTAATCCATTCCCTACTAGAGAAGACAGGTATGAGGTATGGAGGGAGAATAATATACAACAATCCGATGAATTACACTGTCCTGATACTGTTAAGAAACAGAGATTGGCAGAATGTCTGAGGGGTCCAGGGATGGAGGTCATCCAGGCTGCCCGCCGATGTGACTCAAATGCTAGTTTCTGGGATTATTTAGCCACTTTGAAACTGGTGTTTGGGACCCCTGAGGAGGTTGATGACCTTATGCACTTGCTTAGGCATATGTATCAATTTCAGGGTGAAAAGTTAGCTTCCTACATCTACCTCCTAGATAAATGAATACATAGAATAGTAAAAAAGGGTAGAATGACCCTAGAGGATGTGGAAAATAATCTTATGCAACAGTTACTCAAAGGGGTTCTGACTTCAGATCCAATTGCACAGAGGTTGCGATTTACCACTGTTAGATACCAGCCGCCAACCTTTCATTCAATTGATGAGAGAAGTAAAGTGTGAAGAGGCACTGGTGGAGTCCCGAGAGAGGATCGTAAAGAAAGTTAAAGTAATAATCCCAAAAGTTATTGAAGGTCCAACTCCAGTGGAAGAGTTGGCTAGAGTAGTAGAGACCTGACGGGGGAAGGTGAGTCAGTAGTCACTACAACTATAGGAAGGAAGAAGGGCCCAGAAGTCTTATAAATCAGCATCAGTCCACAATAATCCCTCTAGGGGACAGGGTTATAGCCAACAGAGATGCTTTCAATGTGGGATACCAGGGCATTGAGCTACACAATGTACTCATCAATGGGACAATAATTGTCCCAATACACCCCGTGAAACAGGGGAAACAGAGCCATTAGTAAACACCAGAGGGCAACTAATGTGCCCCTTAATTCGCCCCCTAGACAATCCTCCAAACATAATGGAGAGTCCTGGATGGGTAAAATCAATTTCTCATGGGCTGATGGGACCGGCTCTACTGATACTGGGATTGACAAATGATAAACCTTGTGCTGTCTTATTGGATAGTGGATCTCAGGTGTCCATTAGGTTTGAAGGATGGTATAAGCAATTTCTGGCAGAGATACCAATCCTGTCCTTGTCCGGGCTGGTGATATGGGGTTTGAGTGACCAGAGTAAGCTTTACTATGTACTGATTACGCTGTAGTTACCTTCAGAAGCGGCCATTGTAGAGGGAGAGATGCAGACCACGGCTCTAATTTGTCCCGATTCAGAGGCGGAGAAAGGAGTGCCATCATTACAGGAACAAATGCCAATCTTTTTAAAACCCTTGCTCGATATTGCTGAGAAGTTGGGAGAGCAACTTACCCTAAATCAAGATGATCCATCTGATATGCCTATCGTTATATGAAAGCATCGAAAAGGAGGAGAATTCAGTATTGGCACTTAAAGATTTTGATGTATTTTTTTCTGGGTAGTGAAAAGATGAATTGGTCAGGGACCTTTTAATATGGACCATAGCATTCTCACAACATGAGTGGAATTTGGGTTTGGCCACAGACGTCAAGCACCACATTCACTTAAATAATGAAACACTCTTCAGAGAGAGATTTCAATGTCTGGTGTCTGCTGATTTAGAGGATTTCCACCAGCACTTATGAAAGCTTTTGAACCATCATGTAATTGTTGAGTCCAAAAGTCCATTTGCTTTGCAATAGTAATAGCTATAAAGAAGAGTGGGGAAATTTGTGTGTGCATGGATTACCTGACCCTCAATCAGCAGACAGTCAGCAACCAGTACACTGTTTCCAAAATAGATGAGACACTGGACTGCCTTCAGGGCAGTCAGTGGTTTTCTGTCCTTCACCTCAGGAGTGTATTTTATCAAATTCCTATGAATCTAAAGGACTCAGAGAAAATGGTCTTCATTTGTCCTCTTGGGTTTTATGAAATTTTGAAGATGCCGCAGGGGATTAAGGGAGCTCCAGCCACTTTCCAGTGGAGTATGGAAGGTCTTAGCATGTTGGAACATTATTATTATTATTATTATTGTTATTATTATCCTTTATTTATATGGCACAACAACAGTTCCGCAGCGCCTCACAAAATACATTAACAAATGAGCAAACTCGTAAAACAGCAACTTACAGTACAAGACAATAGAGAATAAGAACATAGTTTATAACCATTGCTGCGGCGATCATAATACTCAAAAAGACAGCAGGGCATCAGCTACCAAGTGTTAACTGCCCTTGTGGAGAGTTTTGAGTAATGATCATATGAGTGAGGGAAGGAAAAGCACGAAAGGGAAGAGGACCCTGCTCGTGACAGCTTACATTCTATAGGGAGGGGGGAAGACAGACAGGGATGACACACATAGGGTAGACAGTCAGGAAGAAGCATGTAAGCAGCAGGTTAGGATGAGAGCTGGAAGACTTTGAAGTAGTGGGTCTTGAGAGCCCGTTTGAAGATTTGTAGAGAGGTGGAGAGTCTGATAGGGAGAAGGAGAGCGTTCCAGAGGACATGGATATAGGCTTTCAACAAAGAAATTAAGCTTTTCGAGAAATCATTGAATTATATCGGATATGTCATGAGTAGGAAAGGAATTGCTTCGGACCCCTCTAAAGTATAGGTGGTCAGAGAGCGGCCCCGACCTAACAACCTGAAAGAGCTGCAATCCTTCATTGGGTTCTGCGGATATTACTGCAGGTTCATTTCACCTTTTTTCTAGAATTGCTCGGCCTTTGACCAACCTAACTACAGAGTACCCTCCAGTTTGGAAAAAAAAAGTCTATTAAGAGCAAAGGGACACCTCATTCCTACCAGATTAATGAGGAGCTCCTACCAGATTAATGAGGTGCTTAGAAAGAGGTGGTTTGAACAGTGTGAGTTGGCTTTTCAGAGATTGTGCTAGCCTATGCAGACTCCACAAAACCTTACGTGCTACACATAGACGCTTCTTTAGATGGAATAGGAGGAGTACTTTACCAAATGCACTGAACAAAATTTTGACCAGTGTAGGGGACTAGATCCATGGAGATCCATGTAGAAAATACCACCTACTGTACTTTATAATTTCAGCAATAATAGAATAATTTTGTAAAATATATCTATCAAAGACAGCATACTTTAAACTCGGCACGCTCTCAGCTGTGGGGCTGCAGACTACTACAATACTTTTTTTGCAACAGTATAACACTCCTATCTGTGCTGGTTGTAGAATATCCGGAGACCGCTACAGTATAATCTTCACTCTGCAATAAATTGTGACAATAATACACAGGAGGTTTATAGTCATTAATGCAAGTAACATTAGAGTGTAAAATACAACTGTACCGAGCCAATAAACCTTACTATAACAGCAGCTTATGCCATCCTACCTGCTTCAAACTGTACATTGCCAGGAGCAGGGGCATATCTATAATAGGTGCAGGGTGTGTGGGGCACATGGGGCCCTGGGCCCAAGGGGACGCTGCACCGCACACCCTGCACCCATAGTATACTTACCTCTCCGGAGTCCCACATCGGCGCGGGGGGCCGGCCCTGTAATAATACCTGGAAAATGGCCACCACGGCCATTTTCCCGTCGTTTGCGCATGCGCAGTACAGGGAAAACGACCGCCGCACCCATTTTCCCAGTGACTTGCACATGCGCTATAGGCTCCGGGCACACTCTACTGCCCAGAGTCCATCAGTGCGGTGCTGGCTGCGCACAGCTCAGTACACCGCAGGCCACCGGAGGGAGAGGGCTTGTGTCGGAGACTGCACACGGGCCCCCTTCTCTGTAGAAACGCCCCTGACCAGGAGCCAAACTAAACCCCTTAAGAAATGGTAAAAATTAGCCCTACCTCTAGAGTACATTCTGCAACTCATCTCCTAGAGAACGCTCTCAGCCTAGGCTCAAGCTAAAAACAACAATGTTGAGTGCACTCATATAAAAGAGTTATATATTGAATTACTTTGTGTGTTCTGTACAGGAATTATAAAGAAATGCTTAGCTTGTATTAATTTAGTGAGGAAGAGAGTGTATGTGAGACAGGGTCAGGAAGAGTCATCTAGGGGAAATAGTTGTCCAAATGTAGGTGTGAGGATAATGGTTAGTAGTATAACCTAGAGAGACTAATAAGTAATTTGAGTTTCTAAGTAGACTATAAGAGGTCAAATTGCTATCAATTCTTTATAAATGTATGGAAATGTGTTGTGTTATGGTTTTTCATTTAAAGTTGATGGAATTAAGGTTGACGATGTAATCCAATAAAATAAAATATTTTTTGGTCTTAACCGTTTCTTGCTTTACTTTGCCTAAAGGGAAATCTGTTTGAACATCTAGCGTTCCTGCTCCGCATCCTGCCCTATTTCTAAAGGGCAAAAAGCACCCTGCCCTTCGGTGCGACACCCTGCTGAAACAGCCTGTAGGTGCCGTCCCCAACCTCGGGTCACAGTATCCCGCGGGTGGGGAAAACTGTGGTGTGGAGGTCACCGCCGGTGAATGGATTCTAGGTCGAATGTGCCCAGCATCCATTCACACTGACAGCAGCACTTGGGGGCAGCCCGGCATGTCCATAAGTGCCAGGCACACCCACAAGAGTGACTAAAAGGGGACACGTCTTAAAGACACGCCCCTTTTCCTTGGCCACACCCCTTTTCAGATGCCCATGCAGGTGTGCCCTTTCTCCAGGTCCTAGAGTGAACACTAAACATCTGTTGTACCGAAAAGGAATACATACACATATTTACCTAATCACACCTAGCCCCAAGCCTACTCCTGAGGAACAGTAATAGTGAGGCTTGGGTGGAGGCAGTTCATAGCAACTGTAAGTTACTAACTTTTAGGGATAAGCAGGGTTACCCCATTACATGTTATTTCTATGAGATTAATATGTTTGATACAGAAAGGTTGTTTCTTAGGCTCCCCAACAACTTATACTGCATATCTGGATCATCTATCCTCTTCCATGGGCTCCCATTGTTTTTACCCAAAGAGTACAAAGATACCTATTTTCATTCAAGTAGAACACATTTTGTGCAATATATGCTTTGATTTAATGCATTGTACATGGATATTGGTCTTTGACATGAATACAAAACATCCGCTATATTGTTCCCAATACATATCCGCATTTGTGCACAAAATTATACTGATACTCTATCAGAGTACATTGCACTTTTTTTTTCTTAGGTTTGATCTACCATATCTGCCTCTGGTCAACTTAAAACAAAGGGACTTGCTGAGATTAGGCATAAAGGGGAGTCACAGAGCCCACAAATAAGGTTTTTGAGACAATAGTACAATGTGTATGTGCCCAAGTTACTTATAAGGTCTTTTGAAAACTTGTCTACATGAAAGCCTTTCTTGTCTTGAAGATGCAAAAACATGTAACTGTCTGTAATATAAAACTACTCAAAAGTACAGATGAGTGGTTTGGTTCTACTCAGTTCTTCTGACCGAATTAGTGCAAGTTCAGATTTATCTTATTTGCTATCCAAAGCATGTCAGAGCCGGATATAGCCAATAAGATGCCGTCTTTAAGATCCAAACACAACCGAGTAGAACGAAACTGCTTATCTCTATTCAAAAGTAGATGAGGATAGATAGACAGAGAGAGAGAGAGATATAGTATGAGTACCATATGATTAAAAGTGGATGAGGACAGACAGACAGACAGACAGACAGACAGACAGACAGACAGACAGACAGACAGATAGATAGATAGATAGATAGATAGATAGATAGATAGATAGATAGATAGATAGATACAGTAGATAGTATGAGTACCATATGATTAAAAGTCTCTCACCAGGGACGTGCAGTCAGGGTAGGCAGGGGAGGCAAAGCCTACCCTGTCATACTCCCTCCCCTAACATACTCCCTGTCATGCCTCAGAGTTTTGATATAAAAACTGTGGGCCTGATTCAGAGTTGGGAATAGAGGCCCTGATTCAGAGCCAGACGCTCTGACAGAGCGCTTGCTCTGAATCAGGGCCATCCCTTCTCCTTTTTGGAGCGGCCTCCTGGCCGCTCGCATAGCTGTGGATTACTGTGGGTGTCGCGGCCAAAATGATGGTCGCGATGGTCAAGACCATCGCGACCATCGGGCTTGTGATGAGACCCTGCGGTAGGGTCTCGCTGCCGCAAGCCCTGGAGTGCTTTTGGCTATATCAGAGCCAAAAGCACTCCCACTGACATCACTAGTGATGTCAGTGGGGCCGGCCCCAGATGGTAGGCGTTCCCATGGGAACGCCTTCGTCTGGGCAGCCAAGCCCCCAGCACGCCCACCAAAGGGGGCGTGCTGTCAATCACCATCGACAGCCACCCCCTTTTGGTGCGGCTTGGCCGTCGTTATTCAGGTCTCGCGCATGCGCACGACGGAGCCGCTCAGTGCTCACAAGCGGGTCTGAATCAGGCCCAGAGAGAGATATCATATATACCACAGCCTGCACTCTGCCTCTCCCCCATCAGTCTCCTCTTCCAGTCTCACCAGTTGCTCGCTCCCCACAGCTCCTGGACCTCACCTATAGCAGAGAGGAAGGAAGGGAGGGTTGGTTGATTCGGCATGCGGGACTCGGGAGCCGGGCAGGCTACCGTGTTACTTCCTGATGGGGGCTGGTCCTCTGGAAAATGGCCACCGCTCTTCATCTCTTGCACACAGACACAGCCAGGGAACACCTGCTACTACTATTAGTCACGCTCTAGTGCCTGGATTGCCACCCCCTGATGCTTGCAGCACCATGACATGACCAGCTGCTGGATGCTATGGGGATGCAGAGCACTGTCCTGTGGCAGCGGGGTCTGTGCTGCTCTGTCTGCTAGGGGGGCAATCACCTCAATCGCCCCTCCCCCCTCCTGGATCCACCAATGCCTACAGTAAATCATATAGTTATCCTCAAAATTAAAAAGCTGGTATCAGGCATAATACTGGTTAGGACTACATGGAAAGCTACAAAATTATAACAGCACTATCAAGAGAGACTTCATCTCCCACCCCTCTAAATGAACCAGCATTCCAATACACAGATTTCACACATGAAGCTCTGGAATAGTCATTTACATGCTCAAATATCTTAGTTGGCTAGCATCTGTGGGCCAAGCGCACTGGGCGGTAAGAGTCAGTCTAAGCGAACACAAATCATGTAGAAGGACTTTCACAGATGAAAAACTACATAAGATGATTGTTGTAGTTAAAAAAGATAGCAAACAAGTCGTAAAGCAATTTAGGGAAACTACTGTTGCCAGACATATCAAAACACTCAAGCATCATGTTACCGATTTAAAATGGTTTTTGTTAGAGGAAGCTGGCAACAGACTCACTAGGTCGTTCGTTCACAGATATTTACTACAAGGAGAAACATTCTTAAAACATACACCTAATACATTAAACCCGGGAGGTCTGGATGAGAGTGTTATTTTACTTGCTGACTGTAATTCTGATTTATTATTGTTTATATTGTTGCTGCTTTCATAACTAGGATATTATTATCTTGTATGTATAAAGTGTTCACATATTATGCAGTGCTGTACAATGAGTAGACCATGGCCCAAAGACGCAACAGAATGCAACACCTGATCCCAGGAGTGGAACGGCAAGAGCGACGGCAGGCTGTAGCTTCGCCTATTGTGCCGAGCAACCTTGCACCGGCCATGTTGGGAAGTGTAGATGTAATTGCTGGCTATGGGCCTTATTCAGAAATATGTGAAATTATGTAAATTTGCAGTGACCAGAATTTGTATTGAGACACCAATCGGCGGCATCACAAATACATACAAAGACACAGCATCATTCAGTGATAATTAGCCTTCCAGGTAACCCTACGGTGGCACAGAATGATTAGAGAAAATGAGACGCTGGAGCCATTTTTACTGCACATAGGATCACAGTTGCAGGCTGAAACATGCCCGAAAACAGTCATGACACGTCTGCATTTGAGTCACCAGCCCCGTTGCTGTTCACAAACAGTCCCAGCCTGTCAATCACTTTGCGAATAAAACCTCACTGCAAGGAACAATGGCAATAAAACTTGGCTCATGTGCTGTGCAACTCATATACATGCACAGACCACCGATAATCGCTCTTCTGCTTAAACATCGGCATTGCGTTACTATCAGAATCTGGTTCTGTGCTGATTTGCATGTTCCAGGTTTTAGACAGACCTCCTGCACCAAGAATATAGTTGGTGCCAGTGTGTGCTTCTAGTCATCTGAACACGAGTATAGATGGGGTTAAAATGATGCATACCCCTCAGCATACAGGAGAAAATCTGCATTTATTTCTGTCACACAGTGCGAGTGTAATTGCAGTTGACTTATATGTAACTCGTATAAATCAGCCACTAAATAAGTGACATGGGGCTCAATTTACTACAATCCGCATTTGTAATGCAGATTGTAGTGTGATATTATTGACTGAATTCGCATTGCGAATTCAGGCAATATCACAGGGATTTACTACAAATCCCTTGCAGGAACAGAGCTTGCGAGAAAGCTCTATTCCTGCGAATCCCCTCCGCACACTAGTCACAGTATTTTTGCCAAAAAATACAGTGACTAGTGCCCTGCACATGCCCCGACCGACCTCCGCTGCTACCCCCCCTGACGCTAAGCCCCGCCCCGTCACCAAGCCCTGCCTCCCGCAACCGCGGATTCCCCCGTGACCCCCCCTTCCCTCAATAGCACTTACCTGCAGTCATCGGTGCTCCGGTGATGTCTTCCATGCCTCCGGGCAGCTGATATCCCATACTGCACTGGGACCCGATCACCTGATGACCGGGCCGCAGTGCAGCATGGGAGACCAGCTGAATGGAGGGGAGTCATCACCGGAGCACAGATCACTGGTCCATGGAGTCAGGTAAGTGTTTTTTTTGGTGACTATATATTTTTCTTTTTTTACAGTGTATCAGCTTGCGATCTGTTTAGACCACACAGCTGATCACTTTGACCGGCTCCAGGCTCTGCTCTGCCTTTTAGAGCAGAGTAGGAGTCCGGTAACCGGGGGAGACCCTGGATAACGCCACCTCCAGGTGGCGTTATTATCACAGTGCTTTCCCCTGAATTTTTTTACAATTTATTTTTAGTAACTTTGGTCGGATCACATTTCCCATTACAATTATGGGAAACGTGATCTGCTTACTAAAAATAAGTGATACTTAGGAGTTGGAGTAGAATTTTACAATTTTACAAATTCTACTCCATTTGCCTTGTACTAACTATAGGTGATACTAAAATAATGTGAAAAGGGTGTGAAAACACCCTTTTTCACTTTATTTTAGTCAAAATAATGTTAATAAATAGAGCCCATAATCATCATGGAGGTGGAGGCATGGTCAACCACAAGGGAATCCATTGGATACCCCATTGAGGCAGCCACCTTGTGCATGTGCTGGTCAGCCAGATGTCACAAGTGCAATAATAATAGCATGTAGGCCAACCAGGCATGATGACATCATCACACCTGGTGGCTCACAGTGCGCTGATGCAGAGTTGTTATCACCCATTAATTTTAATAAGCCACATAGTGTCCACAGCATAGTTGCATAGTAACAGTGACACTCTACATTTCATACAAAAAGTAAATGTAAGTTATTTACTTGCTGCCAGGACCAGGGAGAAGCTGAGCGCCCAGAGCATCCTAAGAGGGTTTCTGTCGGTGGCTTTCTAGGCTGCAGGGTGCCATTCTAAGCACCCTTCATGCCAAATACAGGTAACAAGGGGCAGCAACTGTGCCACCCCTTTGGCCCTGTGCAGCAGCCCCAATCGCCCACCATTAGTTACAGCCTGAATATGCAGCTGCACCCATGAGGATGTCTGTGGCTTTATGCAAATACCCCTACAAGCCCTTCCCTTGTGTACAGCAGGGCGTCTGAAATGTGCAAGGATTCAGACGCCCACTTTGAGCGTCTTTGCACTCTCAAATACTGCTTGGTGCAGTCGCACTATACAAACTTGCACCAGCCCTAAGTCAGGTGTAGATTATGGCTTCCAATGTGAGTGATTAAGAATCTGTGTATGTAACCACTTCAGCAACATGCCTGTGACACACCCACAAGACAGATCATCTCCTGAATAGCCAGCTCCCAGTCACCGCCCAGGAACGCCCAATACATTTTCAATATACTTCTACATATGTGCATCTAAAATCGCTACTGTGACACTACGAACACAATTAATACTCAAGCTGAACCCAGGAGATATCCAAAACATATTTTGCATATGCAGCCTTATAGCTGCACATACACAGATTCAGAACCAGCAATAAAGCGAAGGAGCAGGTTTCTATCTGGGCCATTGTCCAGAAAAGGATCTTTTGAATAAATTCACCCCTAAACTGTCTTAAACACCCACACTGATTACTTTATATTCCAAACTAATATATATCCTTACTTCTCTATCTTTCTAGTGTCTCCACCCATGTCAGAAACCCTTCACTAATTTCCTGAAGCAGACTTTGGGATACCCCAACTGGTAAGTGTCTGTCCTATACTTAAGGTATTTAATCTGATAAGATGAAAACTTGGTACCAGTCCTCCCCATCTGTGATTGATTGAACAGTCTTCTATTGGAAATAATCAACACCAGGGTTATAAAAACACTTTTCTGAACAAGGTATCTTCTCAGCGGAGCTCCAATTTTCAAAAGAACAATATAAAATGACTTATACAATTTACAGCAATTGTTGTTATATACATACAGTATATTTAAGAATGTCATCTCATGTAAACTTTCAAGGCTTTTTGCCCAATGTTACAGTTAACCAAGACTTAAGACCCCTTTGACTTTAATTTAACTAGATTGAAGTCGTATATGTTCAAGCACTAATAAGTTAAAACAAATGCCCCCTCATAGAATACATATACTTCAGTTTAGGACTGTGGACGAATTACTTCCATTAACCACCACTATATGGCTTCCCCGAAGTCACTGCAGTAAATTTCCCATATTAGTGTAAAACAATACAAGAAAAACTCCTTCCCTCACATTCATGCCTCCATACAACATATGACTGACTACTTAGTATCTACTAACCTCTAAACTTTAATTTTAAAACACTAAGCAATTGAATTTGACAAGTATTTCTTCACCAACTGAGTCAATAATACAGTCTTTGATTAAAATATAGCATGGACATGCAAACAGAGGTGCACAGATGAGGATTGAACCTGGTGGTCTATGCTGTGTTAAATAGAGCTGACAGTTACTGTAAGCTAAATATTAATTGAAAGTAATGCTGAGAGGTTTCTCACCAATGTGACTCATACCTCCCATCCAGCAGCTGATGATACTGCTCTCCTCTCCCAACTCTGGCGCCACCTGCAGGGGATGGTCCTCAGAAGATTCATCCGACACCCCTCTTCTCTGAATGCCAGAGTCAAACATGCAAGTCCTGCTCCTTCCAGTACCATGGACAACACCAGCTTCTGGACACTGACAAACACTGCAGCTCCAATCCTCAAGAGCCGCTGCGGATCTCCTCCCTTCAGGTGCGCTGCTAGCCTCAGCATAGCTTGACTGTTTGGCACATGTCCTCCCCTTTTATCTCCTCTCCCTGTGTGCTCGAACCTTCTCCTTCCTCATTCACAAGCCCCTTCATAGTGTTGGGCACAATGGCTTCTAGAATTTTGTATATATACCTAATATATATATATATAATATATACGCACACACACTTATGTTGTACACCTACCTTCCTGTTTAACATGCCCATAATGCTAATTTAATTATTCATTATAATAAAAATTGACACCTGAAGGGGGGGTTACTCTTTAATTTAAAATGTACTTCATAATGTATCCCTGTTGATGTAAAGTTTATGTACCTGCACAGGGTTGGATATAGGTGTCGGCAGTCAGAATTCCCGGAAGCTGCATACCGACAGTCAGAATTCCCACAGGATAAGGTAAGCATGCTAACAAGGGTTGGCTGGTTTAAACCATGCTTTATACCAAATTTAAAAAAAAAAAAAAACACTCTGGTTTTTCATTATGCTGTGATTACAGGCACAACGCCATGACTGGTATTATTCCACATTCTTGTTGATTGTGGTCTTTATCTGAGTAAGCTGAACCAATGCAGTAAAATCACACACACTACAAAGGCATAGGGAGGATGAACAAGATAAGAGAGGTGCTAAATCTGCCTTGCATCAAGCTAAGACTTCTCCCCCATCAATCCCATAGGGCAGGAAAAAACCCACAGCTAACATTCTCAATCTTAAAGAGTAAACACCAACACATAAAACAGGCAATACACAGAGACACACTTCATGGTTTAATCTCCATGTTTACGTTTGTATTTCAATTCAAAACCTTCAGTCTTTTTGAGATGAGCGGTAAAAAGAAAGACTTTGGACCTGATTCAGACCCGGACGCTAAGCCGTGATCGCTCGCCACGGGTGATTGTCGCCTGTCTGCACATGCATATGCATCAATATTCGCATGCGCGAGTCACTCACTGCACTCGGGAATTGTGCACTCGTAGTACACAGACTGGACGCTACTTTGAGTGACAGATAGTGCAGTTTGTGGGTGGTAACAGGGGAAGGTGCTTGTGAACAGGGGAGTGGAGCTGCGAACGCAGGCGTGTCTGGGCATCAAAACAGCATTTTATGGGTGTGCATAATTAGCATGGAAGCGTCATTGTACACGTCACTTGGTTGTATTTCAGCCTGCAGTGATCGCACTGCTTGTGGTGGGGTAGGGTCGACCTCAAGGGGTACGAGCAGCTCCGAAGGTTCTTGATGGTTCTGATTAATCATACACTTCCTAGAGATGACGTGTTTTAAGAAAGAAAGGTGGGCGTCTTTACACCGGCGTGCATTCACTCTGCCGTCGCTCTCTAAGACATAGGGGACGTCCTTATGCCTGGCTGTGCGATCTCGGAATTTGCATATCCTGCCCCAGATGACTGCGAAAGTGTGCTGCGTTGTGTCCGGGTCTGAATCGCCCCCTTAGTCTCTGTGGTGTCACAAGTGTCATCTTATGAATGGTGGACGAGCAAAAAAAAGTGCACTTGAAAAAAGTTAACCCTAATGTATTTCCCATCATTAAACAACTTCTGACTGCTCAAGCATCTTGAGCTAGTAAGAAAAAAAAATGTCTTCTTTCGGTTTAATTAATTCGAAGCTTCAAAACAGACTGGGAACTGATAAGGCCTCTAAACTAGTGTTTTTATTCAAAATGTTTAATGCCAGTGACATTTACAGTTCTAATGCTTAACCCCTTTTTTTGTGTTTGTGCATTTCTCTGAAAAGTGCTTTTGCATGTTTTAATTATGTTTAGTCTAAAATAGGTTTTATTGAAAGATGTCAAATAAATCATATAAAATCCTAATAACTTTGGTTTGTTAATGTTAAAAAGCATAACAACGTGATTGATCAAGGTTTCTAATTCATAGCGGGATTCTTTTTTTTTTCATTTAAACATTAATGCAAAAAAACTGTTTTAAACCAATAAAACAGGGATTTTTTTGTTTTTGTTTTTTAAACTTTTTTTTTCCAACCCTGATGCTAACCCTAACTCTCCCCCTAACCCTAACCCTCCCCAGCTGCAGCCTAATCCTAACCCAATCCAATAGCTCCGGGAACTCATTCACAACGCTATGCAACATCACATTTAAAGAGAAGCCAGAAATAAACATTTACCTAATGTTCTCTCAGTTTGCACATCATTGGAATCATCTGGTAGTGACAGGCATACAGCATTGTCTGGGACCCACTAATTATTTTCTTGGTGATTACGTTTCCATACACATAAACAAAGTGTTTCATGTATATTTGTTTTAGCATCCTATCTTATTTCTCCCTGAGTACATTTTAGGAGTACACAAATATATATTTTTTATATTAACTTATGCTTTCTAACATTTATAGATTGGGCTAACATATGAAGATAACTGAGAACATACTGCGGATTAGTTATAAAGACAAGATAATAATTCACTTAGTCCCTCTATGTTTTTTAGTAGCACTTTAAAAAACAAATCTTCCAGTTTGATTAAACACATAGACAGGGCCGTAGCTAGGGTAGTGCGGCCGGTGCCATCGCACATGGCACCACAGGTCAGGGGGCGCTGTTTGGGCCTGTCAGATTTCTGTTTATGATCATTCTTGATTGTAGCTTATTTCATCTCCAGCATCTCCTGGCCTCTCCTATCTCTTCCCTGGCCCTTCCACCTGAAGCCATGGCCCTTTTTTGGGTGCATTATGTCCCTTTAAAAAATGAGGGGGGCGCCAATGCTCTTTCTATCACAGGGCACCAAAAAGTCTAGTTACGGCTCTGCACATAGATACACAGCCCTGCCAACAACTCTAAGCTTGAGTCCTGTCAGCACTGATTTAGAACAGAATACATAGTGTGCACTTTGGACAAAATGAACTGTACTTTTAGCATCTCTAAGGAAAAGTCAATTAAAGTAGCGGAAATGGCAAGTTAGTTTTATTTACTCTTTACAGGGGAAAATGCAGGATTTGCAGGGGGTTCTATATATAGCACAATTAAACTTATATTTAAGACACTCCAAGCAAGGGATTTGAACACCAAACCTCCTATACCATATTCATACCCTTAAGTTGTCAGCTATCTGCAACAGTACAATTTGTCAATAATAACATTTAGTTAAATCCCACTGTGTCTAAACTTCACATTGCTCAACATGCCATGTAGGTGACTTGAACATTCAACCTAATACAGCAGAACCAGCCACTTAACATATATGGCGATATTCAATTGTTATCGCAGTCTAAAGTGACGGGAGATCACAGGCCGCTATTCAATTGTTCCTTCTTTTCGCGCTGATAGCGCCCAAAGTGGTCGGGTTTAGCCTCGTAAATCGGCTTCCCCCGACCAAAGTGCTGAGCAGAATCGCGAAAAGTGCCGCTTGGGTGCTCAAACAGGTGACTTTTCGCCATTTCAGTTCACACCCCCTTGGGGCTGCAAGCTGAAATGGAGCGCTGGCAGCTGATCGCGCCCGACATGAGCAACAATTGAATAGCTCCATCGGGCGTGAAGAGGGCTGGAAACAATTGAATTCCGCCCATAGATTTATTTGTTTCTGTGTTGCAAGCCTAGTAATTCTATCTATATAAAGTTAGTTGTAATTGTTAGTTTAAAGTTTAAACCATTACAGCTAAGCAGATCTATGTAGTGTGCAGCCACAGCAACATAGATCTGCTTTTCTGCAATAGTTTAAATCGACAATTAAAACTAGCTTCAAATAGTTACATTTGTGTTAAGTGCCTGACCGTGGTGTATGAGATTGAGAGATCAAGTCCTGGTTATAGCTTGCTGGTCAATATGTGTTTTAAATACAGGGGGATATAACTGAAGGTGCACATAATGTACCTCATATGTGTACAGGGAGCCAATCAACTTAGTCTGCCTGCCTGTTAGGGCTTGTGTGTGCCTCTATTGAATATAGTCCTGCAACAGCCTTGAGGGCTGGAATTCTTGGCTGGATGCGGCCGTGCAACAGCTTTGAGGGATGGTATGACTTGGCTTGCTGTGGCCAGTGGGCCGTAGAGTATGAAGCGGTCTCTGGGCCATGTAGCAGCCTTGGGGGCTGGTATGACTTGGCTGGCTGTGGCCAGTGAGCCATAGAATATGAAGCAGCCAATGGGCCGTGTAGCAGCCTTGGGGGCTGGTATGACTTGGCTAGATGTGGCCAGTGAGCCATAGAATATGAAGCAGCCAATGGGCCGTGTAGCAGCCTTGGGGGCAGGTATGACTTGGCTAGATGCGGCAAGTGGGCCGTAGAATATGAAGCGGCCTCTGGGCTGTTGAAACTGGATTATTGGCTGAGACAAGATCAGTTTAAAATTGAATCGCAGCGACACCATCTTGCGACTGGCCGCAAGACGCCATTTTGCGAAATGGCCACCTAAACGCCATTTTAGATAAACTCACACTTTAGTACATGTGGCGATAATACTATTAGCTTCATGCGAATGCATCTGTGACCATCGCCATAGGTTACGGCGATTCACCAAAAGCCCATTTCTTTAGCTTACGTATTATAAAGGATATATATATTTCAGAAATGGCTTTACAGTATGCCAAAATTGATTGCATTAGCTGAATAAAGAAAATGGCCAAGTGACAACTAGCTTGTGTAGATAAGCTTCCTGGAATAACGTCTGCTCCCACTCCAGGTGGTCCGGCTAGAATACACACCTTACATTAGCAGGCTTCCTGCAATGACATGATTTCAAAGACTAGAGTATCATCTTATGTCTGTCTCTTGTAGCTGGGCTATTTGCATTTCACACAAGAGACTGGGAGAATAAAGAGTTTTTCTTTTGAAGCCTGGGACAGGTGGGGGGGACTGCTGACAGAGTGGGCATGTGGAACTATCTGGCTCAGCATGTCACACTGCTAAGATGTTCACTTAGTGAGAGTTAAGTGCACCCTTCCTCATACACACATTAATACGCACAATTGCGCTGTTAACTGGTTGCATATTAGTGAATGCATAGGACTTTGTATGAAACCGCTGTTTTATTAGCTTTATGCGCACGCATCTGCCCCAAGTTAACTAGCATCCTTATATCAAACCCCGAATACTCACACATTACATATTCACACATAAGGTTTAATAAGCTTTAAAGTATATGATTTAAGTTGGTTCAGTTAGTTTAAATATCTTTCAGTTAGTTTAAATATCTTTAAATAAAGATATTTGATAACTAAGGTTCTATACATGTTAAGACAGCCGTGTTTGGTTTTCGAACTGATGCATACTCTTTCAACAAAATTCCGGTACTATCGGTGTGGAGATCGCATCATGCATTCCCAACTTATGGACCGCAGAGACTACAAGCAACAAAATGTATATTTTATGAACAACTGTTAGGATGCAGCATGGGGGAGGCAGGAGGGAAAAGACCCTCAGTTGTTAGAGGCTGGGCGAGTCTATTTGAACCAGCCTGTTAAATGCACTGTAACATATGCTTCTCCCCTGGGAACCAATGGCATAAGCAAGAAACTTCCCTATTGTCCTGTCTATTCTGGAGGGGTATAAACATGTGTGCTCAAACACTGGGTCTTTAGTCTTCTTGCTGAATGCTGATTGACGGAGGTTTTCTTTCTGAATGCTGGGATCTGGTCCAGAGGCGCTGCGTATGTATACTGTACTTGGGTCTGTATAATTCCTTTGCGCTAAATTGTACACAGATCATAGCGTGTAACTGACTGTACTTTTACTTGAATAATACTTTGTGCTTCGGAACCACATGTTCTGAGTCTGGAGTCTCTATTTATTGTATGACTGCGTACGCAAATTAGCGTCATCTTTAGAGGTTTATAGGAAGGATTTTAGAAGGTACAGGCAGATGTATATAGAGGTTCATTTTAATATCGTCTTATATATATAGTAGCCTTGAGGGCTGGTATGACTTGGCTAGATGCGGGTATAGCTGTAACAAAGTCACTAGTGTTGGTGCGCAGGACTGCACACTAAAGTTACTGGGGTGCGACCTGTGACGCCTGGTTAATATAAGCAGATGACGCTGTAGTGCGGTCTGTGCTGCCGGGTTGACACAAGCAGCTGACACTGTAGTGCATACTCTGGACATAGAGTACAGACCGTGCCGCCTGGATGATTCAAACAGCTGGTAGATGTTTTAGCAAAACTGTGCCGCCTAGATGACATTAACAGCAGAACAACACTATAGGAGGCAGGAATACTGGAGCTCAACTGGAAGACAGGAGATACAGCCAGAACCGGAAACACGAAAACTCTATCATCGACATCAGAGCAGCGTTAGCGCCAGCAGGATATAGATGTAGGAGCCAATCTGGACTGATCCTCAAAATGATGGACAGGAGGTAGGTGGAGATTCAGCGAACACTTGCCCGGCTTTCGCCTCGCACAGTATTCACAATGCAACGGCTTGTGACAATGCCCCCACCCCCCAATACATCAGTGAAACTTCGGGAACCGCACGCGCCACTACTCTAGATTTAACAAAATATTTAGTTTTGTTGTGGACATCTTTTACAAGTTCTGCATAGAACTTGAGTGTATGATATATTTTGTATAATGATGCTACTTCCAAGCATACCTATTACTGTATATGGAATATTCTATACCGTATCACTCCCCATGAAACATTAAAAAATACAGTTTGCATGTACTGGGGAGATTGGCAGATGGTCAACATAACCTTTAAGGAACATTTCTTCAGAATGGAAGGTATTAGATAATGGCATTGCCATACACAGAACAGAAAGTTAATTATAGAAGTCTCACAAACAATAATCAGGTGCCACATAGCTCCTGCTCGGTTCCATCATTTCCATTTTGCAAAAAAGGTTCATAGACACTGCAATTCAATGAGCCAATTACTGCATCTGCAATAACTTGGAAGCATATTATTAAATTGTAAAATAACAGCTAATACATTTGCTTAACTTTGCCCTAATGTAATTTAAAAAATGCACTGAACATACTTCATTAAGTAAGCCTATTCTTAAATAATTTAAACACAATTACATTTGTTGACTAGGGTATAAGTGTATTTATTGTCAATCATCATTTGATTTATTATTATTTCTATAAAAACATGTTACATGACATTCAGTACAATTGCTGCATGGGTGCACAAACCAGCGGTACAGCCTTAGAAGCTATACAGAGGTGCAGTTATAAAGGGGATGTCAAGGTCCATTTAGTTTTGTTTTTTATTGTTTCTAGAAAAAACTTTCTATAGTTATTCCATGTTAATTATCGAGGATACAGCATCATGTTACATTTAACTACATTATAAAAATGGTTACATTTTGCATCAAATAGTCTACACACAGCAAAGTACTGTATTGTCCGTATGCAATAGATTTTCATGAGAGCACACAGATACAGAATATATTTTTGATTGGTATTTAGTACTCTTTTTTTTATATAGTGCTGCCTACATATTATGAAGCCCTTTACAGAAAATATTTAATCATTGCTCACAAGAGCAAACAAAAAATACTTCAGTAAAAATGGAAGATATTAATATATTCTCTGATTTCAAATCCCCTGAAATTTGAGGTAAAAAATTGCATATATGTTATCGAAAATAACGCTAATATTATTTTTTTTAAAATCAAGTTTTATACTAAAAAAAAAAAAAAAAAAAAATTTTATTTGAAAAAAATGTAGAGGAACCCAAAATAAACATTGGTTAACTATATAAATAAACTGTTTTGTTTATACGTTTTTCTAAAATCATCCAATATATTTTTTAAAAGACAGAGAAGATACTAAAGGCTTCAATATAATATTGCCTAAGGGCCCTGTTTCTACTGTGACTTGGGCTTGCTCATAAAAGAATGCAACCAAGCTCCCAGTGCATTCCAAAATCATCTGGGGTAAATTTACTAAGCTGTGTTTTTGAAAGTGGCTGCGTCTATGGCTGTTTCAGCCACTGGATACAGAGGGGCAATAATATGAAATGCAATAGTCTCCTTGAAATCTTTAAATCAAGCAGGCTAAAATACCAAAGACATGGCTGCATCCATTTTCCTGTGCCATGCAGGCTATTTTTCCGGAAAAATAGGTTCATGAACTATGTGTGGCACTCCTGGGGGTGGAGCTGTACAGAAACAATTTTATATATATATATATATATATATATATAGTATTCAGAAAAGAAGGCACTCAAAAGGGACTTTAAAATAGAACTTATTTTATGGAAAATACATTTTTTTCCAGGACATTGCGTATATATACAGTATATATATATACTAGTTGATATACCCAGTTTCACCCGGGTAGATATTTTCATTTCCTTCATACCATCTTAACTTATATGCTTAGTTTGTTTTATGTTTCTGGTGTGGGGTTGCAGCGCAGTCCAATATTCAAATATGGGAGCCACATCCCAACTGTCATCCCAAATGCTGCTAAACATCACTGGCAGTTGGTGTGGCTCCACTATTTACATTTTGGACTGAGCTGCAGCCCCACCTCTGAAGCCACCATTCAACCCAAACAATGAGCTTATAGTTCAACAGCACTTGGGACATATTGCTTTGTCACCCAATCACATCAGCTGAGATTAAACATTTTACCATTTTTCACCCCCACTGTTTGTGTGTGCTGGGGGGGTTGGGGGATCCGATGGCCACTGTCTGTGTGCGCTGCTAGGGTGGGGGGATCGGATAGCCACTCTCTGTGTGTGCTGTGGGGGTGGGGGTAACTGAAGGCCACGGTCTGTGTGCTGCAGGGGTGGGGGGATCTGATGGCCACTGTCTGTGTGTGCTGCGGGGGTGAGGGGGTCCAACGGGAGCTGTCTGTGCATGCTGCAGGGGTGGGGGTTCCAATGGCTGCTGTCTGTGTGTGCTGCAGGGGTGGGGGGATCTGATGGCTGCTGTCTGTGTGTGCTGCAGGGGTGGGGCAGCCACCCTCAGGTAAAAACACTGAAAGCCCTGGGGAGGCGGAGGCCCCCCCCGGGTGAAGGCGCCGGAAGTCCTGGAGAGGCAGCAGCCATGCAAAAGAGCTTAAAGGCTGCCCCCAGGTGAGGACGCCGGAAGCTCTGGGGAGGCGGTGGCCATGTAAAAGAGCTTAAAGGACTCCTCCCCCCAGGTGGAGATGCAGTATAATAAACTTTTATGTCATAAAAGTGCATTGTGTTTATTTTAATATTTTCTTTACAGGTGGACTACAGATGCCAGTGGGCATCTGTGGTTCTCCAAGTACCAGCAAGCGGGGGAGGCTTGCTGGGACCTGTAGTTTACTATAGTTTTACTTCTTTCTTTTACACTACACTATACACAATCAACCCAGCATCCACCACTATGGAATTCACAATTCTGTGAATTAGCAGCTCCACCATTTTGTGAGTGACAGCAATCTCACTCTGTGAGAGTGCTGAATCTGCAGTTAACCACAAGGTGTGATGGCATACCATATCTGTATTGCACAAGGAACACGTCCATTATGGCGTCAGCCTTAATATTTGGAATTTCATTGCTTTTTGAGTTTGAGTGGCAGAAATTCAGTAGGTTTTGTGAATTTCAGATTATGTTTAAGAAGCCTTGATGTGACGTGAAACCGTAACTTTTTTTGTCTATATAAATATATATACCATCCAGGTATAAGTAGGCACTCCCATAAAATAACTGTGGTGCCAGTCAAATAAATTTCATGCAACATATATCCAACGCAACGGCACTCGTCTATCATTTCCTTAATAACAACAACACCAAAAGCTAGATTGGTGTAGTTGTCATTAAGAAAAGGACCAACGAGTGCCTCTGCAAAGCTTTTAATTTTCTTGTCATTTTATTTAAAGTATATTTAATATGTCACTACTGTATAAAACTTTTACCTTTTTTTATTCTCTTTATTCTCTTTAGAATTTTCAGCTGTCAGACCACTTCAATTCTTCCTATTGTCATTATTATTGTGTTTAGGGTAGATGTATCAAACCTTGGAGAGAGATAAAGTACCAATAAATCAGCTCCTAACTGTCATTTATACAGCCTGTAAAATTATATGAGCTTATTGATTGGTACCTTTTCTCTATCCAAGCTTTGATAAATCTCCTGCATAATGTCATATACACAAATAATAACACCACACATCTCTCATTTACCGCTTTAAAAAATCCAATGGAAAACTTTTCTGCAATAGTCTCTAAACATACCTCCCAACTATCCCACGAAATGTTTTTTGGGACTGTCCCGCCACCCCTCCCATGGGCCACAGTGAGGGAAGCGTTAGGAGAATCAGCCTCATGCTGATAGCAGGGAATGAGGTAATATGTAAAACCTAATTTCCAAATAGTACTTCACTATGTGGTGCTACTGGTATTGGTAAATTAGTTCCATTGCACAGACCCCTAGCAACGACTACACATCTACAAAACCAGTCATATCTCTGTTAAGCGCTGCAGAATATGTGTGCGCTATATAAATAACTGGTAATAATAATAATTGTCATCAGTTGAAAGTGACACCTACAAATGATACAAAGACATTGCACTCCAGCAAATAAACCCCTGACATTATGCATGATGTTTGAATAATACAGAACATTGGAAAAGCCCTATTATTAAATGACAAATCTACACAGCACATGATAAACAAAAGGAATAATTCCCTGTAAATGGAAATAAACTAAGTTATTATCTGTATGACACACCAATCACATTTTTTTCCAGAATAAAACCACAGGAATCACCAATGATCCCTTAAATTGTTCTATTGTATGCAGACTCCAAGCCAAGTAGGAGAAAGGAACGGAACTTAGAAGGATGTGAAATATTTAAAATCATGGTTGAGCTGCACATGACACAGGGATTTTGCTTGATCATTTTGGCAAGAGCAACAGGAGATATTTGTCTTCTTGTTGTTTGTATGCAGAGTGATATTGGAGGAAGACAGACACAAACAACAAGCATTTGCCAGTCTACACAAAGAATAGAGAAGCAACAAATCCCAAAATCTGGAGGCTTATAGTTTGTTATGCCAGCTCATTCCTTTTCTAATGTCTTGTACTTTAGTGGACGGATTTAATCCATTTAGTAACTGTAAGCAAAAGAAGCCTATTGACCCCATCCTAGTACAAGATGTTCTGCTTAAAATCTGTCATTTTCACATTATTGTTTGTAATACAAGATCAATTTACTTATTGCTAAGGGAAACCATTCTTCACATGAGAAAATCACTTTTAATTATAATTCACAAACTTTTAATATTTCCCAAATGATTATCTATTATATCATCAGGAGGCTGAGGCACCTAGAAAGCTTAAGGACCCTATACATCAGCGATGGATTAGACCAATTCACCAATCCCCAGATACTGAGTTCGGGGCATCTGTGAAATCCACCATGTTGGATTTAATTATTTGCCAATCACAATCAAATATGATCGTGATCAGCCCAAATGGGGATTTTTAACATGAAAAATGTCACCAATTCCCCTACGGTTCAGCGATCATCGATGGCCACCGATCGGCATTTCCGACTGGTGGATAGGTGGGTTCTGCTCGGATCTGGGAATCGGTGAAATGGCCATCTGATGTATGCGGCCCTATAGTCACATATGAATTCAAATTCCATCTGGTTATGGGGCTAATTTACCTCATGCTAATTGATCCCCTGAGGCTACTCAAGTAGCCTTGAAGGCAGCCGCCAGGGTGCACTTATCAGAGATTCTTTTTTGGGATCTGATCAGACCCAAATAGAAATCCCGATAACTAGTCAGTTAACGGGTGAAATGAGGCACTTAAAGCATAGATCCGTGAACTGATCATGGATTCTATGTGTTAACGCACATTTACACATGTTAAAGCCTGTTAACACTTTGATTTAATGGGCGTTAACAAGCTGCTTGAGTGAAAAAGGGACTCTAATTGAATAGCCCCGGGGTTTAAAGCCCAAGGCTATCACCCTTTTTACTCCCATTAACTTAATGGGGCTAATTGATTTCGGCCCTAAGATTAATTACTTAATTGCTGATATATCTAGAGAGACATATATGCGTCACATTTATTGCAATATATTTAAACGTATAAGACTCCCATACACTACCATTCCTTAAAATATGGAAGCTTATTTTTATTCTGTGGAGCTGTGTGCACACATGTGCTATAACCTATAGCAAAGAACACAACTGTATTTTTTCTACTATATTTAGAAAACTAGTATTTGACCGCAACTTTGCTAACGTGGATGTCTGTTATTGCTCAGCGGAACAAATTTTACAAAGACAGTAGTAGCATCTAATATAGTGATGTATATTTTATTCTGTAGACATTGATCACAAAATGTCTTAGTAAAAAATAAGAATCCACAGTTTTCTGTTTGTTATGTAAACCACAAATCCAATTCAATCGGCAATCAAACTAACAGTCCAATCTAAATTCACTTTCTTGTAGAACCCAAATCTATTTCTACTTAACCTACAGTATCAAAATGAAAGAAATATATAGGGGATAAAATTTGCGCAGTAAACAAATGGGGTGCAGCTTACTTCCTCATAGAAAAAAGATTATACACCATAATCTATGAAACTAGAAACCAAAAAATATATCTATGAGACTGATAGCGCTCCCACTTGATAGATGTATAGTGTGTTATACCACACAGTATTTACCATCTTGGAATCACACAATAGGTATCTCAATAAAAGGTGTATTTATTAAATGGACTTCAAATATAAAAATGGAATAAAAATAGAATAAAAAACAATTACATATAATGTGCAAAATGAAGCAATAATAGTCCTCCTGGTAGGATACCGTTTTGGGTGGGTAGTGTGAGAACACGATGGAAATAGTCCTGATGAATTGTGCTAGTATTTCTTCACACCACCAGGTATTAAGCAAAAATCTGAAGTTCTCTGGAATTCTCCAAGATCCTTCCCCAGGAGGTATAGCAATAGCACAGCAGGCACAACGCGTTTCGGATCGTCCTGATCCTTTATCAAGTGCAAGATATAGTGGCATCCTCATCCCCGCTATTTAAGCGGCTAAAACGGAAATTATGCGCTTCCTGCTTCCTGTCAATTCTCCTGCGGTTTGCGTTCCACTGCGAAACCGGAAGCCGGAAGTGGTCATCGTTTTTGCGTTCCATTCGCCGGAAGTGAGCGCGCCTGGCTCACCGTTTTGTATTCCACAGCGGGGCCGGAAACCGGAAGTAGTCATCATTTTGCATGGCATTCACCGGAAGTGAGCGCATCTAGCTCATTTTCAATATACAGAGATGGGGAAGAGTTTGTTTACATCTGTATCCTTGGTTACCGATATCCATTTTTTTCTTAAATACATGCTTTATTGATCCCTCCTACTTCTTAAATAGGTGCCATGCATCTCCTAAGAAACTAATGTGGTACTTTTTGTTCCCACATAGTCCATCCCTACCTTTGAGATGCACGCAGAATACCTCGTTTTTAATGGGAATCCATGGTACATGTAAAAGATAGGAAAACACAAGAATTATAATTATATATAATGAATGTGAGGATACATGATAAAAAGTCAAAAATACACAGGAAAAAATACTTAAAATACTAAAACACAATATAAAAAAGATTACTCTAAAAACCATTTTAGTTCAAAATCTGAATTCAGACCCATTGGACCTAATGATTCTAGCATGCATATCCATAGCATTTCTTTTTGTGCAAGTCTTTTATCTAGATCACGGGATCTCCAATTTTCTTTGACCTGCTCAATGCCCATAAAACGTTTTATACACATCTCCGATTGATTATGGACAATCTTAAAATGCTCTGAAAGAGGGTGTCCTAAAAGTCCCTTCCGAATATTGTACACATGTTCCGCCATGCGAGTTTTTAGGTTTCTAGTGGTTTTTCCCACATATACGAATATGGAATACAAAATGGTGAGCCAGGCGCGCTCACTTCCGGCGAATGGAACGCAAAAACGATGACCACTTCCGGCTTCCGGTTTCGCGGTGGAAAGCAAACCGCGGGAGAATGGACAGGAAGCAGGAAGCGCATAATTTCCGTTTTAGCCCCTTAAATAGCGGGGATGAGGATGCCACTATATCTTGCACTTGATAAAGGATCAGGACGATCCGAAACGCGTTGTGCCTGCTGTGCTTTTGCTATACCTCCTGGGGAAGGATCTTGGAGAATTCCAGAGAACTTCAGATTTTTGCTTAATACCTGGTGGTGTGAAGAAATACTAGCCCAATTCATCAGGACTATTTCCATCATGTTCTTACACCACCCACCCAAAACGGTAACCTGCCAGGAGGACTATTATTGCTTCATTTTGCACATTATATGTAATTGTTTTTTATTCTATTTTTATTCCATTTTTATATTTGAAGTCCATTTAATAAATACACCTTTTATTGAGATACCTATTGTGTGATTCCAAGGTGGTAAATACTGTGTGGTATAACACACTATACATCTATCAAGTGGGAGCTCTATCAGTCTCAGAGATATATTTTTTGGTTTCTACTTAACCTACAGTAACACTGAAAGGTTGCAAGTAACATGAGCAGTGACTCTATGATATGTAGTATTTGTATTGGTGTGCCATCTACTGGATTGACATGTATACTGCAACTTCATGAGTCAAGATAAGCTGCCTGATTAATGCTTAACATATAGTTGGAATTTCCTGCGAAATAGATCTTGAGATATATACATCTATGTATACATATATAACTGTCTGCGTTAAGGGTGTGCAATATATGTATATATTGTATATATACAGTATATATTTATTTACATATAGTAATTTTAGACTTGAGGAGCCTGTGCAAATTCCGATAAAATTTTGTTTGTCTCCTTAAATCATAAACAGTCCCTAAAAGTATATTTGTCCCAAAAAATTATATTTATATAAATCTAGCCATTTTTGGCTGCAGGAGCCTGCACACTGCACGCGCCGAGGGTCAAACGTCTAGTTTTTCATGAATGTCTTGCGAATGTGCACTTATAGAAGCTGATGAGTATCTTTCTCTTTATATTGAAGCCCACATTTTTGAATATGTGTGTTCAGCCAAATACATATAGCAAAAAGTCCCTATAAGAGAGGTAGGAAGGTTCCAGCAGTCTCTAGGACACCATGTTGCTCAATCTATGCCAATCTTGTGGATGAATTGGTGGTGTCTTGTGGATGAATTGGTGGTGCAGCTCAGAGAGTCAAAGCTGAAGTAGAGGGTTGGAATAGGTAGAACTGTAAGGAACCTAGCTGAAGTGGATTAGTTGAAGAAGACTAAATCATGAGGCAGAAGTCCATGAACAGACAAACAAGACTCACAAACAAGGAAATACAAATACAAACTTGCTTCTGCAAAGCTTGGTATGAGTGGGAGCTTTATATATGCTGCCTACAGGTAACATCTCTTAGTCCTAATTTTCTTGACCTTTAGCAGAGGTGCTGAGTGTGTATGTATCAACAGTATGCATTTGTTGTGTAATGTAATCAGGGACTGGCTGGCAGATTTTAGCTTAGGGGCAAGCATACAGCACTGGCCCATACCATCCATAATGCATGAACAGTTGCCATAGAACTGGTATTACAGTAGTATGAATTCAGCTTTAATACTTATGATAAATTTGTGGTAACCTTTGATTATACAGTGAAATGAAAAAAGCATTTAATTTAATCAGCAGAAGCCGCTTGTTCAAAGATGCATTTGAAAGTAAAATTTGCACCAAAAGACGCCCTGCGCTACCGAGTCACACAGTGCTGTAATGTGACTTGTAGCACATGGAGGATAGATGTATGTGGACACGTCTGTACCTGCCATCCTCTTTTACTCACGTGGAGTAGAAAATGCTTGTGATCCTCTGAAGATCATGCTATCCCTCCAGTCTGCAGGGAAATTCAAAGAAGCTGCAGAGAATCCACACTCTTTTCCTAGTCTCGGGATCTAATTCAGAGATAGATGCAGAACACAAGGCTGCTGCGTTTTTGGGGCACAGCAGTGATGTGTAAATATGCTAATGCTGCAGGAGGCAAAAAAATGCCTCCTGTCAGCATCTGCAATCCAAGTGTTTTGTCCAAAGATGCATTATCAGATATACATTG
Source organism: Taudactylus pleione (assembly GCA_031769625.1). Lineage (NCBI taxonomy): Eukaryota > Metazoa > Chordata > Amphibia > Anura > Myobatrachidae > Taudactylus > Taudactylus pleione. The sequence goes on from JAUIMM010000773.1 coordinate 3,007,794, forward strand.
CGATCATCAGCCACAAAGTTTCCAGCACCGGCCACGTGCCTCCTGTGACCATCCTCATCTATAGACTGTATCATTTTGCTCTTGGCACTCCATTCAGTATATTTATAGACCATACCCATGCTCAGTCTCTTCTCAGGGTATCTAGATATCTGAATGTGGTACCCCCATAGAAACCTGTAGAACTCAGGTGCCAGCTTGCTTCTGCAGCCAGCAAGGCTGAGGCATGCTGCACACAGCCAACCTCTACAAAAATGACAGGGACAACATGGGTTAATGCAGCTAGAGACAATACAATGTTGCAAGCTGCAAGTCTCCTTACCTTCCCCTGATTGGATGCTCTGACAACGGGAATCCCAGACATGGAATGTTGCCCTGGACAGAGAAAGGTGTTAAATATGCCCTGCATCTGAAGGGAGCTGAGTAGTGCAGAGAAGCGCCAGTGTGGAGATACAGTGTTGTGTGATGAGCAGAGAAGGATTGATTAAGTAAAGAGGGGGTCCCAGGGACACTTGTAACCACACAAGGGCAGAGGAGACTGCCACAGCAACAGAGGAACCCCCTGCTATCAGCACCCAGGCAAGAGCAAATGCAGAGAGGGAAGCCCTGCCTGCACCTAAAGAGTGACTCGGCATCCTGATCCAGTAATGTGTGTGAGAGACTCAGTGAACCAGCACACCTACCAGGACTGAGTGAGTACCTACCCACACCACCCAGTATTGTGTCCTGGCCCCTGGCCAAGCCAGTATTAAAGGGAGACACTAGTTTAGCTATGGGACAACTAATTTACCTTTAATTAAAAGAAAGCAGATTCCAGTCTATGGTGCAGAACATTGCAAGCTTTTGATAAGACAGCACCTGAGCTATCCTAAGGAGAACAGTGTCCATGTCACTCGGGATCTCAAATTCTGAGCTCAGGTATACCGGACTATATCCCAGGAATATTTTTGCAGTGAACTGCCTTAGTGGTATATTACAGGATACTTACTAAATGAATATTGATATTGCTAATATATATCGGAAAAGTCATTTCTTTCTTAAACGTAATATCTGAAAGTGATTTATACTATTGCGTGTAATATTGGAAAGTCACTCGTGTTATTACGTGATCCATGGTGCACGTAAAAGTGATTCATAGATTGAGTACAGTACAGTATATTGATACAAAAGTGATTATTGCCAATTATTGATGAGCTGCATATCCAGTGTTTATATTGTTTGTCATTGTGGTGCACCCATCCTGCGGGCAGTGTTCCATTACTCAAATTAATTTCTTGCAAATAAAACGACCTCACGGAGGCCTTGCACGCCACACCAGAGACTGGTCCTGTACTTTCACAGCTCCCTCATCATTAGCAAACCTGAAGTGGAAACAACTTGGCTGAAGAAGCAAGAGGTTAGTCAATTATATACACACCGTGAATTATCCCTACCAGGGTATTAAACATACGCAGTAGTCTAGAACAATGAGTAGAAGCACTATCAAGGCTCCAAGTTTCATCTATTCTCCTACTAACAAAGTTAACACCAAGGCTCTCGATCTGAATCTGAAATACCCTAGTGTCATGACAGCCACCCCGTGATCGATATATCAACAGGATTGCTCCTGGCATCGGCTCCAGCTCACGACCAGTAATAAAACTATTGCAGCCAGTTTATATCTGGCTCAATGGACAACCACTACATATTTATGCCAGTATCCTATTAGCCACAAAATTTTTTCTCATTAAAAAAATGGACTTTTAATGCGATTTTTCCATGATGGCCATGAATATCAGGTAGGCCATGAAACCTATGTTTTTTCGCGATCACGGACACAAAAATAGGGAAGCAAATTACCGCTGCTAATAGGATACCGACCATAATGTTTTTTATACACAATCATGGATTCATTCTTGTGTGAGTAAGATATTACTCTAGCGCTGCATGTTATACTATATATTCTTCCTCCTTTGTGTGGCCTGCTGCCCACACACAGCTGATCAGGGTTAACTTCTTCTCACACATAAGATCTCTATTCCAGCACCGAGGTGTAATCTGTTATTTTATTTAGCGCAATTTATTCATATTATGATCCACACTAGAGAAGTCCGTTTTCACCATTAACTTCATGACCGGTGTTTTAATGTTTAATAAAAATATAAATAAAAATGAGTGCACTCCCCAAGTGTGAACTTAGCACCAGCGCTCATAGGGTCTGATTCTGAGTCGCAGTCTTATATATGTTTTGGTCTGAACTCTCCTGCTCAATTTGTGTGCTACTAAACTCTTCTGGGTACACCTTATCTTTGTCAATGAGCAATTACATTTATATTTTATAATGATCCTATAAGGGGAATTTTCTCGTTATCAATGTTTCTATGTATAGAACCAACATTCTCCATAGAGCATTACAATTAAGAACAAAGATGGTAAAAAAACAAGACTGTGTATAAACAAATAGACAAAGAAGTCTTGCAAGCTTATGGGACTACAATTAAACCTCATGAGATTAATATCTTATGAAAACATAATTGTGCAACTTTGTGCAATTTTATTAAATTATATAATTGACATTAATCTCTCAAAGAAGAACAAACTTTCTGTGTTCTCTATATTAATGTGTATTTCCTGCCAAGAATCACCTAAGATCTCCTAAATGAACGATTAATTGCTCATCCTATTGAGCTCTATGGAGGATATTAATCAAAAGGAGTTCATGATTAAATTGCATATTTGAACAATTATAGGAGGTTGTTGTGCTGCAGCAGAGCACTTGAAAACAATGAGTTCAAAAATAGCGCTCTCTGATGCTGGCTCAGCATTGCACGTATATGCAATGCTCATATCGGGAATCTGCTTGTGTGTTGGACCCGTTTTGCGAATGTGCAGAACGGGTCCTGCATGATCGTGCAGGGGCGGCTGGCGTTCCCGGAAATGGAGGCGTGTCTGCCCAGTTTTCCGGGAGTGGTAATTCCAGGGGCTGAATCCATGGACACAGTTTCCTGGCCCCGCAAGCTGGCCAGCCTGACTAAGACCAATGGCCGTGATGGTGATCCCAGCCTGCGACCTCATACACCCCCTGCTGCATTTGCATATTAGCAAGGACAGAATTGCAAAGCTGCCTGCATGCACCTTTTCAATTCAGTCCTTAGCTGAATCAGGCCCTCTCTTATTATCTCTTTAGATTGCACAAGAAAAACACTATAGTCATAACAACAGGGCTGCCATCAGAAATTGTGGGGCCCGGTACTGACAAAGTAGGCAGGGACCCCCGGGGTATAGGGCAGACTTGGGTGGAGTTGTGGATAATGTGGATGGAGCTATTTTGGGGGTGGTGCATCAATTGGTATGTAAATCAGGGATGGCTAGACATGGTGGATGGGGGGCACAGGGTAGAGAAGGCTGGATATTAATGGGGGGCACAGGGCAGGGAAGGCTAAAAAAGCAGGGGCACTTGGCTGGGAAGAGTGGATTGGAGTGGCAAAGGGCAGGGAAGGCTGGCTTGGTCTGAGGGGGGCAAAGGGCAGGGAAGGCCGGCTGGACTAGGGGAGAGGCAGGGCAGAGAAGGCTGGCAGGCTGGCTAGATATAGGGGTGCCGCAAGGAAGACTGGCAGGACTAGGACAGGGAAGACAGGCTGGCTGGACCAGAAGGGGGGGAGAAGGGAGTGCATGGAAGGCTGGCTGAACTGGTGGGGTAGGCAGGGAAGGCTGTACTGGTGGGGTAGGCAGGGAAGGCTGTACTGGTGGGGTAGGCAAGGAATTCTGGCTGCACTGGGGGAGGGTGGGCAGGGAAGGAAGGCTGGCTGCACTGGTGGGCGGTGGGCACGGAATCAAGGCTGGCTGCACTGGTGGTGGGGCAGGGAAAGGATGGCTTGCTGGACTGGGGGGATAGGCAGGGAAGGAAGGATGGCTTGCTGGACTGGGGGGGATAGGCAGGGAAGGAAGGATGGCTTGCTGGACTGGGGGGATAGGCAGGGAAGGATGGCTTGCTGGACTGGGGGGATAGGCAGGGAAGGATGGCTTGCTGGACTGGGGGGATAGGCAGGGAAGGATGGCTTGCTGGACTGGGGCGGTGGGCAGGGAAGGAATGCTGGCTGGACTGGGGGGTGGGTAGAGAAGGAAAACTGACTGCACTAGGGGGGTGGGCAGGGAAGGTAGGATGGCTGCACTGGGGGGTGGGCAGGGAAGGAAGGCTGGCTTGGTCTGAGGGGGGGCAAAGGGCAGGGAAGGCCGGCTGGACTAGGGGAGAGGCAGGGCAGAGAAGGCTGGCAGGCTGGCTAGATATAGGGGTGCCGCAAGGAAGACTGGCAGGACTAGGACAGGGAAGACAGGCTGGCTGGACCAGAAGGGGGGGAGAAGGGAGTGCAGGAAAGGCTGTACTGGTGGGGTAGGCAGGGAAGGCTGTACTGGTGGGGTAGGCAAGGAATTCTGGCTGCACTGGGGGAGGGTGGGCAGGGAAGGAAGGCTGGCTGCACTGGTGGGCAGTGGGCACGGGATCAAGGCTGGCTGCACTGGTGGTGGGGCAGGGAAAGGATGGCTTGCTGGACTGGGGGGATAGGCAGGGAAGGAAGGATGGCTTGCTGGACTGGGGGGGATAGGCAGGGAAGGAAGGATGGCTTGCTGGACTGGGGGGATAGGCAGGGAAGGATGGCTTGCTGGACTGGGGGGATAGGCAGGGAAGGATGGCTTGCTGGACTGGGGGGATAGGCAGGGAAGGATGGCTTGCTGGACTGGGGCGGTGGGCAGGGAAGGAATGCTGGCTGGACTGAGGGGTGGGTAGAGAAGGAAAACTGACTGCACTAGGGGGGTGGGCAGGGAAGGTAGGATGGCTGCACTGGGGGGTGGGCAGGGAAGGAAGGCTGGCTGGACTTGGGGAGGGGCAGGGAAGGCAGTATGGCTGGCTAACCTGGGGGGGAGGGCCTGGACTGGGGGGGCAGTGCAGGGAAGGCTATCAGACCTCGAGTGGGGGCACAAGACAGGGTCAACAGAAGTACCTGAGAAAGGGGACAGGGTGGCAGCGGCGATTAGTGCACCGGGCCGCAGGCGTAGAAAAAGAGCATCTTCGTTGAGGCATTTGAACTATGGAGCCGGTCCTGAGCCAATCACATCTCACGGAACAGCAGTCAATCAGGACCAGCCGCTCCTGATTGGCTGCTGTTTCGTGACCTATGATTGGCTTGCGGCCAGCTCAATACTACTATTGAGCTGGCCACGAGCCAATCACAGCTCACGGAACAGCAGCCAATCAGGGGTGGCTGTTTCTGATTGGCAGCCATTCCACGAGCTGTTATTGGATCGCAGGCGGCTCCATATAAGTGCCGCAGCACCACCAATTGCTCTTCCTCCCTCGCGAGTCACCGCTGCCACTCGGGCCCCCTTTCTCTCCGGGCCCTGCATAACAATATGTATTTGTTTTACTTATTCAAGTAATGCATTTCTTTAAGCAATTTGTTAAAATATTCTGAACCTATCCAAAATCTAAATTAATAAAAAGAACAAAGTGCAGCCACTGGTGCAATCTTTATTATATATGTAAAATATAATACAGATAATAAATGTTTATAATTTTAGACACAATAATCATAATTCTATATAGCGCTCACCCAATTGCTGAGCAAGAAAGAGAGCATCAGCACTACCTCCTCCCCATATTGACACTATTTTAAAATAAATATTAATGAGAGCCTCCTTTCTTAAACTGCCTCTTGCTAGCGACCATTATAATGGGATGTAGTTATGTGACCGGCGGGCGCAAGGCCGTTCATAATCCCGACTGCTGAATGCCGGCAAAGGAGAGGTGTCGAAATACCGATGCCTATCATAATCCCGATACTGGAATCCTAGAAGACGTTTGCCCAAATGAGGTAAGTATGGGCCGAGATAGCGGGGTTAGTGTTAGGTTTTAGGGGGGAGGTTAGTATTAGGCACCCCTAGAGGGAGGGTTAGGGTTAGGTACCCCCAGGGAAAGGTTAGGGCTAGGCAACCCCTCCGGGAGGGTTAGGTTTGGGGAGCAGTAAGGGTGGGTTAGGGTTAGGCACCTCCGGGGGAGGTTAGGGTTAGGCACTAGGGGGGGAGGTAAAGGTTAGGCACCACTAAGGGAGTGTTAGGGTTGGGGGGGCAGGGGAGGTTAGGGTACTTACCTGCCTCTGTCGGGATCTTCATCCTGTTGGGCAGCCGCTGTCGTGATTTGAACCGGCAGCTAAACAGCCACTGGCATTTCAATCCCATTCCCATAGAACAACAGGCAATGTTCCAATAGAGGAAAAAATAATCATACGATTACAGTAAAAAGAGGTTCACAGCAGTAGTAAGATCAAAAAGCAGTCGCCGGCATTTCAATCCCATTCCATTATAATCATCTGCTGCATTTGCATCTGCCCTCAGGCATTCCCTATTCATATGGCTTTGCCATGTATATATGCATTTCTCTGCGGGTCTACTTCTTTTCACAATTATAGAAACATGTCCTTGCTATACTTGGCCTATATAGACCATTCCTTCCCTCTCCTGTCCTGCTTCTCCAGGCGTTGGCGCAAGCATCAGATTTGGCAAATCTGCATATGTATGCAACATGTTTATGTGCATATGCAGAACCATTTTGCATGTTTTACACAAACTGTTATAAGTTCAATTATGCATGAGCGCTAATATATATAGTTTAGGTACCAAATATACATTGAACCTCAGCAACCAATTGTCAATCAGTTTTTATGTATACAGTACTTCAAGTAAAAAAATGAAAGCAAATGAAATTAACATATAAGAATAAAACAACAGAAAAATATTACAATCAGTATCAGATAAACAACAAGTAGGATACATACTGTAGGTATATATTTATGTAGAGCTAGCTAGGTATACACACTAAAAAAATTTCGGGATGACCTGTCAGATATTGGGTCGCTGGCCTGAGAATTGTTTAGTGTGTACACAGCACCAGGTCAGTTCATATCCCATACGTTCAGCTCCCAATATAGTGTATGCTGCACACGCTATGTCAGTCCCGTTGTAAACCCGTTATGGTATTGTTCAGAAAGAGCTGTGTGTACGAACCTCACCTGATGTCTACTGTATAGTATATGGAGACACCATATCGCCAAGACATTTTGGAATAGAAAGGATTGTTTGGAGCAAAACGATTATTGGCCGATTTCCGGACCGTTTTCAATCATTCATCGGTCTAGTGGTAGCAAATTCTTATAGTGTTTACCCAGCTTAACACTGAAAGGCAAATCATTATTATAAGGATAGGAACACTTTAAGAAGTGTTAATTCTGTATAACAAAAGTATTAGAGGCTAATGTTAATTCCCCCTTTATATAGAACATTTGGTAATATGGTGTCCTATCCCTAGGACCTATTGGGTCCATACAGTTGATTCAGACCCGCCCCCACTCCCCCTCCTCCATCCCTTTTTCAGCAAGACAGCCCCGATTTGATGGGACTTTCCCACTGCACAGTGACTGTGAATGATGATTTTTGTTGGCAACAAAACCACCAACAACACAATGATTCCCATTCACTAGTGTATACTAAAATGACACATGGGACATAGGAGATGGAGGAATCAGTAAAATCTGAGACTGCTATGAATCTATTCTGATTGATGGTTTTTTGTTTCATTTTTCAAACTCTTCTAGCTTTATATTTGGGAAATATTTAAATGACATCAATTATCTTTGCAGGTCTGTAACAAAGATAACAAATGCACAATAATTGTGTGTGCACTCTTTTCTTTTTGCTGGGACTTCTGCAATCCCATTTACAGGTGAATATCCTTGCAGCTTTTCAGTATCATTCTTGGTGAGTGGAAAGCAGCTTTGTTTGTAATGAAAATGGGAACACAATAACTACAGCAGTACTAAGTGGTATATTTATCAAGGGAGAAATCATGCAGAAATGGCAGATCCCTCCCCGACAGGCTCTATACTGCTCCCCAACCAGTTATTGCAAAGTAATATTGCTCATGCACGGCTTTATGGCCACACATGCACTGTGCTAAAAAGGCAGTAAAGTGATAGCAATACCTATAAGTTTAATGCCATCTAGAGACAGGCTCCTATGACAGCCTCGTCTCTGTAATGGTTTTCTGTTAAATGGCCTTGGAAAAAATTGTTCCATTTGAGGTGATATGGAAAAATACTTTTTGGGACAACACTGCCATCAATGTTAAATCGGCCACTCGTAGTATCTGAAACGTGATCAGGGTGGAGCTGCGCCCTGTGCCAGTAATGGTTGGTGCCCCTTTCCCCCCCTGCGCATGGCAAAGCCGTGTGCTCCCGAAAAGGGTGTGTGACCTAATTTGCATAGACCACACCCCCTATATGATGTCATGTGGGGATGTGCTCGTATGCACGGCCTCCCGTTTTACGTCATGCTGGGGGCGACTCCAGCACTCCGTCAGCACCTGAGCTGCCCCATCCGTCTCCCTGCACTGAATTGACGCTGTGCGGCATCAATTCAGCTTTATCGACACCGCCGCTCTCTGCTTAACAAAGCAGTGTTGCGGAGGTGCATGTCCCCAACCTCCCGACCGCCCGTGGGACACTTCGACCCGTGCCCTGAAAAACGGGACTGTCCCGCTGAAATCGGGTTGGTAGTGAGGAATGAGCCCTCTATGCGGTGGCGCCTCTGTTCGACCACACTGGTCGAATGCCCCGAGAACCAGCCCTGCATGTGATCCTAGTCCCAGGCTACAGGATGTCTGCTTGAGCAGCTACAGTTTGTTTGAAACCTGATAGTTGCAGAGAAGGAACAGAGGCCAGTGAAGTGTGAAGTGAAAGGGAATAGGCCATACAATTCCATCCTTGCATAGCAGGTGTCTGTCACAGAGGGCAACCAAACAAAACAGGATTACTCGACAGGCAGCTAGGCAATGCTATAAGCATAATAAAAAGCACATTTATCATGCTGCATTGGTATAAAGCTTGTGCTTTACGGTCAGTTTGTGGATATTATTACAATGTAAAGCTAAAGGATCCAGCTATTAGACATTTTTACTGATTTAATTACACTCTTCACAGGTCATTGTATAAGCCCACAAGCACACACCTTTGTTTTGTCTGTTTTCTGCAGTTCTCTTTTTAAGATGTCTCATTAACAAGTTACTAGTTTCTGTTAAGGAGACAAGCCAGACAGGCAGATAGAGACCTCGCCTGGGAACATAAATAAATTAACTTTGTAGAAATAATTACTTAATACATGTATTGCTTTCTATCTGGCATAGACTCATGACAAAACACAATTATTGTTATTTTTAACATTGTTCTGTGTTATGCCAACTGTTTTCACAGAGGAGACTTGTCTTGATGGAGATGCCCCCAAATAGTACACTGTAGAAACAAATCTTTTGACTTCTGCTTTTATGGAAACCAAGCACCTACTTAACAGCAAGGGCGTAATTACCCATTGGCCTGGATGGCACTCGCCAGGGGCGTCAGCCAAAGGGGGCGCCATCCAGCAGTGCCACCAGCAGCCAAGGGGTGGACTACACCAGGGGCCAAACTAGCGGCGTTGCGCCCACCGCTAGTCCCCCGAGCCCCACCAGTATAGGGCAGACCACAATGAGAGTGGTCTACCCTACACAGTTTACAAACAGACAGCTGCCAGCGGCGGCTGGGTGTTTGTTATAGCAGCCAGCTAATGAGAGTCAGACAGACTCTCATTGGCTGCTGCATCAAAGGAGGGAGCCAGCTGGAGCTCACTCATGAGCTCCATCTTCCGGCTCCCCCCACAGCGAGTGATATGAGAGACATCATGACGTCTCTCCCATAGTGCACTGCAGAGCGGGCAGGGAGGAGCAGACAGCGGCGGTCGCGTCAGGAACGGGGATCAGGTAAGTTGTGTATTTTTTTTATCTTCTGTGTGTGTGTGAGCCTGGCATGGGGGTGCTACTAGGGGGCACTGTATAGCTGGCAGCCGCTACTGGGGGCACTTTATGGGGGGTTGCCACTACTGGGGGTACCAAATAGGGGCCACCGCTACTGGGGGAACTGTATAGCTGGTGGCCACTACTGGGGGCACTTTATGGGGGGGTGTGGCCACTACTGGGGGCACCAAATAGGGGGGGCTGCTACTGGGGGCACTGTATAGCTGATGGCCGCTACTGGGGGCACTTTATGGGGGGTGGCCACTACTTGGGGTACTTTATGGGGGGGTGGCCACTACGAGGGGCACCAAATAGGGGGGACTACTACTGGGGGCAATGCAGCATAGGGGGACTACTACTGGGGGCAATGCATAGGGGGGACTACTACTGGGGGTACTGTATAGGGGGACTACTACTGGGGACAATGCAGCAAAGGGGGGCTACTGCTGGAGTACTGTATAGGGGACTACTACTGGGGGCATTGCAGCATAGGGGGACTACTACTGGGGGCACTGTATAGGGAGGACTACTACTGGGGGTACTGCATGGGGGGGGCGCTACTAGGGGCACTGCATAGTGGGGACTACTACTGGGGGCACTGCATAGGGGGGTAGCTGGGGAATCATTTTAAGTACTTATTTAATGTATAGTATAATTATTCAGAAATTATGGGGGGAGGGGGCACAATCCATTAGTTTTCCAGGGGCACTCGGATCCCTAGATACACCCCTGCTTAACAGTGCTGCAAACATAAAATATGCTAATATATTATAACAACTAAATCTGCATTTTGCCTAAACACTCACATGTGAAGAAGGGCGGTACTATACCACGTAGAGTCCAGAGCAAAAAGTCCCTTTGGCGCCAACCTAAATTTAAAAAAAAAAACTGTATGTATAAAATAGTAGTAGGCCCGTACTTGCTGCAGCAGGTTCTCAGTACTGGGGTACTCCTCAGATTAGCAGTGAAGTCTTCAGTGCTTACTCAAATATTATTTGTAGATAGGTGAAACTTTCCCTTTTTTCATCAGATGCAAAGACGAGTTTTATTTACATACTGTACCACCAGTGTCATTACAAAGTCGATGTAGTGACAATACTGTTTGTTCCACTGATGTGACATTTGTGGTGCTGCTGTACCTTGATAAAGGTCCAGAATGGGACCGAAATGTCGGCTTTGTAATTACACTGGTGGTATGTAAATAAAATGCTTCTTTGCATCCGATTAAAATAGACAGTTCCCTCTTCCTTATACTATCTATATAAAAATATATATATGTAAGATAAATATATATAGACACGCACACACACACACATATCTATATATATATATAAATATATATATATATATATAGCATTGTAGAGAACAGCACTCCATGGATTTGCACATAAAGTAATACGTCACCAGACCTCTGTCTTTACTTTGTATGCAGATCATGGAGTGCTATTCACTGCAATGCTTTAATTGCGCAATGCCTGCTGGTTACCTTTGACGTGCACCCTGGTGTCTGAAAAAAAAATTGCGGAGTGCCGGGCGATTTCTGCATTATATATATATATATATATATATATATATATTATATTATATATATATATATATTATATTATATATATATATATATATTATATATATATATATATATATAGATATATATATATATATATATACAAACAATATATGGTGCGGCGCCAGTCCAGAGGAGACCCCTGCTTAATTAAAAAAATGCACTCTCTCATGCTTGAGAGTGTCAGCTGAACCAATATAATTATAGCATAGGGATGTATGCCACAATAATGAAACAATAAAATGGAACTAGTTCAAGCGACTGGAGTGTTTACTATATTATGCTCTGTGTTCATCCTATAGGTGTGGTATAAAGTGCAATAGTGAATAGGTTTAAAAAATATAGAATAACTTCAATCCTACGTTAACTACAAGTTTATGTACATAAATCATATATAAAAGTGCAATGTATTCAAAAAGTACTTCAAAAAGTGCTAACATAAATAAGCAATCAAGAATGCTGATGCCACCATCAATTAGGATAAAGATAGTAACAATTTATTTCTATATATAACATACAATGATCTGGAAAACAACCTGAAACAATCACAGTGTCTGGTTAACCCCTAACAGGTAACCACCTAATCTATAAATAAATATATAGAAAGTGCAAGGTGCTGCGCAATAAACACATATTGTAATTTATCAACTATATGGTAACCATTACACTTAATGGAGCATTAATAAATAGCATTCAATTTATAATACAGACCAAATAAATACACTAAGATTTTTTTAAAGTTTTAAACAATTCAAACAGGATTCTTAAAAAGGTCAATGCTAATCTGAGCAAAGTGCAAGATAGTTCATGAGGCAAGAGGTGCAGCTCCCAATGTGTTTCATCCATCTAGGACTCCATCAAGAGGAACTGCTGCTGTGGGGTATCACTATATTTATACCCCAATGGATAGGGACTATATATATATATATTTATATATATATATATAAAGTTCAAAGAAGGTGCGGCACTCGCAGATAGAATATGTAGGCAATAATAGTCTTTAACGTTTCAGTTTTTTATAACTGTCTTCAGAATAAAAATCAGTACAAAACACATACCTTTTTATATCCCATCACCAACACCATGTGACTGTCCTGGACGCAACAAGACCGGCGTTCACACGCTCCATCCTCGGCTGTTAGCGATGACATCATCAGGATCCCACAAGCGGCGCACACCACGTGACATACCTAATTACCCATCACCAAGACAACAAGTCAACAAAACATCTTAAAGTATCAATTACACAGAATGATATGAAGAACTAGCTCCAATGCATAACCTACTTATAATGCAAGGTATCACACATTTTAAAAGTTAGCAGGCAAAGCGATCACTCCATTCGGTATACAAAATATTCAAATAGCGAGTGTTAAACAAAATAATCTCCCACTTCAAAAATTATATATCAAAATAAATATCAAAATATCAATCACCCCATGCGGGCACTATTTTAGATGCATAAATACATAATAATATAGCCTAAGTAATATATTAAGAGCCCAGAACAGTATTGATACATCATCCACAAACATCAACAGTGATGATTAACCGTATCACAAAAGGATAGATGCTAGCGATAGAGATACTAATAGATGCTACTATGTACTATGCAATTGTCATGAGTGTATTTGTGAGTTTTTTAGTGAACGTCTTATATGAGTATAATTTTTTCTCTTGAATGTAGTGGTGAATAAAGTGCAAATTAATAGGCCATTCTGGTTGATTGATAGTAGAATTACTGTCTGTAGCATCTATGCTCACAGCATAAAGTTTCTCGCAAAAAAAGTGCAGGTCTTCTACGCCCGTTACCCGTTCCTACTATTCCTTGGACCCATATATCCATGGATTTTATCTCTGAGCTTCCACGCTCCAAAGGACATAACACCATATGGGTAGTGGTGGATCGTTTTTCAAAAATGGCGCATTTTATACCATTAGTAGGTCTGCCATCTGCTCCCCATTTGGCAAAAATTTTTGTTAAAGAGATTTTTAGATTACATGGTCTTCCAAGAGAGATTGTTTCCGACCGTGGAGTCCAATTCATAGCCAAGTTTTGGAGAGCCTTATGCAGCACTTGTGGAACCAAATTAAAATTTTCATCAGCTTACCACCCACAAACTAACGGGCAAACCGAGAGGATTAATCAAGAACTGGAGACCTTTATAAGACTTTTTGTGTCCTCTTCACAGGATGATTGGGTGGACTTACTACCTTGGGCCGAGTTTTCACAGAACTTCAAGTACCACACTTCCTCCAATTCCACACCTTTTTATACTGTTTTTGGTAAACATCCCCGGATTCCAGATTTCCAACATTTACCTTTGGTGGAGGTCCCTGCAGTTACTGACGTTTTAGAATCTTTTTCAACCATTTGGGAGAAGATCCATGCCTCGTTGAAACAATCATCCAAGCATTATAAAAGATTCGCTGACAGACGACGGGTCGTGCTTCCTCTGCTGAGAGTTGGAGATAAAGTCTGGGTATCTACTAGGAACATCCGACTGAAAGTTCCCAGTATGAAGCTGGCCCAACGCTTCATTGGTCCGTACCGCATTCACAAAGTGATCAACCCTGTTGCGTATAAATTGGAACTCAAACCTCAATTGAAGATATCTAATACCTTTCATATTTCTCTATTGCGACCTTTGGTGTTAAATCGGTTCCAAACCACCTCTCCTAATTTACCTCAAGTACAAACTTCTCACGGTACAGAATTCGAAGTTGGGAAGATTCTGGATTCTCGGTTTAGATCCAACATTCTCCAATACTTCATTGATTGGAAGGGTTATGGTCCTGAGGAGAGGCCCTGGATCAGAGCCACAGATGTTCATGCAACTCAATTAATTCTAGCCTTCCACATCAAATTTCCTGGCAAGCCTGGTGGGTGTCCGGTGTCCACCCTGAAAGGGGGGGGTACTGTCAGAGTTCAGCCGGGGATCGGCCGTCCCTTACCATCCCGCCAGCTTCCTCTGACTTCCCGGGCAGTCAGGCGGCTGGCGCGGCAACATGGAAGGAGCTGCGTATTCATCCTGTAGCTGTGGTGTCAGGTGACCCGGTGAGCGGGGAACGCAGTTTCCATCATGGGCGCCGCCGTGACACTTTCCGTATGTCAGTACTTCCTTCCCTGAGTGGCCCGGCTGGTCATCTGATGCTGTGGGTGTATCAGGAGGCTTCCAGGGGTATATATCCGGCTCCTGTGCTCCAGGTAGTTGCCTGAACAATCATTGTCGCTGCTAGTGTACTAGAGGAGTCTCGTTCCAGGTCCCTGTGCTTCCAGTGTGTTTTTTCCAGAGCTTGTAAGCTATCTCACCACAGTGCCTTTACTATCAACAGCCTGTGTGCAAGTTTAACCTCCATCTCTCCACAGTGCCTTTACTATCAACAGCCTGTGTGAAAGCTAACCTCCATCTCTCCACAGTGCCTTTACTAAGCAACAGCCTGTGTGCAAGTTAACCCTTCATCTCACCACAGTGCTTTACCACCATAGCCTGTGTGCAAGTTAACCCTTCATCTCATCACAGTGCTTTTACCATCACAGTCTGTGTGCAAGTTAACCCTTCATCTCTCCACAGTGCTTTTACCATCACAGCCTGTTTTCAAGTTAACCCTTCATCTCACCTCAGTGCTATTACCATCACAGCCTGTTTGCAAGTTAACCCTCCATCTCACCTCAGTGCTTTTACCATCACAGCCTGTGTGCAAGTTAACCCTTCATCTCATCACAGTGCTTTTACCATCACAGTCTGTTTTCAAGTTAACCCTTCATCTCACCTCAGTGCTATTACCATCACAGCCTGTTTGCAAGTTAACCCTCCTTCTCACCTCAGTGCTATTACCATCACAGCCTGTGTGCAAGTTAACCCTTCATCTCATCGCAGAGCTTTTACCATCACAGCCTGTTTGCAAGTTAGCCCTTCATCTCATCGCAGTGCTTTCACCATCACAGCCTGTGTGCCGGTTAACCCTTCATCTCATTGCACCCTAGTGCATGATCTCCGGCCGGCAATCCGGTATATACTTCGTGGGATATCCAGCTGTTACCTCAGCCTACCAATAAATCTCCACACCTCTCTAGCCAGCACCTCAAGTGCCTTTCTCCAGCCAGGAGTTCTATCCCACTCCACACGTGCCTATTCCAGGCATTACCCTTGGGCCACGGGTGTTTTGATTCTCTTTTTCCCTGCAGGCCCTGGTCACCAAGTCAAAGGACCGCGACCTGCTTACGGGGAGCCGCACAAGCCCATATCCCGCTTGGAGGGGTCACTGGTGAACACCTCCTTGTGAGTTAGACTCTGCACCATTGACTAGGTCTAGCCAACGACCAAGACTTGTGGATGCGGAGATCATACGTCCAGGCCCCTCACCTTCGCCTCCTCCCACAGCCTCAGACCTCGGCTTTCCAAAACCCACCGCCCAGCATGACAATTCTCTTGCTGCCACTCCCCATTACCTCCCCTGACTGTCAATCACAATGCAAGTAAAACGTTGCTGCAAGCGACTACTGTAATGTACCATGCGCAGTTTACCGATAATCGGCATTGTGTACCTCTCTTATTAATTCCCTAAGGTCACTGTTCCTGATTGGGTATAGCTTTCTCTCTCTATTGACCCACAGACAGGTCTTTCCATAAACGTTAGAAAATTGGTCACTGCTCTAAGAAAACAGCTGTAGATCCGGGACCTTCAAGACGAGCTTTTAAGAGACAAACTGTAATGTGAATCTGATGTTTATGGTTTATGTACTTTAAGTTGTTAATGGGTACATTACATTAAGACAATATTTTCTCTATAGAGTCTTTCATGTAAAGTTTTTGTTTCTTTGAGTTGATACATTTTTTTCTATCGAAACAATTTAAGAAAGCCTGATTATAAATTTCAAAATCAATATTATTTTGATCCATTTGTGAAACCCAGTACCCACTATACCAGGTAGCTTAACAGGTTCATTATTTTTATAAAGGTGTGGATGTACAGAGATTTCCTCCAACAACCTTCCTCATTTACCCAAGCCCTTCAGAGAGGCAAGTACCCCTACTGTTCTTAGATCCTAGGAATATAACAACACGGATAATACTTACAAGCATTACATACAGTTTTGCTTTATTTCACTGGAACAGGATGAAGGAGGCCTTCTTGCAACAATACATTCTGGCAAAGAATAGTAAATTCATGCACTATACTGTACATTTACGAATTTAACATACACCAATCATCAAATAGCATATAACATTGCATACATAACAGTACTCTTTAAGAAAATTCTACATTGAACAATATTAGGTATGTTTACAGGAACTAAATGATAAATACTTTTATCCTGCAGTATAAATTACTCAGTTAACGTCTCTGGAGCTAATGCTCCAAATGTGAGCTCGATTGTGCACAAGGACTCTTTGGTTATCTACATATGGTTTCCAGAATGGATATTGACTGACGTCAGCGTTTTTAGTTAGTTTCAGTTTTTGTTCTAGTTAAGAGAGTTTCCTGTTCACACTAAGGTATTGCTGTGGCTTCTCCCAATAGGAGAGAGAAACATTTCCTTTTTGTCTAGCTGTAACTGTTGCTAATGGGGTAAAGTTTGTTGCGAAGCAATGGTTACAAGGTGGCTGCAAGTTATCAGGTCTGGGCAAAGAAGCAAGCAATAGTTACTGTATGCTATTTACTTAATCTCTTTCTAGGCACAGAAACAGACAAATCTCAGGTGCACAACTCCAAATTATTAATTATATATAAATGCAATAAAATTTTGCAATCAATAGGTTTTTAGCATAATCATGGCCAAGGTTTTGGGCCTACCCACCATATCCAGGTAACCTCTTTCAGGTAGGTCCCTAATATACTAGGGTTCAAATCCAGAGCACAGGACCCCCCGAAACCGATGTAATTGCTCTCTCTGAATGAGGGCAGTCGCTTCTATTTTTTAGTGCGGCATCCTGGTTGCTAGCTAAGCTGTGGGTTCCACTGACAGCAGTGGATTCAAAGCAGTATGACCTGTGCAGGCTTTGGTGTGTTAAAGAGTAACAAAAGGGTTAATATTAAAAAAAAAAAAAAAATTTGCATGTGGTCTCCCCCCTCCCCAAAAGCATAACCAGTCCGGGCCTCTGAGCCTGGTCTGGTACTGGAATATTGGGGGGAAAACCAGCCTGGGGTCCCCCTGTTTTTCCAGTAACCAACAACTGGGATGAACCAGCTGGGGTCTTACCAGTGGCGTAACTAGGGTCTTCGGAGCCATGGGCAAATTTAAGATTGGAGCCCCCCACCAAGTTTAGCGCACCTTCGGCGTGCGGCAAAAATGGGCGTGGTCAAATGCCAAAAGGGGCGTGGCTATTGAAAATGGGGCGGGCCAACATGACATGCCACCAATTTCTTGTCAGTCTGGCAACATTCCAGACTCCTTCCCCCTGTGTAACTTACTTCCCTCTGCGTCTCTCAGCCACACCATCATCTCATTGCATCATCTCAGCCAAACCATCATCTCCCTCTGTCTCATCTTTTCTTAGCCACACCATCGCCTCCCCCCCCCCTGTGTCATCTCTCAGCAGACCATCATCTCCCCTCCTGCATCAACTCTCAGCACACCATCACATCCCCCTCGCGTTGTCTCTCAACACACAGACACACAGACATATACACACACACTGACACATATACACACACTGCCATAGATACACACTGACACAGATCCACACAGACATACACACACACTACCACAGAAGGGTCCCAAAACACAATGGCACAACCCTGGCACTGCACAGAAGGGTCCCACCACACACTGGTACTACACTGGCTGCACCCTGTTTCCAAACAGTAGGGTCCCAACACATAGTGGCATCGCAAAGAAGGCTCACAGGGGAAGCACCCTGGCACCACACAGAAAGTTCCCACCACACACACTTGCAACTCGCGGAAGACTTCAAGCTCATAAGCACCTGGCAGCCTGTTCTTGGGGCCCATGAACTCGGCAGACAATATTGGACACAGCTGGGGTCTGAGGATCGGCCCAGGAGGAGAAGGGGGGATCCGGAGTCACCTAGCCAGTAGCCGCACAGTGTCACAAGCCAGCCAGTGTTGCATGTCAGTGCTGCCCGCCGTATGCGCGCAGGGTGTCCGATAACAGGAGGCAGGATTCGGTGCTGCAGAGATCTTGAGTAGAGAAAGCCTGGCAGCGTCACGTGACCGGGAGGCGGAGACTCAGATGCCGATTGGAGGAGAAGACGCTGCCGCCCATGGTGATTGGTGGGGTAGCTGCTGAGGATGCAATTGGCCCGGCTGCTGCGGCGGCAGGCACACAGCGCGTTCCTACAGGACCCGTTCATTTAAAAAACGGAGTCCTTCATCATCTGTAACGCGTATTTTGCGAACACTGCATACACACAAACACTGACACACATATATACACACACACTGACAAATATACACATACACCATGACACATATACACATACACAAAGCCTATACAGATACACACACAAAGCCTATACAGAGACACTTACACACACACACACACAGCCTATACAGAGACACTTATACACACAGCCTATACAGAGACACTTACACACACAGCCTATACAGAGACACTTACACACACAGCCTATACAGAGACACTTATACACACAGCCTATACAGAGACACTTACACACACAGCCTATATAGAGCCACTTACACACACACAAAGCTTATACAGACACACACAGCCTATACAGAGACACTTACACACATAAAGCTTATACAGACACACACACACAGCCTATACAGAGACACTTATACACACACACACACAGCCTATACAGAGCCACTTACACACACAGCCTATACAGAGCCACTTACACACACAGCCTATACAGAGACACTTACACACACACACAGCCTATATAGAGCCACTTACACACACACAAAGCTTATACAGACACACACACACAGCCTATACAGAGACACTTACACACACACACACACACACAAACACAGCCTATACAGAGCCACTTACACACACACACACACACACACACACACAGCCTATACAGAGCCACTTACACACACACACACAGCCTATACAGAGCCACTTACACACACAGCCTATACAGAGCCACTTACACACACAGCCTATACAGAGACACTTACACACACAGCCTATACAGAGACACTTACACACACAGCCTATACAGAGACACTTACACACACAGCCTATACAGAGACACTTACACACACACACACAGCCTATATAGAGCCACTTACACACACACAGCCAATACAGAGACACTTACACACACAGCCTATACAGAGACACTTACATACAGACACACACATAAAGCTTATACAGAGACACTTACAGACAAATGCAGCCAGCAGCCCCCCACATAAAAAATGAACACCCCCCTCCCCTCCAGCGGCAGTTTAGACATCCAATACAGCCTCCCCCTTCACCCCAGAAGCAGTTTATCCATTAGCCACCCTCCCCACTTCTCCCAAGACCTTACCTGTAGTTAGTGAGAGCGGGCAGCGGAGATGGAGAGCGCCGGGGAGCGAAGAATCACTCCTCACCCAGCGCAGACGGCAGCTCTAGTCCAGGACTCCAGCAGATCAGGAGGAGGGGAGGATAGAGCTGTAGGAAGGCTGCCTAGGAGAGGCTGCGAGCCTCCACTGCAGCTCCCCCTACAGGCAGCCAAGCCAACAGCAGGCTAGCAGGCACGCTTGCCTGCTCGTTAAAAACCAAACTGAGGACACAATGGTGGTGCGGGGGAGGGCGTGCGGGTACGATGCCCTGGCCGGCGGCGCCCCCCTCTGCAGGGCTTGCCATGGCGCCCAGGGCACATACCCCGCTCGCCCTGCCCTAGTTACGCCATTGGGTCTTACACTATAGCAGGGACAGGGCTGGATTAAGGCTTATGGGGGCCTCAGGACAACTAAATTGTGGGGGCCGCATCAATAAAATTGCCACGGCCTCACGTAGCGACTACTACAGATATGTCCACTTGCATCTTTGCCGCTTGTGCGGCAGTCGCTCCACATATGGTGCGAGTCGTGGACCCGCTAACGGATACGCATTTGTACCCACGATCCATAGGATTGCATGGTGCGAACACAGCCATGGCATGATGTACCATGGCGCATGCAGCCAGGGAAAATTGCATGACGCGATGCTTGCGCATGTTTGCCATGCAAGTGGCAAGAATGTAAAAGGACACATCTGTATGTCTCTGGACTCTCCATTGACCAGCAAGGTCGCAGCATACTACTTCATGTTCGCAACACTGCTGGGAATCAACTCCTGGCAGCAGAGAGGACATGGGCCTGATTCAGCACAGGACGGAATTGCAAAGCTGCACGCAAAAAGCTTTGCAAGTCCGTCCTTGCAATTATGGTAATGCAGTATGAGGCATCTTGCCTCCAAGGACACAGCATCAGATAATCTGCAACAACATTGGCTGGCTGAGTGACCCATGGGGTCAATCAGGCTGGCCACCACAGATACAAAAAAGAGGCCAGGAAATCTTCCTCAGCCGATGGAGATCTTTACCTCCTCCCTTCCCCCCAACAGCAGCAACACGGAGGGACAGGGAGGGAGACAGAGAGGGAGAGAGGTGGAAGGGAAAGAGAGACAGAGAGGGAGGAGGGGACAGAGGGAAAGAAAAAAGGAGAGAGGGGAGTGAGAAAGGGAGAGAAAAAGAGGAAGAGGAAGGAAGGAACAGGGAGACGGAGAGAGGGAGAAAGAGAGGGGGAAAGGGAGAGAGACAGAAAGGGTGATAGAGGGATGGGGAAGAGAGGGAGAGCAGGAGGAGGGGACAAAGAGACGGGGAGGAAGAGAGAGAGATAATGGGAGGAAGACACTAAGAAAGCCTGCACACACTACCTGACAATTATAGCAGCAGCAGCAGCAGCTTTCTATTGGGAGCAGGCACTTCACAACATTAGGCTCCACCCCCTGCCCCGCGCACCCTAGAATCACGGCATTATTTTGGCAAAGGGGGTGGGGTTTCCAATTCATTGTCAGCCACGGTCAGGCAGGAGTCAGAACCTTGAGTGAGTGAGTGTGCACTGCTATGTGATGCTGCCGGGAGGTGGGAGAGTCTAGGGATGGGCGGCCAGGTTCCGGCCAATGTTTGCAGCAGTGTCGGAGGCCCCTGGATGACCACCCGCCCCACCTATAATCCGGTACTGAGCAGGGAGACACACCATGTGGGGTCCCCCTGCCATAATGTAAAAGCAGCCCAAAACTGGCCAGCCCAGGGCCGGAAATTTCATTTTATTTTATTTTATAAAATAGGTCCACCCCCTCCTGAGGATCAACCTGATTTATTTTACTATATCAACCTTTTATTTACTCTTTAACACACCAAAGCCTGCACAGACCATATTGATCTGTGCAGTGCTTTGGTCAAACCAGCAGCTCACAGGCAGCTCTATTTAATACTTCTATTCAGATCGGATTTAGATTTTTTAACAACATGATTTTTAGTAAATCTGTGATTTCTATTGTGGTCTATGGTAAGCATACAATGTATTGACGGATGATCTAATGCTGTCTATTGCTGTCTAAAGTCGTGTTTGACATGCAATTTCTCTACGGTTTTGCCTTTAGTACATTTCCGATTTGAAAGACCAATGGGAAATCACAGAAAAATATAAAATCTTTTTTAAATTTACTTCTTTGAGTCTTATCAGTCACACCTCCCTTGGTCCTATCCTTATAGAGCTGATTCAAATTTAGAAAAGTTTTGCCCTAAATAATTTATATTTTATATCTATATTATGATTTTTGTTTTATCCCAAATATTGTTTTTTGCATGTGATAGTTAAACTTCAGCAGGCTGAATAACACAACATTGCTGAATGTTAATGTTAAAGCACCATCTTGTGGCCAAGGTTGATATACACAAATTAAGTTCAGAAATAATTAAGTTAATCAATTAATTTTTTATTGCATATGCAAATTCTTTGCGGAAAATAAAATAAACAGACAGTTATTGTTAAAGTCTGGAAAGTAGACGGTCATTACTTTATGTTCTCTGATATATGATTATTTTCATTGCAAAGTTGGTCTATTGTTTCATCCAGATATGTTAATCTTTAAAATGTTAAAACCGTTAGAGGTGCAACCTCTAAACTCATCAATAAATTGTAGGGGGAGAGGGAGGGGAGAAGGGGAGGGAGAAAGAAGGTGTGTTTCTTCAATGGTGTACTTGAAGCCAAATATTGTAAACAATGTAACCTATTAAATCACTGATCCTCTCCTGACAGGGGCATATCTATAATGGATGCAGGGTGTGCGGGGCACACGGGCCCCTGAGTCCAGGGGGGCCCCGCACCGCACACCCTGCACCGGATTTCGGAGTGGGGGTCCGGCGCTGTAAAAACAACTGGAAAATTTTACCATCGTTTGCGCATGTGCAGTACAGGGAAAATGGCCACCGTGGCCATTTTCCTGGTGACCAGCGCATACTCTATAGACTCTGGCTGCACTCTAGTGCCCAGAGTCTCTAACTCTCACTCTCAGCTCAGTGCGCTGCCAGCCGCCAAACAGAGAGGAGGGGGCCCATGTCGGAGACTGCACATGGGCCCCCTCCTCTCTAGAAAAGCCCCTGTCTCCTAATAGCTAGTTTATAACCCTCTCTCCCCGCAGCCTAAACCTAACCTCCCCGGCCCGCAGCCTAAACCTAACCCTTTCCCTCGTGCACAGAAACAGACATATCTCAGGTGCACAGCTCCAAATTATTGATAAAATATAAATGCAATTACATTTTGCAATCAATAGAGGTTTTTAGCATAATCATGGCCAAAGTTATGGGCCTACCCACCATATCCAGGTAACCTCTTTAGGGTAGGTCCCTAACATACTAGGGTTCAAATCCAGAGCACAGGACCCCCCGAAACCGGCCCAGCTAAGTTGCCCCAGGGCACCACCATAGTAAGAAAAGTACAGTGTAAAAAAGATAGTTAAGAGCAGACACAGCTGCATATAAAGAATGAAAATAAAAAAGTGAAATACATGCATAATAAACAAACAGTGAAGGGTTAAAATGTGTTATAAAAGAATAATGTGTTATAATGTGGTTCCCTGAAACAGATCAACCAAAGCAATCCAGGGGGACCCACGCCCCAAAAATGAACTAAGTTGCACTACAGTATATAACTTGTAGGAATTACCTAGAATTGTGCCTAATACCAGTGTGCATATACTATACCAGTCTCCATGCTTTTAAACCAATAAGGAAGGTTGCTAATCCAGACTGAGGGTGTCTCCTTTCCCTCAAGTGTTCAATAAAGCACATTAAATGGAGTATATGGGAAAGATTCCTGGACTGCACAACCTGAATATATATAATGGGAGGTGCTACCTGATGAGACTAATTGCAGGCACAGAAACAGACAAATCTCAGGTGCACAACTCCAAATTATTGATAATATATAAATGCAATAAAATTTTGCAATCCATAGAGGTTTTTAGCATAATCATTGCCAAGGTTATGGGCCTACCCACCATATCCAGGGTTCATTTATGGGGAGTGGGTCCCCCTGGATTGCTTTGGTTGATCTACTTCAAGGCACCGCATTATAACACATTATTCTTTTATAACACATTTTAACCCTTCACTGTTTGTTTATTATACATGTATTTCTCTTTTTTATTTTTACTCTTTATATGCAGCTGTGGCTGCTCTTAACTATCTCTTTTACACTGCACTTTTCTTACTATGGCGGTGCCCTGGGGCAACTTAGCTGGGCCGGTTAGGGGGGTCCTGCACTCTGGAATTGAACCCTAGTATATTAGGAACCTACCCTAAAGAAGTTACCTGGATATGGTGGGTAGGCCCATAACCTTGGCCATGATTATGCCAAACACCTCTATTGATTGCAAAATTTTATTGCATTTATATATTTTCAATAATTTGGAGTTGTGCACCTGAGATTTGTCTGTTTCTGTGCCTAGGAATGATTAATAACAGATTTTTGTCCCAGATCATTTCTATTCATTTTCGCAATATACGATACATACTTTCTGGAAAGAATGAAGCAGACTTATGCAAATAGTAGTAATACTTTGGTTAAGAATATCTGATTTATTTTATTTATTTATTCATATTTTCTTATATAGCACAACATATTCAGTTGCGCTTCACAGTTGTACACACTAATAGAACAAAACTAGGTAATAACAGATAGACATAGAGGTAGGAAGGCACTGCTCGCAAGCTTACAATCTATAGGGAAATAGACATTGATACATAAGGATAGGTGCTATATTGCATTTTGGTCCAGCCAGATAGCAGATGTTGGCCAAAGGTCAGAGGATGTGAAAGAAAGAATATGGGGTCAATCCTATTCCGTGCGAAGGGTGCGATGTGCCATAGTTGGCAACGGACCGACACATCACACCCTTCACAGACTGACTCGGCCCCAAATTCACCAAACTTTGCTCGCTGCCCAATGGAGCTGCAAGCAAAATTTGGCGAATCCGAGCGGCCGCAAAGTGCGACCACTGCCGCAATGACTTGCACTGGTGAGATCATCACACAGAATAGGATTGACCCCTAAGTGTGAGGTTATGTGTGGACTGTGAGAGGGGATGTAATTAGATATGGAAGCTATGAAGGTTATATGGGTGGTTCTGGAATCTGATAAGCTTGTCTGAAGAGGTGTGCTTTCAGGGAACTCTTAAAGGTTTGGAGACTAGAGGAAAGTCTTATTGTGCATGGGAGGGCATTCCACAGAGTGGGTGCAGCCCAAAAAAAGGGACAAAGAGGTGCACCACAATGACAGAAGATTAGCGGGACGCAGCTCCAGAGGAGAAGCCAAGATACCCATAGAGACTACAACAAAATAAGGATGACTGTATTGACAGTGGTCCGCCAAAAGGAAGACATTTACACATGGTATATCCTATTGTACAAGGTAGAGGCATGACTGCATGAGAACATAGTGTCCAATTTTCTATACTGAGAATCAATATTAAAATTGGTAATTATAATTGCATGAATAAATTCACGTTAACCTAGACACATTTTCCAATCATCTTTACCCATTCACACAACATACATTTGCTGGTGAAGGGTAGAGCGCAGTTAGAAACTACTGGTATCCTATAATTCTGGGTCAGGGCGACCTACTCCAACAGCAGCACACCCCAGACATAGTCATAGATCCAGTGTGCAGGACTCCACAATATAGCTATATGGTTTGGTTAATAGCCTTATGTGTAAGTAAAAGTATTTTGTATTGAATAAAGTAGAAAACCGGTAACCAATGGAGGGACTGACAGAGTGGAGCAGCAGACGATGAACATTTGGTGAGCAAGGTCAGCCTCGTAGCTACATTCATAATGGATTGTAGTGGTGAGAGCCTGTTTTGGGGAAGACCAGTAAGGAGACTATTGCAATAGTCAATGTGGGAAATTATGATTGCATGTATTAGAGTTTTTGCAGTGTCTTGTGTAAGATATGGTCAAGTTTGGGATATGTTTTTAGCTTTATGTACTGTAACATGAGTTTGAGACAGATTGAATGTGGGGAACAAAGGACAGTTCAGGGTCCAGGATGACACCTAGGCAATGAGCTTGTGGGGAAGGATGGATTGTCAAGTTATCAATAGTGAACGAGAGATCAGGTTGGTAACTACTATTGGCCGGTGAAAATATAATCAATTATATTTTGGAAATATTAAGTTTGAGGTGGTGAGATGACAAAATGAAATAGCAGATAGACATTCAGTGACGTGGACTAATACAGATGGTGACAAATCTGGGGAGGATAGGTAGATTTGAGTATCATCCACGTACAGATGGCAAGCTAATCAGCGCTTTTGAATTTCCGTACCAAGAGAGGTGGTATAGATTATGTCACAATTGGTGTCTGCGAGTTACCTGTCTCAGGTGGTGATCGGGTTTCAATGGAGGCCGGCATGACTGTCACCACAGATGATGTAGATAGCTCTATTTACAAGACTTGTGTAGCAGTGAAAACTGCCTTTGATGATAAATGACAGAAACTGGAGGGACCGGACTGGGACCGGCAGGAAGACTTGTTGAATTGAACTGATGAACTAAGAACTTGACTCTGGACTGGAACAACGTGGACTGAACTGATGAGCTTGGAACTTGACTCTGGACTGGAACAACGTGGACTGAACTGATGAGCTTGGAACTTGAATCTGGACTGGAACAATGTGGACTGAACTGATGAGCTTGAAACTTGACTCTGGACTGGAACAACGTGAACTGAACTGATGAGCTTGGAACTTGACTCTGGACTGGAGCAACGTGACAATGGCTGAAGGGAAATCAGGTAATGCTGAGATGAGGGTTAAACAGGGTGATCCGGAAATGCTGTGACAAGGTTGGAACTCAGGTGCAGGCTGGATAGGATAATTGGGAATAACAGGTTTCAAGAAGGAATGGGTAGGTTTGGGAATTTTAGGTTCAGGGAGGGAGTAGGTAGGTAAAAGGATCAGGAGTTGATCCACAGCAGGAAGCAAGGCAGGGTGACACGATGCAGGTTTACAGAGTGCCAGGGACCAACCAGGAGTAGGACTAGCAGCAGAGCACTGGCCAGGTATTGCCGTAACAGGACAACTGGATGCCAGGTATTACTGTAGCAGGTTTTCGGGATGCACCAGGGGTTGCTGTCAGCAGGTTTACTGGATTGCCAGGTTTAGCTGTAGCAGGTTTTCTGGAAGCACCGGGGGTTGCTGCCAGCAGGTTTACTGGGTTGCCAGGTATAGCTGTAACAGGTTTTCTGGATTGCACCAGGGGTTGCTGTAGCAGGTTTCAGGGATACACTTGAATGCAGAAATAGCATGAACCATACACCACAGGAAGACGAGATGTTCAGAATGCTATCAGGGGAGGAAAAGCAAGACACCTTAGACTGAGCCTTGCGATACTCCAACTGATAGAGGTAGCGAAGAGGAGGCAGAATCAATAAAATGAACAGTGAAAGAGCGATTAGATAGGAAGGATGAGAACCAAGAAAGGGCTGTGTCCTTAAGACCTAGTTATTGTAGTGTTTGTATGAGGAGAGAGTGGACAGCAGTGTCAAAAGCAGCAGAGAGATCTAGAATAATTAGAAGCAAGTAATCGCCTGTAGCCTTGGCAGTAACCAGATCATTCACTACCTTAGTCAGTGCTGTCTTTGTGGAGTGTTGGGAATGAAAGCCTGACTGAAGTGGGTCCATTAAGTTCTGTGAGTTGAGGAAGTGTGTGAGGTGGGGATAGACAAGTCTCTCAAGTAGCTTGGAGGGGTATGGGAGATGGGATGGTAATTTGAAATTGTTAGGGTCAGAATTTTGTTTTTTCAGAATGGGAGTAATCACTGCATGCTTGAACAGTGATGGAAAGATACCAGTAGATAGAGAAAGACTACAGATTTTAGTTAAGGTTGGGATGAGCACAGGAGACAGAGCTTTACTGATTTGTAAGGGTATAGAATCAAGAGGAGAGGTAGTAGAGTAGGAGGATGAGAAGAATGTAGATACTTCATCTTCATTTGTGGAGTCAAATGAAGTGAATGTGCCAGTGGGTTCAGGTAGGGAATTAAGCAGGTCACTGGCTGGAGTAGAGCAAACCATTTAATTTTGGATCTTATCAATCTTGTCCTTAAAATAGGAAGCAAGATTTTGTGCATGGATAGTAGCAGGTAGGTTGGGTGAGGGAGGGGTAAGAAGTGATTTAAATGTATTAAAAAGTTGCTTGGGGTTAGAGGCTTGAGAAGAGATGAGATATTGGAAATATGTTTGTTTGGCAGTGTCCAGAGCATTATGGTAAGAGTGGTAGATAGTCTTATATGTGAGGAAGTCACATAGAGTACGAGATTTACGCCACTGATGTTGAGAGTTTTTGTAAGTGCCTTGTTAATTTAGAATGCCATGGTTGACGTCCAAGTCTACGTGTAGTGTGATGGGTAGCTGGAGCCACTTCATCAAGGGCTATTTCTAGGGTCTGGCTCAGGTGTGATACCGCAGTCTAAGGAGAAGTGAATGTAGAAATTGGTGAGAGTAGTTGTCGTAGAGAGGTGGATAGATGTTGAAGATTATTAGCATTAATATTTCTGAGGAGGCTTGGTTGATTTCAGTTACACTGAAGTTGACATAATGGAAGAGAGTGTGCAGGTGATAAGGTTGTGATCTGAGAGAATGGAGCATTAGTGAAATCAGAATCTGAGCATGGTCTGGTGAAAGCAGTGGCCCTCCTGATGAGTAGAGGAGTGATTCCATTGGGAGAGGCCTAGAGAGGAGGTTAGAGAGAGCAGCTTGGAGGTATGAGGAAATTGTGGACTGTCAATAGGGATATTGAAATCACCCATGATGATGGTGGAGATGTCAGAGGATAGAAAGGGAGTCAGGCTGAAAAATGTTACAAAAATTGTTGGGGTGGCCCAGGTGGGTGATAGACAGCAGCAATGTGCAGAGAGAAAGGGGTGACAGTCCTGATAGAATGTACTTCAAATGATGTAAATGTGAGTGATGGTACCTGTGGGAGAACTGTGTATGTGAAAGAATCGGACAGTATTATTCCAACCCCACCTCCTTTACAATTACCAGACCTGGAGATATGTGTGAAGTGTAGGCCACCATTTGACAGTGTTGCAGGGGAGGCATGTCAGGTGTCTGATTATGTGAGCCATGTTTCTGTTATCACCAGAAGGTTGAGGTTAGTTGAAATAAAGAGGTCATGGATAGATGTTATTTGTTGCAGACAGAGCGTGCATTCCATAAGGCATATTTTAGTGATTTGGAGGGTGATAGGAAGCACGTAATGTGTCTGAGGTTTGCTGGATTTATATTTCGTTGTGAGTGGGGTATTTGGATGGGGCCTGGATTTTGTGATGTTACCAGCTAAATGCGTATAGATAAGTAAAAAGCTCATGTGTGTTGATAAGAGGGAAGTAGTTTATTGAGGCGGCAATGTGTACAGAGGGATGAGCTACAGGCAGAGTAGAGATGATACCATGGAGTGAAATTATAAAAATAAGTTTTTGGTACATTGTGATTTTTAAGTTATTTTGTATTTTTGGTGAATACATAAACAATTTTAAAGAATAATGTTGTAATTACCCGGTCTTAGATGTTGTTCAATATTTTTCCAATTGTTTTTTTAGCTGTTCAGAAAGCACACTTAGGGCCTGATTCAGACCCGCTTGCGAGCGCATAGCAATCTCAATCTGGTCGATGGTTGGCCAGTGCGAATGCGTGGTGTGCTCAATGCGTGTGCAATGCGCGTACGCGAGCCTCGCTCTAGGGCGTGCTACAGGACGGGGCGGCTGTCGATGTTGAACGATAGCTTGCCCCATTTTGTAGGCGGGGAGGGGGGGTGGCTGGACAAATGGAGGCGTTCCCAAAGGAACGCCTGCCATTTGTGGGCGGCCCTACTGACATCATTCGTGATGTCAGTAGTGAACTTCCTGCTCTATTAGCTTGAGGGAACCGAGACCCTACCACAAGGGTCTCGTCAAAAGCACGATGGTCGTGATAACCGTGACCATCGCCAGGCCACTTGAAAAAGCTGTGGGTGGTTACCCACAGCTATGCGAGCTGCCTGGAGGCAGATTTTTTGCAAATAGCGAGCGCATCTGAATCAGGCCCTTAGTTAATCCACACTTAATGCATATCCACATCAAGCTGCACCATTCATCAAGCTGCCCCTAAGACTTAATGTTAATAGTATGCCTGATTAAGACACTGGCCTACATCTAAGCCAAATGGTCAGCTGATTGAAATGCAGATTGATCAAAGGACATACATTGCACTGTGAGTTTGAGTAAACAGGCAGTATGCCACTATAAACTATGCTTCAGTGAACCCCATCACAAACACAGGTAATGACTATTAGCAAGTCATAAAAAGATGCTTAGACATTTAAAACAGATGAGCAGCATAAGTTGGAAATGTATAGGTTGGAAGATGCACATACTGTATGTTTAAAATAGATGAATAGCATAGGTTGGAAATTCTGGTTGGAAGATGCACATATGTTTAAAACAGATGAATCGCATAGGTTGGAAATGCATAGGTTGGAAATGCTGGTTGGAAGATGCACATACGTTTAAAATGGGTTGGGTATTATATGCCGGTGGCTGAAAAGCCGCCGGTTAGAATCCTGATGCTAGAAGCCCGCTGTTCTTATGGCTGGTAAGTACACTAGCCCTCCTCCTCTCTCCACCCTAACCATAACCCTACTTTGGGGTGCCTAACCCTGACCTACCCAGGGAGTGCCTAACCCTATCCTCCCCCCCAATGGTGCCTAACCCTAATCCCCCCTGTCTGTAGACTAACCCTAACCTCCCCCATCCCGCAGCCTAAACCTAAGTCCTCCACGGGGCACCGAAACCTAACACTCCCCGCATGTCCAAAAACAGCTATCCAGCCCCACTGTACTTACGTTCGGGATGCCAGCTGTCAGTATTCCGGCGTCGGCATCTCCAGCTGATCGGGATTCCGGTGCTGAGATCCCGGCAGTCGGCATCCCGGCCATCAGATAAATTGACTGCATCCCATTTAAAATAGCTGAATAGCATAGGTTGGAAATGCATAGGTTGGAAATGTTGGCTGGAAGATGCACATATCTGAGAGATGAAAAGAGAAGAGATATGATTAGTACAGTTTCATGCTGGATAAAACTTTTTTCTTTAACTGTTCAGAAGGCATACTTAGTTAATCCACACTTCAAGGATATCCACATCCAGCTATACCCCTCATCAGGCTGCCCCTAAGACTGATTTGATCGATATCTAACAAGAGTCCTATTGTACATCTATTGTGAATTGAACATAATTCTCAGCCTTCTCAGTGCTTGATAGTGATTGTATTTGGACAGCAAGCTTTTTATTTTTAAATATGTATTACCTTGTATTTTAGCATAGGAGCTGCAGTAGTACACCAGATCTATAGAGAGTCATCTTGCTACACACATTAGATCAGTAATCTAAATGACATAAAGATAACTTTATGTATTTGTGATTGCCTTTCATGTATTGTTTGTTATGATTTGATTAGCGCTGTGGGCATAATCAATATGCCTCTTAAGTGGTCCGATATACTAGTATCTGACTCGCTGTGAGTTGCAGAGGAAGATACAATATCACAGGAGCAATTCAAGATTACTCCGGGGTGGAGACAGCTGCTCTAAAAAAATATGTTAGGCAACACAATGTGTATGCAGTGCCGTACAAGTGGTAGACATCAGTGGCATCATTCGGGGGCTGCGTACCACAACGGATGTCACTCATTGGCCAGGAGACAGTGCTGCACTGTGATTTATTATGTAGTGCCCGGCTCCCGGCCACTGAGGAGGAGCCAGCAGTGCGGGGAGAGTCTCTGAGGCAGCTCTGCATCTCTGGGAGTTTATGAAGCTGTCATCTGTATCTGATTTACCAAGCTCTGGAAGTGTTTTGTCCTGATAGGTAACGCTATCTTCAGATGGCATTATTCATGAGTAGCCTATGGGCTACTTTTTCACATAAATTACTGGAAGAGCAAAAATTACCAGGAGATGGCTGCTGCACTTTCGTGGTCTGCTGACATTCTGCCCTCACACACCTGAGCTGAAGGGAATAATTATTAAAAAAAATATTGTATAATATCTCTTTTACACCTAAGTCCCGGGCCTGACACAGGATTTGGAATATGTTTCCAACCTGGATCAGACCTGGGATAGACTTCTTTCACACTGCAGTGCCAAACCAGATTGTGCCCGGGTCAGCACCGTTCACACCATACCCAAGTTTGCAGTCACCCTGGTCTTCCAGTGTTGCAGTGAATGCTTGGAGATGATGTAATCTCCAAGAGCCACTGAAGCTGGCCAATCAGGTAGGCACGACTCGGGTCATCGTAACCCGGGTCGCGGCATTTACACTGCAGGGTGACACAGGTATGACCCGTGCCCAGCCCTGCAAGCTACCCGTGGTGGATGCCCCGGGTCACTGGACCCGGGTTGATCCTTTTCCACTGATGAAAATCCCAGGATGATGCGTGATCATGTGCAAAAACCTGGGATTTTCATGTCGGTGTAAAAGGGGCATAAATGACTAGAAGCCACTACAGTATTTAAGCAACTAAAGACTATAGTTCCCTCAGGAAAGCCCTTGCAAGTAATAACCATTGTAAACCTCAGATAGGCAGAGACTATCAGGCAAGGCTCTCATTACTGCAGTCAGCAAGGCACAGTCACTCAGTGTGAAAAACTGCACAAATTTCCACAGTACGTAAGGCGCATCTGTAGATAAATATTTGCAAGGGAGAGAGAAAAGAAGGCATAGCTATGTCTAACAATTGAACTCTTAAGTTTCAAAAGCCATCTTGTTGCCAACTTTATTACACTTCTAAAGGCCAGTACACACTAGATGATGTCTAGTGTGTACCGTCACACTGTCACAGACAAAGGGATTTGAGGCTGTGTTACCGGGCTGGGTCTGATTCTTTAGAGACAGCTGTATGCTGGAAACAACTAGGTTTAATGTAGTTCCTGCGCATAGAGTAGAATAACAGGTGATGATGCGGTGAGGAGACGTAGCACCAGCAGGTAGTTTGTGAAACTATATTCATACACTAGAAGACGGCTGGACTCCGGGTTGGTATCGGAGGATAACTGGATTCCAAGGTATATTTGGAGAACAGCTGGACTCTGGGTTGGAACCGGAGGGAAACTGGACTCCAAGGTATTATTTGGAAGACAGCTGGACTCCAGTTTGTAACCGGAGGGTAACTGGACTCCAAGGTATTATTTGGAGGATGGCTGGACTCCGGGCTGTTACTGGAGGATGGGCTGAATCTCGCAGAGACAACACACAGAAGTCACAGAATGCACTCTAAGGAGCACAGTAAGGAAGCTCACTGACAAGGCTATGAGTCTTGTTGCACTGGCAACTTAATATTGTTGCAGGAAGTATCAGCCTTCTGCGGGAAGCTGCAGAAGGCTAATTGGCTGAGCACTGAGGAGAACCTACTCCATTGGTAGAAATAGCGTCACGTGGACCTGTCCAAGACGGCTACACCCATCTCTCATGGAGATCGGGCCCAACACAGCAGAGAGACCGCAGGTGCCCGTGAGGAGAGAATACACTAGCAGGACCTACCAGAGAGGATGGAGCCACTGCAGCAAAGCACGGGAGCCAGAAGATGTCATGGGTCAGCACCCACAAAGGTAAGTGGCGGGGTCTGCTTCTGGGATCTCTATGGAGGGCTGTGACAATACCTCCTTTTCCATGAGTGGCCACTGGACACTTTTTTTGTTTATGAGGAAACTTAACATGAAATGCCTCGATCAGAAGAGGTGCATGAACATCAGAAGAGTTTATCCAGATCCTCTCCTCCAGACCATAACCTTTCCAGTCAATGAGATATGAAAGACGGTTATATCGACAATGGGAGTCTAGGATTCTTTCAACTTCGAATTCTTCACCTTGTTGGGTTTGGAATTTATTCAAAATCAGTGGTTTTAAGAGGGAGATATGAAACAAGTTTGGGATGTGAGGAAATGGAGGTAATTTCAACCTGTAAGCTACTGGATTCAAGACTCTAATTATCGGGAATGGGGAGGATACTTGAAGTCTGAGATTTCAAGTGGAGAGCCAAACCATATCTCCTGGTTGAAAACTTGGAACCGCCCATCATTTACGATCAGCAAACTTCTTGTATCGGGCTAAGAATTTGGTTAGAGCGGCATGAACCCTTTTCCAGATGTCGGTGAACTGCTGAAGAGATATTTTGGCAGTGTGCGCATCTAGTACAGGAAGTAAAGGAAATTCTGGAATCCGAGGTTGTTGGCCAAATACAGTGAGAAAAGGGGTAGAACTCGTGGAAGTATGGTAATGATTGTTATAAGCGAATTTGGCCCAGGGCAGAAGCTCAACCCAGTCATCTTGAGAAGAGGAGATGAAGGAACAGAGAAGTTCTAAATCTTGGTTGACTCTCAGTTTGCCCATTGATCTGGGGATGGTAGGCAATAGCATATTGCAACTTCACTGGAAGGGCTGAACACAGAGATTTCCAGAATTTTGCCACAAACTGCAACCCTCTGTTAGAAATGATTTCTTGGAGTAATCCATGTAATCTGAAAACTTCTTGAATGAAGTTCTGAGTAAGAAGTGGAGCAGAAGGTAGTCCAGAAAGAGGTACAAAATGGGCCATTTTGGAAAATCTGTCCATGATAACCCAAATCGTATTATGACCTCGGGATGGTGGAAGGTCTGTGATGAAATCCATTAACAGGTGAGTCCATGGTTGCAAGGGAATGGCTAATGGTTGGAGTTAACCAGGAAAAGCTTGTCAAGGCACTTTGTGTTTAACACAAGAAGAAACATAAGACCTAATGTCCACTTTCATTGAGGGCCACCAATAGGATCACTGGACAAACTTAAGGGTCTTGTCCATACCGAAGTGTCCCGAGAAGTAGGAAGCATGAGCCCACTGTAGTGATTTCTTACGGAGATTAGGAGCAATGAAAGTTTTCCCAACAGGAGGCACAGTAGACAGATTAGTGGTAGCGAAAGATGTTGGATCTAAGATTGGATGAGACTGCTCCATGGTTATATCAGAGTCACACACTATTGAACGAGAAAGGGTGTCAGCTTTTCCATTTTGTGATCCAGGACAATAGGAGAGTTTAAAGTTGAATCTAGAAAAGGACATCGCCCATCTGTCTTTCCGGAGATTCAAACAATTTGCTGACTTTAAATATAATAAATTTTTGTGGTCTGTGTAAATGGTTATTGGATATTGAGCCCCTTCTAAGAGATACCTCCATTCTTCAAGTGCAAGTTTAATGGCAAGCAGTTCCTAGTCACCAATAGAATAGTTCCTCTCTGCAGGCAGAAATGTCCAAAAATAAAACTCACAAGAATGAAGTCTCTCATCTTCAAAACGTTGGGAGAGAACAGCTCCAACACCCTCTGAAGAGGCGTTCACTTCCAGGATGAATGGTCAATTAAATCAGGCTGTTTTAAGACAGGTGCAGAGATGAATGCCTGTTTAAGAAGTTGGAAGACAGAAGTGGCTTCTACGGTCCATTTGGTTGGGTCTGCTCATTTGCAAATAAGAGCTGTAATAGGTGCTACCAGCATGGAAAATCCTTTGACGAACTTGCGGTAACAGTTGGCGAATCCTAAGAACTGCTGTATCAATTTCAAAGACATGGGAGGAGACC
Source organism: Taudactylus pleione (assembly GCA_031769625.1). NCBI lineage: Eukaryota > Metazoa > Chordata > Amphibia > Anura > Myobatrachidae > Taudactylus > Taudactylus pleione. The sequence continues at coordinate 3,043,335 of JAUIMM010000773.1, forward strand.
AGTCAAGAATGGCTTGTAACTTTAGCAGATCCATTTGAAGACCTGTTCCAGAGATTATGTACCCTAGAAACGGAACACTTGGAACCTCAAAAATAAATGTTTCCAGTTTACAAAAAAGCTGATTGGAGAGTAATCTCAGAAGGACTTCTTTTACTTGAATTCGATGACTTTCCAGATCCTGAGAAAAAAATCAAGAAGTCGTCCAATTAGACCACCACACTGCTGTAAAGAAGATCTCAAAAATGTTGTTTACAAAGAATTGGAATACAGCTGTGGCATTGCAAAGCCCGAAGAGCATAACAAAATACTTGTAATGCCCATCCCTGGTGTTGAAGGCCATCTTCCATTCGTCTCCAGTATGTATACAGATCAAATTATAGGCTCCCCTTAAGTCGAGTTTGGTGAAAATGGAAGCTCCTTTGACTCTATCAACAATTTGGTTATGAGAGGAAGGGGATAACGATTCTTAATTGTTATATCATTAAGTCCTCTATAATTGACACATGGTCGTAGGCCACCATCTTTTTTTTCACAAAGAAAAATCCAGCTCCAGCTGGGGATGTAGAAGGTTGAATGAAGCCTTTGCTCAAGTTTTCTCTAATGTATTCTGACATGGCTTGGGTCTCAGGTAAGGATAATGTGTATGTAAGTCCCCTAGGTGGAGTTTTCCCAGGGATCAGGTCTATGGGACAGTCCCAATCTCAATGAGGATGCAAGGTATCGGCCTTCTGTTTACTGAATACATCTTGAAAATCCAAATAGGATTTGGGCAGATCCCCTGGAGGCTGGACGGCAGAGGAAAGCGCAGAATCTACACGATGAAGGCAACTCTTAAAGCAAAAGGAACTCCAGAAAGTTATCTGCACGGTTGACCAATCGATTTGTGGAGAATGTTTTTGTAGCCAGGGTAGACCAAGGATCAGAGCATGAGAGGCTTTAGGAATCACCAGGAAGGAAAATTTCTCAAAGTGAAGCACCCCAATAGTAAGTTTAAGTGGTGCAGTATGGTGAGTGATTGTTCCACCTGAAATGCGACTTCCATTGATGGTGGTTAAGGTGATGGTTCGAGGCAGTGCTTTGGCGGGAATTTGATGTTTTAGGACAAAGTCTGCAGTCACAAAATTTTCCACAGCACCAGAACCAACATCATTGGGGCCTCAAGGACGCTCTAACTGAGTATGAATGGTAGAATCAGACTTCCTAGGTGAATCAATGGCAACTCTTAACTTAACCTCTCTGTCAAAAGTTAGGAGGAGGCATTTCCCGGACGAATGGGACAGGATCTGACTAACTGTTGGACCGACCCACAATACATGCACAGATTTTCTTTATGTCTTTTTTGCCATTCTTCAGCAAACAAGCGAGAGCGATTGACTTGTATGGGCTCTTCGCCCATAGAAGGAGAGGGTATACGCCGTGGGTCAGTGCCCGCAAAGGTAAGTGACGGGGTCTAATTTTGGGGTTTCTATGGAGGGCTGTGACACACACTTGCTGATGCCAGCAGCGATGGTGGAGGCCATGCTGCATTCGGCATCAATGCCCTCGCTAACAATGTTGCCCATCAGACCTGCATGCAGGTCCAATGGGCAATGTCACTGACGATGCGTGGGAGTGCGCATCGTCAGTGACATTGAAGGTACACACTAGACGATGTGCCCGATATGTCGTCCGATCATCTAGTGCACAGGTTCTCAAAGTCGATCCTCAGGACCACACAGTGCATGTTTTCCATGTCTCTTCACAGAATCAAAAGTTAAATAATTATAACCACCTGTGGATCTTTTAAAATGTGTCAGTGAGTAATGAATACACTTGTACACCTGCTGGGTGACCTGGAAAACATGACCTACGTGGGGTCCTGAGGACCGAGTTTGAGAACTACTGATCTAGTGTGTACCCAGCATTACAATGCTCATTTTTGTAACCAAATGAAAAGTGTTATACAACCTGTAAAGAGCGCAACTGGCCAGTGTAAAAACTGTCATTGACATGTATGCAGCTAAAACCTTGGGGAATTCATCAAAAGTGAATTGAGTTTAATCTCAATTTGGTAAATAGTTTAATGTATTTATTTGTAAAATATTGCTGTTGTACTTACGTTGCTGAATTCTAATGCCTGTTAGGTGAAATGACTGTAGTTTAATTGTAAACTGTCTAATTCATCTAACCTAGTGGTTCTCAAACTGGGTCTTCAGGATCCCACACAGTTATTGTTTTGTAGGTCACCCAGCAGGTGCACAGGTTTAATCATTACTTACTGATACATTTTAAAAGATCCACAGGAGAAGCTAATTATTTCCCTTGTGATTGTGTGAGGAGACCTGGAAAATATGCACTGTTTGGGGTCCTGAGGACCGAGTTTGAGAAGCTGTGATCTAACCAATTTATCCATAGCTTATCGAGGATCTACAACTGTTCCAGTGATCCTGGATAATAAAATATTTTGTCCAGTTAAAGTGTGTTTCATTAGCTTTAAATCGGAAAATGTATTGTATTCTCATGTATTGATAGAAGATTGAAGCAGAAACAGTTTCATTGACGGAAAGTTACTTCCAATAAATTCATAATTATTATTTGAAGCAATTCTGTCGACAATCTTTTTCCTGCATCTACTTCCTTACCTCTCCGAAACATACAGAAGGACCAAGGTAAGACAGAAATTCACTACACCACATCCGATCTTATTAGATTGTCTGGGTGCCATATCAGCTCCGATATAGAAGAGAAATGATTGCTTTTGCAATCATTTTACATTTGTACCTATTGCAGGGTTGGGCCCTCTCCCTGTATGTGATGTTTAGCAAATCCAGCAATAAGAAATTATAATTATCCGGTCTGAAACCCGATAATTAGTAAATATGCCCCTAGGTGTGATAGGTGATAAATCATTTTTTTTTTAATGGTAAATTAAAGTATATAGCTAGAATGTGACTTGGTTTTTCACTGTTTCATTCAAGTTCTACTACAGGTAGCTGCATTAGTTTAACAAGATAGTGCCACAAATATTTTTGATCAATAAATATGTGATCAATGTATCCGTAGTTGTGTCACAACGTAGCAAACATTACGGATTACTGGAGTGGAGAAATTTGCACATTAAAATTATCCTATTAATAAAGTTTTCAAAGTAAAAAGATAAAAAAAAACAAAGATTATATTTTAATAAAGCAATAAGACTAGGGGCTAAATGTAATAGGGTGAGAGTTTAGAAAATGTGAGAGAAAACTCTTACATTTTTAAACTCAACCAATGTAATAAAGTAACAGAACATGCAAACTTGCATGTTTTTCAGACTCAAAAAACTCTCAAGATTTAAACTCTCATCCAGGTGTTTCCTGCATTGAAAATACAACTCGATCAATGTATTAGTGTGAGGGTTTTACTGCTAAACTCCTACATTTTCTAAATTCTCACCCTATTACATTTGGCCCCATGTCTATAAGATGTGAGATGTAACAGAGGTAGTGGTTACCGAAGCAGGACACTCTAGACAAGATTGCATCTAAAAGATCTTCAAATGCTGTCTTTCAAAAAACATGGGTCCCAAATATGTGAGCACTATCAGAGATTGATAAAGAAGGGTAGATGATGAGTACAAGTAAAGGCATTATCCCTGCATAACCCCCATCTCTTACTTGCCCTCCTTATCATACTATGGGCCTGATTCTGTAAGGATTGTAATTGCAAAGCTGCATGCAGCCTATAGATATAAGATGTATGCACGCAGGCAGCTTTGCAATTGCGATCCTTGCAGATATGGTAATGCAGCAGGAGGCATCACGCCTCCTGTGCATTACTTATACAAGCTGCGTTATCCAACAAAGCATCGGTTAATCTGCATACCATTGGCCGGCTGCAGTGACCCATGGGGTCCCGCAGCCGGCCGTTGCAGTTTAGGGAAAGAGGCCAGGAAATCTCCGTCAGCCGGCGGAGATCCTGGCTTCCTCCCTCCCCTGCAAAGGCAGCGACATACCCAAAAATGGCAACAGACTGTCAATCACTGACAGTCAGCTTATTTGCGGCCTCGCAGACCCGTTCTGCACATGCGCAGAATGGGTCTGGCACCTGCGCAGATTCCCAAACATTGAGAATCTGCGTTCAGCAGTGCACGCTGAATCAGGCCCTATATCCATTCATTATGACTTTAAAATATTTTAGGTGTAGAATAAGGTTCGGCTACATCATGGGTATATCAATTTATTGGAAATTATGGTCATAAAGATGGTTACCAAATGAACATATTTACAATAAAAAGTATTCCTACATAAATTATTAGTATAATATATATCAAATGTATTCTTATTGTTATTTCACAAACCTTTCACTAGAGGTCAGTGTTTCCCTATTGTGTTATACATATGATATGACAATGAAACTTAATTTCATTTGTGAATGGTTATTGGGGTTGGTTTTACATATGTATTGTATTAGTGTGTATCCAAGGGTGTCACCACACATGACACTGAACTTCAATTTGCAAACTGTCTCTTATGAAAGAATTATGGTGACTGAAGGTTTTACTGTACGTTTAAAGGCATACCAATGGTTTGAGCTACCATGAATTTTCACAGCAAAAACTACTTTAAAATAACGAATAATGTTAGGCAATATAATACACCATTAATGCCAAGACCCAAAAATACCAGATATCACTTGAGAAGATTACAGACATCCTCTAAGAAAGTAAAGCTGCCAAAAGCGGCATGTGACTGGAAACATACTCACCTGCTCCCCCGAAAGATCACAATTTTTCCAGTAGTCCGCCGCACCCCCAAAAGAGTGTCCGATGTCTCGCCTCCCAGCCACTTCCTAGGGAAGTGGACAGAACTGGGGAGATAAAGTGAGAATCGTGGTCCACAGGGCCGAATTAAGGCTTGTGGGGGCCCTGGGGCACTTAAGTTGTGGAGGCCCCCACCAAGCCACATGGAGCCTCGGTAAGGTCACACCAACCCTATGTGGGCAGGGGTAAATACAGGATTTTCTGGAAGGTTGTATATATATATATATATATTTACAGTTCCTCTGGCAGCGGCACTCCACATGAAGGATAACAGTAGACAGGAATTATTGCATCAACATTTTGATGCCCTTTAATGCATCGTTCTCAATATACAAACAGTAAAAAAACATGGTACTTACATACCCTTCACCACACCACGTGAAACCGCCGCGGCATCCGGGTCCAGCACAGAGACGCCCACTGATGACCTCACAGGCGCGACCCATTGCCATGGCAACAGTAGTGAAACTAAAAACAAGTTAAAAGAACCTTCTTCATAAAGGCACGATGCTGTAAACGCACATACAATAATCCTATATGATAATGTACTGGCATCAATTCACTAATAACACCATAACATGAACCCCATGTCTTTACCAACGAACCAGCTAATCGATATCGAGCACATAGATGGTAATTAAATTGCACCAATCATTGATCACCAAAACACATTAATCAGATATAGAGTCAAAAACCCATCATAGATAATTACACCTGTCAGTTATATTAAAAATGTACTCAAACCATGGAATTAGTAATATGTGTAACCCATCTTATTCAGCTATCCCACATTCTTATACAAATTAATCCAAGGCACTCATAAGATACATATCTAGGTGAGGCCAATAAACCTGGACCGATGTCCGTAGTTATGACATCCCACCCATGATATAAATAACCCACTGCAGTATGCATGTCAGCACATCAGACCCATGAACATGCACTTCATGAAATAAAAAGCATCTCATCTATAAATATGATCACTACAGCCCTATAGGAAGCAATGTAATCCTAAATTTTCATTAAGTCATTTTGGATAAATAGTCCCCAGTCTGTGAATTCAACGGGATTCACACTGGAGTAGTTTCAATGATCTATTGTCACCCCGTGCCCAAGCTGGTACATGATCTATGATGATATATCTTAATGTGGCTAAATTATGTTGTGCTTCATAGAAATGCTTGGCCACTGGTTGATCACTTGTACCAGATTTACTAGCGGCCCTAATGGCCGATCGGTGTAAAGCCATCCTTTCACTTAAAGTACGATCCGTCTTACCAATATAACTAAGACCACAGTGATCATGTATATTATGAATTTGGTCGTACATGTCACCCTGTGTCTGATGCTATATTTCTTCCCACTATGTGGGTGATAAAAAGAATCCCCAGTGGTCATATACCTGCAAGTGTGGCAATTAAGGCATTTGATACATCCCGTTTTCAATTTCAGGAAGCCCTCACCTTCCTTCTTATCAAAACCAGTGATATCTGCTTTCACTACCAAATCCCGGATATTTTTCCCGCGTGTGTAGCACGGCATTAGTGTAGTGTCCCTCAGATTCAAATCAACATCCTTTTGTAAGAGAGACCAGCGTTTCTTGGACACAGAGTTAATTCTGTCACTTAAGGTATTAAAGTGTTAAACCCAAGGGAAATGATTTTTAGTCTGTTTATGTTCATATGTACATAATAACTCATCACAGGATTTAGATAAAGCACGTTCTTTAGCCACAAGCAACATCTGTATGTCATATCCTCTAGAGACAAAACCCTGTATCATCTCATCAATCTTAAGGACTGCAGTCATCCGATCACTGCAAATCCTTAAAACACGTATAAATTGAGAGAAAGGTAACCCAAACTTAGAGGATTTAGGATGAAAACTTCTTGCATGTAATAGGGAATTACGATCTGTGGGTTTTTTATACAATGAGGTACTAATTATACCATTCCAATTACAAATTTCTATGTCCAAAAATGTTACACAGACCTTATCAACAGTGTAAGTCAGTTTGATGGGACTAGCTAAAGAATTATGACCCTCAATCAACTCCACAAATTTCTCACGTGTACCAGACCAAATGATAAAAATATCGTCAATATATCGGGTGTAAAATAAAATACACTCAGATATCTCTGGTGCACAAAAGAAAATATCTCTCTCAACCGAAAACATAAATGCATTGGCATACGATGGGGCCACATTCGACCCCATCGCACACCCGCTGCATTGAAGACATATCCTCCCATCAAATAGGAAAAAGTTGTGGGTCAAAATCATCTCTAATAGCTTAATAACCAGTCTATGATCTGGTCCTTTGTACAGTGGATTCCCATTTATGAGACGCAAAACAGCCTCTAATCCGGCAGTATTAGGGATCACAGTGTATAAATTCGATACATCGATACTGCATAATAAACTATCACTCGGTATATCGCCCAACTGTATCAGCTTGTTCGAAAAGGATGTTGTGTCCTACAGATAATCCGGATGACCCATTACACATGGTTGCAAGAGGGAGTCAAGATACACAGAAAGAGGCTGAAACAACGACCCCCGTGCCGAAATAATCGGCGTCCAGGGGGGTTGTTCAGCCCCTTGTGGATCTTGGGGAGCGTATATAGTACAGGGATAATCGGATGCTCAGGTAGTAATACTTTACATAAATCATCTGTAATTATACCCTCCATAACAGCTCCCTCCAACAGTCCTGCAACTCAGCTATAAACCGTGTAGTTGGGTCATGTTGCAATGGAATGTATACATTGAAGTCACCAAGTTGTCTCATTATTTCAGCTTTATAACTGTTGAGATCTTGGATCACAATCAACCCGCCCTTATCCGCGGGTCTTATTACAACCTCACTGTATGACGATAGTGACTTCAATGCTTTAAATTCCACCAGTGACAAATTATTTCTATGCATCATCCTGGATTTTAAAATATCATGAACATCGCTATCAACCACATTGATAAAGGTCTTAATAGAATGGTTGTTGGAAACAGGATCATAGACAGATTTAGCAGTTAATTTAGCTACTGCCGAAGGGATATCAGACCTTTGTTTAGGTAAATTAGATTTAGCCTTAGTACCATTCAATTTTTCATGCAGTTTGAGTTTCCTATTAAGGTTATACTTCTTGATTTCCCAGTTCATCTCATCAAAAGCAACTGTAGGGACAAACGACAATCCCTTCGAAAATACCTGTACTTCCGGCTCAGTCAATGTTCTTTTAGACAAATTGAATATTAGCGTCTCCTCTGCAACGGTGGTCTCCCTGGTTGTCTTTTTCCGCATCCATTGGCCTCCATGCCTTGTATATCGTCTCCTGGTCCTGGGACTTGACTTCGGGTGCGTGTTCCTAAAGGGACCTGAGATGAAACAACCCGAGGATTATCAACATTATCAGAGCACACTTATAGTAACAATATCGGAGTCGCCATAGGGTCTGCGATAACCCCTATGTTGCACTTTCTGATGATCAGATTGGCCACCACTTATCCATCTGTATACATTATTATGATCATAATCATTGATAACTTTAGTAAGTTTCGCTTTCTTGAATTGAATCAGATCTCATTTGTAATTTGCCAATTGCAGGCCCAGTTTCTCAAGCCAATCGGTCTGAGTGTCCGCAGTGAGAGTCTCCTTGTGTGCCACTTCAAATGCACCAATTTTCTCCTTAATAATTTTTAACTCTCGGGATGCTTGCTCTATAACGAGGAGCATAAGATCATAACTGCATTTATTTAAGATACAGATCCATCTTTTACAGAATGAAACATTATGGCGGCCAATAGTAGGGCAATTACGCACACGAAAACCACGAGGTATGCGTTTCTCCATGTAATAATCACTCAAAGTCACACAATGGTAATAAAAATCCAATTCCCTCTGTCGTAATTTCAATAGGTCACGATATAATTGTTCAGTAGGTTTAATGTTGGTGTCACTGAATGGCTCCTTAAATAAGATATCATGAGCCTCTGATTCAGAGAAAGATAAGGTCATGCCTTTAGTCTGTAAAGAAATGTTAATGGCATCAAACATGTCAGCGCCAGCCTCCACACATCCTTCAGCCATAATATCAAAAAACACAAAAATGTGGCAAAAAGATATCAAACAATCAGCTGGGTGCCTATTTCAAGCAAACACTGGGTCCTGCAACCAGTGTTCCTAGTATATATACATCCAGAAAAGATGGCATTCCCAGTCAGCAATAAATAAGGGTGCCCTCCGCATGTAACCAACAATGGTCCCAAATACAGTTCTCTGGCAGCGGCACTCCACATGAAGGATAACAGTAGGCAGGAATTATTGCATCAACGTTTCGATACCCTTTAATGCATTGTTCTCAAGATACAAACAGTACAAAAACATGGTACTTACATACAATTCACCACACCACGTGAAACCACCGTGGCATCCGGGTCCAGCATAGAGACGCCCACTGATGACCTCACAGGCGCGACCCGTTGCCATGGCAACAGTAATGAAACTAAAAACAAGTTAAAGGAACCTTATTCATAGAGGCACGGTGCTGTAAACGTACATACAATAATCCTATATGATAATGTACTGGCATCAATTCACTAATAACACCATAACATGAACCCCATCTCTTTGCCAACAAACCAGCTAATCTATATCGAGCACATAGATGGTAATTAAATTGCACCAATCATTGATCACCAAAACACATTAATCAGACATAGAGTCAAAAACCCATCATAGATAATTACACCTGTCAGTTATATTACAAATCTACTGAAACCATGGAATTAGTAATATGTGTAACCCATCTAATTCAGCTATCCCACATTCTTATACAAATTAATCCAAGGCGCTCGTAAGCTACATATCTAGGTGAGGCCAATAAACCCGGACCGACGTCCGTAGTTATGACATCCAACCCATGATATAAATAACCCACTGCAGTATGTGTGTCAGCACATCAGACCCATGATCATGCACTTCATGAAATTAAGACCTTTATCAATGTGGTTGATAGCGATGTTCATGATATTTTAAAATCCAGGATGATGGTTAGAAATAATTTGTCACTGGTGGAATTTAAAGCATTGAAGTCACTATCGTCATACAGTGACGTTGTAATAAGAACCGTGGATAAGGGCGGGTCGATTGTGATCCAAGATCTCAACAGTTATAAAGCTGAAATAATGAGACAACTTGGTGACTTCAATGTATACATTCCATTGCAACATGACCCAACTACACGGTTTATAGCTGAGTTGCAGGACTGTTTGGAGGGAGCTGTTATGGAGGGTATGATTACAGATGATTTATGTAAAGCATTACTACCTGAGCATCCGATTATCACTGTACTATATACGCTCCCCAAGATCCACAAGGGGCTGAACAACCCCCCTGGACGCCTGATTATTTCGGCACGGGGGTCGTTGTTTCAGCCTCTTTCTGTGTATCTTGACTCCCTCTTGCAACAATGTGTAATGGGTCATCCGGATTATCTGTTGGACACATCATCTTTTTTGAACAAGCTGATACAGTTGGGCGATATACCGAGTGATAGTTTATTATGCAGTATCGATGTATCAAATGTATACACTGTGGGCCTGATTCAGAGCCGCTCGTAAGCGGCTGCTCGTTCGCTCCGAGCGCTGTTTGCACAACTGCGCATGCATATGGGTTGTAATACGCATGTGCGAACCAGTCATTGCGGTCGGAAATTGTGTGCTCGCAAAATAGCGAATGCCTGCTAATTTGAGTGACAGGATGAGGCGTTAGTGGGTGGTAACAGGGGAAGGTGCTTGAAAACGGGGAGTGGATATCCGAACGCAGGCGTGCCAAACGGTCAAAACGGGCGTTTTAAGGGTGTGCATAATTAACAAAGCAGCGTGAAAATCCAACCACAAGCACTGCGAGCAGTTCATATGCCTTTCGATGTACTCGATTAATCTAATAAACAGCGGAGATGACGTAGGATGCGAGCGGCCAGGGGGCGTTTTTTTCGTTCGCTCGTTCAGACATAGAGGCGTCAACAGACCACAAAGAGCGAGTGCTCAATTTAAATATCCGGCCCCTTTTTCTGAACGAGCGAGCGCAAATAGCTTCCGGCTCTGAATCGGGCCCTGTGATCCCTAATACTGCCGGATTAGAGGCTGTTTTGCGTCTCATAAATGGGAATCCACTGTACAAAGGACCAGATCATAGACTGGTTATTAAGCTATTAGAGATGATTTTGACCCACAACTTTTTCCTATATATATGTATATATATATATATATATATATATATATATACTAGGGGTGTGCACCGGCCACTTTTCGTGTTTTGTGTTTTGGTTTTGGATCTGGATCTTTCTTCGTGTTTTGGATCTGGATTGGTTTTGCCAAAACCACCCTTCCGTGTTTTGGGTTCTGGGTTTTGTGTTTTGGATCTGTATTTTTTTTTTAAAAAGCATAAAAACAGCTAAAATCACAGAATTTGTTGGTTTCTCTGCTCCTATGCTATTATTAACCTCAATAACCTTAATTTCCACTCATTTCCAGTCTATTCTGAACACCTCACACCTCACAATAGTGTTTTCATGTCCAAAAGGTTGCACCGAGGTAGCTGGATGACTATGCTAAGCGACACGAGTGGGCGGCACAAACACGTGACCCATCTAGGAGTGACACTGCAGTGGCAGACAGGATGGCAGTTAGAAAAACTAGGCCCCAAACTGTACATAATGCAAAGAAAAAAAAGAAGTGCAAGATGGAATTGTCCTTGGGCCCTCCCACCCACCCTTATGTTGTATAAACAGGACATGCACACTTTAACAAATCAATCATTTCAGCGCCAGGGTCTGCCACACAACTGTGGCTGAAATGATTGGTTCGTTTGGGCCCCCACAAAACAAGCTGGCAATTAATGTGTCCCTGCACAAACTGGCTCTACGGAGGAAAGATGTCATCCTCATCCTCCTCATCCACCGATTCCTCACCCTCTTCAGTGTGTACATCCTCATCCTCACAAAGTATTAACTCGTCCCCACTTGAATCCACCACCACAGGTCCCTCTGTACCTTCTGGAGGCTGGTCTGTCTGGAAGAGCTGATAATTCATTTTGATGAACATCATCTTCTCCACATTCTGTGGAAGCAACCTCCTACGCCTTTCGCTGACAAGGTTCCCGGCTGCACTAAACACTCTTTCGGAGTACACACTGGAGGGGGGGCAACTCAGGTAAAATAGAGCCAGCTTGTACAGGGGCCTCCAAATTGCCTCTTTTTCCTGCCAGTACAGGTACGGACTGTCTGACATGCCTACTTGGATGCTGTCACCGATGTAATCCTCCACCATTCTGTCAATGGTGACAGTATCATATGCAGTGACAGTAGACATGTCAGAAATTGTTGCCAGGTCCTTCAGTCCGGACCAGATGTCCAAACTTGGTCCTGCCTGCCCTGCATCACCGCCAGCGGGTTGCTTAGGATACCTAAGTTTTTTCCTGGCAGCCCCAGTTGCGGGAGAAAATGAAGAAGGAGCCGTTGACGTGTCACGTTCCGCTTCAGCTGACAGTGTGTTCACCAGCAGGTCTTTGCACCTCTGCAGGCTTGTGTCGGCCGGAAAGAGAGACACCACATAGGCTTTAAACCTAGGATCAAGCACGGTGGCCAAAATGTAGTGGTCTGATTTCAACAGATTGACCACCCTGGAATCCTGGCAAAGCGAATGAAGGGCTTCATCCACAAGTCCCACATGCCGAGCGGAATCGCTCCGTCTTAGCTCCTCCTTCACTTTCTCCAGCTGCTTCTGCAAAAGCCTGATGAGGGGAATGACCTGACTCAAGCTGGCTGTGTCTGAACTGACTTCACGTGTGGCAAGTTCGAAGGGCTGGAGAACCTTGCACAACACGGAAATCATTCTCCACTGCGCTTGAGTCAGGTGCATACCCCCTCCTTTGCCTATGTCATAGGTGGATGTATAGGCTTGTATGGCCTTTTGCTGCTCCTCCATCCTCTGAAGCATATAGAGGGTTGAGTTCCACCGCGTCACAACCTCTTGCTTCAGGTGATGGCGGGGCAGGTTCAAGAGTGTTTGCTGGCGCTCCAGTCTTCGGCACGCAGTCGCTGAATGGCGAAAGTGGCCAGAAATTTTTCGGGCCACCCAAAGCGTCTCCTGCACGCCCCTGTCGCTTTTCAGAAAATTCTGCACCACCAAGTTTATTGTGTGAGCAAAACATGGGACGTGCTGGAATTTGCCCAGATGTAATGCCCGCACAATATTGGTGGCGTTGTCAGATATCACAAATCCCCAGGAGAGTCTAAGTGGGGTAAGCCACTGGGCGATGATTTCCCTCAGTTTCTCTAAGAGGTTGTCGGCGGTGTGCCTCTTACTGAAACCGGTGATACACAGCGTAGCCTGCCTTGTAACGAGCTGGCGTTTCTGAGATGCTGCTACTGGTGACGCTGCTGCTGTTGCTGCGTAAGGTGATACATCTACCCAGTGGGCTGTCACAGTCATATAGTCCTTAGTCTGCCCTGTTCCACTTGTCCACATGTCCGTGGTTAAGTGGACATTGTGTACAACGGCATTTTTCAGGACACTGAGGACACTTTTTCTGACGTTTCTGTACAGTCTCGGTATCGCCTGCCTAGTGAAGTGGAATCTAGATGGGATTTGGAACCGGGGACACACTACCTCCATCAATTGTCTAAATCCCACTGCACTAATGGCGGATACCGGACGCACGTCTAACACCAACATAGCAGTCAAGGCCTCAGTTATACGTTTTGCTTCAGGATGACTGCTGTCGTACTTCATCCTCCTCGCTAAGGACTGTTGGAGGGTCAATTGTTTAGTAAAAGTAGTGGTGTTCCTACTTCCTCTCTGGGATGATGAACGACTCCCAGCAGCAGCAACAGCAGCAGCGGCAGCAGTAGGCGTAGCAATGCAGGATCCTCCAGAGGAATCCCGGATAGGAGAGTCAGTCATGCCAGTGACATGGCCTGCAGGACTACTTCCGATCCTGACTAAGGAGGAAATTGACGAGGAGGGAGTTGACGGTGTGGTTTGCAGGCGCTTGGATACAACAGGACAACGGGATTTAGGTGTCCCTGGACTGCTTACGGTCTTAGCCAAAGTTTCTGAACTTGACAGTAACTTTTTATGAACGCGCTGCAGGTGCCGTATAAGGGAGGATGTTCCTAGGTGGTTGACGTCCCTACCCCTACTTATTTCACCTTTACATATGGTACATATGGCAAGACAGTTGTTGTCCGGATTTGGATAGAAATATTGCCAGACCAAAGAGGTGGAATGTTTGGTCTTCTGCCCAGGCATGACCGTGATGGGCTTTTTCATCCCACGGACAACAACTGTCTCCCCCGGAGCCTGATTTAAACAAACCACATCACCATCAGAATCCTCCTCGCCAACTTCCTCCTCAGCGCCAGCTACACCAGTATCCTCATCCTGTTGTACTTCAACAGTGACATCTTCAATTTGCATATCAGCAAGTGGACTGTGGGTGCTCCTTTCAGCACTTGCAGGGGGCGTGCAAATGGTGGAAAGAGCCACCTCTTCACGTCCAGTGCTGGGAAGGTCAGGCATCGCAACCACCACCACACTTGGACTCTCCTTGGGGATTTGTGATATCTTCTTAGAAAGCACAGTTCTTCGCTGTGCTTTTGCCAGCTTAACTCTTTTGATTTTTTTAGTGGGAGGAGGGCTTCCATCGTCATGTGAAGCTGAACCACTAGTCATGAACATACTAGGGATCGACCTTAGCCGTTCCTTGCCACTCCGTGTCGTAAATGGCATATTGGCAAGTTTACGTTTCTCTTCAGCTGATTTAAATGTCTTTTTCAAGGTCATTTTCCTGAACTTTGCCATTTGGGATTGTATGTGCCCTCTACTATGACATTGGGCATCGGCCTTGGCAGACGACGTTGATGGCATGTTATCGTCTATGTCATGACTAGTGGCAGCAGCTTCAGCACTAGGAAGAAGTGGTTCTTGATCTTTCTCTATTTTATTTTTATCGGAGAAAGTTTGGTCCTCCATTTATGTTATATCGATTTGATATATACGTGCGGCTAAACACAGAAAATAATTTTTTTTTTGGTTTGGACTGGAGTGTACTTTGTGGGTTACAGCACCCTTTAACGGTCAAGCCAGCCGGCCCTTTACTTATGACACAGGCGCACTCTTGGCACTACTTTGTTGATGCACGTGCGGCTACTGCGCACACAATTCACAAACACAGAAAATAATTTTTTTTTGGTTTGGACTGGAGTGTACTTTCGGGGGTTACAGCACCCTTAACGGTCAAGCCAGCCGGCCCTTTACTTATGACACAGGCGCACGCTTGGCACTACTTTGTTGATGCACGTGCGGCTACTGCGCACACAATTCACAAACACAGAAAATAATTTTTTTTTGGTTTGGACTGGAGTGTACTTTCGGGGGTTACAGCACCCTTTAACGGTCAAGCCATCCGGCCCTTTACTTATGACACAGGCGCACGCTTGGCACTACTTTGTTGATGCACGTGCGGCTACTGCGCACACAATTCACAAACACAGAAAATAATTTTTTTTTGGTTTGGACTGGAGTGTACTTTCGGGGGTTACAGCACCCTTTAACGGTCAAGCCAGCCGGCCCTTTACTTATGACACAGGCGCACGCTTGGCACTTCTTTGTTGATGCACGTGCGGCTACTGCGCACACAATTCACAAACACAGAAAATAATTTTTTTTTTGGTTTGGACTGGAGTGTACTTTCGGGGGTTACAGCACCCTTAACGGTCAAGCCAGCCGGCCCTTTACTTATGACACAGGCGCACACTTGGCACTACTTTGTTGATGCACGTGCGGCTACTGCGCACACAATTCACAAACACAGAAAATAATTTTTTTTTGGTTTGGACTGGAGTGTACTTTCGGGGGTTACAGCACCCTTTAACGGTCAAGCCAGCCGGCCCTTTACTTATGACACAGGCGCACGCTTGGCACTACTTTGTTGATGCACGTGCGGCTACTGCGCACACAATTCACAAACACAGAAAATAAATTTTTTTTGGTTTGGACTGGAGTGTACTTTCGGGGGTTACAGCACCCTTTAACGGTCAAGCCAGCCGGCCCTTTACTTATGACACAGGCGCACGCTTGGCACTACTTTGTTGATGCACGTGCGGCTACTGCGCACACAATTCACAAACACAGAAAATAATTTTTTTTTTGGTTTGGACTGGAGTGTACTTTGGGGGTTACAGCACCCTTTAACGGTCAAGCCAGCCGGCCCTTTACTTATGACACAGGCGCACGCTTGGCACTACTTTGTTGATGCACGTGCGGCTACTGCGCACACAATTCACAAACACAGAAAATAATTTTTTTTTTGGTTTGGACTGGAGTGTACTTTGGGGGTTACAGCACCCTTTAACGGTCAAGCCAGCCGGCCCTTTACTTATGACACAGGCGCACACTTGGCACTACTTTGTTGATGCACGTGCGGCTACTGCGCACACAATTCACAAACACAGAAAATAATATTTTTTTTGGTTTGGACTGGAGTGTACTTTGGGGGTTACAGCACCCTTTAACGGTCAAGCCAGCCGGCCCTTTACTTATGACACAGGCGCACGCTTGGCACTACTTTGTTGATGCACGTGCGGCTACTGCGCACACAATTCACAAACACAGAAAATAATATTTTTTTTGGTTTGGACTGGAGTGTACTTTGGGGGTTACAGCACCCTTTAACGGTAAAGCCAGCCGGCCCTTTACTTATGACACAGGCGCACGCTTGGCACTACTTTGTTGATGCACGTGCGGCTACTGCGCACACAATTCACAAACACAGAAAATAATTTTTTTTTTGGTTTGGACTGGAGTGTACTTTGTGGGTTACAGCACCCTTTAACGGTCAAGCCAGCCGGCCCTTTACTTATGACACAGGCGCACTCTTGGCACTACTTTGTTGATGCACGTGCGGCTACTGCGCACACAATTCACAAACACAGAAAATAATTTTTTTTTGGTTTGGACTGGAGTGTACTTTCGGGGGTTACAGCACCCTTAACGGTCAAGCCAGCCGGCCCTTTACTTATGACACAGGCGCACGCTTGGCACTACTTTGTTGATGCACGTGCGGCTACTGCGCACACAATTCACAAACACAGAAAATAATTTTTTTTGGGTTTGGACTGGAGTGTACTTTCGGGGGTTACAGCACCCTTTAACGGTCAAGCCATCCGGCCCTTTACTTATGACACAGGCGCACGCTTGGCTCTACTTTGTTGATGCACGTGCGGCTACTGCGCACACAATTCACAAACACAGAAAATAATTTTTTTTTTGGTTTGGACTGGAGTGTACTTTCGGGGGTTACAGCACCCTTAACGGTCAAGCCAGCCGGCCCTTTACTTATGACACAGGTGCATGCTTGGCACTACTTTGTTGATGCACGTGCGGCTACTGCGCACACAATTCACAAACACAGAAAATAATTTTTTTTTTGGTTTGGACTGGAGTGTACTTTCGGGGGTTACAGCACCCTTAACGGTCAAGCCAGCCGGCCCTTTACTTATGACACAGGCGCACGCTTGGCACTACTTTGTTGATGCACGTGCGGCTACTGCGCACACAATTCACAAACACAGAAAATAATTTTTTTTTTGGTTTGGACTGGAGTGTACTTTCGGGGGTTACAGCACCCTTAACGGTCAAGCCAGCCGGCCCTTTACTTATGACACAGGCGCACGCTTGGCACTACTTTGTTGATGCACGTGCGGCTACTGCGCACACAATTCACAAACACAGAAAATAATTTTTTTTTTGGTTTGGACTGGAGTGTACTTTCGGGGGTTACAGCACCCTTAACGGTCAAGCCAGCCGGCCCTTTACTTATGACACAGGCGCACGCTTGGCACTACTTTGTTGATGCACGTGCGGCTACTGCGCACACAATTCACAAACACAGAAAATAATTTTTTTTTTGGTTTGGACTGGAGTGTACTTTCGGGGGTTACAGCACCCTTAACGGTCAAGCCAGCCGGCCCTTTACTTATGACACAGGCGCACGCTTGGCACTACTTTGTTGATGCACGTGCGGCTACTGCGCACACAATTCACAAACACAGAAAATAATTTTTTTTTGGTTTGGACTGGAGTGTACTTTCGGGGGTTACAGCACCCTTAACGGTCAAGCCAGCCGGCCCTTTACTTATGACACAGGCGCACGCTTGGCACTACTTTGTTGATGCACGTGCGGCTACTGCGCACACAATTCACAAACACAGAAAATAATTTTTTTTTTGGTTTGGACTGGAGTGTACTTTCGGGGGTTACAGCACCCTTTAACGGTCAAGCCAGCCGGCCCTTTACTTATGACACAGGCGCACGCTTGGCACTACTTTGTTGATGCACGTGCGGCTACTGCGCACACAATTCACAAACACAGAAAATATATTATTTTTTTAGCACTTGGGGGGAGCGCCCCTGATGGACAGAGCACCCCCTGGACAACACTACAGCTCTCCTTTAGGACTGGGACACTGCACAGGACTTTGGAGTGGACACAGCCCCTATGGAGAACTGACTGCACAACACAGTCCAGCCAGCCCCTATGGACTTTGAAGTAGTGGACACAGCCCCTATTAACAACAGCAGCACAGCACAACACAGCCAGCCCCTATGGACTTTGAAGTAGTGGACAACAGCAGCACTACACTACACTACACTACACAGCCCTAACTCCCACCCTCCCTCTTCACTGTCCACAGCCGAGTGAGAAAATGGCGCCGACGCGGGTACCTTATATAGGATCCAAAACCCGCGAGACTCGGAAGGCGGGATGATGACGTTTTGCCTCTATTTCAGATCCGAGTCAGGCGGGAAAAGTCGAGCCTGACTCGGATCGGACTCGGATCGGGGGGGCTCGGGGGGGTTCGGATTTTAGAAATCCGAACCCGCTCACCCCTAATATATACACATATATATATATGTGTGTATATATATATGTATATATATATATATATATATAAATATACACACATACGTGTGTGTTAAACATGCATACACACATATATATGTAGCAAACGTATACATTACATACACACACGTATACAGTATACAAACATAAACACATACATACATACTAACACTTATACATACACAGTCAGAGCCGGATTTAGACCTCATGAGACCCTAGGCAAGATACCAGTTTTGGGGTCCCCTCCCTCAAACAATCCATCACACTATATTTACATTTCTGATTCATGTCCCTGTACAACACCCTGAAGGAAAGGTCTGCTGCGACCTTGAAATGTCGGCTATGTATGTATGGGTTGGGTACAGGATGCCTGCGCTCAGAATCCCGACACTGGCATTCCGACAAGGTTCCAATACCGATACTTACCGGTAAGTATCCTAACCCTCCCCCCTAACCCGTAGCCTAAAAATAACCCTCCCCCTCACAGCCTTACCCTAACCTTCCACCCCCAGTAGCCTAACCCTAACCACTCTCACCACATAACCTCCCCTCCCCTCACAGCCCCCCTCTTTCCTCACATCACTGACCCCTCTCAGCACAGACCCGCTCTTTCACTGATCCCTCTCAGCACAGACCCCCAATTTCCACACATCACTGACCCCTTAGCACAGTACCCCCTCCCCTCACAACACAGACCCCCTCTTTCCTCACATCACTGACCTCTCTCCCCTCTCAGCACAGACTACCCTCCCCTCACAGCACCAAGCCCCTCTTTCCCTACATTACTGACCCCACTAAGCACAGACCCCCCTCCTCTCATAGCACAGACCCCCTCTCATCTCACATCACTGACCCCTCAGCACAGATACTCTCTTTACTCACATCACTGACCTATTTCCCCTCAGCACAGACCCCTCACAGTGCAGACCCCCTCTTTCCTTGCATCACTGACCCCTCTCAGCACAGACCCCCTATTTCCTTGCATCAATGACCCCACAGCACAGTACCTCCTCCCCTCACAACACAGACCTCCTCTTTCCCTACACCACTGACCCCTCTAAGCACAGACCCCCCTCTCCTCTCACATCACTGACGCCTCAGCACAGATACCCTCTTTACTCACAACACTGACCTTTCTCCCCTCAGCACAGACCCCTCCCATCCCTCACAGCGTAGACCCCCTATTTCCTCACATTACTGAACCCCCTCCACTCACATCACTGATCCCTCTTTCCACACATCAATGATCCCCTCCTCCCTTTCAGCACAGACCCCTCACAGCCCAGACCACTCTCCCCTCCCCTTCCCTCACCTCTCACAGCACAGCACATTTCTCCCTTCCCCGCTCGCTCCATCAAACTTACCTGCTGGCCGGGGTCCGGGAACATTATTTGCGCCGCAGACCTGTCCTGCATGGGTCCTTGTGCTCCGGCTCCCAGTAAGTATAACTGCAACGTCACGTCACCCTCACAGAGCAGTGCTCCTGAATAGGGATGGGGATGTTCTCAGCCAGCCGAATACCCTGTGGGCCGTCCCTGTCCTGAAACTCCGCCTCCTCCCCCCACCTGGTAGGGGCAGGCTCTCGATGTGCATCCTCTCGCTGGCCAGTGCCAGCAACAGCAGCTGAAAATGCAGGTTCTTTCCAGGGCTGGATTCCGGGGGGCCCAGTGGCCAGGCCCCATAGGACCTGCCGGGCCCTAGGCATCCGCCTAGTTTCCCTAGCGGTAAATCCGGCCCTGTACACGGTATACACACACTAGCACATATATACAAATTAACACACATATATATACTAACACATCCACAGTATACACACAATAACACGTACTGTATATACAATAACACATACAGTATATACACACAAACACATACATGCACATATATACACATTAAAACACTACACATACACTAACACATTTTTATGCAGCAGCTGCAGGTTGCTGGTGGGCACCTCACATCATTAGGCCCCTCCATAATGCCGCGATTCGTGGGTACTATGAGGCGGGGCTTGCCATGTTGGCTTCGCCCACACTTTGGTCGCTGTAGAGGGGTATTTGTCTGTCGGAGGAGTACTAAGTGCTCAGATACCCCCCTGCATGAGCAAGTGGTGGGGGCCCCTCTGTGTGTGGGGGCCTTGGGATGACCTGTCCCTGTCGCCGCCCCCCCCCTCCCTTAATCTGGCTCTGGTGGTCCATATGGATGGGTAATAAAAATGCAAATGCCTAATGATGTGAGGGCCTGGCCCCACACCAGAAGTAACCAGCTACATCTCCTCCCTGGTACGAAAAAAGTACAGCAAGTATTGACTGGAACCCAGACAACCTCCAGAAATCTCTTAGCAGACCTAAGAGCATAATGTAGATGAAATTTCTCTAGAAAAAGTATTGCATGCACATCAGGATATTTAACACAGGAAATCTTTCTGAGCAATACTCTTTTCAGTTCATGAGGTAAGATATGTATCCTCAGGAAATTCAGAAATATTCAGAAATTAAGGATTGGGTTTCCTCAAAATACTTTTCATGGTTTTCAACCAGAAGTGGAATATGAAGATAACAGGCATGTGGGCCACTCTTAGCCAGCCAAAAGTTTGGGTCCACTTTAAAGTACTCATCAATCTGGAGTTTTGCTAGTCTGCTGAATGTCATTATTTCATTATATGTGTGTTTTCTGAAGGTTTTTTTGTGTTTAGGATCAAGTGTATTGAAGCAAGTTATAGCCAAAGAGGTGCTGCGGCAGTTAAGTTAAAGAAATCCATTTTTTTATTAGAGAGATTTATTAACATTGCCCGGGGAGGAAGCGGGTGGGGGGCACACACTGTGGTACAGATGTGGCATAATCAAAACACTGCAAAGGCATTAGAAAAAGAAATAGAAATTACAGGAGAAAGAGAGAGGGGGCTGATATAGGAAAAATATGGGAAAAGAAAAAGAGATCAGAAAGAGAAATAGACAGAAGCAAAAATGGGGAGAGAGAACAGACAGGAGGAGTAAGAAGAGAGGCAAAGAAAATAATATTGAATATTTGTAAGCAATATATATCCACCTTCCTGGAAAAATGTATTCCGGAAAAAGGCCCAAAGCCTGCAATCAAGGGCATAAATAAACTTCCTAAATACCACACCGCTGATGCCTAATAGGTAAAAACAGTGTATATGATCACCACTCAAGCCAGCCTACCAGCCTCCTGGTTTTAGTCAGTCGAGGCTCATCCGAGCCTTATGTTATTCAACTCACCAGTGCACAGGGGCGTATTTATAATGGGTGCAGGGTGTGCGGTGCACACAGGCCTGCTGGGTCCATGGGAGCCCACACTGCACACCCTGCACCCATCCTTATTTTTTTTCATACTTACCTTTCTAAAGTCCCACAGAGTAGCAGAGTTAATACTCCCCTGCTTGTGCATATTTAAAGAAATCCATAAAACATGACCTGTTGGTGGTACTTTAGGAGTGCAGTTGAGAACCCCTGTTTTAGTAGAGCTTGCTGTTAAAGATAACTGCAAAATATATTTTGATCTATTGATATCAATATTGATTGTTGAATGTCACGTTTGGGGTTTTTAGATCAGAGTCTGGACCCATGGACTGGTCTTACAGGTCATAGCAGAATAATAGTGGTGAATAAGAGGTCTGCTTATGGGTGAGACCCATGTGGTAAATGGCTGGTCCCTTCAGAGAGGTCAGTGACATCTGGAAAGCTCCCAGCCTGTCCCTGGAGCCTTTTGAGTAGAACTTAACCCCTTACCCTGAATAAAGGGATAAGGGGCTGGAACCAGAGTTTGAGAAATCAGGGAACAGAGCAGTAAGTAATACAGAAAATCGGTAGCCCACTTGGAATCTGCTAACAGATGCTGCAAACCAATTACAAGAGCTGGTTCACTAGAGCCTAGTCCCCCAAGGAGGAATCTAGACCCAGTACCCAGCAACCAAAGTGAATGTTGGAGCAGAGGGCCTGATTCAGAGCCGGACGCTATTTGCGCTCGCTCGTTCTGGAAAAGGGGCCGGCTATTTAAATTGAGCGCTCACTCTTTGCGGTCTTTTGATGCCTCTATGTCTGAGCAAGCGAACGAAACAGGCGCTCGCTATTTTGAAAAGACGCCCCCTGGCCGCTCGCATCATACGTCATCTCCGCTATTTATTAGATTAATCGAGTACATCGAAAGGCGTCTGAACTGCTCGCAGTGCTTGTGGTTGGATTTTCCTACCGCAATCATGCGAACAGTTCAGGCTAAGAGACAACCAAGTGACGTGGTCGATGACGCTGCTCTGTTAATTATGCACACCCTTAAAATGCCCGTTTTGACCGTTTGGCATGCCTGTGTTCGGATCTCCACTCCCCGTTTTCAAGCACCTTCCCCTGTTACCACCCACAAATGCCTCATCCTGTCACTCAAATTAGCAGGCACTCGCAATTTTGTGAACACACGTTTTCCGACTGCACTGACTGGTTGGCGCATGCGCATTACGACCCATACGCATGCGCAGATTGCGAACATCGCTCGGAGTGAACGAGCGGCCACTTACGAGCGGCTCTGAATCAGGCCCAGAGACCCAACACTCTGAGAGAACCCTCAGGGCAACAACCACCATTGATAATGGTACCAATGGTATTCTGAGTAGGTAGTCTAAAAGTAGGTCAGGAGCTGTGATGCTGAGTATAAACAATATAATCACAGAGCAGAAAGTTAATCTGTAGTACAGTGAAAGTATAGTCCACTTGAACCTGCTATGAGCAGGAGAGTTGTACTTATGGGACTTGCTTGTAGAAATTAACCAGATTGAGACCTAAGGTAATAGCCACTGAGCCGGGGTGGAACTGGGAGCTTGAACTGGTTTGGGACTGGAGACTTGAACCAGAATGGAATCGGAGAGAACAGCAGCTGAGCTTGAGTGGAACCATAGGCTTAACCTGAATGGGACCAGAGAGAACAACAGCTGAGCCAGAGTGGAACCGAACTGAGACTGGTGCTTGAACACAGTCTGATTAGGTGCAGATTGGAAACTGGACACAGCACAAAGCTGCAGAGTGGATGGAGTAGATTCAGAGGCAACAGCTTGTAGGAATTCAGTAGTCAGCAGCGCAGGTCAAGGCAGTGGATTGGACGTAGTACTTACTAGTGTGTGAGATCACAGGGTATGTAAAAAACCTCACTGTTCCATCACTGTGCTAGTGTCATGTACGGGCTTAAATAGGGAACTCTTATCAAGGATAGGAGGTGATCATGTGACTGCAGGAGACAGGTAGAGACTGGATACTAGTGCTCACTTGATCAGAGTCAACATGGCTTCGGCCATGAACCTCACGAATAAAGTGACAGTGCTCTGGCACCCACCTTAATAAAGTACCTCCTCCTATGGGTGCCCACCGGACACATTGATCAGGTCTTAGTTGGGAACTTAGCATGAAATTTCTTGGCTAATGCTGTTATATGTGAATATCAGCTGCATTGATCCAGGATCTTTCTTCAGGACCATATACAAGTACCAGGCAAAAGTTTGGACACACCTTCTCATTCAATGGTTTTTGTTTATTTAAATTATTTTCAACATAGTAGATTAATACTGAAGACATCAAAACTATGAAAGAACACATATGGAATTAAGTTGTAAACAAAAAAGTGTTAAACAAATCAAAATAGGTTATATATTTTAGATTCCTCAAAGTAGCCCCCTTTTGCTTGGATGACAGCTTTGCACACTCTTGGCATTCTCTCAATCAGCTTCATGAGGTAGTCTCCTGGAATGGTTTTCCAACAGTCTTGAATGAGTTCCCAGAGGTGCTGAGCACTTGTTGACTGCTTTTCCTTCACTCTGCAGTTCAACTCATCCCAAACCAGCTCAATTGGGTTTAGGTTGGGTGATTGTGGAGGCCAGGTCATCTGATGCAGCACTTCATCACTTTACTTATTGGTCAAGTAGCCCTTACATAACCTGGAGATGTGTTTGGGGTCATTGTCTTGTTGAAAAACAAATGATGGTCCCAGTAAGTGCAATCCAGATGAGATAGCATGGTGCTGCAGAATGATGTGGTAGCCATGCTGGTTAAGTGTGCCTTGAATTTTTAATAAATCACCAATAGTGTCACCAGCAAAACACCCACACACCATCACACCTCCTACATTCTTCACAGTGGGAACCACACATGCAGAAACCATCGTCTCACCTCAAATTTGGACTCATCAGACCAAAGTACAGATTTCCACTGGTCTAATGTACATTCCTTGTGTTTCTTGGCCTAAACAATTCTCTTCTTCTTGTTGTTCATCCTCAGTAGTGACTTCTTCGCAGCAATATTACCATGAAGGCCTGATTCACGCAGTCTCCTCTCAACAGTTGATGTTGAGATTTGTCTGCTACTTGAACTCTGTGAAGACTTTATGTGGTCTCTAATCTGAGGTGCTGTTAAGTAGTGATTTCTGAGGCTGGTAACTCTAATGAGCTTATCCTCTGCAGCAGAGGTAACTCTTGGTCTTCCTTTCCTGGGGCGGTCCTCATGAGAGCCAGTTTCATCATAGCGTTTGATGGTTTTTGCAACTGCACTTGAGGATACATGCAAAGTTCTTGAAATTTTCCATATTGACTGACCTTCATGTCTTAAAGTAATGATTGACTGTCGTTTCTCTTTACTGAGTTGAGTGGTTGGTGCCATAATATGGATTACAACAGTAGTCAAATAGTGGTGTCCACTGTGTATTAACCCTACCTCTGCACAACACAACTGATGGTCTCAAACACATTAAGAAGGCAAGTAATTCTGCAGATTGACTCTTGACAAGACACACCTGTTAATTCAAACCATTCCAGGAGACTCCTCATGAAGCTGATTGAGAGAATGCCAAGAGAGTGCAGAGCTGTCATCCAAGCAAAAGGGGGTTACTTTGAGGAATCTAAAATATAAAACATATTTTGATTTGTTTAACACTTTTTTTGTTACAACATAATTCTATGTGTTCTTTCATAGTTTTGATGTGTTCAGTATTAATCTACTATGTTGAAAATAATTTAAATAAACAAAAACCACTGAATGAGAAGGTGTGTCCAAACTTTTGACTGGTACTGTACTTTCCAATCTACAAGGTACTGTAGTTGATTGTACATTATTTGAGAGTCCAAAATTTATTTTACCTCATATGCTTCGCCCTTGTCAGTCAGTACTGGAGGATATCAATGCAAAGAAGTACTATTACAAATGGCGCGCAAAACCTGCTGCCTCCGGTATAACACAAAAAAATGGAAACTCACTATATTCCACTGTACAATAGTAACAAGAAAGGTTATTGTGTTGCCAGATGGTGCTGGATATACAAACAAGTGTAGAGCAAAAGAAAGAAAAGATACTCAATCTGTTTCAAGAGATGAAAGGGTCCTTGCACAAATCACTTTCTGTGGGAAATCCTTAGAATCTCCAGGAATTGGTCCAGTTGGCACATATAGAGAAAAAAATACAAAAACGGAAAAGACCGTCTTAATGGTCTAATATAGTGTCCCAGATGATAATTGTGCATCAAACATAGGGGCAGCATGGTATAACTCTGTCAGTTGATTGAATCTAATCAGTGCGTACCCCAACTCACATCAGGACATATAGTGGGACTCCCAAAAAGGTTTCTTTATATTTCCTGCCCACTCAGTGATTCCAAACAAGTCTCCTATAATCACACGTCATAGATGAAGGTAGTAGAATAGTGCATACCCTACTTACGTATTACAGACGTAATGTTCTGCATATAAGGGTTTCTTTCAATGGTCCCCCGAGAAATTCTTGGGATTTAGGGCCTCATTCAGAGGCGGTTGGAGGATGCAAGTGGTCGCTCAGAAACTGGGCGGCCGCTTGCATCATGACCGCCCGCCTCTGTTTCAGTCGTTAGTCTGTGGGTTTACACCCACAGCTCTAATGACCGCTAGGGTGATGGTCGCGATGGTCAGAGACTTATTGGATTCGGGAAAGAAATGTGAAAAGGATTTGGAATCTTTAAGTAGGATGGCAACTGCAGTTTATAAGATACTGGATTGATGGCCTGAGACACTGGGAAAAGTCCAATTAAATAAGGGATAGGCAATCATAGGTTTTTAAGTGGATAGCCATACTTAGTTTCCAGGTTTCAATGCTGGGATTACTCAATGTTTTCTATCAGCATTGCGGAATGTCAATGGCACATGTCAACCATATACCATGAAGAATGGTGTAGAGGAGGAAGATTCGTGGAAATATGATATGTACAGATGGATGAATGACTCCAAATTCTGGTTAACCCTTTTCGTTATGGTCATTGAAATGGGGATGAGAAGAGAAATTCAACTTAATCTGGAGAGCCTGGCTGAGAGATCTCCAAAATCTTCCCACAAACTGTATTCCTGATACAATATAAACGATTTTGGAAAAAAGACACCCAATCTGTTTTACGATCTCACATTCTATCGGATAGTATGCATCGTGAGATTGTCCATAACAAATCGTGAGTTAAAAAAAAACAGGCTCTTGACTATTGGTGGGAAATTTAAATAGCCATAACAATGGGAGGGGCTATCTAGGGAGTATAAAAAGCAGGCACCCTTTAAAATCTGTGTACATTCTGCTCTGCTACTAGATGAGGCTAGGTGTATTCCTGCCGAATCCTGTACATTGCTACTGTGCTCTTTGTATTTGACTTGCCTTTTACAAAGGTTATTCTACCTGCAAGTGTGTGCTGCCTACCTGCATTCTATCCTGTTCCTGAATTCTGTACTGATGCATCCCTATCGGTATAGAGTATTGGTCGCTGAAGCTGGGGTCCGGGAGATTAGAAAGAGGGCCCAGCGAAGAAGGACGAGAGCATGCTGGACCAAGGAGTGGCTTCTACAAAGGGATACCAGCTCTCACATGTCCCTGCTGATGGAGATCAAGGAGAACAACCCGGATGACTATCGGAACTACCTGCGCATGGATGATGCCACCTTCCAGGAATTGCTGCATCTGGTGACCCCCCACATCCAGAGACAGGACACAAGGTGGCGGTGGGCAATCCCTGCTGAAGAGAGACTGGTGGCTTCCCTGAGATACCTGGCTACAGGAAGGTCATTTGAAGACCTGAAGTTTGGGGCACTCATCTCACCTCAGTTCTTGGGCGTCATCATTCTGGAGACCTGCAAAGCCATCATTAAACTGCTACAGTACCACTATTGCAAGGTAAGTAAAAAAACACCACACATTGGTTTCTTGTGTAAAGAAATATATATATTTTTTTAATCAACATAAAGCAAAAAATAGCCTTCTTTTAGTACAATGTGCACTGACCTGCAGGCAACTGAAAGTGTGCATTAAACTGTGTGCAATATACTTTTTTTATAACAATTTTACAAAAGACATTATCACCAAATTTTATGAATCCCCATAGGTAGCCGGCTGTATGTGATAGGTGGGTTAGACGCCAGTTTGAACATGGCACAAGTATACATTGTGGCCCTGGCTTCCAGCAATGTATACTTTTGCCATGTGCATAGTGACCTTGTCCAAATGGCGTCATCACCACCCTATCCCATGCAGCAAGCACCTATTAGAATTCATAAAATTTGGTGATATTAAAAGCAAGACAAAAAAACAACAAAATTAAATATCACCAAATTTTATGAATCCCAATAGGTAGCCAGCTGGTATGTGATAGGGTGGGTCAGACGCAAGTTTGAACAGGCCAATACACACATGGCACAAGTATACATTGTGGCCCGGCTGCCAGCAATGTGTACTTGTGCCATGTGCGTAGGGACCTTGTCCAAACAGCATCATCACCACCCTATCCCATGCAGCGAGCACCTATTAGAATTCATAAAATTTGGTGATATTAAAAGCAAGAAAAAATGTACATCTCTGTATATTGCCGCGACTCATCCGCTGCATCCAGCAGAGCATTATACAAGGTCGTGCTGGTGCTTGGGGTGCTTGGTGGGGGAGTAATATCTAACTGGGCAGGGGGGGACGGACATACCTATTTGGGGCACGGAAAATGGCATTGGGTCTGCTATGTATGTAGAATTGGAGATATTTTTGCTCATACAGCCACTCAATAGGTCGTAGTTTAACCTTAGAAAATTTCTTTGGATATCTGTATCCATATTTCTCAACGTGCTGTTCACATGAGCTGTGAAATCATCTATTGCATGAGGGGGTTTCTATACGGCGGGTGGTGGCTGGGTCATGCATTTATTACCTGGGGGCACACATTGTGGGCAGTGGGGGAGCACATATTGGTGGTCAGTGTGGTTGCATTTAAACTGTACAAATACTCACCAAACTTCCAATAAAACAAGACTTCCAGTGTGCAGGCTCCCAAACTGCATCTATCATCCTCCATACACGATGCTGCACAAGATGGCGATGGGGCATGCACAGGAAGCTGACTCGTCGAGAGGGAAAAAAAACGTCACGATCAGCATCCATTGTGTTCCAGGTTGGCTAATCTGCCCTACAGCACAGCAGATCAGAGGATGCGAGGAACGACGAGCGGGGAAGCGCATCGGCATCGTGATCGTGAGTATTAACTCACGATTTGTACTTTTATTACCTGATTCGTCGTCACGATTCGTCGAAATCGGCCAAATTGGATGAAAAGTTGGTAGGTGTGTGGGCACCTTTAGAATTATGGGTCTATAGTTTGGTAGGAATTGGGAGAGGAATGAGTTGCACAGCAGGGGATTGATGAGGATTTTTGTGCTGTGCACATTTGTCACAGGCTACGATAAACTGTTGGACATCCTGCGACATGGTTGGCTACAAGTAGTCATGGGAGATAGAGTCTTATGAGTACCCGCATGACCTGCAAACTTTGAGCAGTGAGCCCACTGAAGACGCTTCTTCCGAAGATTGCTACTGTTAGGATTTGCGGTTAGCAAGTTGGTGGCAGTCCCAGTCATAGTTGTTACTGGGATACTGCATCATGTCCTGTCCTTGTTCTGGCTTTTTGCAGGAAGCTGGAAATCCTGTCTTGTCTGTGTTTATATCATAGCCTGTCATTCATGTCTGTCTGTGTGTTTTGTATCATGTGCTTCACTAATTACTAGCTGGATGTGTTCAGAGTTCAGGTGTACACATGCCTTTGATTAGGAAGTGCTCTCTCCAGGAATTGGTTCTGATTGGACCCTGCTTCCTTTAAGTTTCAGCCAGCCTTGCACTCTATGCTGGTTACACTGTCTGACAACCAGTGTATGCCTGTCTCTCTGAAGTCTGAACTTTTGCCGGTCTCCCCAAGTTCCACAGTTCCAGTGTCCTGCACCTGTCTGTCTGTTTAGTATTAGCCTGTGATATATACTCTGCTGCTGCCTGTGGCACTGTCATTCCAGAGGCCAGCCAAGCCGTGTCAGTCTGCTTCCTGCCTGTGTTCCTATCGTGCCTGAGTTCACCTGTCTGCCATATTGCTCCAGTCACACCTCAGCCTGCATTTCATCTCGTCACTCAAGCCACATCTCTGCTGTCATAGCTGCACCACAGCCTGCAAGGCCGCATAATAGCCTGCATCTCACTCGGCTGTCATAGCCGCACCATGGCCTGCAAGGCCACATCATAGCCTGCATCTCAACTCGACTGTTATAGCTGCACCACAGCCCGCAAGGTCGCATCATAGCCTGCATTTCATCTCAGCTGTCATAGCCGCACCACGGTCTGCAAGGCTGCATCGTTTAGGTTCCACTTGCACCCCAGCCCTCAAGGCCGCACCTTGAACTTTGTTACTTCAGCCACTAGTCCTTTGCTGCATTTTGTCTGTCTAGTTTTTGTTTGTCTAGTTCTTGTATGTATCTTGCCTGTCCAGTCCTTGTTTGTTTCTCTGTCAGTCTTGTCATAGTCCAGTCTTGTCTAGTCTAGTTCTGTCTTGTAATCCTGCAATACTCACTACAGTCCTGGTCATTCCTGCCCTAGTCCCAACACATTCATCAGACTATAGTATCTGCTGCTGCTGGTGCCATCTCTCTGCAGCGACACTCCACAAGTCCTCATAGCGATCCCATCATCATGTGGGAATCATAACATTTACTAACAAAAGTATTTCACTTAGGAGGAACCTTGTTGGTTTTGGTAATGGAGATATACTCACTGGGTCAATGATAGCCCAGGATTCAGGCAAATCTTGATCCTCTTGTATGGAGCAAGATAAAGCATCAGCATTTTGATTCTAAGGGGTATATTTATTAAAGTGCAAGTTTTTTGAAGTGAAGATGTTGCCCATAGCAACTAATCAGATTCTACTTAACATTTAACTAGCACCTTCTAGAAGATAATAGCTAGAATCTGTTTGGTCACTATGGGCAACATCTCCACTTCTAAAAATTTACCCCTTAGAACCTGGATGAAATGTAACATTTAAATTACAACAAGAGAAAACAATGCCCACTGAGCTTGACAAGGACTCAAGGACAAAGCATGTTAAAGATACAATACATTTTTCTGGTCAGTGTAAATGAAGACAGGAAACTGAGCACCCTCCAGTAGATATCGTCATTCCTCCAAGGCAAGTTTCATGGTGAGTAACTCTTTGTCACCTCTAGTGTAGTTTTTCTTAGAAGGAAGGAATTTCCTTAAAAGGAATCCACATGGATGGCACTGACTCCTACAATGGATACATCCACTTCTAGGAAGAATGGTGCTGCCAAATCAGGCTGATGTAGAATTTAAGTGAAGGCTTTTTTTGAGACTTTGGAAAGCTGAAAAGCCTTGCTCAGATCATTTGCGAGGATTAGCACCTTTCTTTGTGAGGGCATTGAGAGGTGCAACAATAGTTGAATTGTTTTGGATAAACGTTCTGTAATAATTAGTAAACCGTAGGAAGTGTTGTACTGATTTCAAAGTGTTGGGTTGAGACCAATCGACAATTGACTGGACTTTAACAAAATCCATGCACAAGACTGTACCGGAAATTATGTAGCCCGGGAATGGAATAGTGGAGACCTCAAAAGTAAATTTTACAAATTTACAGAAGAGTTTATTTTTTCTTAGACATAGTAGAACCTCTTTTATGTGTTTCTGATGGGAAGTCAGGTCAGCTGAGAAGATGAGGATATCATTCTGGTTACCACCACCAAATGGTACAGTAGGTCCCAAAATATTTAATTCATAAAATTTTGAAACACTTCAGGAGTATTACTGAGATTGAAGGGCATAACCAGATACTCTTTGGGGTAATTCAATTACTGTAGGTGCAAGTTTTTTTCCGCAAGGTGAAAATTCAGCTTGCGAATTACTTTAGCAATTCAATTCCAAACTCGCATGACTTTTTCAGAGTAAATTTGCCTGTTTTTGTTCGTACCCCCCTGTGCAGGAGAAAAGGTAGGGAAACTGTATTTTAATATAAAAATGTTGGGACTTGCTTCAGAACCCAATGGACATCCCCCCTAATGACTATTTAGGCATTTGGAATGTTTCAATTAGCTTAATTGGGCCAATAATTACATGTCATTTGTGCGGTGAAAAAAAAAAAATGGCCTCAAATTACCCCATTTTTTAGCTAAATAATGCACCCTAAATTTAATGAAAGTATTTATTTCAATGAATAATAATTACTTTCTATCATTTTTTTTACATTTCATAAAGTTGCCTCAAATTACCCCAAAAGCATCTTTTTTTTTACTCTTTTTGCATTTTCCATTTAATTCCTTTGTAATTAAACAAAATTGTACAGCTTTTTACATTTATTTAGCTTTTTTTTAAAAATGCACAAATCAGCCATTTGACAACTTTTGAAAGCATACAATACTTTCCTTATGGCCGCTAACAGGTCTTTTAAATAATTCTGCTAACAAAGTTTTCACGTTTTTGTGATCCAGGAAGGTCTCCCCATTTTTTCATGCTATTTTCGCTGTTCACTTTTTGTACAAAATTTGCACACTCTTACTGTGAGTAGTGCGAATTTGCATCTCTTATTGAATTGTGCATATCTCAGGTACACACATGAAGGCGACGTGAGCAAATTATAAGGCGAAGTTTAAGAGTGTTTCGCCTTTTGAAAACTCTCACTTAATTGAATTCCCCCAAATATGTCCATCTCATGTGTTAAAAGCAGTTTTCCACTCATCGCCCTGTCTGATGCGAATTAGGTTGTAAGCTCCCCAGAGATGGTAGCTCCTTTTACGCGATCAAACAGTTTTGTAATCAAAGAGAGTGGATAACATTTCTTGAATGTGATCTCAGTAAGGCTGCAGTAATCAATACACGGGCGTAAGCCTCCATCTTTCTTTTTGACAAAGAAGAAGCCTGCTTTGGCTGTGTCACACCGGAGGGTTGGTTGGGAGGCTGAAGGGGAGGTCAGAGATGAGTGAAGGAACTTGGGTGGCTTGAGCCAGGACTTCCTCATGTAATGATGTGAGAAGATAGAGATATGGCAGTGGATGTTGGGCCCAAAGGCGAGAACAGGAATAGAATGTCTTTATTGAACAGCAGGTTGGAATGGGACTGGACATAAAATACTGATTGGGCAGAATCGAATTGGGACCGATGATGCTGGATTGAGAGCTGGATCAGTTTGAGACTGATGTTGATGAATTGCAGAACTTGATGGATTTGAATCTGATGTTGATGAATTGAAGAACTTGATGGATTTGAATCTGATGTTGATGAATTGATGAACTTGATTGGTTGGGACCGAAGTTGACAAATTCAAGAACTTAATTGATAAGAGTCAAATGTTGGAGGCATCAGATGGACCAGGGGCCTGATTCAGCAGTGCACGCAATCTGTGCATGCGCAGTACCCATTCAGCGAGTGTGCAGAATGGATCCTGTATAGTCATACGCAGACCCTTCTATGCCTCTGCCTGATTGACAGGCAGAGGCATTTAAGGGGCAGTGCGGGAGCGGCCAGTGTTCCCAGAAATGGGGGCGTGTTCGCCCCATTTTCCAGGACTGGCGAGCCTAGGGACTGCGTCGATGCAGTGTCCTGGGCTCGCAAGCTAGCCAACCTGAGTAAGCTGTGGCTTACTCAGCTGGCTGGTGGCCTGGCGCCAGCCACCATCATGACCACCGATGGTCGCGATGGTAATCCCAACCTGCTACCTCCATCGCAGTGCCTGCATGCAGCTTTGCAATTGCGATTCTTGCTAAATCACTTACTAGGACTGTTCAGATACAGAGTACATGGGGGAGCGCAGCACAGAGCTGTAACTACAGCAAGAAGCAATATTGTACTGGCAACAGAGGTCAGTCTGGAAATGGAAGTCATCAGGGAGGATCCCCAGGGATTGGATGTTGC
This sequence comes from Taudactylus pleione, assembly GCA_031769625.1. Lineage (NCBI taxonomy): Eukaryota > Metazoa > Chordata > Amphibia > Anura > Myobatrachidae > Taudactylus > Taudactylus pleione. Next base: position 3,077,290 of record JAUIMM010000773.1, read on the forward strand.
ATTCAACTGGTCTGGGAGCAGCGTTCTGAGTGGAGGAAGAGCGTCATGTGACAGATTCCTACATGGCTGTGCCCATACTGTGGGTTAGGACTGAACTCTGGTGTGCAGCCTGTGTGCCACCATGCTAGGAAGACACACTGATAGGACACTGAGCGGATAGGGCGGAGCAGCACAGACAGACCTCAGCACAAGCCCGGAGTGATGTGCAGCATGAGCGGACTCTTGTGCTATCCTGGAGTGATGCAAAGTTCAAGCGGACCTCAGCGCTTGTCTGGACAGACACCAGAGAGGTAAGAAAGTGGTTTTTAAGGGCCGGAGTGTGATAGGCTGGTGATGAGGAGGGACTAATGATGCCATGCTCCAAATTCTCATGGATAGAGACATGGCTTGAGTTTCTGGGATAGAGAGAGAGTACACTCTCCCACAAGGATGTACCTTTCCTTCGAGAAAGTCAATGGGACAGTTCCATTAATGGTGGGGTGGTAAAGTTTTAGTTGATACTTTATTTTGAAACTGCCATTAAGGCAGTGGGAGAAGGAAATCTTCTTTGGAGGCAACAAAATGAGGAACCACAGATTGCACTGGGAACCCCAAGACAGGACTTGGGGCATAGATCAGTCTATATGTGAATTACGATGCTATAGCTATGGAAAGCCTAAAACAATTGGATTGGACACCTCGGGAATTATATAAAAGATAGGTGAGGACTTCTTCTTCATAGGAATGGCCAGTTTATGGGCCAAATTAGTGATGAGAAAGTTGCCAGCAGCTCCAGAGTCAATTAAGGCAGAGACAAATACAAAACCCTGTCCAAATTTCAGCTTCACAGGAAATATACAGTCTTTTATTCATGGAGAGCGCAAAACTACTCCTAATCCAACCTCTCCATTATTGGTTAGAAGGCGGCATTTTTCAGCTTGTGAGAGCAAATTTGAATCAAATGCTCAGGGGCAGCATAATGCAGGTAAAGCTTGGAGCTGATTCTGGGAATCCTTTCTCTTGGGGAAAGACGGGATCTACCCAATTGTATTGATTCATATTTAGGAGATTTTAAACAAGAAGAAGGAACATGATGAACTTTTGAACTTTTAGGTTTACTTTTTTCCAATGCCCTTTTTCTATATCTAAGATCTAAGATGGAAATGAGTTCATCCAAAGTTTTAGGTAATTCGCGAGTGGCTAACTCATCCTTGATATTTTTGGCAAAACCTTGCCAAAACACAGATTTGAGAGCTCCTTCATCCCAGGATTCTCCAGATGCTAAAGTCTGGAAGTTTACAACATACTGTCTCATCTTCTGGTAACCTTAGCATAGACAAAGAATATCTGCAGCATCAGAAGTTGATCTCATTGGTTCATACAAAAAAAAATTGAACATGAAAAGGAACTCTACCATGTCAAATAGAATAGAATTAGAGTCATCCCATAAAGGTGAATCCCAAGCTAAAGCTTGTCCTGCTAATAAGGAAACAATATATGCAGTCTTAGGGCCTGATTCAGAGATCAATGGAATTGGAGAACTGCACACAAGCGGCTGTACAATTGTCCATCTAAAATGCTAATGCAGCAGAAGGCATCTGTAGGAAACAGACACCTCTTTGCTGCATCCCTTTTGGTCGGTCGCCATGGTTGCTCCTTTGGCCAGGCTGGGGAAGCTGAAGCTTACCACAGCCTGACCAGGTCCTGGTCACTTGTGAGGCCAGGAAAACTGGGTCCATCGATGTAGACCCTGGCCTCGTCCCTCCCAGAAAATGTGGGTGTCATGCTCCGTTTCCGGGAACAGTGGCCAGCTACGCCCCCACTCCACCTCCCAAATACCACAGCATGTTAATCATGCTGCTGCTTAGGGGGGTCTGCTAGCAAGATCGTAGGACCCATTCTGCACATGTGCAGAATGGGTCCTGCACATGCACAGACCTCAAAACATCAGAGATGTGCACTAACCATCGGGTTAGCTTACATCTCAGAATCAGGCCTTTAGTGTGTGTAGAAGGGAAATGCTGAGTTGTAACTCGGAATGTATTGTGCATTGGTTCAGAAATCCTCTGCATTATTTTGTACTACCAACAATTTTGTGGGAGTGGGCAATCTGAGCCCAGGAGAAGGTGGTAATAAGTCAGTACACACAGATGCCGTAGAAGGCACATTATGTGTATTTGAAGGTCTTGTAGATATCTGAGCATTTTCTTATGGTCAAATTCCTGCTGTTTGACCTGTTCTGCCAATTTCTGGAGAAAATCCACCCCTTGGGCCTGTTCCCTGCTCAGATCCATATGGTCAGAACAAACTGATTTGAGTCAGGACCCGTGGACTGAGCTTACAGGTCATAGGAGAATACTGGTAGTTGACCCATGTGGTGAATGCCTGTGCCTACAGAGAAATCAGTGACACCTGGAAGGCTTCCAGTCTGTCCCTGGAGCCAATTGAGTGGAACTCAACCCCTTACAATGAATAAAGGGATAAGGGGCTGGATATAGTGTTTTAGAACTCAGGGAACATAGCAGTGATTAATACAGGTAATTGGAAACCTGTCTGTATTTTCTAACAGATGCTGCAAACCAATTACCAGCGCTGGATCAATGGAGTTTAAGCCCTCATGGAGGAATCTAGATTCAGTACCCAGTCCCCAGCACCGAATTGAATGCTGGAGCAGAGACTCAGCACGAACCCCAACACTCTAATACCCCTTTTACACCGGAGCTAAAACCCGGGTTTTTGAAGGGTTAACCCGGGCAGCTCCCATGTGTAAAAGGGGAGAGAGTTGGATCGCCGGGTTGAGTGACCCGGCAATCCAACCCAGGTAACTAGCAGGGTTTAACACGGGCCATTGTTAATGGTACCGATGGTATAGTGAGTAGGGAGTCTAAAGGTAGGTCAAGAACTGTGATGCTGAGTATAAGCAATATAATTGCAGAGCAGAAAGGTAATCTGAAGTACAGTGAAGGTATAGTCCACTTGAACCTGTAATGAGCAGGAGAGTTGTACCACGGGGCTTGCTTGTAGTCAGGATCACTGTAGGCAGAAGATAAGCACTAGGATAGTCTATGTGATGCCCAGGACACTTCAGACTGCTATGCAGGCCTTAAACAGGGAAAAGTCACAGGCTTGGAAAAAATGTAAACTGGATAGGAACTGGGCATTTTAGACATAGAACTAGATTTGAACCAGAATGTCACTGCAGACTTGAATCGGAATGTAACTAGAGACTTGAACCGGACTGGGACTGGAGGTAATAGTGACTGAGCTGGAGTGGAACTGGAGGTTTGAACCAGAATGGGACCAGAGAGAACAGCAGCTGAGCTGGAGTGGAACCACAGGCTTGAACCGGAATGGGACCCAAGAGAACAGCAGCTTAGCCAGAGTGGAACTGCAGGCTTGAACTGGAATGGGACCGGAGAGAACAGCAGCTGAGCCAGAGTGGAACCACAGGCTTGAACTGGAGTGGTACCGAAGATAACAACAGCTGAGCCAGAGTGGAACCATGGTCTCTGGGAAAATGGTGCCCATGCCATTTTCCTGGTAACAGAAGCACTGCACATGCGCACGTCACAGGGAAAATGGCCACTGTCTTTTTCCCAATGATTTTTGCTGCTCTGTAGCGCTGGCTCGGTCTGGAGACTACGGACTATAAGTCTATATGGGTGCAGGGTGTGCGGTGTGGGCTCCCCTGGACCCATGGGCCTGGGTTCCCCACACACCCTGCACCCATTATAGATACGCCCATGGATAGCGCTCTGGGACAGAGTGACCCACTTTAATAAAGTACTGCTGGACAGAGTAAGCATGAGTAGCTCCAAGTTTGTGACATTGAATTGTGGATTTGTACAAGATAACAACTCTCTCATTTCCTATTAATCATAAATATTCTATTCTTACTCCTGAAGAGACTCCAGTTGTTTGGATATTAGATGGTATGGTTCAAAAAGACACCCCATTTGTCATTATTCACTTTGTATTCTTAAAGATTGTTTGTGACAATGCCCTGAGAGTTCATAGCTGTCACACCACAATAAATAATAATCATAAGCATTTCATTGCATCTTAACACTGTACAGTCTAACCCCCACATGTGAGTTGCTGTTTCCGCTTGCAGGGCATCATTACTGTCACTAGACAGTTGAATTTGTTGGTGTGTTACTGTGCCTTAGTGAAGGAGTTCACAATGACCTATCCTCTCCAGGTGGGTGTATATTGATGAATCATCTGAGGAAAGCATTTGCTGCAGCATTAGAACCTAAACCAACAGCTCAGCTGTATCAAGTAGGAGATAAAGACAGATGATGCAGAGAAGGGCAAATTAAAAGCATTTCATACATGAAAAGTAAATTTAGATGACTGAAAGGAGGACAATGCGTTATTTAGACATGAATCATTTTCATGCCAGCTTCCCTAACCTTGATGTAGTAAGCGGAATAAATTCCTTCTTACTTTTTTTGAAGGTGTGAGTTGGTGCCGTCGTAGCAAATGTAATAGCCTGTGAACTTTTGAGTTTGAGGCTAATACACTATGCAAATCAGTGCGAGGAGTTCCGTATGGAAGCTGTGACCTTTAAATGCGAGTAGCACTACTCGCATTAAAAGGTTGGAGTTATAGAGAAGCTTTCGCAGATCAGTGAGATCTGTGAAGGCTTCTGTGTGTATATAATATAAAAAAAAAACAGTTTAAAAAAAATTTCGTGCACCCCCTTCCCACAAGCATAACCAGCCCCTGATTCTGTAGTACCTGAGCTGGTGTTTAAAATACAGGGGACAAAATGTGTAGGGGTCCCCTGTATTTTAAGTACCAGTACAGGGCTTTGCTAAGGCGGTCCTGGTTGCGGAAATACAGGGGACAAAATGATTATACAAAAAGACCTATATTTTTCATAACCAGCACTGGACTCTTTCTAGCGGATGTATAATGCCACAGCCAGGGGAACCCTTTTACCAGGTCCCCTGTCCAAATCATTAAACCTGACTGCTAGTGATCCCAGGCCGAGGATCCCTGGGGAGGTGGGAACCCCCCAATAAAGGGGGCCCCCTCTCCAGGGCACCCCAGGCCTAGGATGATAGCCTGGGGCTATCTCTGGCACCCCTGGCCGGTAGGTGCTGGGTTGATTATGTTTTGGCTGGGGGACCCAATGAAAGGGTTCCCCTGGCTCTGGCATTATATCTCCACTAGAAAGAGTCCAGTGCTGGTTATGGAAATAAAGGGGATCCCTACTCGTTTTGTCCCCTGTATTTCCACAACCTGTGGAAGTCCTGTGCTGGTACTTAAAATACAGGGAACCCTTATGCATTTTGTCCCCTGTATTTAAAAACCAGCACAGGCACTACATAGCCTGGGGTTGGTTATGCTTGAGGGGTTGCACATAATTTTTTTATTTTTAATGTTAATTTTTATATGTGCACACAGAAACATGCACGTAGCAGCAGTCTCCTATGCCTGTGGGGGGGAACTTATCACACTGATCGTGGCCCCCTGGCTTTTCGCTGGGCTGAGGGGCTCACCGAGCCCCCCCTCCTCAGCACACAGCGAGATACGCAGCACTGCAAAAAAAAATTTTATTAAATCCTAAGGGGGCATAGCTACACCTCCCATGATTAGGCCACACCCCCTTCCCCAGGCTCGGCTCTCAGCACTCCTGGATGGTATAATACGTTTCACAAAATGTATTTACAGAACACCACAAAAGATAAAAACATATGAATTCAAGTTATGATTTCTGTCCCAAAGCTAAAAAATAAAGGCTTTGCCAGATGTTTGTGACACAGAAGCATGTAGATTAAAGATGGAGGCTCTGGAAACCTCTTATCCTGGCTTCCACTTCAACAAAGATCTGAATCAGAATACACTGGTAGATACCAGTGCCATCAATTGCCGACATGTTTCGAGTCTACTCTCTTTGTCAAGGCAGTATCAGGTATCAGTCCCTTTTAGGTGTATTGGGGACTGTGGTCTGCAGTATTTGTTAGCCTAATGCAAGAAATAGCTCTGAATTTTCTTCTATAGGATGGATTATACAGTTTGTGGGGTGCTCGCTGAGAGTTGACAGGGGGTCACACTGAGAACACACTGCACAGCTGATCGGGAGAGCTTAACCCGATCAGCAGCTGATAGAAAAGGTGTGTACCCAGAAGAGAGGGCTGATTCTGAGTCATTTACAGTAGCAATTTATTGCATCTGTGCATGCGTCTAAATCTCTAAAAAGTTGCACTCACGGTGTGTATGTACAGAGTCGCAGGACCAATTGAGTCGACTTTACTCTGGAATGTGTTGAGCATTCCTGGGCAGTGACTGAGAGGTGGCTAAACAGATGCACAATGATATTCCGTCTGATAGGTTTGTTATGGGAGTGTTGCAGGGGTGTCACAGGAGTTAATCGTATACTTCTGAGGCCATTCTGCACCTAGCATGGGGTAGTGGAAGTCCAATGGTGCTTCCAATGGTTACATGCAAGCACACAAAGGGCGTCCCAGCCTTCGCACATTCAGATGCACACTTGTACACTTGTACACCAGGGGAAGGGCAGCATAAAGTGGCAGACGCGACTGTGGAAAACGATGCAAAAGCAGTCACTGCAGCATACGACTCAGAATCAGCCCCTTAAAGTGTAGTTTCTGGTAGCAATTACATCTGCTTGCCAAATGAGAGACCTACATGCTATATGATGTAAAGATACTTTCCTTAACATATATATGTATAAAGTGATATTGGGAACTAATCTGACTTTTCTACCTTAGGTAGTTCCTTTTCATGTCATCAGAAAATTATACTTTGTCTGATGACTAACTAACAGATTCAGAAAGCCTGCTTATGTACTCTTACAGAGATAGGCAATACAATAGATCAAGTTGACATAATCCCATTGGTTCTTCTTCCTGGTTCTTCTGTTACGATGCAGTTCATAGGTCAGTTTATACTGTAATAGTTCAGCCTCCAACAGCTTCTTTGTGTCCGTTTTCCCGCCGAAGAACAAGTCTAAACTGGCTAATTACATTACATTTACAGAGTACATTGCAATGCCTATCTCTCTACGATCCATAATTTGCAGATGCATGTTGCGATTTCCTCACCGATGGAACCGGAAATCTGCAAATAAACAGTGGTTCAGAATGGCACCAAACACGGTCTGCTTATCATGTACTAAATCTGAGATCTTAAATACAGTCACTTTATTACATAATTAATAATGAATAAAACCTTGGATATTAACCTTAATGCTGGGGAACCTGTCTATGTAAGTGTGCAATGTGTAAGTATAAGGATATTAAGAAAAGATGCTAGTTAGTGTTGTGTGACTACGTATTTGTGGAGTACACCGTGGTACGTGTTTTGCAGGGTTGTTCATATTATATGTTATAGTAAATGTATGTATTTATATAATGAGGACTTTTAACATTGTTTTATTGTGTGGGAATCGCATGACGCTAAATAATAGCATCGCAGTATGTACTGATATTGTAGGATTCGCTAAAAATGGTGTTGTGCGGCCATTCGCAAAAAAATGGCGTCTTGTTGCCATTCGCAAAATGGCATTGTGCAGATTTTAATTCTAACAGATTCTGTCTCAGCCAATTATCCGGCTTCGACAGTCCACCCTTTGATAGCAAACAACATGCTATCACACTCTGATTTTAAAATTAATTTAGGCTTACACTTTGACATATTATTTAATGTTCTATTATGGGATGGCAACTATCAATAATGTGTCTCTGGGAGGAACATAAAACTACCCTTATTCGCACACCCGAGATCTTGGGAGATCATGAGAAAGATGTGAGGATGCATCTAACCTATAAAGGAAGTCTTGAAGGGGATATGGACTTACATTATTTAAGATGTTTAAAATAACATTTCATAATACATTTCATGCATGTCTAAATCTGTACATCATCTGATGGTGCATTCTAGTTCAGGGTTGTAATGCAGTCCTTCATTTACCTCAGTATTCATATTGCTACTACTGACCACCATCATAATTTCATTCCTTCGATCTACCTTATCTTTACATTTTCCACATTTCAACACAGTAGGAACACATTTGACACATAAGCCAATTACTATGATGACAATCACTATGAGGATCAGGAGTTTACCTATACTAGCAACTATTTCCTGGACCCACTCTTCTATACCGGATAACCATCTCACTGGGTTCAACCATGAAACCCATTCTTCTACCTTCTCCTCTACTTCAGCCACTGAAGCATTATGGTTCTTCCTAAAATTCCATTTCAGCTGCAGAATTTCATCCATCTTCCGGTCTATCACCTCCTTGGGGTCAGTAGTATCATTTGTAATATATGTGCAACACTTTAAACCAAATTAGGTGGCCAAAGATACACAATACCCTCCAGTGACAGCTGTTAAATAATTTAACACTAGCGTATGTTGCACAAGTTCTTTCTTATAAGCTTGCAACTCCCTACCTGTATACCTAAACATGCCATCATACATCTCAGTGGTATTATCTATTAATTTAGCAAGATTTTGGATATATCTAAAATTTAGTGTACCCCAAGCGATCCTGGTGGGATCCAATGCGACTAAAACTTGAAAGCCAGTTGTTTCACTAATCAATTGTGTGGCTTTATGTACATCACCAGGTATCATATTTCTTTTGTCTCTATGTTCATACTGTGTGTGAAGATATGGTGATGGTGTGTTTTTATGAATACCAAGCATTTCACCATGTGTAAGGGTCATAACCTCTGGGAGTACTCTTCCCAGATAACAGAAACCTTCAGAACTTGGAGAGAGCCACTTATACCCTTTTCTACCACATATAAAATATACATCACCGGGGAGAACATAAGGAATAGTAAACATCATCATTGTCACACACATTTCCCTTGCCAGTGATCCTATTTCAGGTTCTCCCATTTGAATCATACAAGTTTCTGATTGTAATACCTTGGCACAATACCCTTCTGGTACCCTACCAACCATTTCTTTGGTGGAACTTAGTGTATATTTATACCGGAAGTGTCTTCCACCTAGTCTAATTGTGCGTAAAAGTTCAAGATTTATAGGTTCACTATCAGCTCTTAGTGAGAAGGTCATCGTCTGATTATTCCCCGTCACCTCCCAACTTCCTGGTTTATTAAGGTTGGTGATGTTCAAACATAAAAGTGATTTATCTACTTGGTACTGGTGGAGTTTAAAATGAGGTGGTTTGGACTTAAGAAATTTCCCATCCAGTGCATCCCCTCTTTGCAGTTCTAAGACCTCAGAGACATTTAATGGGAATGGCACTAACCCTACATTATGCTGTCCTTGAGGCACGTGAGAACACACCCAACAGTTGGTTTGGTTTAAAATTTTGCCCACCATAGTATGATAATCCCCTAAAGGATACCCACCCCAATACTGGTTATACAAAGGCTGGCACCGTTGGATGCATCTCTCATCGACTATGGACCCACAAAACTCACACATAAAATAATCCTCAGACGATAGACCTTCACACTGTCTCCGAGTTTCCAGAATAACAGATCTCTTAACAATTACTGTACTGGGTTTGGTCAGATACTCCCCCGATTGGTTTAGCACTCCTTCTCCCAACTCCACTCCATCCATATCACCATCAGCTCCCCTCTCCGTCCTCTGTTCTCCATCAGAGAAACTAGAGATCCCGAAACAACTCAGGATAATGAGAACTCTGGGAGAAAACACAAAGATAACCACAGCAGACCACTCCATTGATGAAAACAATGATCTACAAATTTCTTTAGCTCAGGTATCTCACTGTAACCTTTAACCCTCCCGGAACAGACTCGCAATTGACAGGTCTACGTTATCTTCCTTGAATCCGCCTTGTCTCTCCATCGGTTGGTTGACCTTCTTACAGTGAGTGGAATGAACCCAGGTATCTCTCTATGCCACTTTCAAGGAGGTTGTACTTGTCAGCAAAACCTGATACGGACTTTCCCACCGATCTGTCAAACAACCTGAAAGCAAGAAATTTCTGATCATACCACATTCTCCAGGTTCAACATCATGACAGTTTGTTTCTGGCATATCATGTGACAACAATTTCAGTTTCTGCTGTTGCTGCTTTAACTGTTTACTCATTGTTATAAGATACCTTACAGTAACCTCATTGTTACTTTTCAAATCTTCCTGCGGACTTATAATGAAATGAGGTTGTCTACCAAACAGATTGAGAGGGGGTCTAGGAGTTGTCCTGATACTATGAAGGACAAGTGGTAGTGCTTCTGGCCACCCCAGTCCAGTTTCTGTCATGATCTTACTTAATTTATTTTTAATAGTACCGTTCATCCTCTCCACCTTGGTGCTGGCCTGCGGTCAGTAGGGGTTGTGAAGTCTATTATTAATACCCATCAACTTACACATGTTTTGGAAGACATGTGAAATGAGTACCCATATCACTTTCAATAATTCTAGGGATACAGTATCTGCATACAAACTCCTGAACTATTTTCTTAGCAGTAAACGCAGCAGTATTAGTGGCAGCTGGGTATGCCTACACCCAATTAGAAAACACATCAGTGCACACTAATACATACTTGAGATTCCTGCAGGGTGGTAATTGGATTAAATAAATTTGCATTACCTGAAAAGGTCCATCGGTCGGAGGAATGTGGGATGGCTTGGTGGGGATTGTTTTCCCAATGTTTGTCCTCAAGCAGGTCAAACAGGACATTGCTCTCTTTTCCGCTTGAGAAGAAAAACCCGGTGCACACCAGTATGCTCTCACCAACTTGCACTTACCTTGCTTTCCCAAGTGAGTCACACCCTGCGCTGCCTCAGCCAGGCTTGGGTAGTACATCTTGGGAGCCAGTGGCTTACCTTGTCCATCTCTCCAGAGCCCAAAGGACTCCTGCCCACATCCCTTAGACCTCCAGACTGCCTTTTCCTGAATGGAACACAAAATTTGCATCTCAATTAATTTCTGCATATCGTTTGAAACATCATTTGGTTAATTGGCATGTTCACTTTTAACCCTGCTGCCCATTTGGCAGCTTTATCTACCCTGTTACTGCCCATTGACACCGGGTCATCTTCACATGTATGGGCTTTACACTTAATTACGGCCACTGCCTTAGGCAATTGGATCGCTGTCAGTAGTCCTTTTATATGTCTGGAATGTGCGACTGGTGTGCCTGCTGCTGTCATAAAATTTCTCAGACGCCATAGAGCACCAAAATCATGTACTACCCCGAAGGCGTACCTAGAGTCAGTGTAGATATTAGCAGATTTGCCTTATGCTAATTCACACGCTCTTCTTAGTGCCACCAGCTCTGCCACTTGGGCCGAGTGAAGTGGATCAAGAGGTTCAGCTTCTATGATGTCTTCATCATTTACCACAGCATAACCTGTACATAACTCTCCAGTGTCAGTCTGTCTATGACAACTACCATCCATGTAAAATGTCACATCTACATTTTCTAAAGGTGTATCCCGTATGTCAGTTCTTGCAGTAAAGGTCTGATTCAGATATTCCATACAATCATGTGCATCAATATACCTGCAGAACTCACCTTCCACCAGCGACTCACCTCTCTCCACCCTTTGTGCATCCTGTGGCACATATGGTAAATACATTGCTGGGTTTAACATACTGCACTGCTTAACGGTAATGTTTGCAGATGCTATTAGGGCTAGTTCCCATTTTGTGAACCTAGCTGAGGAGACATGTCTGGTTTGGGCAGAATTTAGCAAAGCAGATACAGCATAGGGAGTATAGACAATCATATCATGGCCTAATACTACATCCTCACTCTTACTGACCAATAGAGCAGTTGCTGCTACACTTCTTAAACACGTTGGGAGTGATCTTGCCACAGTGTCCAATTGTGCACTGTAGTATGCTATGGGACACCTGCTGCACAACCATTAGCTTCCGTACAGTACAATTCAAAAGGTTTTTCATAATAAGGTATTCCCAAGATATCCAGGTGCTCTTGTCAGACTATCCTTAAGGTTAAGGAAAGCCTGCTCTGTTTCCTCTGTGTGTACGACATGATCGGGCTTTGAGGAAGAGACTAAGGACCTCATTCAGAGTCGGTCGTAAGCAGCCGCTCGGTTGTACACCTAACGATTGAGAAACTGAAAAAGGAAGCAATTGCATGGCCGGTCGGTCACAACCAAAGTGACGCCCATACGTGAACAATGCACCTCCTCTAGCTAGCGAGTGATAGCAGCTAGCGATCGAGTCAATCGTTGTCAGTCATTGTCAGTCGCTGTATGTTAATTTTCTTCTGATGGTTGCAGCCGCTTGTGTTGTGTTGATGCCCACATGTCATGTTTCCATGCTCTATCGATCAGCTTGTTACTAGCTTGTTGACAATTATTTACTTACTGTTCTAAAGTGTTGCTGCATTTTTTTTCCTCCCTTTCAATTGGTCTAAAAACTTTATTGTTCCAAAGTCATTTAGTTCATGCTGATGTTTTACTGGTATTGCGTTTGTTAGTCCAAAAGAATTTAAACCTGGATGTTGGAATACTATTGTTTTGTTGTTGTTAAATGCATGTTTAAAATAACATTATGAATGTAAGTTTATGTTTTTTTAATTTTCATTTAATTTTTGGATGTAGTAATGTTTCAAATTAGGCTGCTTATTTTTTATTTTAGAAATCTTTTGTTGGTATGTTTGCACTGTGCACAGTTGTGTTTTTTTTCTGGGTTTTTTTTGGCCTTGTTGCCTGTAGAGTTAATTTTTTCCAGTTTTGTTTTGTGGTGTCTAATCTAGGTAACATTTCTAGTTAAAAAATGTTGACACAGTCGGCTTTAAGGCTACTTAACCGTTAACCCTTTGTTGTCTTTTTTGATAAAAAAATTTAGTCAAAAATTTTAAGCAACACCAACATCACATGTTCAACAATATTCCCTGTGGTATCCTCTAAATAGTAGTCTGTACTTTATGTCGTACAATGTTTAGGGGCCCTAAAATGTCTTAGTAAAAATAATGTTTAGAAATGAATAAGTGACATACCTTGTGTGTTTAGGCAATGTTTGTTTGTTCACACAAACACACTTTTTTTGTTTTTTTGCTAAATTTTTGATAATGATGAGAAATTTAAAAAAAAAATAAACATGCCACAGGACAACACAGGATTTTGAAAACTTATAGTGTTCGAAACATTAGCAAATATTACCAGATTAATAAGTATTATTGTTAAACAACATAGATTGGTGTTGCCTCAGTTATGTGCTCCTTGAAGTAGAGGCCTTCGTTTTTGATTTGTTGTTATTTGTATTTTTAAACTTTTTTGGTGTTTACATCTTTTTTTTGTGGGGGAGGGACAAAAAAACAAACATGAATTCAGTTTAAAATAATACATGGCCTGATTTAGATCATTTGATAGGCCTACAAATGTCCCTGCCTTTTTTACTTTGAAATTTTTGGATGTACCCATCAACTTCATTGTGTCCCACACACTTTGTAGGGCATATAATAAACTTTAACTTATCAATATTTGACACTCATATTATTTGGTTTACTAAACATTTTTTAATTTCTTCTCTACAGATCCCCAGATGCTGTTTAGGTTCCTCAGGGAGGAGCTGGTTGAGCTCCAGGCTAACTTGGCCAATGTCCAAACCAGCATAGCCAACATTATTGGAGCATTGGACCTTGCTGGAGTTTAATTTTTTTTGTTTCTGTGGTATTTCTATTAAATTTTGAAATTCAAATTCTTTTGTCGTCATTTTTTTAAAAAAATATTAACTGTCTAATCCTGGCGTAGAAATAATTTTTTTTAACAAACCAACAACTTCACGTAGTTTTGCAAATTCAGTATTACACATATTTTTATTTTTTCCATTAGTTTGGTCTGTATTTTTGGGACTAAAAAAGTGATGGAGCTATTTAATTTTATCCATATTTTAGACAACATTGCAATCCAACCACAATAATAGTGCATAATAAATATTGAAATATGTGACCACACAAAAACATCAGGGTATTATTTGGAAATTCAGTTACATAATTTTTAAAACTTTGTTTCATGTTGTGGAAGTTTTTAGATTATGGTTAATACATTTGTGTAAAGTAAACTGTAGCAGAAAATACATTAGGGTCCTAAAAAGCAAACATTTCACATGCCACACAAATGTTTCCCTAACATGGTTAATGTGTAGAGCATAATATTGCCTTTTTAAAATAACAATAACTTGAATTTGGTTTATTAAAAAGTGTATTTATTATTTCTCAAAACAGCAAGAAACAACATTAAAAGGTTACAAAAAAACACAAACACTAGGTCTAAAAATGCAAAAGTTTTAGCTCTACATAATCAAGAACTGTTCCAAATGGAGAAACACAATGTGGTACAATCGAGCAAAAGGGTTGTTGTTTATCCAAACACAGACAAGGGAATTCCCAATGTGTTGTGTTTGTTTCTTCGTTGTTTTAATTGAGGTAGGGTGTAGGGAAAAAAAAATTAGAAACATGTATAAAACTACAAACTCCAAAAGTCTAAACAGAAAAACAATGAAGCTTAGGAATGATTTTTTTTAAATTAAAAAAAAAAAAATAGCAAAACATACCTGAAAAAGCGAGCTACAACATCATTGCATCTGGCCCCCCCGGACAGTCTAACACCACCTACCTCCTGGGGGCCATCCTCAGGCAAGGCATCCTCTGGCTGCATGGTTACTTCTCCTTATGGCAATGTTATGAAATATTCCACACAGGACCATGATATGGGAAACCATAACTGGTGAATACATTAGGTTGCCACCAGAGTGGTGGAGACATCTGAAGCGACCCTTCAAAAGACCAATACAGCGTTCCACCACCTGCCTGGTGGCAGTAAAAGCTGCCTTAAATTGGGTTTGTGGCCCTGGTGTGGGGGCCAAAAAAGGAGTCAGCAGCCAGGGCGTGCAAGGATATCCACTGTCACCTGTAGGGAAGGAGATAACTTTAGAAAAGTCTAAATATAACACTTACATTCACTTTTAACTATAAACACATACTGAAGTTTCACTTACCCAGAAGCCACGCATCACCAGCTTGCAGTGTGGCTAATTTATGCCAAATCCCTGAATGTTGAATCACATATGCATCATGTGAGCTGCCTGAAAATTTGGAATTCAGGGAGAGGATCTGGAGGGAGGCATCACATAGAACCATCACATTCATGGAATGGAAATGTTTCCAGTTGTGATATATATGTTCATTTCATGCTGGAGGCTGAAGTGCTATGTGAGTGCCATCCAGTACCCATATGACGTGTGGAAGGCCAGCAATCTCCAAAAACTGCTGCTTTACCACAACAAGGGCTTCCTGATACAAATGCATACTAATAAATTGAGCAATATGCTTAAAAAATGCATCCATCACACGCCTCAGGATCCTGGAATGATGGCTGGGAGATGCCAGCCACCAGACCCACAGTGGTCTGGAAGGACCCTGAGACACAGAAATGTAACACCGCCAGCAACTGTATTAGTGGTGATATTGATATAGGAATGTGAATTTGACTTTCTAGATCACTCTTTATTATTGAAAGAGTGTCTAGGATAATGGCGGGTGGAAGGTGGTAAGTCGTTAACACCTCATCATCTGGCATTCCAAAAAGGGTGAACTGTGTTCAAAATATCTGGGGCCTTGCATGCCTCCTATGCCTATGATGAGGAGGAGGACCAGGTAGGTTAGGGTGTGGTAGCATGGCGAGGATTAGCTCACCAACGCCTCTCTGAAATGTGTGTACATAGAATTTAGTTGGACTGATGAGACAAACAAACACAAAAATCACTTAACTCAGTCAGAATGAAGCTGATTCTTACATGGTTGGGTAGGGCCATCTTTCCAAAAACCTACATGTGTTGTATGTAAGAAACAAAAAAAAATGTCAGTATATTAATGAAATGCATTAAATGATGTAGGAGCAAAACGCATAGGCCAAATAATAATTAACAAAAAAAACACGTGTTAACTGTTTTTTTGGTGTTAAAAGACAAAAAAAATAAACTCAGATACACTTACCTGGGTCCACAATAAAGTGGGCTGGCAAATTCCTGTAAATTCCAAAAACCAAACTCCAAAACTACATTAGGGAAAAAAAGTAAAAAAAACAAAACATGTAATGGCCACAGTGGACTGATGCCAGCAGGACTCTGATACACTTACCTAGGACCACAATAAAGTGGGCTGGAAAAATCCTTAAAAATAAAAAACTAATTTTAAAAAAATTAAGATTTGCCTGTTATAAATCTTAATAAAAAAAAAATATTATAAAAAAAAAGGCAATGGACTGTTGTTTGCATGATTCTGATACACTTACCTGACTCTCAAACCACCGATGTTTTGTGCCAAAAAACCTCCAAACTCCAATAAACAAACAACCACCAACCACCAACACCGCACAAATAATGGTCCATTTAGGTGGAGCTTAAATAGGGATGTTAAACACGCGAAAAATTATTAATGAAGGAAAGGTGTGCATTTTGCGTAGTGAAACATGGATGGATGCAACATGGATGCACGCACAACCAATCCAATGATGCGTTCACATCTCATTAAACCACACAATTAATGTTAGGTGTGCATTTTGTGCAGTGAAACATGGATGGACGCAACATGGATGCACACACAACCAATCCAATGATGCGCTCACATCTCATTAAACCACACAATTAATATTAGGTGTGCATTTTGCGCAGTGAAACATGGATGGACGCAACATGGATGTACGCACAACCAATCTAATGATGCACTCACATGTATAAAAATGAATCCAAAACACACTAGTACTCATGCTTTCTCAAACTTTATTATGGAGCCAGAGGAGCATGGAAGCCAGAGTCCGGCATTAGAAAGTAAGTTTGTTTTCCTATAATGACCAATTCCAAAAAAAAAAAAAGACATGTTGTAGGTGGACAACAGCAAGAAATTAGGACTGAGGAGGAGCCAGGCCCAAGCTGGAAAAGGACATGAAAGCCTCCCTTTTCGAGGGTGGAGATGGAGGCATTGGTGACTATGTGCATGGACAATATTGTCCATGCACCCAGAAATATGGGGGCTGGACAAAAGGACAGGATCTGGGAGGAGATAGCCAGGGCTGTTAATCGTGTTGGGACGACGCACAGATCCAATGATGTAGTGCGCAAAAGGTACTGATTTACTAGTGTGAATGTTGGTTTATAATTAAAGTGTAAAATGAAGCAGGAAATACAAAACTAAATTAACTCTAAACATTGACAGATGGACAGACTTCAAATATCGGCTTAAGAGGAAGCTAGGAAATAGAGCGGACCATGCAAGGGGGACAGGTGGTGGCCCCATCCCTGAGGAGTTCACCTTAACAGCTTTGGAGGAGCAGGCTCAGGGGTGTGTAGAGGAAGAGGAGTTAGTTGGTGTGTCCAACATGGACACTGACATGGTCGACTTTAAAGCTCCACATGGCAGAGAAGGTAATTATTTTGAATTAAAAAAACACGCTCAAAGCAAAAACTTTTAAAAAAAAAATAACTCTGAAAAAAGTTGCTTAATATTTCTGTTTCTATACAGAACCCGAGGAGGAAGTGCCTGCTCTTGAGGTGTTGGCTGGGCCCAGCATATATGGAGGGTCTGCATGGGATGAGCCAATTTCTCCATCTGGGGACCCTGTGGAGCCCACTCCAGGGTCACCACCCGCCCCAGCATTGTCTCTCCTCACTGAGTTGGTCGACCAAACTCAGGGTAATAATTCTGTTCTCCTGAGGATGGAGACCACTCTGGTGAGGATAGATGGCAGATTGCTGAGGGTGGCAGAGTCACTGGAGACATGTGCTGCGGCCCGGATTTGGATGGCCGATGGCCAGGAGCAGGCAAATAGAATTACCATGATGCAGCGAGTCTCCCTTCCTCCAAGGACCACCACCTCTGGTAGCCCAACAGCCACCCCCAAACGTATGGCGAGCCCTATGCCTAGGCCAGAGCCAATACCATCCGGCTCTGGCCAGGTCAGTCAGCGTGTTACACGTCAGTCAACTGTTCCAAAAAAGCCTCTTCAGCCGAGCCGTCCCAAACGCAGAAAATAGCCCTGGCTATCTAAACCTTCCCCTGTTGATGTCCAGTCCCCATATTTTTAGTCATCAATGCCTCCATCTCCATCCTTTTTTTTTTTAAGTTTTTTATTTTTGTAATTTCTTTAGTTTTTGCATGCTGCCAAATGCATAACAATTTATTATATATATTCTTGAAAAAAAAATAAACAACATATTGAACAAACTACTGAAATCGTATCTGAATTAATATTGAAAAATATACATGATTAATCAAGGAATTAAAAAAGCATAGGATATGAAAAGACTGGTGCAGGCTAAATAATGCAAATTACACCAAAAATGAACAAAAAAACGCATAGAATAAGCCATCCCCATGAAATTTATTTATTCTTATTATTCGCTAATGCAAACGCAGCTGAATCAATTACAAGCCATTTAGCAGTGTTATTAGCTTCAACAAATGATTATTAGCTGCTTGCATTGTGTGGCTGAAAATAGAAACATCAATCCTAACATCAATAACATTCGACAGTATTGATTGTACTCGAGGGTTTGCGAGAGCACGTACCCAGCCTCAAGCTGTACGATCAGCCAGGCCGCGAACCTAATCGCAGAGTGATGTTTTACTACTTCCGGCCTTCTATGTCAGTCGTAGCAGGTAATTTATGTACGCCAATAAAACACCCTCAAAACGCTGAGGCATGCATGCATTTTCAGACCACCACCCCGTCAACACCCACAAACGGCCTTTCATGTCAATCAACTCTCGGAAGCCACTTCCTGCTCGTAAGCCGTACAATCTACAGCATTTTGGATCGCAAAATCTCATACGCACATGCGCACAACTAACCGCGTGCATGCGTGGTTTGGAAACATCGGATGCGTACGGCTGAGCGACCACTTACGACTGACTCTGAATGAGGTCCTAAGTCCTGTAATGGCAAGGCCAAAATAGAAAAACCTGGGATCCACATTCTGCAGTATCCACATATTCCCAAGAAGGTATGGATTTGCTGTTGGTTCTGCGGCAGGGTCAGGCTCGCTCTGAATCAGGGCCCTCCTCCCTCAACTTGGAGTGGAACACAACAATAAATTGTCCACATATTGTATTAGAGCAGATCCATTGGCAGGTTGAAATGATTGTAAACAGTCGTGTAAGGCCTGGGAGAAGATACTGGGGCTGTCTATGAAACCCTGGGGAAATCGTGTCCATATGTATTGTACCCCCCTGTATGTAAATGCAAATAGGTACTGACAGTCAGGATGAAGAGGGACAGAGAAGAAAGCAGAACAGAGGTCAATGACAGTAGAATGGGTTGCATTTGGTGGGATCTGCATGAGAATGACAATTGGATTTGGCACTATGGGGAATTGGCTTTCTACTACCTTATTAACCCCTCTAAGGTCCTGTACCAGCCTATAACCCCTCCCACCACTCTTCTTCACAGGAAAGACGGAACTGTTGGCTACACTTGCTGTACGGACTAAAATTCCCTGTTGTAATAACCACTCAATTATGGGATAAACCCCTATCTCTACCTCCTGTTTTAGCGGGTAATGGGGAATTTTTGGAGCTTGCCTACCTCTTTTTAAATTTACCATTACGGGAGCTACGTTTGCCATCAATCCAGTGTCCTGTCCAACTTTGGTCCAGAGGGACCCCGGTATCTGAGATAACATTTGCTCTACTTGAGATGGATTTTTATCAGAAACAGTACAGTGAAACATTAACCTTTGGGGAGTGTCAAATATATCCCTCACCTCATGCGCAACTCTCTCTGGGATATCTAGAAATATACCATCAGGGGTACAATAAATGACACATCCCATTTTACAAAAAAAAATCCCTTCACACTAAGGCCCTCATTCAGAGCCGTACGCTCTGAGCAGAGCGCACGCTCTGAATGAGGGCCGTCCTCCATAACTATGGAGCGTCCTCCTGGACGCTCGTATAGCTGTGGGTCACCACCCACAGCCTATATGAGCGTGCAGTTTGATGGCCGCGATGGTAGTGACCATTGCGACCATCGAAACTGCGAGCCGGAGCCTGCGGTTGAGGTTTTCAACCGCAAGGCCCGGAGTGATTTTGGCTCTATCAGAGCCAAAATCACTCCCACTGACATCACTAGTGATGTCAGTGGGCCGGCTTCTGACGGGAGGCGGTCCCTTAGGAACGCCCCCGTCAGGGAGGCACGCCCACCAAAGGGGGCGTGCTGTCAATCAACATCGACAGCACGCCCCCTTTGATCAGACACAATGAGCAAAGGACTTTCCTTCGCTCGTCGTGTCTGGCGCATGTGCACAACAGAGCTCCCTCCGTCGTGCGCATGCTCAGTGCAGAACATCGACCCACTTGCGAGCGGACAGCCGCTTGCGAGTGGGTCTGAATCAGGCCCTAAGTTAGTAGGGGCCGCTGCTGACAGGAGAAAGGAATGCCTGGTATGCAATGGACCGATAGTAACCTCTGCAGATTTGGTTAAAGGATAATGTTGCACTTTACCTGTTACACCCATTGCTGGTACTGTTTCGCTGGTCAACTGTAAATTAGATGGAGATTATATCACTGATCTGGTCGCCCCTGTGTCTACAAGAAAAGAATGTTTAGTACCAGCTACGTCAATTAACATTACAGGTTCTTCTCTAACATCCCCAGTTAACCTGACTGGCTGTAGACTACAGGTAAGACCTACCCCTAGCATTGACTCTCACTCTCCAATACAGCATTTAAGGCCACAATTGGAGCAGGTGACTGTGGAAAATTCCCTGCATTCTGCATATATCCCATATGTGGATATCTAGGTACTCCCTGGTTAGGGGGTCCTATCCTCTTCACCTTACAGTTCCTAATTACATGTCCCACTTGGTTGCAGTTAAAACACCTTCATGAGAGGGGTGGGGAAAAAGGTTGTTGTGTGGGTTGGGCGGTAGAGAAAGATTGTGTGTGGGTATGAATTTTGAGGGTAATATGGTGGCTGCGGGTAGTATGGGTTTTGTTGCTGTGTGTGATAAGTGGGGTAGGGCTGTGTTTGAGGCTGTGCAGGATTGGTGAGGGTGTGTAGCTGTGACGGTGCATATGTGGCTGGTAGCTGTGATGGTATATTCATTCCTTCTAGAGCTTGAATGCTAACAGCCATTAGCTTCTCGCTCTGGGTTTCTCTCTTCTTGAGGATGTTTTTATCGTGCTCAATAGCGGACTCCTTGAGTGTACTACAGTAACTCCCCTCCAGCCAGGCAGAGAGGTCTGGAATCGGGTCTTTAGATTGTCTTTAAGACCATCCATAAGTACTGTGATGACCATTTCTCTGTGATGAGTGCTATCTTTAATATCTTCTATCCCAGTGTACTGGGTGATAGCCTGCAGAGCTCGGGTACAGTAAACTTCTGCAGATTCACTCTCTTTTTGTTTTATGGTGAAAATTTTACTCCAGTTAACTGCTACCGGAAATATACACCCAACTGAGTTATTATGCCGGTAATGTTACTTTGGTTATCCTCGTCTGTTAAGGGATCATCTCCCTCCAATATGCAATCCGTGATAAACTTTTTCACGTCGGTATTGTGCGGAAGACACGCCCTTAACATCACTTGCCAATCTTTATTGGTTGGCTCGTGAACATTACCCAAGTTTTTCACAAATCTTTGGCACTTTTCTAATTCCTTCTTAGGGTCAGGGAAGTCTGTCATTATGGAATTTAGCTCAGCTCTTGTCCAAGGACAATGCATTACTACATTCCTTGTGGGCACCACACCATTCGCATCCGGATTCCCATTGGGAACAGTTATTGTCCGGATGGGATGGATGCCTGCCATAATGCTACCTTTGACCGAATTACCTAGTTGAGGGTTCAGCCTACTGCTACTACGTATGGTATTAGTAATCTCCGCTACTGTTAAAGCGGGGGTTAATACTTCCTGTACGGGTGGGGCTACCTCCATTTCTGGTACTAGTGGGGCAGCTACCTGTGCTTGCTGTGGTGGTACATTTAACATTTGTGCAACATGGGAGAGAGCGGACATCACAACAGGTTCATCATCTACATCATCAATAAGTTCTTTATAATTACTCAAGAGAGGGTACAGGTTACATGTTACATTATTATGAGTTTTTACATCGACTGTACCTTCATCCCCATCCACATAGGGCGGTGGTGGTGCGCGTGAACTACTGACATTACCTTCCGCAAAGCTACCTTACTGTGCGTGCGCGCTACTTTGCGGCACGCACGCAATGCTGTTTAGCACTGCGCGCACTTTCCCCTGCGTTGTGTGTGTGATGCTGGTTTGTATCACATGCACACCCCTAAGCCACATATCCCCCTTGTGCTGCCACAACTTTAAACAATCGTTATACTTTATCCTTTTCTTTTGAGAGTTCACCATACAGATGCTATCTCGGACATTGTTCAGTACCTCCTTATCAAAGCTGACAACCTTGGGAAAAAATTTCACACTCATTCTCGTCATCTTAACCCATACATCACAGTACATAGTTGCATACTCAGTGTACTAAGTGTGCATTATATGCCGTGCCGAACCAATCAGCGCTTCCAAGAGCAGCACATCATCTAACATCTCTACCGTTTGTTTGGCTCCCATCTTGGGGAAAAAGAAACACTAAACTTTTCAATAGAGATTTAAATTGGTGAAAGAATGTCAAGGCTACTTTCACTTACCTGTGGACGATTTAACAGGCCGCGCCCACACACCTATGGCCCTTTTTCAGTACTTTGCACTGCTAGAATTTAAGCATTCCAATAACACTTACCCTTTTCAGTGATTTCGTCCACCACAACTCAGTTCACAATCACGATATGCCACAACCGTGCATTTCAATTACAATGCCCAATAACCCTAACTGATCACTGGATGCTGCGATCACACTGAGGGCCGATACCTAACACAAACAACAACTACACCTTCTGGGTGTATAGACTCCAGTATCTACTACCGAACCACTAGGCCAACACCAGGCCCTAGCCCCTAAGGGTCCTAGAATACCCCTAGCTAGGGAACATGTTACCCCTACCAACACACGTTCACTGTTTCACACCTTTTTCTGTGCAGAAAAATAAACGTTTTCCCAGATATGGCATCACCGACTAAGATAAAACAATGTTTTCACGCTATCAATATGACAAAGCAATCTCAACGGCTTTGTTTAAACGCGTGGCAATACAGGAAATACGTTTACGCTATTGTGCGACTTCCCCTTTTAACGTGAAATTTTATTATCAACGAAGGAAAACAAACTTTTCCTTCCTTGTCCCTGGATTCTAATCATCGCTCCTTGAACTCATACAACAACGGATAGCGGTCTCTCAGCAACAAAGTGGTAGCAGGTTTTCCAAGGCACAATGCGTTCATTCCTGCATATGGCGCCTCCACCCTTTGCTGAGAGATTGATAACCGTGTGTTACCATTTGAGTGGTAGCGTGATTTCACTCTACGAGCACTCAACTATGAATTCCTACCTATCTATACAACTTAAATGTCGCTATTTAGAGTTATAAGTCGCACAAGAAATAATTGCTTTCCAGACTTTGATTGTGGTTCCAAAGCACAAAAAGATATTATTCACCAAAAAGCAGATAGTTACATGCTGTGATCTAAATACAATTAGCGCAAACAGATTATACAATCACTAGGTACAGTCGAATATATACGAATGCGCTCTGGATCCAGATTTCCGGCATCAAAGGTGAAGCCTCCGTCAATAGCAAGAAAATGACTAACTAACAGATTCAGAGAGCCTGCTTATGTACTCTTACAGAGATAGGCTATACAATAGATCAAGTTGGCATAATCCCATTGGTTCTTCTTCCTGGTTCTTCTGTTACGATGCAGTTCATAGGTCAGTTTATATTGTAATAGTTCAGCCTCCAAAAGCTTCTTTGTGTCCGTTTTCCTGCTGAAGAACAAGTCTAAACTGGCTAATTACATTACATTTACAGAGTACATTTCAATGCCTATCTCTCTACGATCCATAATTTGCAGGTGCATGTTGCGATTTCCTCGCCAATGGAACTGGAAATCTGCAAATAAATAGTGGTTCAGAATGGCACCAAACACGGTCTGCTTATCATGTACTAAATCTGAGATCTTAAATACAGTCGCTTTATTACATAATTAATAATGAATATAACCTTGGATATTAACCTTAATGAGGACTTTTAACATTTTTCTATTGCGTGGGAATCGCATGAAGCTAAATAATAGCATCGCCGTATGTACTGATATAGTGGGATTCGCTAAAAATGGTGTTGTGCGGCCATTCGCAAAATGGCGTCTTGTTGCCAATCGCAAAATGGCGTTGTGCAGATTTTAATTGTTACAGATTCTGTCTCAGCCAATTATCCGGCTTCGACAGTATTGATCGTTGTACAGTAGAAGAGGCATAATAGGACTCAATAATTCCAAGATATTCCAAAGACTTTCAACAACTAAATGTCTATCAAACTTTGAGGAATGTACCCAAAGCAAAACTAGGGAAAATAGTGGGATTCATATAAGTTTTCCTGCCTGGGAGACCAGCAGGATCAGGGCTCTTGTTAGAGCCATTCCCTCATGCCATATTTTGATATTACTGATAGGTTGCCCAATGCAACTGTGGACCTGGGCTTCTAGATGTGGGGCGACTTTCACCATGTAGTCATATGGCACACATCAAGCAATCCCTGCATTCAAAATTAGCACAATTCTCAGACCTTGCAGTTGGTGCACTGGCCCAAGGTCTTTCAATTTGAACTTGTTACTTAGCAAACATTTTATTTCAGCAATCTGACTTTCTTGTCCTGCAAGCAATGGAATCCGGTCAAAATACTGACAGTCGGGATGCAGGTGCTTAGAATGCCGGTGCCAGAATCCCAACACTTGTCATAATCCCGATGCCGGCATCCTGATGTAAGTACTGCAGTTAGGGGGAAGGCTAGGCACTAGGGGGAGGGTTAGAGTTAGACAATAAAGGTGCCCACACACATACCGATGTCCTCACGATACGATTTTATGGCCAATTTCCTCATGAACTTTCACGGGAGCTCTCTTGCCGTCGTGATCACAATTTGGAGTTAAAAATGTCCAATCTGACTAAAGATCTATCTTGCAACCAATGCATTGTATCCCAGATTGGCTAATCTGCCCTACAGCACAGCAGATCAGAAGATGCGATGTACGACGAGCGGGGACGCACATCGGCATTGTGAGTATAAACTCACGATTTGTACTTTTTTACCCGATTCGTCGTCACGATTCTTCGAAATCGGCCAAATCGTGTAAAATGTCACTATGTGTGTGGGCACCTTAAAGGAGGAGGGTTAGGATTAGGGTACGGGGAGGTTAGGTTTAGGGTACAGGGAGGGGAAGGTTAGGTTTAAGCACTAGGGGAAGGTTAGGTTTTGCACCGGGGGGGAGGGTTAGGGTTATGGGTAGGGAGAGGGTTAGGATACGTACATGTCGGGATGCCGGCATCGGGATTCTGACAGCCGGGATCAACCCCAAACAATAGATCATCCATGTGCACAACTATGATGAACAAGCTTTTCTCCTTCCACTTGTATTATATAGAAGTGATCAGTTTTAGAACATACAAAGTCAATTTCTAGAAGTATACTGTCAAGCTTCATGTACCTGTAGCGGCCTCTTTGCTTTAGCCCAATCAATTATTTCTTTAACAGATATACATTTCCCTCTAGAAATGCATAACCATTGTAGTGTTCTCATGACTCCATGTAAATGTCTTCCACTAGCTTACCATTTAAAAAGGCTGAATCAATGTCCAGTTAGTAGAAAAGTAAATTATACACAGTAGATATAGCAATGGCCATACGTAATGTACTGTACTTTGCAACAGATGAGAGGATCTTCCTGTAGTCAATGGCCCTCATTCAGAGGTGGTCGCAAGAAGCGAGCGCTCACTCTGAATGAGGGTGGCCGCTTGACTTTTCAAGTGCAGCCTCCTGGTCGCTAGCTAAGCTGTGGGTTGATGACCATCGCGACCATCGGGACTTGTGATGAGACCCTAAGGTTGGGTCTTGGCAATCGCAAGCCCCAGGGTGTTTCCTGCTCTAATCGAGCAGGAAGCTCCCCACTGACATCACCGCTGATGTCAGTGCGGCCGCCCACAAAATGGCAGGAACGCCTCTGTTTGTGAAACCACCCCCCCACCACGCCTACAAAACAGGTCGAGCTGTTGATCAACATCGACAGCCATCTCTTTTGTAGTGAGCTCCAGAGCGAGAGAATTTCTCTCTTGCTCCGGGGCTTGCGCACGCGCAGAGTGGCCGCTGCGCATGCGCAAGGCCTAAACATCGACCCGGTTGCGAGCGCTCAGCGCTTGTGTCCGGGTCTGAATGAGGTCCAATGTCTGATTTCTGGGGGTCATTCAGACCCGCTCGCGAGCGCAGGATGCTCACAAGCGGGTCGATGGTGCCGAATTGCACATGCGCACGACGGAGGGAGCTCCGTTGTGCGCATGCGCGAGACCAGAATAACGACGGCTAAGCCGTCGTTATGGGTCTCGCACCAAAGGGGGAGTGCTATCGATGGTGAGTGACAGCACGCCCCCTTTGGTGGGCGTGCCGGGGGCGTGGCTGCCAGACGGAGGCGTTCCCATGGGAACGCCTACCGTCTGAGTCCGGCCCCACTGACATAAGTAGTGATGTCAGTGGGAGTGATTTTGGCTCTGATAGAGCCAAAATCACTCCAGGGCTTGCGGTCACCGAGACTCTACTGCAGGGTCTCGTCGCAAGCCCGATGGTCTTGACCATCATCATGGACGCTCGCTATGCAAGCGTCCATGAGGCCGCTCCAAGTTGAGGGAGGAGGGCCCTGATTCAGAGCGAGCGCTCTGGTCAGAACGTCCGGCTCTGAATCAGGCCCTCTGTGTGTAACCCTTGGCAACAAATTAGGTTTTGTAGCAAGCAAGACTTCCATCTGTGTTTAGTTTCTTGCAAAAGACACACTTGCATTTGACTATTTTGCAGTTGATTTGCCCCCACGTGTCAGTGTCATTGTTTAAAGCTGTAAATTCTGTATCTATGGCTGATTTCCATTTGTTCCAGTTGCTGTTTGACTTTGTTTCTTGTATAGATTGAGATTCACAACAGACAGAGGCCCTGATTCAGAGCCGGACGCTCTGAAAGAGCGCTCGCCCTGAATCAGGGCGTTTTTTTTCTTCTTTTGTGTGGCCTCCTGGCCGCTCGCATAGCTGTGGGTGACCACCCACAGCTATTGCGAGCGGCCAGGATGGTCACAACGGTCCAGACCATCGCGACCATTGGGCTTGCGACGAGACCCTTGTGGTAGGGTCTCGTGGCCGCAAGCCCCAGAGAGCTTCACTGGTGATGTCAGTGGGGCCGCCCACAAACAGCAGGCGTTCGCATGGGAACGCCTCCGTTTGTGAAGCCACCCCCACGCCATGCCTTCAAAACGGTGCGAGCTGTCGATCAAAATCGACAGCCAACCCCTTTTGGTGCGAGACCCGGAGCGACGGAGCGCCCGTCACTAGCCGGGTCTCGTGCATGCGCATGTCGAAGCCGGCTCCGACGTGTGCATGCGCAGTGGCCTAACATCGACCCTGAATGTCTGAATGAGGCCCAGAGAGCATGGTTCACTATGGAACGCTATTCCGCTTATACACCCACAACACAGTTAATAAAATCACATTGCCATCGCAGCCTGACATAAGGACGTTCACATCCCTTTACTCACATCCGTACAAATGGCCAACATAACATCGAGTAACATCGGAAAGTTAATGAAGCCCTGACCTTACTCAGGAATTGCTTACTTAAGTGTACGCTATGAGGCCTCAGGCGGGATCTGGTATCGCAATGGCTAAGTTATGCATGCCCCTGCAATGGCGTTGGAACGCACTGGCATGCCTGCATTCTCCTGAAGACCATCGATCACCACCCACAAACGGCACTTCCTGTCAATCACTCTGCCATGGGTCTGTGTATCCTCTGCGATTGCTGTCCCGGTTGCAGTGGCTAGTTCACACAAGCGCACTGCGATGCATACGCATGCGCAGTATGCAACAATTGACCGATTGTGTGCGCAGGGGTGGATTGGGATCGAAAACCAGCCTGGGAAATTTTTGAAAACAGCCCTGATGGGGGCGGGCTCTATTGAGAGGGCGGGTTCCTGCTGAGGGAATAGGATACTCACTCTGTATAGAGCCTGATTCTATGTTGTAGTCGCAGCTACTACTAACCCCTGGCAAGGTGCACACCCCTGTGCGGTGCCCCCAGTACTAGTCCCCCCTGTGCAGTGATCCCAGTAGTAGCCCCCCCAGCATTGCCCCCAGTAGTAGTCATGCCCGAGTAGTAGCCTCCCCCCCAGCAATGCCCCAGTAGTAATAGTGCCCCCAATAATAGCCTCCCCCAGTAGTAGCCCCCCCATCAGTGCCCCCAGTAGTAGCCTCCCCCCCAGCAATGCCCCCATTAGTAATAGTGCCCCCAATAATAGCCTCCCCCCCAGCAGTGCCCCCAGTAGTAGCCTCCCCTCAGCAGTAGTCATGCCTCCAGTAGCAGCCTCCCCCCAGCAATGTTCCCATAGTAATTGTGCCCCTAGTAGTAGCCTCCCCCAGCAATGCCCCCAGTAGTGATCTCCCCCCCAGCAGTAGCCTCACCCTAGCAGTGCCTCCAGTAGTGATCTCCCCCCAGCAGTGCCCCCAGTAGTAGCCTCACCCTAGCAGTGCCCCAGTAGTGATCTCCCCCCAGCAGTGTCCCCAGTAGTAGCCTCCCCCCAGCAGTGATCTCCCCCCAGCAGTAGCCTCACCCTAGCAGTGCCCCCAGTAGTGATCTCCCCCCAGTAGTAGCCTCAACCTAGCAGTGCCCCCAGTAGTGATCACCCCCCCAGCAGTGTCCCCAGCAGTGATCTCCCCCCCAGCAGTGCCCTCCCCCCCAGCAGTGATCTCCCCCCAGCAGTGCCCCCAGTAGTAGCCTCACCCTAGCAGTGCCCCAGTAGTGATCTCCCCCCAGCAGTGTCCCCAGTAGTAGCCTCCCCCCAGCAGTGATCTCCCCCCCAGCAGTGCCCAGTAGTGATCTCCCCCCTCAACAGTGCCCCCAGTAGTGATCTCCCCCCCAGCAGTGCCCCCAGTAGTGATCCCTCCTCAGCATTGCCCCCAGTAGTAGTTGTGTGGTTCTCCCAGTGGTAGCCTCCTCCCAGCAGTTCCCCCAATAGTGATCGCCCCCCTAACAGTAGTCCCAGCCAATCACACACGTAAAAAATAAAAAAAAAATCCACTTACCTTAATCCCCACTCTGGCGTCAGCTCCAGCGTCCCCCAGGCAGGCGTGCTCTGCATGATGGGAGAGCTGTCACGATGTCTCTCCCATCACCCACTGTGGGAGCCGGAAAATGGAGTCCGGCTCCGGCAGTGGGCGCAGCAGCCGATGAGAGTCTGTCTGACTCTCATTGGCTGCTAAAACAAACACACAGCTGCCGGCACCTGTGTGCTTGTTCCTAGTAGGTAGTGCGGACGGCACTTATGTGCCGTCCACACTACCACCCTGCAGCCCCCCCCCCGACAGCGGCCGTGGTCCCGGAGGCACCAAGGTGGGCCGCAGGCAGCCTGTAGGCAGAGCCGTCAGTTATGACTGACAGGCTCCGCAATGGCTCATGGGGGATCTCCCCTGTCCGCCATTTTTATTATGGTCAGAACACTGCCTGATCGGAGCAGAGCTCCGATGACGGCAGAGAGCTGGGTAAGCTGAGGGGTGGTTGCTGGCAATGTCCAGAAGCTGCAGCGCTGCAGCTGGGCCAGCAGTGGGGAGGGTGAGGGAAGTGCAGCCGACGGCCACTAAAGGGCATAGAAAGCTTTCTTGACATATGTCTCTTTTCTTTAGGGATATGGGCATATCCATTACACCCAAAGACACAGAGATGATTGATATTTGGCTTTTTAGCAGACTATGGGGTAAATTTATCAAAGGTCAGTTTGCAGGTCGATTTGAAGGGTGATTTAGCTCTTCTCAAACCGACTCAAATGGAATGTGGCTAAACCAGTGATTTTGCCAGATTTACCTGGGCGGTGGGTTGATTGTGTTAGTGTAGTGTAAAAATAGAATATAAACATTGTATTTACAGTAGAACTGCAGGTCCCAGCAAGCCTCCCCCGCATGCTGGTACTTGGAGAACCACATTTCTTTACAGGTGAACTACAGGTCCCAGTGGGCCCTTAATGCCCCGCATGCTGGTACTTGTGGTTCTCCAATTACCAGCATGCGGGGGAGGCTTGCTGGGACCTGCAGTTCTACTGTAAAGACAATGTTTATATTCTTCTATTTTTACACTACACTAACACAATCAACCCGCCAACCACCACTCAGGTGTTGTGGGGATAGTCCCGGGCTATCAGCCTAGGCTAGGGATGCCCCGGAGAGGGAGACCCCTTTATTGGAGGGGTCTCCAACTCCCCAGGGATCCCTGGCCTGGGCTGACTAGCGGTCAGGGCTGATGCTGCGACTGGGGGGGCCTGGTGATAGGGCTCCCTTGGCTGTGACATCAGTCCCCCGTTAGAAAGGGTCCAGGGCTGGTTCTGTGAATTACAGGGAGATCCTACATAATATTTTCCCTGTACTTAGTCAACCAGACCTGGGTTTGAACAGTCCGGGGCTGGTTCTGTTTTTTTCTACTTTTAACTGTTTAATTACTTTTTACAGTCAGATACATGCAGGCATCTCACTGATGTCTGCATGTATCTGTGTCAATCCGACCTGCTCATGCTGAAATCGAAAACATGAAGCAGGTCTATTCATTTGGTGATTTGAAGTTCCATTTGAAGTCCGATTTTGAGGTAGATTTCAAATCGAATGATAGTAAATAAGGGTTTTGTGTGTTGGGCTATGTAAAAGTACCAATGTTTTTCCGATGGTTGATTTGAGGCTGATTTGACTAAAAATTAGATTTGAAATTCGATTTTACATTCAACTTGGCCTTTAGTAAATACCCAAAATCAAAATCGAATACAAATCGAGTGAAAATCGCACCTCAAATCTCTCAAAATGCCAAATCGACCTTTGATAAATTTACCCCCATGCCTCTGATGGTGTTTTACTTTTAACTGCCACAGGAGTTGCTTGATTCTTGAAGTATAATGTAGTTAGAACTGCTTCTGCCCAGAATTTTTTATCTAACCCCGCATCACTTAACATGGTTAATATGGTTCGTGCTCTCTCCACGATTGTTGTTTTCTTTTTTACTCACGCCGTTCTGCTTAGGTGTGTAGGCAATCATTGGTTGGTGTTGAATGCCATTCCTATTTAGAAAGATAGCAAAATCTCTGTACTCATATCCTCCACTAATGTTTCCACCAAACTCTTGTATTCTGCAATTTTGCTGGTTATTTCACTTTTGGCTTTTAGGAACTATACGTGCATCATCCTTGTAGCATCATCTACTAGTGTCATGAGGTAGCAGCTCCCACTCATTGACTTAACTTCCATTGGTACACACATATCTGTGTATACTAGTTCCAATGGTGTTTTTACTCTGGACTCTGACTCTGGAAAGGGGCAATGTGTTTGCTTACCCTTCATGCAACTTTGCATTCTGGTCTTTCTGGATTGTTCACTGACGTCCCTGTTACCATGCCATCTAGATTTTTTTTTATACATTGTCATATATTAAGTATACTATACCTCCAACCATCATTCCCATCATCGCTTCCAAACCTACCCAGTACTGCAATTAATCATCATCGGTTCCAAACCGACAGAGTACTGCAACTCATCATCATTAGTCCCAGACCGATCCAGTACTGCACAATCCGATTCTGCTAATTCATTAAGTGTTATATATTCAGTTCCATTCCAACCTGCTGTTCAATAAAGACTTTCTATTCCTGTTCTCACCTCGGGTCCATCATTCACACCTCTCAAATCTTCTCTTCAGTTTCCCACGCTTGTTCCAACCCAAAACCAACCCTTATGTATGACAGTTTGCACTGGCCCAATGGATCCAGCCAGGGATCAGGGACAAGCCGCAAGATTTGCACAAGACTTTGTAGCACACTTAGAACATCAAGATGTGGCACAAGCTTACATGATACAGTTCCTGAAAGAGCTGGCCAATCGGTTAGATAATATCCAAAATACACTTGGTGATCCTGGGGCATCTAGTACATCTTTCCAGAATACTTCCTAATCTGTTGCTACATATGCACCACATCTTCAATTGTTTATTCCAAACAAATTCAGTGACACTTCTAAAGCAATTTCTCCTGAGAAGGCAACTCACCCTCTCAATTGCTCTTGGGCTTCTCAGTTCGCTATTGCTCTTAAACCTGAATATCTAGGTACTCTTCATCAACTGTTAGAACAGTTACAACACCTTCTCACCAGAATTCTTCTGATTATTCCTGAGTTTCTTGGTGACACTCTTGACACAAGTAAGTCTTCCCTTTGGGAATAGGTGCTGGGTAGGAACGCTGAGCCTCAGCTATGACTGTATACTTGGATAAGTGATTTATAAGATATAACATGTTGCTGATACATGTGCTGCTTTAAAGATGTTTTGCACTATGGATATTAAATATATATATATATATATATATATATATATATGTTCCATAGACAAAAACCTTACAGTTTTACATGTCCTATTAAGGACTCTTAGACATGAAAACCTACTGAATTTGTGCACTCAAACTAAAAAAAGCAATGATGCCTTAATGAGCACACAATTCTGTGAATTAACAGCTCCACCATTTTGTGAGTGACAGCAATCTCATTCTGTGAGTGCTGAATCTGCAGTTAACCACAGGGTGTCATGACATTCCATATATGTATTACACAAGGAACACGTCCATTAAGGCTTCAGCCTTAATGATCGTAATTTCATTGCTTTTTTTTTTGGTTTGAATGGCACAAATTCAGTAGGTTTTGTGAAAAGAAGCCTTAATGGGACATGAAACACCGTAAGGTTTTTTGGCTATGGAAAATTCATTGCTTTTTTTTAATAATTTATTAACCATCAGGGTTTTGACAAGCAAACCAGGCCACCTGCAGGGCAGAAGGTCAACACATAGGTACACTAACACGGGTGGAGGAGCAGACAACACACAGGAGATGTTTTAAGGGTGCAGACGGAGACGGCTGCGGGGGCAGGCTGCAGGTGTGTGGGGCAGTGGCGGCAGCAGCAGGGGTGCGGAGCAGTGGCAGCAATGGGCGCGCACAGAAGCATCAGCAGGCGACAGAGGGACTCACTGGTACTGGGCATGCACCTGAGAAAATCAAATCAATAAGACACAGATGCATGGACGTATCAGTGAGATCCATTCATGTACTGTTTTAAAAAATGAATGTGTAATATAAACAAAAAAATTCCGTGCCTCCACAGCACAACCAGCATCGGGCTTTGGAGCCCTAGCGCTGGTTGTGCCAAACACAGTGGACAAATGACGAAGGGGTTCGCTGTATTAAGCACAACCAGCACCAGGCTAATCAGAGCCAGTCTTGGTTGCCAAAATACAGGGTAGGAGCGAGGTAGGGGTCCTCTCTAAAAAAACAGAATTTTCCCATAGAGAAATCCTGGGGCATGGTGTTTAAGGGGCTACACCTCAAAAGCTATTGGAGGTACGAAGCTGAAATTTGGCATGGGCTAGTAGAACTGTCGCTCGGTGCTGCATGCCAAATTTCAGGGCAAAAAACAAAACATGAGGACTTGGGAGTAATTTCAATTTCCAACTGTCAGTATTTTCTGACACTCAATTAGGACCACTTTTCAGCTATTGTCTATGGGGGATTTTTGGGAAGGCATAACTCAGGGTAGGGGGCAAATTTACACTTTGGGTTTGTTTTATTAGGTAGATATTGTTCCAGAGTAGGTGCTTTTGGGGTTTAGGTAATTGAGAAAGTTATAGTTTTTAAAATATTACCTCACGAATCTGCCTTTATAGAGATTTGAAGTTTTATCTTGATGCGCAGCCTTAGTAGGAGCCTCCATCAGGTGTACTCACTGTGGCTTTACTTGGGTGCACCAAGATGGCAGGTCAGTGCAGGTGGTAATGGCGGTGGGCTCAGGTGAAGGAAGCAGCCGTAAGCTGCGGCCGGACCCATGGGTGTTAGCAGCAGTGGTGGCGCAGGCGGCAGGACCCGGGGGAGGTAGCAGCAGACTGATGCAGGCTTGTATCTGAACAATCCGTGATAGCTGTATATAAATAAACACAGAAGCATGGATGGGATCAGTGAGACCCATCTGTGCTTCTGTTTAAAAATAAAACCTGCGTAAAAAAAAAATGGCATTGCCCCACCCCCCCAAAAGCAACCAGCTGAAAGGGCTCCCCTGGCTGTGGCATCACCCCCCCTCCCCGCTAGAAAGAGTCCGGTGCTGGATCTGGTAAATACAGGGGGACCCAATGCATTTTTCCCTATATTTCCAGAACCAGCTCAGAGCCCAGTGCTGGTTGCGCTTAATACGGGGGACCCCCTACGTCAATTGTCCCCCGTATTCTGGCAACCAGGACTAATTCTAAAAAGCCTGGTGCTGGTTGTACGTCATATGGGGGACCCCTACGTTGTTTGTCCCCTGTATTTAGCACAAACAGTACTAGGGCTCCAAAGCCCGAAGGTGGTTGGGTTTTTTTTTGGGTGGGGGACCACGCCATTTTTTTTTTACTTGTTTTATTGTTAAACACAGCACAGATGGGTCTCACTGATCACGTCCGTTCTTCTGTGTTTTTTGAAACACAGATGCAGGTATTACGGATATTCCAGGTCCAAGCCTGCATCTGTGTACTGCTACCTCCCCCGGGTCCTAACGCCTGCTACACCGCCGCCCGCAGTGCCACCCCTACCCCCTCCCCCCCGTATCCCGGCCACAGCAAACACCCGCTTCCTTCCCCCCTGTCCCGGCCCCCGCTGCAGAGTTCAGCCATCTTGGTGCAAGTGAAGCCACATTGAGTACACCTGCTGAAGGCTCCTACTTAGGCTGTGCAAGGAATTGAAACTTCCTATCTGTATAATGGCAGATTTGTGAGTTAATAGTTTAAAAACTGTAAAGGTGCATACTAGGGATGTGCAGGCTCGGTTCTACTCGGTTCCGTTCGGTTCTTTTTACCGGATCTTATTGGGTTTCAGCTGTCACGAGTTTTGGATAGCCAATAAGATTCGGTAAAAAGAACCGAACGGAACCGAGTAGAACCGAGCCTGCACATCCCTAGTGCATACACACACAACGATTTTTTGAACGATTATCAATATCATTTATTGTTCAATCGAGTTAAAACGATGAACGATTTTCGTTCATCCGCGTTCACGTTTTGTAGTTCAGTCAGACTGACCAACTCAATGGTTTTCATTAAGGGAATATGCAAAAATTGTTTGTAGTTCAAAAACATCGTTCATTACATTTAGTAAATGAACGATTTTAGTAAACGATTTTCGTTCATTTTTCCCTTGAAAATTGTTTACTAAAATCGTTCATTTACTAAATCGTTGTGGTGTGTATATGCAGCTTAACTTTCTCAATTACCTGAACCCCAAAAGGTATTATTCTGGAACAATAATTCACCCCCTACCGTGAGTTGTCCTGAGAATGTGAGAAAAAAGTGACAGTTGGAGCTTTAGATTACTCCCAAATTTTTGTTTTTGTCCTGAAATTTGGTAGGCAGCACCGAGCGACAGTTCTACCCATCCGTGCCAAATTTCAGTCCAGTACCTCCAATAACTTTCAATCATTCAAAAAATCGTTCAGTACCTGAGTTATAACAATGAACGAAAATCGTTCAAGTGCGCTCCCGTTTGTAGTCAATCGTTGGTTACAAAATCGTTACGTGTGTATGCACCTTTACACATACTGTGTAAATATGCTGGGGTGTGTATCAGGATGTGTTGTGTTTTATTATTGAGGCTGTGTAATATTTGGGTAAAATGCTTAGGCATGTAATATACTGGGGTGTGTGATATGCCCTGTTGTGCAATATGTTGTGGTGTGTAATGTGCTGTGCAATAATATGCAATGGTGTGTACACACTGGGCGATTAAAGTGGACTGAACGATAACGATATAGTTCAGTCGTCGATTTTTAACACCAAAACGATGAACGATAACAACGATGCGTGTTCCCGCGGATCATTCGTCATTACCGTTCATTGGGTAAACATGCAGGCCAACCTGACGATATTGTCAGGTTGCTGCATGTTGGGGAATGGGGGAGAGAGCCCGATGCTGAACGATATCGTTAATGATATCGTTCAGCGGGTGTGCTCAATGTCATGAACGACATTCATGACATTGAGCACACTGCCGAGGACACACTAGACGATATCGCTCAGGGAGCATATCGTCTAGTGTGTACACTCCTCTAAGATGCATGCACACGGTCAGATTTGTCAGATGAACGACTGAACGATTTGCAAACAATTGAACAATTTTTGACTGCATTAAAATGAATGGAAATCGTCTAAAACTGACTGCAAACACATCAGATGTCAGATATCGTTATCTGACAAACGGGAACGCGCATCGTTCATCATTCGGACATCATATATATGAACATATATATGAACAATTTTTAAAATCGTTATCGTTCAGATCTGAAGAAAAATCTGACCGTGTGTATGCACCACTATGCTGTGCAACATGTCATGTTATGGTGTATATAATAATATGCAATGGTATATGAGATGATGTGTAATATGTTGTGGTGTGTGATATGATGCACAATATGCTGTGGTGCGTGGTAGGCTAAGGTGAATAAGCATATTCTGGGTCTCATCCTCCTGACACATCCAATGGCAGCGAAAGAAACAAAGAGTCGAGTGAGGTCCAGTCTCTGCTCAATGACTCCCAGGGAACCAGACCCGCCTATGACGTCACTAGCACGGCGAGAGGAGACCGTTGGCTGCGGGGTGTGGACCTCACTCAGTTACGTCAGAGGCGCGCGCCCGCGCCGGTTTCTTTCCTCCTCCTCGTGCCCATGCCTGGCACCGCGCATCGTGAGCGCGCCCGCCCGTGTGAAGGCAGGAGAGAGAGATAACGGCAGAGGCTGCCCCCGCCGGCACCCATGGGAGGGTGTGTGGGCACCCACCACGACTCCTCGGGCAGCCTGAACGAGAACTCGGACGGGACCGGAGGTGAGAGAGGAAGGATGGTATGGAGGAGGAGGGGAGAGACTGAGAGGGGGAGGAGGGGAGATGAGATGAGAAGAGATTCGCTGCTCTTTTGTCTGATACTGGCCCGGTGCAGATGATACCCACTGTGGGGCAACAAACCATGCCAGGCTGCCCCTAGCCCATTTCCTGATAGCTGGTGTGAAGTGCAGGGTGTGAGGGCATCCCCTGGCCGTCAGGACTGATGTGCCTACCCACTGCTGCCAAGCAACCCATCAGTGTAGGCATCAGGGCACAGGTCAGCCTGGCACACACATGCGGCAGTGCCCTCTGGCTGCAGGGCTCAGTAACCTGTCTTGTACACTCACATCACATTTGGATGGATGTTGGCATTTGCATGCACAATGGAAACCATACACTTACAACTCTTCCTGGCACACTGCCTGCCAATACTATCACACTGGAGGGTAACATAACTC
Source organism: Taudactylus pleione (assembly GCA_031769625.1). Taxonomy (NCBI): domain Eukaryota; kingdom Metazoa; phylum Chordata; class Amphibia; order Anura; family Myobatrachidae; genus Taudactylus; species Taudactylus pleione. The sequence continues at coordinate 3,114,760 of JAUIMM010000773.1, forward strand.
CTAGAGTGCAATGCACTTGTCACCTAGTTTTTTGGGGCTTTATAAAAACACTGAATATGTCTATATTTGTAAGACAAATGGGGAGACTAATATTTCAGTAAGCTATTACTGTCACCAACCAGACCTAAGTTCTACCTACATACATGTATCTATCTCAGACATTAGTGATTATAAATGACTTATGCAAATTTCCAGCTGCCAGTTTTCATTTTTCATTTTACTGAATATATAAAACTTCTCACATTTTTTTTGTATCTGCATATGCACACAAATCATTTTAATCAAACATTTTCCTATTGTAATGTTGCATTTCTTTTATTACACAGATTGAAATAAAAGTGAAATTGTATTAATTGATTGCATTAATCCTAATGACTTGATCATTACGTCTTGTGGAAAGTAAACTGGAAAGATTGGTTGGCGTTTAAATGCTTTTGATAACTTTGATTCAATTTTGACACAAATCTAAAAGGGCAGCAGGCTGCAAGGCAGATTTTCTGTAAACTTGGTAATTAGACATCTTGTTGTGTGACAGCTGTATAGACCTCTTCCTAATCTTTGCTCCAGCACCACCCTGTTGTAATATCTTACATCTGCTTGTTGTCCCCTGTTCACTTTTTAGCTGCAGTTCACACAGATTGCACTGGGCTGCAGGCATGATTTCCCACTGCAATTACTGAAACAGACATACTTACGCCCAACTGCCAAAGATCATTAGGGGCAGATGGGCAAAGAGTTCAGCATTCATACAGTATATTTCTATGTGCTACCTTTATTAAGCTATATATATATATATATATATATATATATAAAAAAGCTGTGCCTAATTGTGTAATATTTCTGGTAAGTGCTGTATATAAAATATAGGGGTGACAAAAATGTAACGGGCTTATCTTTTCTTTGATGATGTGTGGAGGATGCTGGACGACCAAAGGTCCTGTATTCTGTTAGCTGTAGGGTCCCAGTACTCCAATGATATATAAGCTAAGACGATACCAGTAATGTAATACTGTACATACTTTGTACGAGTGTGGTTGAATAAATAAGGTAACAAGACCTTTTCATTGTGTAAATTTATGGTCCACTCGGTACCAGGTCGGGGCTGATGGTCCAGTACCTCCCAATGGTGGCACTGTAACCACTCACGCATGCAGTTGGTTGAGTGTGGCCTAGCGTTATCGTGCAGCAATAAGAACCCAGTTTGCAGCAACCCAGGTAGTTTTCGACAAATTGCCCTCCACAACTTGCTCAATGTGTCAAAATAGCGGTTCCTTAAATTTCCACTAACAGTCAATAAGTGTTCAAATACACATTCAAAATTAAAAGTATCAAATAATATGATTTATTACAATCTAAAATAGGATACAATATTGCATTGGTACCAGCAGATATAATGATATTGCACAAAATAATAATTTCACAATAACAGCAACAATAGATCAAACTAGTTTAATCCAGTATCCAAAGCTCTGAGAGTGAAGAGAGCAGAAAAGCACTGTTCTTATTCCAGCATTGTGTAAGTTGAAAACAGCAAATTGATTGTAATAATGTCCGTGATGTTATTATATAAGATGTACAGTTTCTCACCCTTATTACTGCACGATGATTCCGGTAAGGTCCTTAAATAACCCAATGGTTGTGGGACTCCAGCTGTTTATCCGGATGACAGTGTCCGATATTAAGTCCTCAGTCTGTTAGCCTCCAGAGGCTATACTGCACACACGGTGAGACCGCCATCTCTATCGTGTGCTGAGTGACGGGTGCTACGAGAGCCTGCGGCTGACCGGCAGAGGGGTGATGAAATGCTGTACTGCAGTCACGGCTATGAATAATTCCGTAGCAGCTGGTTCTTAGCGATGCCATAGGCGATTGCTAAATCTCTGCAAGTAGTGGAAATAACAGGTTCCCTTTCCAACCCGTTTCTTTACCTGTAAGTAAGTAAGCATCCTGTCGGGGATGCTTACTTCATCTTCTTTGTCACATAATGTACCCACGTTTCATCTCCTGTAACAATACGCTGCAGGATCTGCACTCCCTCCTCATGGTACTACGTCAAGTGCACAAGAGACAATAGTTTTGTGAACTTATGTGAACTTTTTCCTGTACCCAGTTGCTCAGGAACTATGTTGTGCACAATACCCACTGACGTTCAGTTTTTGTCAGCAATATCAGTAACTCACATACATCTGTCTTCTTGCATCAAACCGTTAATGCAGCACAAATTGTCTATCTGTGGTGGACAAGCATGCCGGCAGGATCGCTGCTCATCTTGAACGTCTGTCCTGCATGCCTTAAAGTCCGTACACCAAACACAAACCTGTTTCCGTGAAATGACGTTATCACAGTACTCCTTGACAAGTTAGTGATGAATTTCAGTTGCCCCGCCATCTTACAACTGATGATGGGCCAGTGACTGATCTGAGATTGCCGTGAGGGGAAGCCGTAATCTACCTGCTCTGGCCTGGCGGAAAATTGGAATGAAATAGAGAACTTGTTAGCTTACTTATTGAACTGCGCTGGTATAATAAAAATCCCATAACGATTGGACTGTGAAAAAGAATTTGTATGTGTATCTATATATCTTTCATCCAAATATCCCAATATTCATCAGTTTAGTGTTCCCGCTGGACCGCGGGCAGGGAGTATCTGGCCTGCGCTCCCAAAAAGGGGGCGTGGCCATCTGGGGAGTGTTCTTGTGACATGCCCTAAGTTCGTCACACTTGGGGGGCACTGCACAGCACTTACAGAGGTGCTTGGCTTCCCCCAAGCTCTCCTCTCACTGAATAGATACCCTGCGCACGGTATCTATTTACAGGGCAGAAATCTGTCACCACAACTTTTCCCACTTGTGGGACACTGCGGCCCGTGGGTGGGGAAGGCACAGGGCAGGCTACTTTAGCGGGCAGGGCACATTTTGCCCCTTTAAAATCTGGCAGGACGCAGCACCCCGCTAAAACAGGCTAGCGGGAACACTTATCAGTCTTTATTTGTCATGTTGTGGTACTCCTATAGTAGGAAGAGATAGTCCGTAGTGTTTTATGAAAGAATACACTATATTAATCAAATACAATACAAAGCAGAGTTTAAGACCTGTATAAAAATGGGTATACCAGGGTATGCAGTAGGTCTCCTGGTTATAGCTGTTCTCAGCAGCCAAGACCAACAAATGGAAAAGTCCAAATACAAAATCTCCTGAAATATGTCCATCAGGTATAGTACGGGCAAAATAGAATATCCAAATATGAGGGAAGCAGGCCCGACGTGTTTTGTCTTGTCAGAAGGCTTTTTTTTTTTTTTCTTTGGAGGGGGGTATCCACCTGGATCCAAAAGAAGTGGCAACTAAGATAACAGAAGTTATCTGTTAGAGGCCATAAGTGAAGTATTATAGGCATAAAATGGGAGGTTTTTTTTAAAACTGTTTAGTAATGGTGTAAAAATGATAGCCTGCAAGTGATTTTTAGCAAATGAAGGACCTCATTCAGAGGCGGTCGGAGGATGCAAGCGGTCGCTCAGAAACTGGGCGGCCGCTTGCATCCTGACCGCCCGCCTCTGTTTCGGTCGTTAGGCTGTGGGTTTACACCCACAGCTCTTAACGACCGCTCGGGTGATGGTTGCGATGGTCAGAGACCATCGCGACCATCGGGGTTTACGACGAGATCCTAGGGTAGGGTCTCACTTGTCGTAAGCCCCGGAGAGCTTCTGGCTCTGTCAGAGCCGGAAGCTCTCCACTGACATCACTTGTGATGTCAGTGGGGCCTCCCCCAAACGGTAGGCGTTCCCATGGGAACGCCTCCGTTTGGGCTGCCACCCTACGGCCCGCCTTCCAAATGGGGCCAGCTGTCAATCAACATCGACAGCTCCCCCCTTTGGAAAGAGACCCGCTACGAACAGCGCTGTCAGTCGTAGCGGGTCTCACTCATGCGCACGAGGGTGCCGGCTCCCTCGTGCGCATGCGCAATGGCCAAACATCGAGGCGGCCGTGCGGTCGTAGACCGTACGGCCGCCTCTGAATAAGATCCTAAGTCTTTACAGTATTTTGGGGGTACAGGAAAAATTTCTGTAAAATTATCTGTTTTTTCTTAATACAAGTTTGTAAAATGTTGGGGCAATACTTCACTCCCTTCTGCAAGTTCAAAAAGCTCTTCCCCATCAGTACAACACTTCAACATACCAGTCCCTCATCATTTGCACTTCCACATTCCTGTCCCTCATAATTGAATCAATTTTTTTAAGCTATTTCGAGAAATTTACCTTAAAAGTTACATATCTTTATTGGCCAAATTATATTATTTAAACCCCTTTATTCTGTGGGAGGGAGGTCCAGACTACCCACAGCTATTGCGTGCGGCCAGGATGATGGTCGCAATGGTCAAGACCATCGGGCTTGCGACGAGACCCTTGTGGTAGGGTCTCGTGGCCGCAAGCCCCAGAGAGCTTCTGGCTCTAATAGAGCCGGAAGCTCTCCCACTGACATCAATGGTGATGTTAGTGGGGCCGCCCACAAACGGCAGGCGTTCGCTTGGGAACGCCTCCATTTGTGAAGCCACCCCCCGGCCACGCCTCCAAAACGGTGCGAGCTGTCGATCACAATCGACAGCCGACCCCTTTTGGTGCGAGACACGGAGCGACGGAGCGCCCGTCGCTAGCCGGGTTTCACGCATGCGCACTTCGGAGCCGGCTCCGGCATGTGCACTGGGGGGCCACCATCGACCCGCTTGCAAGCTTGTCTGAATCAGGCCCAGAGTCCATATGAAATGGAAGTGTAAAAAGAAATCTTTCTATATTCCATAGAACCTTCACCTGGCTTTGCCCAAAGTGGCTGTGTGAATAGTTCTTTAGATACTCATAGGGATTATTGATACTTATTTTTTTTTTTCTAAGGTTCCTTTTGAACTGCATTATGTTCTGTTTAAAAAACAAAAGTTGAATGGAATACCGCTCATGTAAACATGGGCTAAATGCCTGAGTGTGACTAACCTTACTTGGCCCTTTGTAATATGTTCCTTTATTAACTTTCAAGCACATAATCCTTCTAATAATTTAATTAGAATATTGTTAAAAGAGCTGCTATTCAAAGTGCAATATCTGTAGTCCATAATAGCAGTCTTGTAAAGCAATGAAACTTCCAGTACCTAGTACCTGCTTATGTTGCTAACTACTTGATACAGTTACCCTTTTGCATTCAAAAAGTTTCTCATACCATTATGGCATTTGTGTTACTAGATCACGACTATTTAAATTGTTCAAGTTAAGAGCAAAAAATGTAACAGCTTTTTTTATTTCTGTGGAAGGGTGTGGGAGCCATGCGGAATATAAATGCAGAAGTCAATTAGAGAATTATAGAGTAAACCTGGCAATGACTGCCAAAAAAGGAGCTGACACTAAGCTCTTTCATTGGTACTGAACATCAAATATTAATACCAAAGTAGAGATTTGGTACATTTATAACTTTAGGTTGAATAACTGTCCACTCTTGAGACTGCAAATTCAGGACTTCATAAGCTGTGTGCAGTGAAAACTTTCGGTTTTGTCTCTCTGTTGACTTGGAGAAGTGTGGGAAATATAGTATTCTATATTGCTTAATTTTGGGAGTGAATTTGCACAGGTGGAGAATTTGTCTATAGTAACCAATCAGCTTCCAGCTAGCATTTAACAAGTGCATTCCATAAAAGGTAGAGCTGATTGGTTGATTTGATACTTCTACACTTGGAGCTGAGACATTGCATTATATATATTTGTTGCTATATGCAGGGGCGGATTGGGATAGCAAACCAGAGTGGGAAATATATAGAAGCAGCCCTAAAGGGGTGGCGTCTGTTAAGGGGGCGGGGTCACTCATATTGCCGGATTCTTAGTCGGTGGCAGTTACGGCCTTCCTTGCATCTTTTGCTGCGTCTGCAACTTTATGCTAATTCTGCTACAATGACCTTCCGTGTGTACATCTGTGCATCCGAATATGCAAGGACTGAGATTCCCACTGTCTGCAATCATGCTTTGTGCACGTTTAGACCCCACCATCAGTCGTACCAGTGACATATTAACTCTATGCTTGGTGCAGTCCACCTGAGTATGGCCTCCAATGTAAGCAATTCAGCATTTCTGTATGCAACCACTTTCAGCGACACGCCCATACTGCCTTACATCTGTATCTTATTAGCCAACTGCCTGTAGCTGCTTAGGAATGGTGCATCCTAAGTAAAGAGGCCTGGATCTATAGTTAATTAATACAATGAATGACCTAATTGGCCAATGCTGTTAGTTTAGTTATTAACTATTCCAGACAAGGAGCACTTGAATACCATATGGACATATGCGCGGTGCAACTGAGATGCATGTGCATACTTAAAACATTGCACAAAAAAAACACTTTAGCACCCACAAGAAAGAAAAACACACGGTACTTCCGTATCTTTGCGGCCCCCTGGTTACGCTACTTACGTATCTTCACTATTCAGTGAAGATATGCAAGTAGCGTAAACTTGAGGAAATACCATTCGGCCCCTTGCGTGCTCGCTTCGCTCGCCACATGGATTTATTCCCCCTCCATGCCCACTTGGATGGTAGGGAATGACGTTGAATGGTAGGGAATGACGTTGGACATTAGGGTATAGATGAGCCAGTGTCCAACGTCATTCCCTACCATCCAAGTGGGCATGGAGGGGGGAAAAAATCCATGTGGCGAGCGAAGCGAGCCACCGTGCCAGTAGCATGGCAAGCTCAGCGAGCCCGCAAGGGGCCGAATAGTATTTCCTGGTTATGCTACTTACGTAACATAACCAGGGGGCCACAAAGATATGGAAGTACCAAACACACATTGTCCTTAATGAGAAGAAAATAAAACACAATGGCCCCCAATAGGCGGAAAAAAACAACACATTGCCCTCAATTGGAATAGAATAAAACACATTAGCCCCTGACAGGAAAAAATAAACATGCATAACTGCCCCAGACTGACCTGTCTGCAATACTTGTAAACATTTGGAATTCCGGGCAGGGGCATGAAATTGTGGGGCCCAGGGCTGATAGACCAGATCAGCAGCACCCCCCTATCCTGGACTGGGACTCCAGTCCCGGCAGTCTCGCCCCTGGTGGTGCCCCTGACTGTGATGCATGATATTTAATATTGGAGTGGGGGCAATGTGGTATAGAGAGGCTCAGGCCCAATATTAATACTGGGGGCGAGTAGAGAGATCCCAACAGACTGCTGCCTGCAGACTGCAGGGCAGATGGACCGGCCGGCCAGAGGAGAGCTGGAGACAGAAGGAAAGGGTAGGGACTCGGTAAGGGGGCATGGAGAGCACATACCTGAACTCCCACATTAATTGAAGTCAGCCCCGCTGGTTGCCCTGCTTCCGGGTCAGACAGACAGTCCCATGGCTCAGGAAGTAAGGTTGGTAACTCCACTCGCAGACAGAGGCGGAGCCACGCTATCCGCTCCTGCTCTCGACTAGCGGCACCTGGAAGTGCTCGCAATGACAGCTTCCAGACTTGCGTTCCACAGTGGAACATAAGTAGTACTGGAAGCGCGTCTGCGGGCAACAGTGAACCAGCCCTGCCAACAACCAGTGGCAATGTGAGCCGGCCTGGCCGAGGCGATTATGAGGCCGGCCCAGCGGGAACTTACCCGCTGTCCCGGTGGCCCAATCCGCCCCTGGCTATATGAAGTGGGCTGTATTAGGGGAAACCCTGAATGAGTTCATAAGGGGGAATTCAATTGTTTTTTTGGGTGGCGATAAATAATGGGTGCCCGACCGAGCTATTCAATTGTTTTTGGCGCCCATTAATTATCGCGCTTGTAGCGCCCAAAAGACCGGGTTTAGCCATGTAAAGTGTGTGGTTGCCTAAACCATTGACCATATTTCTGCTCGCCACCTCAGTACCTGAGCAATGATAAAATTGCTCGGTCACGCTCCCAGTTAAGGGAATCTGTATCAAATCCCGACAGCGGAAGCCCGGCAGGGGTGAAGCTACAAAAGGTAAGTATCGCTAACCTTTTTTTTACCCCCTAACCCACCTTTAGGGTGCCTAGCCCTAACCCCCCTGTAAGTGCTTAAACCTAACCCCCCCCTTCCCCGCAGCCTAACCCTAAGTCTCCCGAGGGGTGCCTAATCCCAACCTCCCCCCCGGGGGTGCATAACCATAACCTCCTCTTCCCCTAGTTTAACCCTAACCTCCCTGGGGGGTGCCTAACCCTAAATCCCCCCCGAGGGCCCCTAACCTAACCCTCCACCTCCCCGCGGCTGTCCGCGCCCGGCTTACCTTCGATCGGTAAGCCAGGTGTCGGGCTCCCGGCGTAGGTCTAATAACAGACGTCGGGACTTCCATGCCTGTCATTTGTACCTTGCCGGGATTAGACAGTCGGGCAGTCGGCATTGCGACCTTAGGCTTCCTGACTGCATCCCCAGTAAAGACACCCAAAAAACAACTGAATTCACCCATCAAATAAATTACAGCAGAAGTTCAAACCAGAGCAGTTATACTATTCTTATTGGTTAGAAAAAGAGAAGATGGAAAATTATCGTTAGGCATATTATATATTAGTAGACCGGGAAAGATAAACTTGCATACTATTTTATTTGCAATTGCCTGTTAGATTATCATTGATTATTAGATTATTGTATATTTACGGTCTGTACTAATTCCATTGTTTTCCTTAGATTATCATTGATTATTAGATTATTGTATATTTACGGTCTGTACTAATTTCATTGCTTTCCTATTTCATTTTAACTTGCCAGTTCTGCTAAGCTGTGGTTGTCCATCGTTTTGATCGAAGACTTTTAGGGGCATATTTATTAATGATCGGGCTCTAGACCCTATAATTATTATTTCATATCTCCTCCATGTCAGTGTCAGAAGCTATTTTTAAAAGATCACCAGTGCAATTGACTTTATATAAAATGGCTATGAATTTATTTCCCAAGAATATATGCAAAAGGTCAGGGATATAAAATAATTATTTCTGTGTTCATCCGACTTCTTTAAAAGTCCACTAAAAAGTACTGTATTGAAACTCCCATTAAAGCCGATGGAAGTACATCGTACAAGTGATGGTTCAAGTAATCTGTGCTCAAGTTGCCAATACACATAATGCCAGACTCACTAGAGAAAAAACCCATGCAAACAGTGTAAACATACAACCACACCGGGTACAATAAAACCTCTGGTCCCAACTCTGTGGCCTGGACAAATTTTGCAGCAGTCCAGTTCATTTTTGGTGGAATATTTTAATTAAGTGATCAGTTAGGTATGATTGAAGTAAATATATTGTTATAGTGCAGTTACAATCCAATGAACCTACATCTGTCTAGTCTTTCTGCTCTGCCAAGTCAAAATTGTGTGTGAAGGCTCATATGTCTGAGGGCGCTCTACTCTCATCTTTGTTGTACTAATGAGTTTCTCTTATTATTAGATTGACCCTTCAGATATTGACGTTTTCATTTTTTGCTTTGTATCAGATACAATGTAAATGTGTGTATTCTATTTTTTTCCCCTAAAACTTTCTATTGTGCTGGAGTTTATCTTGTTGCCTAGCAATGTGTTGCACATTCTGGCTTCCTTTCCTCCAGTTCCATAGTGCGTTTAGGCATAGTTAACAGGTTACCTAGGTGACAATGATGTCACTTCCAGTTCCTGTTTTTCTATTTTAGTGCAGCTCCAATTACCAGATAGAGATTCTTAACTATGTATTTGTTTAATTATTGTTTTTGTCTAGGTTATGATATTGGTCAGTGCTGTCTTATTTCTATCTTGATATGGCTTACATACAGGGCTGCTAGTGTGTTAAGACTTTGGTATGTTATCGAGGCCATAACCTGTCTTTTTTTTTTTTTTTTTTCTTTAGTATGTTTGCTTTTCTTTTATACATTGGTATGATGCTTACCTGGTTGTTAAACCAGATTGATTGATATGGTGATTAGGTGGTGTTCTGGGGCTAGAACCTGAAATTACACTAATTGATAAATACTCAAGTGGAAGTGTATCCAGTGACACTTCCGTTATCTGTGCGGGATATAGTCAGCATCCCGGCCTGCTGGATGCCGACGGTCTGAATACTGGCTCCGAAATTATGGCACCAGTATCCCGATCGCCGGCATCTTGAAGGTAAGTATTGGGGGGAGGTTAGGGTGTGGGATAGGGTTAGGCATCGGGGAGAGGGTGTTAGGTTTAGGGTGCGGGGAGGGAGAGGTTAGGTTTAGGCATCGGGGAGGGGGTGTTAGGTTTAGGGGAGGTTAGGTTTAGGCATTAGGAGGGAGGTTAGGGTTAGGCATCGGGGAGGGTTAGGGTAGGGGTTAGAATAAAAATCTTTCCTATGGGTGTCGGGATTCTGGCTGTCGTGATGCTGCTGTCTGTATTCTGACCAGCGGCATCCCGACAGGCAGGAATGTGCACCTTCCCTTAAGGCGCACATCCACTAGCAGATATTAATGGATGACTGAACGATAACGACATCCTTATCGTAAAGTCCTCCATTAATATGGCATGAATTGGGCACTAAAATGTTGAAAACTACCAGTGATGCGCGCTCCCGCTGGTCGTTGCCGACATCAATCATCACCTGAAAATGCTGGTCAATCTTCCAATAATGACAGATTGACCATGTTCAGGGATGAGGGAGGGCATAGTTTAATGAACATATCTCCACTGCCATATATGCCACATATCTCCACTTTTATACATCATATTATACATTATCAGTACCTCTACTATTTTAAGGAACTTGCATACATAACTGACCAATGTTTAGCTGATATGTTTTATTTTAGATCAATACACATACTTTGCATACTTGATTAAGGCAAAGGAATACAGTAGAGAACACAGATTTTACACTATTACTATATTTTATATATTTTCATGTATTATATGCTTGTACTTAAATTAAATTCTAATCATACATTTATTATCACCTATACTTATTATTATGCGGATAGCACAGCACAGACAAATTCAATACTGCTTATTACTGCCATCCCTTCCCCGTCATCTACTTTTCCTGTGTGCGCCCTTTAAGATCAATTCAACATTTCTACATAGTTTAGTTAACGATATCATTATCGTTCAGTTTTTCACTAGTCGCCTAGTGGATGTGCCCCTTTAGCGACATCCCATCTTTGTGAAAAACTGTTTTATCTAGGGTAGATCATGTTCTTAGCTGCCACCTTAAATGTAGACATTCTTCTGGTCCGTTAAAACATGTTAGCATTCCATAATTGCTGTATATTGTGGAGACAATAGATTGTGAGCAGGGTTCTCTAACCTACTGTTTGCTAATACACAGTCATATTTTATTAATGTGTTTCCTATTGTAAAACATTGCAAAGTATGTTGGCGCTATGTAAATAAATCTTAATAATAGACGCATCTCATCCATCTGCTGTGTAATACTCGTTTATTAGCCTTTATCAGTATTTATGCATTGATTTCCCAGGGAAAATAATGCAATCCTAAAAAGCATTTGTCTTTAAAACCTATTGCAGGACAGATGTTTTGCATTTTGCTGATTCAACATAGACACAATTTCTAGGCTTCCTTAATCCCCTGCCAAACTAAATTTCTGCCTGAGAAAGTTCCTGAGCCTGTAGTAGTGAGGGTAGATGTATTGACTAAAAATCACAATATGTTGTCCAACTTGACACAATAATTGTTATTCTCAGTACAGTATAGTGAATGTGTCTACATAGCAACATGACATTTTATCTAGGTCATGGGTCTAACAGGGAGACAGACTGCATCCAGACCTGCTGTTCCTCTGATTGCAGAAGACAACGAAATGCCCTGCATGACTTCTAATTCCCAGGAGATTTACCTTCAGTTGAACTCCTTTATTTACTCAGGATTGTTCTTTAACAATAAACATAAGTCGTTAGTTGTGACTGAAAAATGAAATGGGGATAAAAAACACCCTTTTGTGGAATAATCAATATGAGGGGAGCCTTCAGGCCCCCACTGTGTATGTGAAAGAAGCAAATAATTCCAGCTCTTAAATCATGTAATGCTAGCTACACACTGGCAGAGATATTGGCCGATCAGTTGGCCAATGTCGTTCAGACATATCCCGTCGACTGTGCTGCACAGCTGATGGCAGATGTATCTGTCCATCGTGCTGTGTGAACCGGTGGTCAGCTGACTGACCGTACACTTGCTGCAGAGGCCGCGGGCAGGGGGTTTTGACCGACCCCGCCCGGCCTGCAGGACCCACGGCCAGTTTATAGATGATGGTTGTTCAGTGTATATGAACAACCATCATCAGCCGATATATCTGCAGATCTGTTAGAATCGGTATGAAATACCGACAGTCAGAATCCCGACGTCTGGATCCCGATAGGGTTAACATACCGGCACTTGTTGGTTGGTATACTAACCCTCCCACTTTGGTGCCTAAACCTAACCCTCCCCCTAGTGCCTAACCCCTAAAGGGGCACATCCACTAGCAGACTGTGAAAAGAGACTGCATGATTACAACATTGTAATCGTGCAGTCATTTCAGTCTGTGCTGTGGCTACTCTAAATGATCAGCTGTTCAGTGTAGGCACCCTCCCTCTTCCCCAAACATGGCCAAACTGTTATCAGCAGATTGACCAGCATGTTCGGGTGATGATAGATGTCAAAAACGACCAGTGGGAGCGCGCATTGCTGGTTGTTTTTTACATTAAGCTGTCCGGTATGTGCCCGGATAACAAATGATTGAACAATGTCGTTATCATTCAATCGCTCTGTTTAATCGGGTAGTGGATACCCGCCTCTAACCCTTCCCCCCAACCCCGTCACTTACCTTCAGCCTTCCCCAGGTCGGGAAGCCGGCGCAGGGATTCTGACCGGCGTCAGTATTCTGGCGCCGATAATATAAGTGTTGGCAACCTGACCCCTGGGATACCGAACGCATACGGTATGTTAGGCGTGTACCCAGCTTTACTGTTACAGACCAGTATTAAAATCACTTTTTCTTTCCAATTCCATTTGAAAGTGTCAGAAACGTTGAGCAGGACAGCACATCATTCATTCCAAGAGGAAATCTGTGCAGTTGTGCACATAGGAAGAAAGAATATAGACTGCGCACCTGTTTTTCTGTTGAATGAGATCTGAAATATTCTTGTATTGAAAAACATTGATTTTTGATTCCAATAGAGCAAATAAATACACAAATAAGGTTTTTGAATATAAGATAAAAACACATCAGTTGCACAGAAGTGATACTGGACTTAAGGTGGGTACACACTAGACGATGTGCTCACGATGCGATATTGTGAACTATTTCCCTAGAACTCTTCCCAGCACTCCAGGACACGATATGGTGCTTAAGTGTCCAATCCGGCAAAAGAACTATCTCGTGGCCTTACCGATTTCCAGTGCGTCGTGTACGAGATTGGAAGATCTTACCTGCTGTTGCCTACAGACCCGCGGATACGCGCATCGCCATCGTTTTGCACGATTTGTTGTTCCAATGCATCGAAATCGGGCAAACTGTCGTCTAGTGCAGGGGTGGGCAGTAAGAACTGTTGTTGAACTACAAATCCCAGTATGCATTGCAACGTTTTAAGCATGACCAAATAGAAACACCGGCAGGGCATGCTGGGTTGTGTAGTTTTACAACACCTGGGGGGCAGCTTATTGTCCATCCCTAGTCTAGTGTGTAGGCACCTTTAAAAATATAGCATCAAAGAAAGAGAAATAAAATACTTTGGTTAAGAGTAAATTGGGGTTGATTAATGGGTCATTCCATATCAAGTGGACCAATTTGGAAGATCGTTCCCACCTGCTGTTTGTACACTGCGGAGTCGGTGACTGTTGCACCCACCCCCACTTTGAGGGCCACAGTTTTGCTAATATTACATATTGTCAACTAAATTTTTAGTTAGTCTGACATATACCAACTTTCATGTAAATTGTTATCAAAATTGGAGTTGGTCAGGTGGGGGCCCCTGGTCCACGTGACTTGGAATGACCCTAGTAATAAAATCCTCAACTTCATGGATATTAAGGGGGGAATTCAATTAGCCTCGGTACTTTTGCGCCTTCTAATTGATTCCCCAGGCTAATTCAATTAGCCCCGAAGCCCGAACTTATCATAAGGGGGCATGGCCTAAATGCGGCAGTCGTGGTCACGCCCCCTTTAGTAAAAAAAAATATTTTTTTTTAGCAGAGTAGTGCGAGCTAGGGAGGGGGGTGCGATCAGGGTGATCACTCCCCTACACCCCCGCACAGGGAGAGGCAACTGCTGTGTTTGCTAGGCTGCTGACAGGTAAGGGAGGGTGGGGGTGGAGGGCAGCGGTGGCGGCAAACTCGTGTCCCTACAACAAGCCCAGGCCTGGGTAATTCCTCCCCCCTCCCCCCTTCCATCTGGGTACCCCTGTTTATCAGGCATTTCTTCTCAGGAACTCAGCGGGCTCTGAAAACAAATGCCTGATAGAACTATCTGCAGGTGCCAGAGTTCACACATAGGGTCCGTCAACTTATCACCGACCCTATGTGTATTCGCCCGGGATCTAACTGAATTGCCTGAAGGCAATTCAATCGTTAAAATCAGGTTTGGTTTTTTTTTTGTCCCAAAAAGATGTATGACCTAATTGAACTCCCCCCTAAGTATTGTTCAGTATGGATGGAAGAAAAAAATTGTCTGCTAAAGGTAGTCTCCAATGCTTGAGCTCAATAATAGGAGTTGACAATGTATCTTTAGGTGTAAGGTAAAATTAGCCTGTACACATGCTAATTTATAATCGCAATAAGCAATTATCTTATATAGTAGCAGTTCCTGGCTTAGATCTCCTTGAGCTGCTTTAGTTGGAGGGATTGTGGCACCATACCCCCCACCCCACTCTCATAGCTGTGCCATGCCCACTGACCTCCCACCTGGATGGGGCACCTGAAAAGTCGGCAAGCATACTGTACATTGATGAGATGATGATATAAACAGTAGGCAAAGATGGTCTTGACCAAATGAGCTTGCAGTTTGAGGATTATGGGGAATAATTGATACATAAGCTTTTGGAGTGAAAATTATGGCTGATAGCGAGGAAAGTGTGTGTGGCTACTGTAGGAAGAAGCATCGGCCATCATTAAAGCAGCAATTAATGATTGGTATTTTTGTAGCTTTTGAGTCTGGTGTTATATGGTTGGGATTAGGTGAGACTTTGGAATGTGGAGTTGTGAAATGTGAACTAGTCTTACAATCATGCCCACTTACTATGACTTGAATCATGAATTTTGCCTCAAACTCAAGAGCGCTCTTAACAGATCCATGCTGAGCTGGCTCTACCAGCCGAACTAGCCCCCCGAGCCAAGTAGCTAATGCATGTAAAAAACTGCTCACACCAAACTTGTTGGAGTTAAAGCATACTGTCCCTGGCACTGCTGGCACCTGAATTCTACATTGTTTCGTATTCTGCTATATTTATTCCTGAACAATCCAATTTACTTTAAATCTGTTGATGTTAAAATTAGTGGGACCCCTTGGAGTCTCCTATGACTGCTCTGGTAAAATGTTGCTTAAACACAAATGACACAGATTAAATTGTGAAAATGAACCTGGTCATTGAGAAGCTGACCTCACTAAATACTTTATGCAGCAGAATAATGAACAAGAACACAGAATCTTTGTAAGGCATACCCACCTGTCCTACTTTCCCCCGCATTTATGCACAAGATCTAGACATGGCTGAGAATACATATTCCTTTAAAGCCAACAGATTTGGCCTGATTAGAGCTGCATATAAGAGCAATAGCATAATGTGTAGATACCTATTGGTACAATACACATGTTCACAACTTGAGTACGTATTTACAGTTGCACATATTTTGCCTGGCCTCATGGCATGCCCCCGTCAAGTATCCCGCCAAGCAGAGTGTCGGGAGGCGGAGCTGCTCGGCCGGGGCTTAATACAGGACCGCCCGTCAGGCCATCGGTCATTCTGGCATTTGCCAGAAGTGCCAGATGGCAAGTCTGGCTCTGGCGTGTTATGAGTTACATGAATCTTTGTAGAAATAATTTTGCAGTAAACATAAACAAAGTTTTGGAGTTGATCATGACGATCACATCTTGATCTCATGGACAGACATTGAAGTCTAAAGGTCTGATACCGAGTTGGAAGGAGATCAGGTGCGCATTGTTCCAAAGAAGCGGACAGAGTAAAAATGTGTATATTTACCACATGCAGAGTTATACACATTTTACATGTACGTGTGCACCTGATTCAGCCTGATGGTTTACGTGCACCTCAGATGGCGCGAGATCTGCACATGTGCACAGTGCCCCCAAGCCGTAGCATGATTGACATTGGGGAGGGGAAGGAGTGGTGTCACCCTGTTTTCTGGACATGCCGAGGACAGTGGCTGCATGCTTGGACACAGCTTCACTAGCACTGGCAGCGTGAAATACACATCCATCCTAATTTAACCTGGGGGTTACTCAAATGTCCAATGTTCACGTAGTTGATACGATGTCTCCCTGGACACAGCATCAGATCAGAGTAGCTGGCAGTGGGCGTCTTACTACTCAAGATGTCTCCTGCAGCTTTCTACTTCAGGGTCCATAGGGTATCCACAGGATACCTTGGGGTATAGGTGTGACGTCAGTCGCAGGGCACCAAAGAGTTAAGCTTTCAGCCTCCCAGGATGCACTAGGTCCCCCTCCTATACCCCGCCCCCGGGCCAAGGCACCTCAGTTTAGTTTGGTGCCCGGCCGGAGTCGGGTGCACCTGTTGGAGTGGGGGCTAGAAGAGCCCCTGAAGCTTTTTCTTCATGCAGCTGTGGCTGCACATCTGGATGAACAGCATGGACAGTCAGTCCTGACGTCCATGCTGTCTTCCCTACACCCCGCCGGTACCAGAACGCCGGTACTGATCCGGGGATGCTGGTGGGCGTCTGGGGTCACAGCTAGCGGTGACCCCAGATGCTCCGGACCATGGCCGGATTCAAGGGGGACAGAGGTAAGCAGCGGGGTCCCGCGGTGGGTCCCCGCTGATCACATGGTCCTAAGTCCCCAGGCAGGGGGCTCCCTGGGGACTGGCTGCAGCGTGGAGCCAGGCGACCAACCTGCGCTTCCACTACCCCCTGGGACAGCGGACCGCAGCAGAGCGGTAGCGCTGCGGCGTCCCAGGGGTTAAATGCATGCCAGGGGAGCGCGCCTTCCCTGTCTCACAGCCGGCGCCTCCCCCGCTGCACACAGCCCTCTCTGCACTGTGCTGACTGGTCCTGTGTCAGCACTCCTCCCCCAGGCCAGCTTCTCTCTGCTCCTCGGCGGCCATCTTCTCTGCAACGCATGGTGAACGCTGCTGGAAGTCTGGAAGGAAGCATCGTGGTCTGGGTCCCCCCGCATACCTCTCCTCCGCTGTGGCTCAGGTCTGTGTATGCAGCGCTGTGTCCTACCAGGCCCTGTGTCTGTGTAGTTGAGTGATCAGCGCTGTTAGTGCAGGAATTGTTATTTCTCTGCATTGTATGTGACTGTGCTAGCGCTGCCTGTAACTTTTCTTCTCTAAACTGTCAGCTTTATTACTGTCCCTGTTCTTTCTGCTAAAGCCCTTGCGGTGCGGTGCTGCAGGGTGGTCTCTCGCCTATTTAATACTTAATTGGTGAGAGAGGTCACATACGTGGTGCCATCATGTCTGAAAGTGATTTTCCCCTCCGGCTACAGTGTACCACGTGCAAAGTACCGTTAGCGGAGGGGGAGGGTAGCGCGGAGGGCCTTTGCCGGCAGTGTTTGTCCATGGCGCGGCCTATTACGGTTACAGCACCGGTACAGGAGCCGCCCTGGGCTTGTTTCGCTCAGGCGTTAACAGCTTTAGTGGGCCAGTTAGCTCCGCAGCCCGCGTTTACTCCGATGGGTTTGTCCCAGCAGTCTGTGGTGTCGTCACCCATGCAGGGGTTCCCACGACAATTGGTGGTACCCCACAGTCTCCCTATTTCCCCGCTCCCGGGTTCTCAGGAGCCAGCGTGGGTTAACTCCCTGACGAGTTCTGTACAGCACTTGTCGGATGTGTTGCAAGGGGAGTCTGTGATGCGGCCTCATAAAAGGCCGGTGGCGTCTCTGTCCGCTCCTTAGGAGGATGACGAAGGGACGTCTGATGATGGGGAGATTCTGGATCCTTACGATCAGGAACCTTTCCATACTAAGGACGCTGATGCTAAGTCCAAAGTATATATTCCTGGACTTATTCGGGCGGTCCGCACAGCCTTGGTGATTGAGGACGAAGTTCCCCCAGCGGCTAAATCTAAGTATGCCTTTTTCAAAGATGTGAAGGGCGATGCCACAGTCTTTCCTCTTTCGGGTCAGTTGGTGGACCATTTAGAGGAGGCGTGGAAACAACCTGGCAAAAGATACCAGCCGCAGAGACGCCTGGCGGTGGCTTATCCGTTCGCGGATAATTATTTTGCTAAGTGTGAATCCCCTCCACAGGTGGATTCTCACGTGACCCGTTTTGTCCGTAGTGCCACATTGCCGATGCCATCCATGTCCTCCCTTAAGGATGCTACGGACCGCAAGGTAGAAATCTGCCTGAAGTCCGCTTATTCCCTTGCAGGGGGGGCAGCACGGCCGGCTATGGCCATTTGCTGGGTTGCCAGAGCGATGGAGCGCTGGGCGGATTCATTAGAGGCTTCTTTTGAATCCGACTGTCCGGCCGAACAGGCGGAGTTGATTGGCAATCTCCGTGATTCGGCCACCTACATCAACGAGGCGGCTCTAGACATTAGTACTCTGGTGTCTAGAATTTCTTCAGCAGCGGTAGCTGCTCGTCGCACCTTGTGGCTGCGATCCTGGAAGGCGGACGCAGATCCAAGAAAGGTCTGGAAGCGTTGCCGTTTACCGGAGAAGTTCTCTTCGGTCCGGATCTGGATAAGATTGTGGCCACGCTGGCGGCAGCCAAATCTGCTTGTCTCCCGTCGGCCGCTGCTCCTTCTGGTTCTGGACCATCGTCCTTTCGGTCATCTAGGGCCCAGGGCAGGCCCAAACCACAGTCGTTTCCTCGACAGGCTGGCCCTAAGAAATCGGTCAAGCCCCGGAAACAGGCATGGAGTACCAGACGTCCGGCCCCCAAGCCAGATGACAAGCCTGCGGCCTGACGGTCCGGGTCTCCCCTTGGGGGATCCCAGGGTGGGAGGCCGCCTGCTGCAGTTCTCCCGGTGTTGGTCGTTCACTACGACAGACACTTGGGTTCTGGAGGTGGTCTCTCACGGGTACGCCCTCTCCTTCCGGCACAGACCCCCGGCTCGATTCTTCACCACGGGTCTACCATCAGACCGGAACAAGGCTACGGAGCTGCGGAAGGTATTGCACACTATGCTCCAGGCTGGAGTTATAGTGCCTGTTCCATTCTCCCAGAGGGGCCAGGGTTTCTATTCAAATCTATTTTTGGTACAGAAACCCAATGGGTCATATCGTCCGATTCTCAACCTCAAAGCACTCAACAAGTCTTTGCGGGTCCCGAAGTTTCGGATGGAGACCCTACGGTCCATCATTCTGGCGCTGGAACCTGGGGACTACATGGTGTCATTGGACATACAGGACGCTATGGCGGTCATGGCGGCTTCTCTGCGGCTGCAAGGAGTCCGCATGTTGCCGTACTTGGACGACCTGTTATTGGTGGCAGGATCTCCAGAGCTCCTGTTACACCACTTGGACCTGACCATTGCACTGCTGCAACGGCACGGCTGGCTAATCAACTGGCAGAAGTCCACTCTAATCCCGTCTCGGAGGATTCTGCATCTTGGAGCCTTATTGGACTCGGGACAGCAAAGGATCTTCGTGACGGAGGACAAGATCTCTGCTTTACAGTCAAGGGTGCGCAGTTGTCTGCACAGCCGCCGGGTGTCCTTACACTCGGCGATGAGGTTACTGGGCTCCATGGTGTCGGTGTTCGACATGGTGGAATACGCCCAGTTTCACTCCAGACCTCTGCAGCACCTGATCCTGTCCAAGTGGAACGGGCTGCCTCAGTCTCTGAAGTTCCAGACGATTGTGCTCACCCCGGAGGTTCGCCTGTCCCTTGCGTGGTGGTTAAAGACGACCCACCTCAACAAGGGACGTCCGTTCTGGGTTCCAAATTGGGTCCTGTTGACAACGGACGCCAGTCTTCGGGGCTGGGGAGCAGTTTCGGGTCCACACTTGTTCCAGGGCAGGTGGACACCGACAGAAGCGGAGCTTCCAATAAATATCTTGGAACTCCGTGCGGTCTTCAATGCTCTCCTGCAGGCACAGCGGTTTCTCCAGGGTCACCCGGTGCAGGTCCAGTCGGACAATGCTACCACCGTGGCCTACATAAACAGGCAAGGAGGAACTCGCAGTCGGGCGGCTCTCGTAGAGGTCTCTCGGATCCTGGTTTGGGCGGAGCGCAATCTTCCGGCCATATCAGCGGTCTTCATCCCGGGAGTGCTAAATTGGGAGGCGGACTTTCTAAGTCGCCAGGACGTTCATCCAGGGGAATGGTCCCTGCACCCGGACGTTTTTCAACTACTGGTGGACAGGTGGGGTCTTCCAGAAATCGACCTCATGGCGTCCCGGCACAACAACAAGTTGCCGGTGTACGGGTCTCGCACAAGAGACGAAGGGGCGTCTCTGGTGGATGCTCTGTCCGTCCGGTGGACGTTCAGGTTCGCATACCTGTTCCCTCCGGTCTCCCTTCTTCCACGGGTAATCCGGAAATTCAAACAGGAAGGAGGGACGCTCCTGTTGATAGCTCCCGTGTGGCCCAGACGGCACTGGTTCTCAGACCTTCAGGGTCTGTCCGTGGACAGTCCTCTGCGGTTGCCGCTACGACCGGACCTTCTGTCTCAGGGTCCTTGTCTTCACCCGGACCTGACTCGGCTGTCTTTGGCGGCGTGGCTGTTGAGACGGCCATGCTGAGGTCCTGGGGGTTTTCCAGCTCTGTGGTGCGTACCATGTTACGAGCTCGGAAACCGTCTTCCGCGAGGATATACCATCGCGTGTGGCATACGTTCTTCCAGTGGTGTCGACCGAGAGGTTATGCACCGCGGGAGTTTCGTCTGTCTCGGATTCTCGCCTTCCTGCAAGCGGGACTAGATCATGGGCTTCGCCTTGCTTCTTTGAAGGTACAGGTTTCGGCCCTATCTGTCTGGTTTCACCGTAGGATTGCTACAATCCCGGATGTGCGCACCTTTATGCAAGGTGTTCTCCGTATTCAGCCGCCCTTTGTTCCACCTGTGGCGCCTTGGGATTTGGCTGTGGTCCTGAGGGCTCTCCAAGGACCTCCGTTTGAACCACTGGGCTCAGTGGATATTAAATGGCTAACAGCTAAGACTGTTTTCCTTCTGGCCGTTGCTTCAGCCAGACGTGTTTCTGAGTTAGGGGCTCTTTCTTGTAGACCCCCTTTCTTGGTTTTTCATGGGAACAGGGCAGTGCTCCGCACTCGGCCCGAGTTTCTTCCCAAAGTTGTTTCCCAGTTTCATGTTAACGAGGAAATAGTTGTTCCGGCCTTTAACTCACCGGGTCTTTCCGTGGGTGAGGCCTCTTTGGATGTTGTGCGGGCCTTAAGGACTTATGTTGACCGCACTTCTTTGTTTAGGAAGTCGGACGCTTTGTTGTCCTCTATGGCTTCTGTAAAAAGGGTTGGCCTGCTTCAAAGCAAACTTTGGCAGCCTGGATCCGTATGGCTATTTCTGAAGCTTATCTTCATGAAGGCCTACCGGTCCCTCCTTCTCTGAAGGCTCATTCCACTAGGTCTGTGGGTCCTTCGTGGGCAGCTCGACGTGGTGCCTCGGCAGTTCAGATCTGCAAGGCTGCTACGTGGTCTTCTGTCCATACCTTCGTGAGGTATTACAGGTTTGACACCTTCGCCTCTCAGGATGCTTCCTTCGGGCGGCGGATTCTCCTTTCTGCACAGGAGCGTCCCCACCCTTAAAGGATACTGCTTTGGGACATCCCCAAGGTATCCTGTGGATACCCTATGGACCCTGAAGTAGAAAATATGAGATATGGTAAGAACTTACCCTTGTTATCTCTATTTCTACGAAGTCCATAGGGTTCCACAGGACTCCCGCCCTGTCGCACCTGTGCTGCAGATGGGCTTTGCTCTGGTCACCGGTTTTCCGTCTCCCTCTGGTGAGAATGTGATTCTTGTATGTGTCCAGATCTTTGTTCTCTCTCTTCCTTCTCCTCCTCCGGCCTATGGCTTGGTAACTAACTGAGGTGCCTTGGCCCGGGGGCGGGGTATAGGAGGGGGACCTAGTGCATCCTGGGAGGCTGAAAGCTTAACTCTTTGGTGCCCTGCGACTGACGTCACACCTATACCCCAAGGTATCCTGTGGAACCCTATGGACTTCGTAGAAATAGAGATAACAAGGGTAAGTTCTTACCATATCTCATATTTTTGCATATTATAGAACATCTGCTGCGTGTAAAGATGCAGTGGCTGTGCTGCAGCGTCCATCTCCGAATCAGGCCCCTAGTTTGCACTTTATTAGGTGCACAAAATATGCTCTAAAGAGGCATTCGTGCTTACATCCAGCTCTGCATTGACCACATTTGTGTAAAACTCAACATTGAACACTGAACATTGCATATGTAAGATCACCCCTATCACAACCCAATTACGCCTCTTCGGTCAGAAGTGTAGATGCGGTTAAACTGCATATGACTCTGCATCTCCCACACATTTTGGTGCATGTGCGGTTTGCGTAAGATAGAGACTGCAAATGAGCATATGGGTAAAGGTGCGTATCGACTTAGCGTCTGTGAAACAAGTGCACGATTACAACAGTCGTTTCACAGTCTGTGATGTGCCTGCACTGAATGTTCAGACGTTCAGTGTAGGCACATCAATCATCCCCGAACATGGGCAACCTGACGTCAGGTTGACCAGCATGTTCGGGCAATGACAGATGTCAAAAACAACCAGCGAGCGTGCGCATCGCTGGTTGTTTTCGACATCTACATGGCCGATTTGTGAGCGATTAACAAGCCATTGAACGATAACGATGTTGTTATCGTTCAATCGGCCTGTTTAATCGCTAAGTGGATACACACCTTAACTCTGCATAAGCTCTGTTCTTGCGCCTGCAATGCTAAGAGTGCAGTGATCAATTCATATAGTTTATACGTCGAGGTATGCATGTCCACTGTGGACAATTTGTCAGGATGATGACCATCGGTGACATCAGGTTCCTAACAGCAGCTGGTTTTTAAATAATTTTCCGGTATTGAATACTAAGTGAAACAAATAAATAAATACATTTGCTTTAAAAGGGACATTAGATCTAGTTTTCTCAATCTGAGCGTATTGTAAATATATTAAGGATATATATCTTACCTTGTGCGTGGGGAGTGAGACTTGCACATATTCCTGTTGCTGGGGGTTGGGTATGGGATATTCCCTTTCCCTTATACTGTAGACAGTCTTCTCTTTCGTGGTTGTGGCCGGTGTCATCTTCCTTTTATCTTTAAATTGGATGAACTTCACTTACCGGTATATTGTTGTTCATGGCAAACGTATTTGAGGGAATGATGTAAAAAAACAAACATTAAAAACTATAATGAACTCACTGCAAAAGCAAGCATGTAAACTATTCGCATATATCTCATCATACTGATGAGAGATATATATGGCCAATGTGTTATGCCTAGGATTTTTTACATCCATATCATGTGTCCCTGTAGTACAAAAATAAAGTAGCAAGGCTTACTGTAATCCTACTGTCATGAATTATTTATACCTGTGCCACCCAGGCTCACTGCAGAGGACTTTCCCAGACTGCCAGTTATAGGATGTATAGGATAATATGTTTTTATGGACTTCAATTATAAATTTATCTTTACTACTAACTGGTGCCTCATTTTTAAAATACTACATGTTAATCAGCAAATTTACATTTTGTACTTGTTAGTTTTGTTGCACTATTGGAATGTTTAGTTGATTTGCAATTTAGCAAAATGAAACAGTATTGTGGCAGTACCAGAAAATATTAGTCTATGGCCCATACGTAATAGCCTGTGATTTGCAGACACCGGTGCTTTAGAAACTATAGCTATATCACCAGAATCGTGCTGGCTATTACACTTGGACCTTTAGTAACAGTGATATGTTTGAGAAATGAGCTCAGGTGGTTTATTTACGAAGTTCTATTCGTGTTTATGCCCGATATTTAAAAGGGCGGTGCTTTTACTAGCAGCTTCTTGCTAGTAAAAGCACTGCCCTTTTAAATATCAGGCATAAACACGAACAGAAGTATTGGGTTTTACAACTCGCACTTCGTAAAATAAACCCCCAGGAGTTAGCCAGACTGTCATCTGTGACAGAGCAAGCCGAATAGGTCAGACTGCAAGAGGAGAATCAGTGTTTCTCCACCAGTGACCATGATTTAAATAGCCCTTTACAGTAAACGCATCAAAACATGTGACGTTATCATGTGATCAAAAGGTCTTTTAGTTTAGAAATCCACAATGGGATACCTTTGCTATAAAAGGAAAGAATCATGTGCTAGAAGCTTAACTAAAATGAAGTATGAAGTGTGCAGGTCTTGTCTTTAAAAAAAAAAACATATTAGTGCTGATTGGCCAATTGTGATGAGCTTTTGGCATGATTGGTTTGCTTTGTGTACACTACAGTAATAATACATGCTGTGTGGGCTGAACTTCGGCACTCAAGTTCCATATGGATGTAGTGCCTACACTTGTAGATTTTTTTTCTTTCTACTACCTGGACCCTTTTAATCCACATTACAGTTTTTCTTAAAGCTCCTTGATAGTTTTCCAAAACATTTATATAGTGATCTATAAAATTAAAAGCATGTGATTTGGGAACCTTATTACAGATGGGCACGTTGGACGTTTTGCAGTCTTTGTAATGATAGTTGATATGCTGTTGTACTCTGCTTTAGTTGTACTTGGCACATCATTTCTACTAGTGCCGATATATTATTCACTGGCCGATATATTGGCCGATCAATTGATAGATATATCTGCTGGCCGTCTGCCAGTGTGTACAGACGATTTGTCTGTGAACCGCGTCGTTCAGACATATCGCATTGGCTGTTCAGCAGATTGGCAGTGTTGCGGCTCCCTGCACTAACTCTCCACCCCTGCGTCGGTAGTGATGCTGTTCCCTGACTGACACTCTACTCCCCAACCGGCATTGTTTCAGTGCCATGGCGGTCACTGTCTACCACTGCTGCTGGCAGAACTGCAGCTCCCCGTGGTTACTCTTCTCCTCCCCGTTGGCAGTGCTTAAGCTATCCGCAGTCATTTTCCTCCAAAGTGCCAGTAATAACTCCGCTCCTGGCGGTCACGTCACACTCCTCCGCAATGGCAGTGTTGCAGCTTCTCCACCTCCACGCCGGTAGTGTTGCACCTCTCTGTGAGCAGAAGGGAGGAGCCACAGTGATTAATTGTGGCAGGTATCCATTCCTCTGTGTAACAGGCCTGCAGCATCCCGCCCACTCCAGTAACCAATAGGAGTGCTTTGTAACTTTTTTTTTTTTTTTCAGTTAGCTTTATTTTTCACAGTAGCTGGCTCTAAAAATCTGGTTGCCAGGACTAAAATTTTAGTCATCATGGCGACCTGGCCCCCGGTATTTGTCGAGCCCTGTGCTATGGGCAACATCTCCATTTCTAAAAACTCTCATCTTAGTAAATTTACCCCCTAGTGTCCAGGCACCCTCCCTTATCCACTGTATATACTATACATAGTAAACAACAACATTTTTCACTTTTTTTTTTATCCATAGAAGGCCTATATTTATTGACTCTGAAAAACACAGAATGTTTTCAAGGGAAGTAGAGTAGGAATTATGAATACAGAATTCCAGAAAAACACTAAAATCCTAATTATATTCAATTACTAAATTTAATTTTTATTTACTATATACTAAGGGCCATATTCAATTTGGGAGCGAAAAGTCCGTGCTGGACTTCTCGCTCCATATCGCAGGTTTTCCGGGGATAAAGTATCGGGCGCGTGCCCGCTTTATCCTCATATTCAATTAGGAAGCAGCGAAAAAGGGAGCCAACGGAAAGGTAAGTATCGCAAAAAAATCTGGAATTTTTGGGAAATGTCCCTGGCTCCCCCCTAAAGATTTCCAGACATGGGGGATCACTACCATTTTAGCCTGCTGAAGGAAGTTTGGGATTGTAATATACAGGTGCATAAATGCAGCTATTGTAGAATTGGTGAAGAATAGCACTTAGGTTTTCTTTTGGGGAAAAATAACTTGCTCCATCAAATTTGGGGTACATGAAAATGGGTGCAAGCATATTTTAAAGTCCCTAAAATTATTTGTAAAAATTCTTTAAAAAAATGCACCTGCCCCTACTCCGGCAATGAAGAAAACACATGTCGCATATAAGGGAACCCCTCTGGATTTAATTTGGCTTTTTTTTCTAAGTGTGTTTGTTTTTGTTTTTTTTCACCCCACATTTAAAGGCCATTTTTTGGGGCGTCCCAATGTTTTTTTTTTTTTGTTTTTTTTTCCTGACACCTATCTTTTTTAGGGGACATTCCCAGGGGTGCAGGCTAATTTTTTTTAAGCCTGCACCCCTAAACCCCAATTCTGCACTTTTTTTCGCCAGCAATAGGCTGGTGAAAACTTATCCTCGTTTTTTTACATTGACTTTTTGCACCGGCGAAAAGTCAATGTAATTGAATACGGGGAGAATTGAAATAGGTGAAAATGACGTCATCGGCGATAAATTATTGCCGATTCCGACATTTCGCCTCAAATTGAATACTGCTCTTAAGCCCCTAGTTATGAACATTTTGAAATATATTACTAATTTGCATTTTTTTAAATTATACTGTACTCATTAATTCCCCCTTTTTATTGTTTTTGTAAATTACCATTCACTTGAAATTCCCTCATAGGCTTTTTAAAACTGTACACAGGACACACGCAGTAGTTTTAACTAAATATAATCATCTGTTTTTTTTCAACTTTATCTTCACTACTTGTCTAATCTGAAAGGGTGTCAAGAAAGAGGGACAAAGACTAGGATAGCTGGACATCTTTTGTGGGACTGGTGGCCCATGCACAAATACCATTGATAGCTTCCTATTGGTATGCATGGTTGCATCCCCTTTGACTGGGAGTGGAGCATTGACATTGGGAGGTCACCAAAAATTGAGCCCATCCAGGCTAAACTTTCTTTTTTGATAACCCTGAGGGTGAGCATACCCATTTGTGCATGTTGTTTTAGCTAAAGTGTGTCTGGGAGCATCTATGTACTTTCTGCCAACCTTTCGGTTTTTGAAATTGAGATACAACACACTTTTTCAATGTCGCGCCAGTAATTCCATACTTTTTCATTGTGTTTTGTTTTCCAAATGAAAAACTGTTGGTTGTATGTGGTTTTAGATCTACAAACTGTAAGATACTTATTAAAAGTTACATACCCTCTATGAAACCTTTTATCTTGGTTCCTTTTGATTCATAGGGGACTAAATAGAGCATTATGAACTTGCTCAAAGGTGGAAATCTGCACCAAAGTCTTAAGCTGAGTTCACACTTTTTCGATTGCAGACTGATCGGGTAAAACTGTCCTGATCAGCTGTGCAGTCTGTCCCCAGTGTGACCCCCTGTCAGCTGCCTGTGAGCCGTGTACACACTGTGCAGACATAGCACAGTGTGTACGGGCTTCTATGCGATCGGGAGGTCGACCCGATATATATTAAACAGTACATAAGATCCCGACCGTTGGAGGAGCGTTAAAAGCCGTTTATCGGCTAACGCTCCTGCATCGGGACAGCATACACACTTATACAATCCAACGGCCCTTCTCTCGATATTGGATGAGCGGCCCGATGATTGTAAAGGTGTGTACCCAGCTTAAGCAACATAGCTACAATTATCTTTTATTTTTCAAGTTAGACAAATGAGACGATTCAGTTAGCACTGCGGTGTTGTAGCTTCTGGGTTAAGTGCCTGTAGTTATTAAATTACTCCTGCGATAAGCCCACTGCTAGTCATTAATGCAGATTTCTGTTTGCACTCTCCTGCGGGTGTGGGCACCTAACCCTGGACTTACATCCCCACGGTACTAACTGAATGGCCCCCAATGAAAGCTAGTGTCTGGTTGTTATGAGGACATTAGTGTTTGTGTTTTTATGGTGAACAGCTCCTTGTGTGCAATAACAGCAGAACCTTTAGGTTGTATATAAAAGCTGCGTCTTCTCACATAATTAGTGCTTGGTGTTTTTAGAGAGCGATTTCAATGCTAATTGTTACCCAGAATTATGCCAAAGAAGATTTTGTTGGAGGACATGATGAAATTGTGTCCATCTTGTGTTTGTTTTATTCATCTACTCGTGAATTATACAACAATGTGGAAAACATTAAGGGTTGTGGTTGGAAATCCTTTTTATATTAGGAAAATGTTACCCTCTCCACCTTCAGTGATCTTGTTTCCTGAAAATGAACATTAGAGTCTAGATAATTACTGTAATATAGGAATCTGAACATTATCTCTTTCCTATATTGATTTAGTTCAATCCTTTAACATCATTGTCTTTATTTCACAAAGCAGTTATTTGGTAATACTAGGATTGTTCAATTGATTCCCCATAATGTTTGAGGCAATACCTTTAAAGGCTCTGGAGTGACTTGCATTAATTGTGTGCATTGTAAACAGATGAACTGTACATGTTTGTATTGCCTGATAAGACCAGCAGAGCTTTCAGGCTGTCATACTGAGACTTAAGGCTCAGATTTATTACACAGTTGGCAAATGAGTGTGGCCAAGGCCAATGTGCGGGGACTGTTGTGTTTGAACAGTACCATCTGATGATTTAGCAGATTGAGATGCACAGTACAGTGGGGTTGGTATCGCTGTACTGTAACTTCAGAAACCAAGATCAGAAAGAAGAGAGCTCGGAGTTCAAAAAGAAGGGTGGGTTCTCTATTAGAAACTCTTAAAGAGCCACTATCACCCATATTTTGAGATTACACAAAACTTTTGATTAATAAATGCAATCAGTGGTTCATGAGGTGGGAAAGATTAGGTAGAATGGTCTGTGGTTTATGTATTGCTCATTTATAACCCTGCAATTGTTACTGCTTTTATTATCAAAAGTGCAAATAGAATCGCATAGTTGTACAACTGGCTTTTTGTGTGGCTTTGCTGTATTTATCCAGAAGAAAAATAATGATGAACTAGGTATACTATAGAGGAAAATGCCTCCATTTCAGCAGATCCAGTGCAGTTTATAATATGCCAGAGGTTTTATGAATTTACAAGATAACGGAGATGAAGGAGCCACAATAAAACTTTACTTACTTGAAATACATACAATCCCTTTTAAAATGCATACAATTTGTTAGTGGAAAAGGTCTTGCTAAAAGGTTCTAATGAGGTGTGTGCAATGCCGCCAAGCAGGATGTGCTATCACCGGGGGTATTACCATCCCATGTAGTAAAACATTCCCCTTTTCCCTGTAGCAACACATTTCCTCATCTCTGCAACAATACCATCACAACCCCATAGCAACACTATGGGGCATATCCAATTGCGAGCAGGCTTTTTTTTTTTTTTTTTTTTTTTTTAAACCCCGCGGCTGTGGAGTTCTGCTATTCAATTAGGTGACAGAGCAAGTCTGATTTTACCTAAAATTAGCTTAATTAGGCCTTGATTACCCACCTTCCAAAGCGGTTTCTTCTGCATCCAGCGTCGTGAGATGGGTCTTCTGCAGCAGGATAAGTATGTGAATGTGTGTGAGTGTTTGTAAGTATGTATGAGTGTGTGTGTATAGCCAGCGCTGGGGGAACTAAATCTCCCAGCAGCCCCCTCCCCAGTGACAAGATGGAGGGGAGGCCATCGGTAGCACCAGAGACCCCCGAACATGTAAGTATTATTTATTTATTTTTATTTTTTTCGCACTACAGGATTTTCAGCTCTGGAAACTCTGCGACTACGTGTTTTTAATTGGATACCGCGGGTATAGGGAGCACATACCCGTGGTAATCCAAAATCGGGTGCAAGGTTTTTTACCTTGCTAAACCTCACCCCCAATTGAATATGCCTATTCCTGTTGCACTGCCACTGTCCATTTGACTCGCACTACTGTAGGGTCAGTAGTGGTGCTATCAATCAGATGCAATCCTGAAATCCTTAGAGGGGGCACTCAATTGTTTTCACCACCCGCAGCAGTATTGTGCACCTGATGGCACCAATTCAATTCCTGCTTACATGCGCCGTAGCATGATTTGTGCTCACACCTTCTAAGGTGGCGAGCACCCAGGACGTTTAAATGGGTTTAGCCACTTTAAACGGCTAAACCCTGTCTATAGGGCCGCAACATCCGCGGAGAAACATTGAATATCGCACTGTCAGTTTAGACATGGGATAAGGCATGATCGGGCGTGCAAAAACAATTGAATTCCCCCCTTAGAGAATAATTGCATTCTTGGAGACATTAGATTTAGGAGTATTTTTTTATTTTTTTTGCTTCAGACATCTAAATAAATGTGTGCTTGGCATTTATAAATTTGTGTTAAAGACCCAGTATGGCTCAGACTACTGTATGAGAATGAAAAGTATACAAAATTCTCTAAAATAGAACAGAAACCAGACACTTATTGTTGGCAGGTAAATAAAAAATAGTTTTCTGCAATTCCTTTTTTTTCTTACATAAGTTATTGTACCTTGATAGCCAGGGTGGTATTACAGATTTTGAACTGCCATAATATTTCTTCACTGAGATAAAAAAATAAAATAAAAACTGTTGCTAATTATTTGTCTGAACATTTTGACTTATTCCACAATGCAATGTATTATAGCTTTATTAATGATGAAGTGTGGAGATCCATTAAGAAAAAAATATACATGGCCTAGAAGCTGTGGCTCAGGCTGTCTGTCGGAGTAGAACTAGAGCAGTAAAACGCTTAATGGCAATCTCCATATATAAGGATTACATTATCAAGTCTGAGAGCTCCGCGGCCACGTCTGCAAAGACAGGTGCATGGCAGATAACTTGACTGGCCGCCAGGCTGCCTGTCATAGGCATGACTCTGTCCAGTCACACCCTGATGGGTAATTCCTTCCCGTCTCAGCAGTGTTGGACGCAGAAAAATCTTTTAAGACGGCGAAAAGAAAATAAGCACCACCAAAATGGCAGCACAGTCTGAGTCTTTCACCATAGTACACCTATGAGGGAACAGGCTGCATGTGGCCCTCGGGCTGCCAGTTGTGCACGGTTGATCTAGGTGAATTCATTTTACCAGTAAAATAGGTGTCACAACCAAACCAATGGGGAAATTGCCCATTTTATCTGTATTTTCTATCTTTCCTTGTGTCCATAAATTTGAAGCACTATTTGATGTAGTAGTGTAATAATTTTGATGCCAGCATGGTTTAGCAAATAGCTGTCCAGCTATGGTACCCTGTCTACCACACTCACGGTCCCCCTTACACCACCTATCTGATGAAAGCACACTTTGTTCTATTTCCTGGTCATGAAAACATGTCAAATAAAAAGCAAGTGTTATTTATACGCAGCATTCCTGCTCATTATAGAGTAACATCCGTATGAAAATGTTATTTGTTACACTGCGTAAAACGGACAATGAACTACATTTGTCTAATCCAAAATGTTGTGAAAAACATATGGCCATTCCTCTTGGTTCATGTCTGAAATCAAAGAGTTTGGATTTATTATAAACGAACAATTTCTGGAGATGTTATGCAGTGACAATATAGGGTCAATGGCACAGACTCCAACTTGTTTATATAAACGCATGGTTATGCAGATCTCATGGTTACAAAGTCATCACAATGCTATAAAGATAAAAGGAATGGGGAAGCTCAATGAACGAGCTTAGCTGTGGCACTAAACTGGCACTGAATATAACACATTCACCAAATCATGTAAATGGATCCATTCATAGGAGTAGACGGAAAGCTTTGACAATGCTTTTTTTTCGTATTATGTCATAAACAGACCCTGTTAAAAGGGACATATTTATTTATACACTATACTTTATTAATGTTCAGGAAAGTATATGTACATAAGTTATTGTACCTTGACAGCCATGGTGGCATTACAGTGGTTGAACTGCTGTAATGTTTACTTCACTAAGATAAAAGATCATTCATAGACAGCAACTGAGAATCTCCACCAGGTGGCCCAGTTATCATACAATATGGTCATATCCTTTCTTGGCATTTAATAAAGCAGTAACTGTTGAACGGATAATTTAATTACATAGGAGTATTCTCTGGGCACTTCTGAAAAGGAGCTGCATAAAATATGTAGATAAAATGTCAGTATACATGGATTGAATGGGACTATGGTTCAGTTTAGAATGAAATCTTGCAGATTACATTTGTCACCAGGTACTGCATTGCATTCCTTTGTGAGCTATGCATGTATTAATGTGCTCTGCCGTGGCCACATTCCTAGTTTAGTGGGAGGAGAAGTTACACATAGCAACCTATCAGTTAACCATCATTTAGTGCATGCTATAATATAATATTTAGAAGTTGATTGGTTGCTGTAGGTAACTTCTCCACCTGTCCTCTTTAGAAGGTTTGATGCATCTCCCCCAGAGTGCTTATATTATAGCTTAATTTAGGTTAAGTACATGGAGAGTTCTCTAGTTGTCATACACAGTTTAGAGGCTCTAATTGGAACTAATACAAATTAATAATTAATTGGAATTAATACAGCTGATCAGAGAATGGCCTACCAAATTTATTCTTGTCATATTCATGACAAATGAATAAATAATAATACATTCCGCCAGTACAGTACTCTTTCCTATGCTGTTCTTCTTGACCATCACGAATTACGATTTTGAATTTCTCGCAAAAAATTACTTTTAGACAAAAATAACTTTTAGAAAATAACAAAATGTGATATCCTTTCATATTCTGTAATTTAAAGGACCACAATGCCGAAGATAAATGGTGACCTATATTGCTCATAATTCTGTCTGGCTACATGTCAGTGGGGGCTTGAGTATGAAGGACCGGCAGTTGGGATGCCTGCTGTCAAAATGCCGACAGTGGCATCCTGATGCTCGGTATCCCGACAGGGACCGGGTAAGTATACTAACCCCCCCCCCCCCTTATCCCCCTAACCCTCCCGTCTTGCACCCTAACCCTTCCCGTTATTGCCTAAACCTAACCGTCCCCCCTTGGTGCCTAAACCTAACCGTCACCTCTTAGTGCCTAACCTTAACCTTACCCCACTGGTGATAACACAAATAAATCAGTAGGCACTGATAAGAGAGCTTAACTTGGTTAATTAAGATCGGTCCAGCAGCTGTTCCAGAGAAACTATGCAGTTCCACGGTAAACGAATAAACCAAAAAATTATTTTAAGGAACTGCACTATACCAATCATAATAATAATAACTATATATGTATACACACAAATGCAGTATAAAAATGACATTTATTAAAACATATATTATTTTAATAACCTTAGTGCATGGGTCCCAGCATGGTATTTAAACCTAATAAAATGTATACTAGTATCATATACGTACAGAGCAATAACTTGTAACAACCAGTGTTATAAGAGCAAGACCATTTCTGTAAATCCAATGGGAAAAAAAGATAAAACTGAGTGTCCTAATCGATACAGATTAAATAGTCATAATCCTCTACTATGGAAAGTAGTGTCACAAAGTTCCAAATATGTTACGAAAGGGAGAAAAAAATAATGTAGCATCCGTTTTATTGGAAAGATTTGAATGGCTTTCATTCATTCAATTAGCGATATTGTCTCCACTAGTATGTAGCTGTAGTGATCACATACGTTCCATTAGAATAAATGGCAACAGTAGTTGGATAGCATAAAGCTGCTTACCAATGCAGCATGTATAGACAGGTCTCAGAGCCATCCCAATACTGCTGTGACTTTCTCCCGTGTCCGTGCTGATGAAATTACCAGGCTGTAAAGAAACTCGTTAGGACGACTGCTACCTTATCTTCTACATCATTATTGCCACCGATCGCATTGACCCAGTAAGGAAGGCTGCATACCCCGCTGTGTTCACTTCAGGCGGCTACAGTGACTCTGTTTCACCGTACTAACAGCAGGTGGCTATAGAGACTATCATCGGCATTCAGTTGCCTGTCCACCCTCCTGCAGAGCTTGCAAGACACACGGTAGCTCTTGTCAGCACACGTGCATATCTGGTGTGTAACGCTCTCTGCTGGGTAGAGACGGCGGTCTCATCAAGCTACGTGAGCGGAGACGCCGGTAATCAGCACGGACACGGGAGGAAGTCACAGCAGTATTGGGACTCCAACCCCCCACCTGAGCTCTGTGCAAAGGGCAGCAATTAGGCATCTTACCACAATCCTTTTCTTCTCTGTGTGGGCGGATCTCTCCTGCCCCACACAGAATCTGCTGCTCACCAGCGCCATCTCTGGTGATCCTGTCACAATATTTAAAAACATGTAGAATGCGGCAGATGTAGTTCATCCGATATCATACTTTTAAGTGCAAGGAGCCAAATTGCAATTTATATAAGTACATTAGTCTTTAATTATTTGTACTTCATTTAAGCAGAGAGTTAATTAATCTTTTTTTGGAATGAAGTGTTCCAGTGTAAATCTTTTTCTACTAATTACACAGTAATTAAAAAAAAGCTTGATCATATAGAGGACCAGTATTCTAAATGTAGGAACAATAATTGCTGAAAATAACCTTTAAACATTGGGGAATTGCCTGATTCTGAGTTGTACGCTTTGCCTATGTTCACACAGTTGAGCAATTTGTTTTTGCTATTGTGCATATGCCGAGGATAGTCGCTGCGCATGCGCAAGCTGTAGTTTTACAAGTCATTCGCAATGTCTCAGTGATGGCAAGGTTCTGAGCAGACCACTGAAATTCATGGGTGTTCCTGGGTGCAGTCATTGAGGAGATGGCCATCAGTGTTTGCAAAAGAAGACCGGTCCGTGGGTGTGTTTTGGGAGTTCCAAGTGTTTCTACGATCGCAGCAGCATTCCCACACTCAGAACCAGTCTGAGGCCATTTTTAGAGAGAAAGTTGACTCCAGTGGAGCTTACAATCTGCATTCCCTACCACATGTGCATATACACACTAGGGAAACATTTTGTTGGGAGCCAGTTAACCTATCGATATTTTTGGATTGTTGGTTGAAACCAGAGTACCCAGGGGAAACCTGCGCAAGCACCTACTCCACGCAGTTATAACTATGGTGGACATTGAGAGCAAAATAGTAATGCTTTGGAAACCTAGACACACAATCTGGAGACCCAGCACTCAGTGCATTAGGTTAGAAGCATCCAGCAGAAATAATGACGCCAGCACTGAGCGTACAAAAAAAAAAAAAAATCATACAGTAAATTTTAAGTTAAGAAACTGCCTAAGGTTCACTTTTATTTACTTTTATTATTTTTTGTGGCAGACACTGGGTTCTGAAAATAGTAGGATCCTGATCTAATAGAAAAAAAAGTTAGTGCCATTAATTGTCATTGGGTGACATATATTGTGTAGCTGAAGAAGAAAGAGGATGCTATTTTAAGGGCGCAACAAACAGCTGCCAGTAGTCTAATATTTTATTCTTAACAAGAATATCACCACAATTCTAAAAAACAATCGATGTCAAAGGAACAGAATATGACACAAGTGCTGTGGCGCTGTATATGATGTTACACAAATATAACTGTGCGAATGAGATATCTGTATACATAAATATGTCTAAATAACGTCCTGAATGGTAACTTTCATGTTTAAATTTTTCTTTGATGAATTGGCGTACCCCAACTCACTTCTTCTCAAAGGTTGTGTAAACATATAAACGTATCTTTCCTTATGGACAGCCTTTCAATGTAAACCCTTTTTAAAAAGTTGCGTACCAAAACTCACACTGTATGGTATGAGTATGATCATATAACAGTTTCTTTCAAATGCTCATCTGGAAGTTTCTTATGAAATGTGGGGGTACGTACCCCAACTTACGTGGAGTGATGAAATGATAATCCTATAAAGGTTTCTTTATTCTCCCCGACACTTTAGATCCTCCAAAGATATAAACCCATAAATTCGTTGGAATTGTAGGTCACTTTTTGTAAAATGTTTAAAATATTTTTTTTTTTTTAGAGAAAACACAATCTTTATTTCCTTCTTTATGGTTGCTGTATAAGTCCAGCAAGGCATTTTCATAATATTGATAAAACCAAAGTCTTTGCAGTAATGTGAATGTGCATATTTCTATCTTTAGAACACAGGGGAAAAAATGTTTAATCAACAAAGGAATAAAGGGATCCGTGGGCCTGATTCAGATATTATTCTTATCCTCCTTTATTTATATGGTGCCACAAGTGTTCCACAGTGCCTTAGAAAGTACATAATAAGTGAACAAGAAACCAGTGACTTGCTGTACAATACAATGCAGAATAAGGTTTATATACATTGCTGCATTAGTGATCATAACACTCAAGTAAGCAACCAAGGCCCGTATTCAATTAGCCACAAAAAGTCGGAATCCGTGAAAAAGTATCACAGATTGCGACTTTTCACCAGGTGGAAACTTATCTCCGTATTCAATTGCAAACTCTTTTCGCGTACGCGAAAATTCAGTGAAATGTAATAGGCGAAAAAGATTTGCCTATGAATAGGTGTCGAAAAAAAGTGTAAAATCGCTATTTTGGGGTGCAAAGGTGGGAAAACCACTCTGCACCCTTGAGACAGCCCCCAAAGGATACCTGCGTCAAAAAAAAACCATTAAAAAAGTGAGGAGCACCCCAAAAAAGCACTTTGAAAATGTGGGGTGAAAAAGTGCAAAGTGGGGGTACAAACTTTAAAAAGTAACAAAATAGACTTGGGGGGGTCTGCAAGTATGGGGGAGGTGTTTTTTTGATTGCAGGTGTTTGCTGAAGATGTGTTTTTTTTATATTTCTTATCACTTCAGTTTAGCGACTCTTAAATATGCTTGCACCCATTTTCAAGCACCCCAAATTTGACTGGACTACTTATTTTCTCCTAAAAATACTGCTTTATGCTATTCTTCACCACTTGTGCAAAGACGCTAATTAGAGGCATTTGTGCAAACTTAAGTACCCCAAACTCTTTCATTAGGGCTAATCAGGCACTACTACATTGATCCCCAATGTTTCCGCATCTTTTTGGGGGGTTCAGGCTGATTTCCTCGATTTGGACACCACTTTTCGCCTCTTCTGATTTCGCGTGTCTCAGTTTTTGCGTCTTTTGGAATTGAATACTGTGAATCGTGGGGGCGCGTACGATAAGTTTCCGCTGCTAAAATACGCAATATAGGCGAGAAGTCCGGCATGCAAAAAAGTATCGTGTGTGTGTGAAACTAATTGAATACGAGCCTTAATCAAAACTTTAAAAACTTTACCTTCTCTTGTATCAGAAAAGTAACACGTAATGGTGTGGTCAGGCATGTGTTACACAACCCATTTCCTTGCATTTTGTCCCCCTTCTTGTTTCAGAGTTGTAAGCCACTGCATTTGCGCTCGCAATTTAGGAGCGAAACTATGCTGCTGCCTGTTAACAGACTCTCTACCTGAAATAGTGTGCGATGGACT
Organism: Taudactylus pleione; assembly: GCA_031769625.1. Taxonomy (NCBI): domain Eukaryota; kingdom Metazoa; phylum Chordata; class Amphibia; order Anura; family Myobatrachidae; genus Taudactylus; species Taudactylus pleione. The sequence goes on from JAUIMM010000773.1 coordinate 3,152,222, forward strand.
GTGCAAATGTAGCTACAGTACATCCACTTCCCCTGTCTGCATTGTGTGCAGATCCACCATCATCAACACAACAACAGATGCACATTAACTCCTCAAGTTCTGGACTGCGCAGATTCCAGGTCAACTTTCTCTCTGAAACTGGCCTCAGACTATGGTTCTGCAATTGAGAATACAGCCGCCATCGCAGACACACCCTTGGAACTCCCGTAACAAGCCCACGGTCCGGCCTCTTTTTGTGAATACTTTCTGCCACCTTCCAGACTCCACCCAGAATGCTCATTGATCAGAAGTGGTCTGCTCAAAAATCGCTGAACTGCTTGAACATCTTACACTCTAACCAGATGCTGCATGCACCTTCCTCTCCATTTACCCTATCTGTGTCACGCCTGTTTGTCTGTCCCTCCCCATTAGAATGTAAGGTCTCACAAGCAGGGCCCTCTACCCTCTTGTGCTTCTACTTATTTATACTTTAATTTACTCCTTACTCCCCACTAGGGCAACTAACACTTGGGGTATTCAATTAGTTTTGCACCCGCGATACTTTTTGCATGCCGGACTTTTTGCTGACATCGCGTATTCAATTGTGTGTCTCTCTGTCTGTGTCTCTCCCCCCCCTCCCATAATGACAATGTGTAAAACGTTTCTTGGAGATTTTTGCAGATTTAATATAAAAAAAAAAAATTAGAAATCACATCATCCGTAAATGAAAGAAGTTCGGAACCACCAGGTCTCTTCTTAGAGTTGGCCGGCCGTCTAAACTGAGCAATCGGGGGAGAAGGGCCCTAGTCAGGGAGGTGACCAAGAACACGATGGTCACTCGGTCAGAGCTACAGCATTCCTCTGTGGAGAGAGGAGAACCTTCCAGAAGGACAACCATCTCTGCAGCAATCCACCAATCAGGCCTGTATGGTAGAGTGGCCAGACGGAAGGCACTCCTTAGTAAAAAGCACATGGCAGCCTGCCTGGAGTTTGCCAAAATGCAGCTGAAGGGCTATCAGACCATGAGAAACAAAATTCTCTGGTCCGATGAAACAAAGATTTAATTCTTTGGTGTGAATGCCAGGCGTTATGTTTAGAGGAAAGCAGGCACCTCTCATCACCAGGCCAATACCATCCCTACAGTGAAGCATGGTGGTGGCAGCATCATGCTGTGGGGATATTTTTCAGCGGCAGGAACTGGAAGACTAGTCAGGATAGAGGGAAAGATGAATGCAGCAATGTACAGAGACATCCTGGATGAAAACCTGCTCCAGAGCGCTCGTTACCTCAGACTGGGGCGCCAGTTCATCTTTCAGCAGGACAACAGCCCTAAGCACACAGCCAAGATATCAAAGGCGTGGCTTCAGGACGGGAAGCAGACTGCCTATATACCGGCAGCCGGCTTCCCGACTGTCTTATCCCGGCAAGGGTGAAATGCCGGGCGTCTAGATGTAGACGCCCGCATTTCCCCGACGCCAGGAGACCGGCGCCCGGCATCACGATCGTAGTGATGCCGGGCGCCGCGAGCGGACAGCCGCGGGGGGAGGGTTAGGTTTAGGGCTCCCGGGGGGGACTTAGGGTTAGGCACCCCCGGGGGGACTTAGGGTTAGGCTAGGGGGAGGGAGGGTTAGGGTTAGGCACCCCCGGGGGGACTTAGGGTTAGGCACCCCCCCGGGGGTACTTAGGGTTAGGCACCCCCCCCTGGGGACTTAGGGTTAGGCACCCCCCCTGGGGACTTAGGGTTAGGCACCCCCCCTGGGGACTTAGGGTTAGGTAGCGGGGAAGGGGGTGGTTAGGGTTAGGCACTTGGGGGGGAAGTTAGGGTTAGGCACCCCTGAGGAGGGTTAGGGAGGATAGGTTAGTGGATATTTACCTCTCCACGATCGGGATTTCCAGCGCTGTCGGGCTTCCGCTGCGTCGCACTCTGCTCCTGTCGGGCTGCCGCTGACTGGAATCGGCCGGCGGTATTCCATACCCATTCCCTTCAGGACAACTCTCTGAATGTCCTTGAGTGGCCCAGCCAGAGCCCAGACTTGAATCCGATTGAACATCTCCGAAGAGATCTGAAAATGGCTGTGCACCGACGCTTCCAATCCAACCTGATGGAGCTTGAGAGGTACTGCAAAGAGGAATGGGCAAAATTGGCCAAAGATAGGTGTGCCAAGCTTGTGGCATAATATTCAAAAAGTCTTGAGGCTGTAATTTCTGCCAAAGTTGTATCAACAAAGCATTGAGCAAAGGTTGTGAATACTTATGTACATGTGATTTCTTAGTTTTTTTTATATTTTATTAAATTTGCAGAAATCTCAAAAAAAAACTTTTTACAGATTGTCATTGTGTGTAGAATTTTGAGGACAAAAATTAATTTGTTCCATTTTGGAATAAGGCTGTAACATGACAAAATGTGGAAAAGTGAAGCGCTGTGAATACTTTACGGATTCACTGTATATCTCTATCCAATGGCAACTACAAGGGTTTATCGAATTAAGTTTTTGTACCAAGGATGATACACAGGACAAGAATTGGAGAAACGATTGTTTCACGATCAGTGCAACAGTGATTAGGCATTGGCCTTCCTTAGCACGTGAGTTAGTGATGGCAAATCTAATGCATTGTAAAAATTGATTGGATGCCTCAATATTATCTATAGCTATAATTCAGAGGTGACTATATGGATGTGATTGATAAAGGGAATCTATCCCATATTTTTGACATTTAATAGGAATTCCTTCCACCCCTAGTTTGGTCCCTGTCACTGTAGGGGTTTTCTTTACCATATTTGGGGTTGCAATTTATTAAAGACTGAAGTTGATGAAGCGGTTTAATTCTTTTTTCCCGCCTTACCCTGTATAATGGTTCTGCCAGTTCTCATCAGCCTTTCACAGTAACTTATTAATATGATTATTGTCCCATGTTTCATGTTTCCCCATTTAAACCCAGTCTCTGCCTGATCAAATGTTACCCTTCTGTTATGTTGCTAAATCTTGGCTGCAGTCTTGTGAGTTGATGGTCTTCTTTAGCTTTTATCTGGATTTCCCTTTTGCTTATTCCTTGTCCGAACCTCACATTACCAGCATATAGTACCTATGATCTAGGTAACCAACAAGGATCATTGCAGAATATAAGCGTGAAAGCCATTTTCTCCTGCTGTGATGTCCTACAACTGCTTTTTTGTATACTTGGTGCTAGCTTTTTGCGGCTGCACACTGCTAATGGTGTCTTTTGTAGAAGAGCAATGATCCAGATAAAATGAATTGCCATACAGGTGTTTAAACCATCAAAACAATATTTGACTAGGGAAAAAAGATATTAGAATGATATTTTCTCTCATTTGCATAGCATCGCAATACTTTAGAATATTCAATTGATTGCCGTTAAATAGTAAAGTTCCATTAATAAAGGTGCATACACACACAACGATTTTTTGAACGATTATCGTTAACGATATTGTTTAATCATTGTAAAAATCGTTCACTTTCTGAGTTAAAATGATCGGTTATCGTTCATGCACATTCACGTTTGTAGTTCAGCCAGACTGACCAACTGAACGATTTTCATTAAGGGAATATGAAAAAATCGTTTGTAATTCAAAAAAATCGTTCATTACACTTTAAAAAAATCTGACAAAATCATTCATAAAATCGTTGTAACAAAATCGTTTGTGTGTGTATGCAGCTTAACTATTTATTAAACGCTGGGTTTTTTTTTTTTTTATTCTACATTTTTTTTATTCAGTCTCTAATGAACCGGTATATTTGAAAGTTAAAGTAGTACAACATCAGGATAAGGACAGCACTGAAGTTAGCTTACATTCTTGAGCTATATTTAAATTTGTGTCAAATAAGTAGTTCAGATTAATGACCGCTCTACTAATTAGTGGAAAACCTATCACGTTGTTCAAGACACCTATTAGTGTCCATGCAAAGCATAGTCAATATGATAGGAGTACTGTCACATGGATTTCCTGTTAAAATATAAATTTACTATTGATTTACTCCCAAGTCAGCAGGTCTAGGTCCTTGCTTGGAATTACAGGGGAATCACATTCTGTTAAGGTGCCCATACACTGTGCGATATAGCAGCCGATCCGACGGATTGGTACGATATCGCTGCTATATCGTACAGTGTGTGGGCATGATATCGGCCAGTGCGTGCTCCCGTGGGGTCGTACATCGCACCTCCAGATCTTACTGCTTGTTCATTTGATCTGGGGATGCGATGTACGACCCCCATGCAGCGCTATGCGGGTGGGGGAGGGGGGTGCCGATATCGGACGGTCGGCCACCCGATCGCTCCACGTGTGGCGGACCGCCCGATATGTCGCTCATCTGGTCCCAAGTCACATAGCAAGGTGCATATCGCACCGTGTACGGGCAGCATTAGAGTTGTAACCGTTTTCTGTATTCTTGGTGTCGGTGGTTTTATACATTACTGCTTTGATGTATATTTGGTGGCAGTTTTATAAACTTCTTCCTTTTTTTTTTTTTTTTTTAATATGTAAATCTTGAAGCTTGTCTTTCATTTATCAATCAGTAGAAAGCACAGTAATATTTATACTGCAAATGGGATGTTTTAGTATTTTATCCTTGCAAGTGCTCTTGACTCGCATTTACTTATATATTTTTTTAACCAATATTATTTGTACGTGTCCACATAATATGGGAACAGGACCACGCAGTTGCATTTAAATGCTGTGGCTTGCCAATATTTAATGTGCGTGTGTTTTACAGTAACATTGTACATGTATTTTATAATGAGACAGACAACAATTTTTATTTCAGACCTTTAAAAGTATATGGAAGATTGTGATGCTTAAACTAACATTTTCTATAAAGTGAAACCAGTTTTAAAGGATCATTTAAATTGAATAATACTTAGGAAAACATTAGCCTGTACATAGATTAGGAGCTCAGGGTAAGGTGGGACTTGATGCTCACTCCCCCATTCAAAGGCTTTCCAAATAGAAACAGCTGTACATGCAAACACTGAGATACATGTGTATTGGAGCTTTTTATTTGCAAATATGTTGCTTGTTAAAACATTCATTTATTTCCAGGTATTGGTTTGACTGTCTTTTATAGAGAACATAAAGTCACTTTTTAACATTGATGTAAGATGCCATCAAAATCTAAAATCAACTTGAAACTCAAACGTATTTCATACAAGCCGGTTTTTACCAGCCGGCAAAAAAACTGTCCGAAGCCAGACTGTTTTTTTCGGGCAATCAGTGCCTTTCACATGCAATGGCTTTAAGACGTTTTAAATGCTGTGGTTGTTTTTTTTTTTAATGTAGTAGGCATGTGCAGCAGCAGATCGAGTTGTGGGTGGGTACAAGATGGTCTGTGTGAATTGCGGACTGCGCTTTACTGCCCTGCAGGGACGGCATGAACACTGCATGGCAGCTGTCCTGCTCAGTGAATATTCCTAGCTGTAACACGGTGACTGTACCGTGCCCGGGCTGTCTGAAAGAAACTAACAGTTTGCATGCTTGATTAAATTTTACATCCGGCAAAACCGGCGGGTGTAAAATGGCTCTAAAGGTTACTTACCTGGTTTCCAGGCTCTCGACTGATTGCTGTGATAACCTGCTCCTCCTATATTTCCGCATGCTCACACACAGGGATGAAACGGCCACTGTAACGATACCAAATCAAGCGGAGCAAGTTTAGTACAGTATATTACTGAGCTGAATGATAAATATAAAATAACTGATGCATTTATATTTAAGACTACTATCTCCGCTTTCACTCAGTCTGTAGCAATTTCACATGCCAGGATGGGGAGGTGTTTCTCTAACAGAGCAGAGACCTTGGCAGACTTTGCAGCAAGTATTATCTCTTATTTATAAGGTGCAACCAGGTGTCAATAGCATTATAGTTGGGAAAATGACAATAAAATAAACAATACAATATGAAAAGAGCTTCAAACAGACATTACAGGGGTCAAAGTCATTATAGAAATAATTAGAACACAAAGGGGCTGATTCAGAGTTCCAAGTTTCTGCGACTGGTTTGCAGCAGTCGCGCCTGTGACTATAACCTAATGCTGGCCCTTCCCCTGTATACAAGTGTTTTGTGAATGGGTAAGGTCTGAGACACTCATTTTGAGCTTCTTCAGGTGCTGTAATACCGCTGGGTGCATCTTTAGATGACACCATTGTTTGCACCATCAAAACTTGCACTAGCCCTATGGTAAGTGCAGATTTTCCATCTGAGTGTGGCCTCCAATGTGAGCAGTTAAGCGTCTACAGTTGTGTCCTTACACATCTTTGCTGCAGTCGCGCTAAAAACCCCCTCTCAGCAAGTCAGTTTGCGTGAGACTACTAGCGCCGGGAGCGTCTTTTCTGCATTTTCTTGCCAAAAATGTTACCAAGTTGCAATGTGATGCGACTAGGATGGACCAGGATACTGTGCTGATTATTTTATTATGCAACACTTGCATATGTGAGACTCAGTCACACACAGATATACAAGTGTCAATTATCAAATTAATCAGCAGTGTGCTGGTGCGTCCTAGTCACATCACATTGCGACTTAGATGCCTTTTTGGCAAAAAAAAGATACCCAATGGTAGCAGAGTAGCACCGGACCTGGAGGCTCACTCACGCCAGGCAAGTCTCTCTGCGTGGCGTATTGCGGCTAGATGTATGAGGACACATCTGTATGTACACAACCATTTCAGTGACACGTCCATAAGATGGACCAGCTCCATGTGTTTGAATACTCACCTTCCAGGAGCACACAGCACATTTTCACTACATTTCTGATGCCGTTTATCTCAGTCGCAGCTGCGACTCTCTGGACTCTCTGCATACACACTGTACCATATTTTTTTTTTTTTTTAGGGATTTACATGCAAGTTCAGTAGCAAAATATTGTTCAATATTGAACATTGGCAATAGGTGCAACCCAAATTGAGAGAGTTATTACCAGGAGCAATCGGTGACTCTAAGCCTGGGTGACAGAAGGATCAGAATCACTGACTAATTGGAGACGGGTTTAGTGCATATGGGAACCAAGATTGTGGAGGGCCATGCTGGTGAGTCTAAAGTTTTTGGGAGTAAAAATGGAAGGAAGTGAACTTGGAAGATATGTGGAGGGAGCAAACCAAATGTGAGTTAAGAGTGTGAGGAGGGCTGGTAGTATTATATGAGCAGGTGTGTTTTCAGCGCACGCTTGAATGCAGGCTAGCTTACACAGGGGTGCCAAGAGGGGGGAAGCGGGTACTCCTTGCTCGGGCCTGTTTGATCCCCCCCCCCCCCCTCCCCTTAATAGGAAGGGTCACTTTGGGCATGGAGACAGAAGAGACACACTACTGTGTGATGGTCTGGGAAGAGAGGCTGCTGCAGCAGCAGTCAGTCCTCTCTCCCTCTGTGTGGTGTGCGTGGGCCGAGCCCCCACTGGATCTGCCAGTGGAGCTTGATTAGACAATCTAAGATGACATGGGGTGAGTTCCAGAGGTTGAGAGAAGTGAGAAGAGGCTATCCGCGAGGTGGCAAGGTGACCCATCTGGAAGAGCAGTGTGTGTGTGAGAGGGATAGATGTTAAGTAGTGGTTGAGTGCTTTGAAGGTGAGGGTGAGATGCCTAAACCTTAGTCTATAGGGCAGGGCTTCCCAACCACGGTCCTCAAGGCACACTAACATTCCAGGTTTTAAGGCTAGCCATAGCTGGGCACAGGTGACTTAATTAGTATCTCAGTTATTTTGGTTTAACCATCTGTGCTTAAGCGTGAATATCACTAAAACTAGGACTGTTAGTGTGCCTTGAGGACCGTGGTTGGGAATCACTGCTATAGGGGAAAGGGAGTCACTGTAGCACTTGAAGTAGAGGAGAGGTTGAATCAGAAAGAGCAGATAGGAAGATGAAGCGAGTAGCAGCATTGAGGATAGATAGATTTAAGAGAAGAGAAGCAAGAGAGTGGAAGACTAGAACATAGGGGTCTATTTATTAAGCTTTAAGGGGCATACACATTAGACAATATCTTTGAACAATATTAACTATATCGTTCCTATTGTTCAGTGTGTATGCAGTGAACGACCAACGATGCACGCTCCCGCTGGGTGATTACGATATCTTTGGTTGTCCGTACATGCAGGCCGATTTTGGATGATATCGTCAAGAATTGCCTGTTCAGAGAGATGGCCGGATGACTCCACTGAAAGATATCGTTTGTTCTGCACTACAGAAAGTTCAAGGGAAATCTTTCACCAATATCGTTCATCCCATGTGTATGCACATTTAGGGGCAAATTCAGTTAGGTGCGAAAAGCCAGTTTGTGCGGAAAAATATCGCCGGTGACGTAATTTGGCCAGGTGAAAACTTATCCCGTATTCAATTCCACAGTCTTTTCGCCGGTGTGGAAAGTCAATGCAATGGAATAGGCGAAAAAGTTTCGCCTATGAATAAGTGTCGAAAAAAGTGCAGAATTGGGGTTTTGGGGTTGCAAATGTACTCAAACCACCCAAAGGTAAACTGTGTCTAAAAAAGTTTTAAAAATATTTAAGAACACCCCAAAAAAGCACTTTCAGTTTGGGGGGAAAAATACCAAAGTTGAGGGACAAACTTTAAAAACTAGCGAAAAATAGACTCCGTGGGGGTGGGGGGTCCCCTAGTTATGCCCCAGGTGTTTTTAAGTTAGCAGGTGCTTGCGGCAGGTGTTTTTTCTTTTATGTTTGTTTGTTTTTTTCACGTTTTTTTTTTTTTTTTTTAAACTTCACTTTAGCAACTTTCAAATATGCTAGCACCCATTTTCGTGTAGCCCAAATTTGCTGGGACTACTTATATTCTGCAAAAAAACCTGCTAAATGCTATTATTCACCACTTTTGCAAAGACCTTAATTAGTAGCTATTGAGAGCATTTAAGTACCCCAAATACCTTCAGCAGGCATATTCGGGGGTATCTATAGTGATCCCCAATGTCAGTGCATCTTTTGGGGGGTGTCAGGCTGATTTCCCCAAATCTGACAGGACTTTTCGCCGGGTCCCGTTTTCGGTAATTTCTAATTGAAAACGGGGATAAGCTGGGACGAGCGCGATACTTTTTCGCATGGAAAACCAGTGATGTCGGCGAAAAGTCCAGGACTTTTCGCACCTGATTGAATATGCCCCTAAAATGGAGATAAAGTGGATGGAGATAAAGCACCAACCAATCGGTTCCTAACTAATTTTTCAAACAAAGCCTGTGACATGGCAGTTAGGAGCTGATTGGTTGGAACTTTATCTCCGTTCACTGTATCTCCATCCAAGGCTTAGTAAACAGACACCATATGAGGTTACAGTAGTGCAGGCAGGAGTTGACAAGTGTGAATAAGGGTCTGGAAGCTTCTGATCCTGGATATATTGCAGAGGTGTATAAGCAACACACATGAGAGATTTCAAGATTGTTGGGAGGTGAAAGAGAGAGCGTATTCAAAGATGATACCCTGGTAGTGGGACAGGAGAGGATAGTGAGACCATGCGCTCAGTCTTTGACATGTTGAACTTAAGAAAGCCTTGAGACGTCTATTAAGAGAGAAGAACAAGGGCGTGGGTCGAAAGGTCAGGGGAGGATAAAAATGATGCATCATAGGGTGGCATTGTAGACCTAAGGAGTCATTGAGAACACCTGGGGAGAAGGTGCAGAGAATGAGACCTTGGGAATCAGGAAGAGAAAGTAGTGTGGAGAGTTTAAAAGTGGAGCCATACTGTGTGGATTGATTAAAACAGTGAGTGGGACTACAAGTAGTGTCATAATAGCTCAATTACTCTTTTTTTCAGCCATGTGATTAATACAGATGTGTTCTTTTACACTGTGACTTCAGTCGTGCCAAATAGCCCCTCTTGGCGTGCCAGCTCCCGTGTTACTTGGCCATGCCAAGCGTCTTTCTCCCTAAAAATGTTTGTCTTATTCACATAACTAAAACAACTGGGAGCGACAAAACTACATTGCTAGATTACACTGATCACTTTGATATGCGACACCTGTACATCTGTGTGTTACTGACTCTATGTAAAAAGGGCTCAGATGCAAGCAGCCGTGTCTTTTTCTCACGCCGAGTTTCGTTGTGCTTCATTCATGGCTTTACATATCTGTAAACCAATACCTGTGTGGTTAACACTGCAGCCTAGCATCTCTAGTAAGCTGTGAGTGACGCTTTGCGGTGTCTGCGATGCAAATGAGGTGCAAAATGTAATGAAAAATGCAGAGAATATTTGGCCATTCACATCAGTCCCTATCCTAGTGGAGCATATAATCTATATTCCTTACCACATGTACATACACACTAGGGATACACTGTGTTGGGAGCCAGTTAACCTACCAATATATTTTTAGGTTGTGGGATAAAAACTGAGTACATGGGGGAAACCTGCGCAAGCACCTACTCCATGCAGTTAGGGCTGTGAGGGACATGAGAGCAAATTAGTGACGCTCTGGAAACTTAGACATACAATCTGGAGACTCAGGGCCTGATTCAGAGCCGGACGCTATTTGCGCTCGCTCGTTCAGAAAAAGGGGCCGGATATTTTAATAGAGCGCTCGCTCTTTGCGGTCTGTTGACGCCTCTATGTCTGAGCGAGCGAGCGAACGAAATATGCGCTCGCTATTTTGTAAAGACGCCCCCTGGCCGTTCGCATCATACGTCATTTCCACTATTTATTAGATTAATCGAGTACATCGAAAGTTATCTGAACTGCTCACAGTGCTTGTGGTTGGATTTTCCTACCGCAATCATGCGAACAGTTCAGGCTAAGAAACAACCAAGTGACGTGGCCGATGACGCTGCTTTGTTAATTATGCACACCCTTAAAACGCCCGTTTTGACCGTTTGGCACGCCTGCGTTCGGATCACCACTCCCCATTTTCAAGCACCTTCCCCTGTTACCACCCACAAACGCCTCATCCTGTCACTCAAATTAGCAGGCACTCGCTATTTTGCGAACACACGATTTCCGACTGCACTGACTGGTTTGCGCATGCGCTTTACGACCCATACGCATGCGCAGATGTGCGACCATCGCTCGGAGCGAACGAGCGGCCGCTTACGAGCGGCTCTGCATCAGGCCCTCAGTGCATCAGGTTAGGACCATCCAGCAGAGATGATGACACTGGCACTGAGAGTACAGAAAAAGCTTTTCCTGTACAGATAGATAAATGTTTTTTTTATCTCAACTCATACAGTAAATTGTAAGTTAGGAAAATGCCTAAGGATCACTTTTATTTACTTTATTTTTTTGGAAGACACTGGGTTAGGATCAGGGATCTGCCGTAGGATCAGGGCCCTGATCCTATGGCAAAAAATGATGTGTTTAAGTGCCATTAGATGTTATTGGGTGACATGTATAGCTGCTCATTTCATTGGTATTTTAGGTCACTTACTTTGTACATTTTTTAACGTCTCTTTTTTTGTTGCCAAACCCACAATATTTATTTTCCTCTTTATGATTGCTGTATAAGTCCAGGAAGGCATTTTCATTATATTGATAAAACCAAAGGCCTTGCCGCAATGTGAGCGTGCATATATCTATCCTATCTATAGAACACAGGGAAAAAATGTTTAATCCACACAGGAATAAAGGGATCAGTGGGCGTGATTCAGAGTTGTACGCTATGCCGATGTTTACACAATTCAGCAATTTATTTTATTTATTTTTTGCTACTGCACAAAACACCAAGTAAAGTCTCACTACATGCGTGTAGTTTTACACCACATTCTCAATGTCTCCGTTATCTCAAGGTCCGGAGCAGACCACTGCTTACATGGACATCCTGGGTGGAGTCAGGAAGGTGGCCGAACCAGTGTCTCAGAGGCCAATTTCAGAGAGAAAGTTAACCCGAAATCAGTGCAGCCCAGGACTTAATCGAGGAGTTGATGTGCATCCGATGTTGCATCGATGGTGGTGTGTTCTAAACCCCTGGAAGATCTACACACAACACAGATAGGAGAAGTGTGTGTAGCACCATTTGTACAGTCCATCGCACACTTTCAGACTTGGAGTCTGTTTGCAGATATTAGTATATTTTCACACATAAATTGCGGGCAGTATCGCAGCTGCGAATGCAATAGCGTACAACACTGTTCTTTTGTATGGTGGTCGATTTATTGGGTTCTTTTTAAGATTACATGAATGCAAAAGTTCTGAAAATTCTGAATGGTTCACAATGTTTCTGTTCCCGCTAGACTGCCGCCCTACTAAAACAGCATACCCTGAGCCTTCCCCACCTGTGGGTTGCAGTGTGCCGCGGGTGGGAAAAGTTGCGGTGAACGTTCGCTGCTGGGAGAATTGACGCCATGTGCATGCGCACAACATCTATTCACCATGAAAGGAGAGCTTGGGGGAAGCTCAGCACCTTCGTAAGTGCTGGGTATGCCCCCAAGTGTGACAAATTGGAAGCGTGTCCTTTTCCCGGGAGTGCGCGCACACAGAGGCTCCCTGCCGACTCCCCCAGCACCGTGCCAGCCCGCAGTATAGCGGGAACACTATTGCTGCTGTATCTACTGATAAGTAATAGAGTATTGACTGCTCCAAAATGGTGAAATGACTAATTTGTACATGGAGACCTGAGAAAAACCACATGTTTTCCCAAATCTTTTGTTTGGGGCCTTTGTTTCTGACAATCCCACCTCATGCAAAGTGCTTGATTTGCAGATCTTATTAATGACTATTTGTTTTGGCAAGTTCTGAGTTACTGAAACCGTGCCAAAGTAGAAGATGGTAGAGAACAGATTGAAAGGATACATGCAGTCGCTGAGCTATGTAATTATATTTGAGATTCTTCTGCCTAATAGACAAACACTATATATTTTCTTCCAGTCAAAATGATCAATGTTGTCTTTGTTTAAAGGCCAACCAAGTCTAAACGACTTCAACACACCTTTGCTGTCATCGAATGACTACATGTTTAAAAGTGTTGGTCAATCCAAATGTAAAACCATCCATCGTAAAACTAATCTTACGCCCTCATCAGAAGCAGTTTCAGACCCGTGTGGCCAAAAATGACCACTACAGTGGAAGATGAGATGAGCAGTCTAGTATGCTTCTGAAATCCAGTGTGCACAAGTACACTGCTGTCCTGGAAATTTGCCAGTTGGAGATAGTAGTTCCTATAGGTGCCTAATTGATGTACAATTAATTGATGTCTAGCTGTTGCATATTGCCATTAATTGATGATTGAAAAAGAAAGAAGGAAATGTATCTTTATTTAATGAATACATACTGCAATTCCAAATATCTCAGGTATGTGGCCGATCCGGTGAAACGGCCAGAAAATTGTACAAAATACATTGTCTCCATAGTATTTTTCCTCCTTAAATAGCACTGTTTCCATAGTATATTTCTCCCGATCAAGTTGCTTTATTACTTCCTGCACAAGTAAAATGTTTGTAGGTGATAAATGGTATGATATACAGTTGGTTATTGTTTATATAGCGCCAATAATATACTGCACAGAGAATATATAATCATTAACATCCATCTCTATACCATTTGAGCTTAGTTTCTAAATCCCCCCCCCCCCCCCACACACACACACACACACACACACATATATATTTAGTATATACTAGGGTCCAATCAACCTACTGGCATCTGGGAGACAGCTAGAGTACCAAGAAGAAATAATGAAACCACATGGAGAACATACAAACTCCACACATAGGCTCCTAAATTACCTTATAAAACAGTGCACTATACTTGTCTGGCCATTTTATTCCATTTCTTGTGGTAATTTCTGCAATCCTTGTGCAACTCCTATGTGTAATGCTCATGTGTCTCGGTTTTATTTGGATTAAAAAAGAATGTAAAGATCTGCCACAAGTCATAGCTTTACAGCAAGGTTTGCCAGTCTACAGTAAATGTCCCCACTAGGAGTTCCTCGGGCATACACAAAAGGTACTTTGGGTACCCACCTAAATATTTATCTGTCCAATCTCTGGTAATGTATGGGAGAAATACAATAGAAATTTGCTCCCAAACACTGGAAAACACACAACAGTCGTTCGGATAAAATGGTAAAATCAAACTGATTAAGCCAATTTGTCTGAACAATCATTTTTGTCTATTTTTTGGCATTTGTGAGAAATGATTGATTATAAGTTGCTCCCATACATTACCAGATTTTTATTTCCACCAGACAGATTGGACAGAAATCTTTAGGTATGTACCCATTACGCAAAAGCGATCTGTAGCAGCAAAAAAAGAAAATATAAAATAATTTTATCTGTTTAAGAAATATAAAAGGACTATTAGTAAATATTTATAGGGTTCCTGGCAAGGAAACCAGAGCCTGGTTTAGACATTTTAAGAGCACTTCTATTTAATATGTTTATCTAGCTTATCATGAATTTATTAACTTCATAGTATTTAGTATCATGAAAAGTGACATTTTTTTCTTTGGTTCTTGCATTTCATTCTTACCTGATGGAACGCGCTTCCTTCATTCTGTAGTCTGTATTGCACAGCCACTTTCATTTGTCGCAATGATAAATTAGATTGTGCTTTGTTTAGGAGCTAAGTAGTTAACAAGACTTGTGTTTACTGTTGGATCAGCAAGTGTGCTTGATGAAAAATGATAGCTCTGTAAAGAATGGGGTTGGACTAGATAGTGATCTGTTAGTAAATTCAGCAACATGAAAGTAGCTATGTATTTTAGCAGGAGAGTTGCGGCTAATAAAATATTTAAAATACTGTACATGTGACCTTCTCTGCTAGAAGCATGCTGTAGCCCTGGTTCTCTTTTCTAGGTGACGTTCAACACAATGCAAGGTGTAGCTGCATAGTTGCTGATTTCTGGTGGTAATGTAATAGAATATTTATAAAATGTTGCTGTCCTTTTGACAATCTACTGTATGGTTCTCATTGAGGGCCATACTTTATTATGTTAATAACTAACGTTCATACTTGCTGCAAGCGCAAGGCACAGAGACAGCTGATCTGAAAATCGTCTGTCTCCACAAATCTTTACACTGCTACTTTTGCAGCAGTGAAAATTAGCACTGCCGATGGTACTCCTGCATGAACTAGGGTTCCTTAAGCCCTGCCGTTCTATGGAACGAGACGACCAGGGGCAGAACCCGGGACTCCTTCCCACGGCTGCCATCCTTAGATTCAGTTAAGTTGCGGTGGACAGGATTGTCTTTCTATTTGTCCACACATTTTGTGATTAATAACACTGGGACTAGGTAAGGGACCTGCCTACTCTTCCGGGAACGTCTGAGAAACTCCCAAATCTTGGATGGCTCTCCCGAATGCTCAGAAAAGTGGGAAGCTCTCCTGGGGGCCACATGCAACTTCTCACTTTCTGAGTGAAGAGGGCGGTCCGGTTGGCTTGATGACACGATTCACACTAAATCCTGTCACTGTAGACCTGCCCTCTGTTTTACACTGCCAGCAATTGTGACATTATATATCGGGGGTGATGACATGAGCGTGGTGTCGCAACCCCGCACTGCAACTTGGTTATGCCATGCCCCCACCCTGGCTTCGCCATAGTTGCTAAAAACTCTGCAACTATGGCCCTAGGGCAGTGGTTCCCAAACTGTGTGCCACTGCACCCTGGGGTGCCACGGGACAATTGCAGGGGTGCCTCAGGTTGGTTGTCCAGCACCAAATCAAATTCTTTATGGTCAATGTAATGTAAATATGTGGACAAACAGAAGCACAAACCTGTCCCAATCACATAACTGAACCTAAGGATGACAGGTACAATTTACTTCACTTTACTACTTTGCTACATTTTTTTTCTGAATTTCTCAATAACAAACTTTTGGCTTAGGGGTGCCGTGAAAACAATGCTGATATTCTAGGGCGCCGTGATTCAAAAAAGTTTGGGAACCTCTGCCCTAGGGTATCAGAAAGAGCCCAGGTGCTGTTGGTACAGGAACTAGTAATATCCAGGAGGGTGCCTGCATGCATTTTTGCAGGCACAGCTACCCTGGGGTAAACCACTGCAACTGGTCGGGGGCTGGTTGGAATCATGGTGGAGGTACCCCCATACTGCTGATACCCCTCTATGGTTTACCATGCTGGCAAAGTCCAGTGCTGGTTATCCTGAAAGAGAGTTTTGGTTATTCTTTTGCAACATGTACACCTAAAAAGGGGTCTCCAGGACCCAGTGGGGTTGGATGTCTGGGACTTGCATGTTTAATATTTCAGGAGAGAGGCCGCCTTTTGGCTTAGTGTGTCTGACAGTTTGGGTCAACCTTACTGCTCTGTGATTAATCATGTCTCTGTTATGAGATGTGGGAAAGACTACAAGAGAGGACGTTGTAGACCTGACTTGCCAGGCAAACAAACAATGTGATCTTGTCTGTTCGCTCTGAAAGATAATCGTGAGTAACGAGACTGCACTTATCAATTTATCCTATGTGGCCAGTAACAGAGTTTCAAGGAAAAAAGCTAAAGCTTTTGAGAATATGATTTTAGCTTTATCATTAATATTAATGGGCAATTAATACTGTATACTGTATATCAATAAAATCTTTTTTTTTTTTTTTAAAACCCACTAACCAAACATCATAGGCTTGGTACATACTAGATGTTGATAAGCCTACATGCTGCTCAATCTGTCAATTTGATGAACAATCCCATGCTTGTGGAGACATATCGTGCAGTCGTTCACCGATTGTGTGGTGTCAAACAACCACACAATATGTTGTTTATCTCATCGGCTGGGTACCAGTGATTGCGAAATACGCACTATAGTGCGTTTCTAAGCGATACAGGTAGTGAGGGACTCAGTTTTTAAATATGACCTGGTCGCGAGTCCCTCACTTGTGTAGCTTGCCACAGAACAGACAATCACTGCTGTCGGTGATTGGCTGCTGCAGTGCACACACAACGGGCACAGCCAATCACCGCAGGCGGCACCTTGTCCAATCACTACCGGCAGCATTCACCAATCAAATAACGCCGGCTGTGCATTCCATCTGACGTCCATGCTGCTCCTAATGTATAGACGCCAGATCATGCTTCCTCCTACCTTATCCCAGTGGTAATGGATAGATCCCCTTCAGTAGAAGGACGCTGTTGTCATCATTCACCCGTGTGACTGCTGTGCAGGCCGTATCACTTTTACTGGCAGCAGGTAAATGGTACTTACCGTACATTTATTATAGCACAGGAGGAAATACAGCTGCAGCACCCACTAGTGCCCTCTTTAACTTGTCCTATTATAATAATAGTGGAGCAACTACTGTACCCCTTTTGCTCTCCTATGTATTCTCCTCTCCCACCCCTGTGCCCCCTGTTTCCCTTCTGCTCTCCTGTGTACTCTGCCCTCCCACCCCTGTTCCCCTTTCCTCATGTCTTTACTCCTTCTGCTCTCCAGCTCCATTGTGCCCTCTTTCCCTCACCCCATGTCTGTACCTCTTCTGCTCTCCCGTGTACTCTGCCCTCCCACCTGTGCCCCTCTCCCCATGTCTGTACCCCTTCTGCTGTCCTGTGTACTCTCTCCTCCCACCCCTGTTCTCTTCTCCCCATGTCATTCTCAGTGCAAAATATGCGCTGTACCGCATTTTTACGCACTACAGGCAGTGAAGCATAAATTGTGATAGGACACAGACACTGGAGTAGGACCCCAATTTTTTAAAGTGAGGGGTCCCTGGGAACCACTTTTTTTTTTTTCGTTCAGCACGATCACTGGGTACACACATCGTCTAGTGTGTACCCGGCATAAAAGTTCCCAAACATCAAAAAATGACTCTGGCCTAGTCCTCTGGAACAAGGAAGAACTTGCCTGGATAAGAAGAGCAGTTAAGGAAGGGTTGGGTATGAAATCCCGGCTGTTGGGATGCTGCTGGTCAGAATACCGACAGCGGCATCCCAACACCCATGGGAAGTGACGGTGAGTACTTTTCTAAACCCTCCCCACCCTCCCCGGTGCTTAACCCTTACTCCCCCTTCCCCCCCCCCCCTTCCCCCCCAACCTTCCCTAGTGCCTAAACCTAACCTCTCGCACCCTAATCCTAACACTCCCTACCCGGTGCATAACCCCGCTACCTAACTGCATCGTAACACCCCGAGCAACCATTTTTATATATTTTTTTAATTATATAGCATTTTCACACTAAAGGCGCACATCCATTAGGCGATGGGGTAACGACAGTACGATTACAACAATGTAATCGTACCGTCGTTCCCCATCCCCTGCAGTGCCTTCACTGAACGATTAGTCGTTCAGTGTCGGCAGTGTCGGCACCCTCCCTCATCCCAGAACATGGTCAATCTGTCATCGGCAGATTGACCTGCATATTTGGGCAATGATTGATGTCTGACACGGCCAGAGGGAGTGCACATCGCTGGTCGTTTCCGACATTATAGTGGACGATTAATGAGCGATTGCACGATTACGATGTCCTAATCGTTAAATCGCTCATTAATACGCCTACTTGATGTGCACCTTAACAGAGAAATATCATTCAGAACCATCCAACTTAAAGTAGATCGCCAACCAAAACCAGTATTGTATATCCTGGCTGTATTGATGGTAAAATTATATCAGGGCCGAAACTAGGATCTTTGTCACTCGGGGCAAAGCAGTATTTCGCGCCCCCCCCGTCTCTGATGAGCAGCCCCATTTTTGGGGTGGGTCTGCAAGTCATGTCCTTGTTCTTGCCATGCTGTGGGCATGGCCAGAGCTCTGAGAGCTGTGGAGCAGCCCCATTGTCTCCCGTCTCAACACGGATGAAGAGCGCATGTGCGACAGTGCCCAACCAACCTCCCTCCGGACTGCAGGACACTGTGGCCTGCAGGTGGTATAGCGGTACAATCTCCAAAAAGTGGGACTATACCGCTGAAATGGGGACAGTTGGGAGGTATGCAAAATATAATATATATATATATTATATAAAAAATGTATTTATAGAAAAATGTCAGCAATGAAGAAACACTTGCTGACAAATTTAATAAATAATTTGTTTTCTACTCTACAAACTGGTGAGTGCAGCCTATTTTTGAGATTTTTATATATATACACACACACACACACACACACACACATACACACACATATATATACACACACTCACACACATTTATATATATATATACATATATATGTGTATATATATATACAGTACACACATATTAATGTATATACATATATATGTGTATATATACAGTACACACATATATTATATGTGTGTGTATATATATATATATATATATATATATATACATACACACACACACATATACACACACACACACACACACACACACACACATACACACACACACTCAGAGATAAAAAGCTTGTATTTACCATTTGCAGGAGCAGGCAGGGCTGTGGTGTGATGTGCAGGGCTGGGCTGGCAGGCAGGGGCCAGGGAGTGAGGCTCTTTTCCACTGGCTAGTGGCTACCATCGTCTTTATGCCGGGGACTTCAGACTCCCGACGGTGCCGTGGAACAGCAGGAAGTGCGGAGTTGCACCAACTTAGAGAAGAGGTGCCGGGGTGTGATGAGGGAAGGGAAGGGGAGGGACTTCCTCTGCCTCTCCTCCGACCTGACTGCTTCCTAGCTTCTCCCGTGGCAGCCACCAGCATGCCTTGGTTGCCTGCTGTTGACACTGGCCGCGGGTCCCTTTATTGCGGCGGGCTCCAGTGCAATGCACCGCCGCTAGTTCCTCATGACCCTGGAGCGGCCCTGCGGCACCCCCTCAAATCTGTCACACGGTGCACACGCACCCCTAGCCCCCCCCTAGTTGCGGCCCTGATTATATAGTATAAATTGGCTATTAATAAATATACTATGCAAGGAGTAACAGAGCTGCTGTTTGTAACTTATGCCATTTAAAACTGAGTTTTTCCTTAATAAGTGCCTTTCTTGCAAATAGGCAAATCTATTAATTTGGGGATCTGTGCTGGTCTGACAAAACTGAAATTATATTGTTGCATTCAAAACCAACATATAATGGAAATGCTTATGTATGATATGATTATGGATTCTAGATTTTTATTAATAAAAATTCACTGGTATAGTTTGATTTACTATGGTTTTATTTAAATAGGTGACTGCAAGCATTTCTAACACTGTAACTTTTTTCACTTCAGCTTTTTTGGAAAAGACATATCAATTGATAGTTTGATGTTTACCATCAAGGAGCTGGGAGCTCCTCCATTTACCCCTCAAAATATCCATTCACACTTCCAATGTTTCCTCATCACTTCAGACAGCAAGAAATATGATGATCGCACTGGGTATAGGTAACAGCTCTGAGAATTGGAATTAGTACTGGAAGATGGAGACAGCAATGAGTTTTGAAGGCAGTGCTTGGTGTTGGAGACAGCACTCGGAGCTGGAGACGGGGATGAGTTTTGCAGGCAGCGCTGGGAGCTGGAGACAGGGATGAATGTTGCAGGCATTGCTGGGTGTAGGTGACAGCACTGGGAGCTGGAGACAGCTATGAGTTTTGCAGGCTTACTGTTGATGTGTAAGATTTTGGATCTCACCCCCAACACTTTATGCAACAGGGATAACCCTGTTACACCTGTGAAATACATTTAGCACCAGTGTTCTAATCCTTCAGATTATCCCCCGCCACCCAAAGTGCAAAGTCTCTTCCCAGAGTCTCTCATTGATGTTTTTATTCTGCTTCTGCAGTTGTTTCCATTCTGCCTTTTTTCTTTTTGATGTCTTCCTTTATATCTTTTTTACATTATTCTAACTCCTCTAATGTATCTTCATTGGCAGCAGTTTCCTCCAGCTTCTCTTGGGTCTCTGCAACCATGCTGCCATTGTCGCTTTTCCTATTGTTTTCCCCCAGTCCTGATCTTTCACTGTATGTCCATATTGAAGCATACACCATTTGTATTTTCCTCCAGCCTTTATAAGGGTTCCAACGTTTGTAAATTGTCCCACCGCACATTGCTATCTCTACCGAATCATTCAGTTTGGTCAACATCAGCAATTCGTCCTGTCAGCTCTCTTAAGCAATAGAGTTATGGTGCGTACACACGGAACGATTAAAATTAACGATATTGATCATATCGTTATTCATATTGTGCATTTTTTGGTCCATTCCAACCCACCAACGAGCTGCAATGCGCGGACATGTATGGATGATAATGATATCGTCCATTGCCCGTGCATGCAGGCCAGCCTGCTCGATATCGATCAGGTTACTATAGGGACCCGTGATCGTTGATGGCGGGTTGGAGGTGTGCTGTATGATTGACATCAATGATACAGCACTCCGAGAAGGTGCAGGACAGTCAATCAGCGATATAGTTATCGCTGACTGATCGTACCGTGTGTACACATCATTCGTTGTTGTGCCACACATTGGTTTATAAATGCCTCTGATTCTATTAGCAGGTTGTTGTTCCTCCAGATCTACATCCTGTAATTCAATTTGCTGTTCTTCTTCCACACCTTGTGGCGACAACCCCACCATAGTGGTTCCTGGTTGGATGTTTATACTCGCTCAGGTCAGAGTATGGCAGCTGTTACGAACAGACCGGTAGGCGCTAAGGCGCTTAAGCAGACGTTATTTTTTTTAAGAGGTCCTGGTCGGCCAGACGTCCAGCTTCTAAGCCGGATGACAAACCCTCTGCCTGATGGGGCGGGCCTCCTCCTGGGGGGTTCCAGGATGGAAGGCAGACTTCTTCAATTTGCGGACTGCTGGCATCAAATAAGACGCCTGGGTCCGATAAGTGGTTTTTCAGGGGTATGCTGTCACTTTTCGGAGACCTCCTCACCAGAAGTTTTTTGCACTAATTTCTCCATCGGAGTCTATTATGAATTTGGCCCTACCAGGAGGCCATTTACTCCCTGCTGCAGGCAGGGGTGATAATCTTGGTTCCTGTGGTTCAACAGGGGAAAGATAGTTATTCCAATTTATTTTGGTTCAGAAACAGAATGGGTCTCATCGTCCTATTCTAAATCTGAAAACCCTCAACAGGGTTATCCGTGTACTCAAGTTCTGTATGGAAACTCTTCGATCAATGAAACCTAGGGATTTTTTTTTGTCTTCTTTGGACATTCATGGTGCGTACTTCCATGTGCCGATTAAGCTATCTCACCAACCATTTGTATGTGTTGCTGTCCTGAAACAACATTACCAATTTTAGGCACTGCACTTTGGGTTCTCGGCGGCCCCACAGGTCTTCACCAAATTAATGGCAGCGATGACTGCTTATTTCAGGCTTCAGAGAATCAGAATACCTGGGCGGGTCTTCTGATAATGACATAATCTCCAGCGATTCTGCAACACCATCTCCAACTGACATGGGCTGCCTACAGAAGCACAGCTGGATAATCGATTGGAAGAAGACTTCTCTGTCTCCAATACAGCAGATGGTACATCTGGGGGCGCTTCTGGATTCTCGGGCATAAAGGGTGTTTTGCTAGAGGACTAAATTGTGGCCCTGTCATTGCGAGTACGCAAATTGCTCTGCAATGAAAGGGTATAAATTCTATCAGTGAAGCCGGTCTCGGGGTAGATGGTTTCCACCTTTGACATGGTGGAATATGCTCAGTTCCACTCCAGGGCTTTGCAGCAATTGGTTCTCTCCAGCTGGAACGGACAGTATCATCTAATACGGTACCAGAGGATCCTTCTCACTATGGAGATTCATCTCTCTTGGTAGCTACATAAGGATCATCAGGATAAAGGTTGCCCATTCTTGATCCAAGATGGGGTGCTTTTCACGACGGACGCCAGTCTTCGTGGATGGGGAGAGGTGACAGGTCATCACACCTTTCAGGGAAAATGGACAAATCAGGAAAGTCATCAGCCCATAACATTCTGGAGCAGTATACAAAGCACTCATCATGGCACAGAACCTGCTCCAGGGCAGGCCGGTCCTGATTCAGTCCGACAACGCGACCACAGTAGCCTATCCCAATCGTCAGAGAGGTACGCGAAGTAATGCAGCCATGAGGCAATTGACAAACATTCTGCTTTGGACAGAACGTCCTCTAGTGGCTATCTCTGCAATATTCATCCATGGAGTCTTCATTTGGGAAGCAGACTTCCTAAATCGGCAGGACATACACGTCAGAGAGTGGGTTCTTCTGGGGGGTTTTCAACTTCTGGTGGAAAATGGGACCTACCAGACATAGACCTCATGGAATCACGTCACAAATACAAGCTCTCCAGGTATGGGTCATGGACCAAAGACCCCTCAGCCAACAATCAGGGACGCACTGGCAGTAAGATGGGACTTCAAGCTGGTGTATCTCTTTCCTCCTCCCAAGGATTCTCAGGAAATTCAAGCAGGAAGGCAGAACAGTAATGCTATTGTCTCCTGCTTCGCCTAGATGTCATTGGTTCACAAACATACGGAATCTATCCATAGATAGTCAGTTTCCTCTTCCTCTATGGCCGGATCTGTTAGTGCTGGGTTATTGTCTGCATCCTGACTTACCTCATCTATCCTTGACAGGGTGGCTCTTAAGGCTTCCATCTTAAGAACCAAAGGTTTCTCTTGCTCTGTGATTTAAACGATGCTTAGGGCGCCGAAAGCCTTCCTCTGCCCGCATCTATTAGAGTTTGGCATTCTGTTGGGTGTTCTCACAAGAAACTATGACCCTAAGGTTTTAGGTTTTCCCGGGTACTTATTTTTTCTAGGCTGGGTTAGACTTTGGTCTCTGCCTAGCCACCCTGGGAGTGAAGGTTTCTGCGCTGTCAGTCTGGTTCCAGAAGAGAATTGCTTCTTTGCCGGATGTTAGAATTCTTTTTTTTCAGGGGGTTCTCCGAGTTCAGCCCCCTTTTGTACCACCATTGGCACCGTGGGATTTGTCTTTGGTTCTCAAGGGGCTCCAAGCTCCCCCTTTGGAACCTCTGGACTCTGTAGATTGGAAGAGGTTGACAGCGAAAACAAACATATATTTTTTTTTATCCTCGCTATTTATTCTGCATGCAGAGTCTCCTATTTTGCAGCATTTTATTGTTGCTCCCCATTTTTTTTCTTTTTTTCACCTGGTTAGAGCTGTCCTCCGTACAGAGGAGGGTTACTTTTCTAAGGTAGTGTTCCATTTTCATGTGTATGAAGAAATTGTGGTTCCAGCTTTTTCAGTCTTCAGATCTTTCTGTAGGTTAAATATTCCTGGATATGGTTAGTGCTCTCCGTATCTATGTGGAGTGTACAAACTCTGTTAGAAAATCAGACGCTCTTTTTGTGTTTATTTTGTTTTCACAAACAAGGTTGGCCAGCCAGCAAACAAACTCTGGCTCGATGGTAACTTATGACTATCTCCCAGGTTTACACTAAGGCTGATCTCCCTGTCCCATACACAGCGACAGCATATTCTACTCGGTCTGTGGAACCATTGTGTGCATCTCATCGTGGTGCCTATGTTGAACATTTGTACAAGGCAATAATGTGCTCTTATGTCCACACTTTTCTTAGGTTCTATGCCTTTGATTTTTTTGCCTCTCAGGATGCTTCCTTTTGGGCAATGAGTTTTTCTTTCTGCCCAGGATCGTCCCCCACCCTGAGGGGAGCTGCTTTATGATATTCTTATGGTATCCCTGTGTATCACTATGGACCCAGAAGAAAATAAGTTATGGTAGACTTGCCATTGATAACTCTTTTTCTTCGAAGTCCATAGGGTCCACAGGGCACCCACCCTGATGCACCTCGCTTCATTAGGTAATTTCTCTTTCAGGCATGGATTCCTGCATTTTCTGCGAGTTTTTAGTGTACCATTGTTCTTCCTTCTACTCTTTCCTTCTCCTGTCTTGGGCTTGTTTACTGAACTGAATGCCTGTGGCCAGGGGCGGAGTATATATGGAGGAGCACCAAAGGCATCCTGGATCACTCCAACCACATTATCCGTTGGTATCCCTGTGGACCCCATGGACTTCGAAGGAACAGAGTTATCAATGGTTAGTCTACCATAGCTCTTATTTTGTAAACTACTAAAAGTACTACAGAAAAAATACTAATTATTTCTTCATTAAGGCCCTGATTCAGAGCCGGACACTCTGACCAGAGCGCTCGCTCTGAATCAGGGCCCACCTCCATAATTATGGAGCGTCCTCCTGGACACTCGTATAGCTGTGGGTCACCACCCACAGCATATACGAGTGTGCAGGATGATGGTCGCGATGGTCTTGACCATCGCCACTGCGAGCCGAAGCCTGCGGTTGAGTTTTTCAACCGCAAGGCCCGGAGTGATTTTGGCTCTATCAGAGCCAAAATCACTCCCACTGACATCACTAGTGATGTCAGTGGGGCCGGCTTCTGACGGTAGGCGTTCCCTTGGGAACGCCTCCGTCTGGCAGGCACACCCCCACCAAAGGGGGCGTGCTGTCAATCGACAGCACGCCCCCTTTGATCAGACACAGCGAGCGAGGGAAAGTCCTTCGCACGTCACGTCTCGCGCATGCGCACGACGGAGCTCCCTCCGTCGTGCGCATGTGCAGTGCACACCATCGACCCACTTGCGAGCGGTCAGCCGCTCGCGAGTGGGTCTGAATCAGGCCCTAAATGCTCTGTATAGTACAAGTACTTTGTAATTACCTGTTATGTACTTGTTCACCATTACAGGTCTTCTTTAAAATGACTATTTCACCCAAGAAAATGGCTTTTAAAATAAAAAGCATATATATTTTTTTTTAAAACAATTTTTAATTGAGACGACATAGAACAAATATAATATACGATAGTCTGAATAAATGTGGTCACATTAGAAAATCGCATAGACAAAATTAGATAATATTGATAGTGAGAATAAGTCACGTGACATACACATTGTAACATACAGACTGTTAACATATAAATAAAATAAATAAATAAAACAAACGAAAAAGGAAAAGAGCAAAAAATAAACAATCAGGAGCAACTGCAGCCACGATTCCGAAACACTATAATAGGAGCCTTGGGAAGGTACCTGTTGAATTCCTTATCAATTAAGTTAAGGAAATAGGTGGGTCTTGTGTCACTAACCTGGTAAGATACCACGTGGTATTATTAAAGCCATGATGTATTTGTTTCCTAGTTGTGAGTGGGAGACTATATGCGACTCCCATACCAAAAAGAAACTTTCCACGTATTTTTCTTTATTTTCTATCAGGATGGACTGGGTGGAAACACTTCTATATAAAGTTTGTTCAGGAACAGAGGTATTTGAGGAGGTGTACTGTCTATCCAGCCCTGCAAGATTGTTTTCCTACCAGCAGCGTTGATAGCTAATAAAAGTTTCCTACTTGCTATAGTCATTCGTATATTGGAATGAAATATACTTAAGCTTACCCATTCCGGGGTGAAAGGCCCAAAATGTACAAGTTTCGCTTCTACATAGTGGCGAATAAGGTGCCAAAAATATTGGATTTAAAAAGCATAATTTAAACATGAGGGAATTGCATTTCAGCAAAGTACATTCAGCATCTATCTATGTATGTAAATGGTATTTCTTATGAGGCTGTGTTCTACAAATGGAGCATTTTATTTACATAATCAATATTATATCACTGCTATCCATGTACTTCAGTGTAGAGGGCTACATTCCTGTTCTAACTGGGCATTCATGTCAAGTATATGGAGATATAAGGGAAGAAAATGGACATGACAATACTTTAGAGGGCTATATCAGGGCCTTGAGCCACCAGCTAGACAGACCGGTTTATATCTTAAAGGATTTTTTCATTCCAATTTTTGAGAATCCTTCACCCAAGTTATTACTACCCCCCATATACCAGCCAAGTAGGCAAACCATCCATTTTACAAATTAGATTCACTGACCTGAAATAGAAGATAAACTATGGCCTAGCTAAATTAAAATTTACAAGAGGAAAGGGTAACATTTAATACATGTTTTATAAAAAGCTATTAGTATTTGTCCTAAGCTGCCTTAAATATGCTCGATATGCTGCAAAAATATTTAGTAAAATTAAATCTACATTTAGCTGGCTCACCTTTTAACACCTTTTAACCTTTAAAAAAAATGATACAGTATATACAAATACACACGTTTTATTTGTTTACATTTACAATAACTTCTAAATGCTCAAATAAACCTTTCCCATACTGTATATAGTGGATACACTAGAGCTCGCAGATGTGCTATTACATACAGTAGCTGCAGAAGGAATAACGGAGAGGGAAAAATAATACACTGCAGAGAGGAAGAGCTAAAACAACAAGGGGAAAGGGAGGGGTCCTGGAAAGGAGATGAAAAGAAACCTGGTTTATCCGGTGCATACTGTGGTTTTCAAGATGCCAAGTATGGGATGTACCTCATAAAGGACTTTGGGAGAGCTGTGTGAAGGGGCGATATGGGGGTATAGTGGTATCAGCGCACATAACCACTGATACCTCTTCTCCCCCATGTATTAATGTGGGGTTGGGTGTAAAACAATGGGCGCTATGCACCCCCGTCATCAGCGCTGCTATCTACAAGATAGCGTGCCGATGTGCCTTCCAATGTATGAATGGGCAGTGACAGCACTGTCACTGCTGCTGGACTGCACGGAAGATGTCGTGATGCTTGGGAGATATCGCACATGCTCAGTGGTGCCGGCCGGGAGGTGAGACACAGCGCATCAGCACTAAAGTGATGCGCTGTGGCAGGGATCGCCGGAGGGGGGAGTTTTCACTCCCCCACTCTGGCAGACGAGATGGTCTTGCATCTCGTCGGTACTGATTCCTGCTTCGCCTCAGTTAGGAGGCAAAGCAGGAAGAGTTATAGCGACACGATCCGTCTCCCCCTGTGTATATTAAAGCACCTAAGGAATTCTTAAACTTACATTGAATTTTCTCCAAACATAAAATTGTACTGAATTCTGCAAACATTGCTTTCGATTATAAAGCTCTTACATAATGGGAAATTAGGTCCCTACCAACACATCCCTGATCCCTGCCCTCAGTAACAGGTCCCCACCACCACATACCTGCTCCCTGTCCTCAGTAACAGGTACCTACCCGGTGTTCACTCTAGGTTCAGCACCGGACCTATAGATAGGGCAATCTGGCGCACCAGAAAAGGGGACGTGACCACAGGAAAAGGGGATGTACCTCCTTTTCATTACTCTTGGGAGCGTGCCCGTCACTTACGGACATGCTGGGCTGCTCCAAGCACTCATATCTCTATGAATAGATGCCAGACACATGAGTCCTGCATCCATTCACCGGCGCTAAACCGCAATTTTTTCCACCCGCCGGACACTGCGGCCCACTGGTGGGGATGGCACCTGCAGCCTGTTTTGACATGGCACCCCCAAGGGTGGCAGGGAGCATTCTGCCCTTTTGAAAACGGGCAGAGTGTGGCGCCCCGCTAAAACAGCCTAGCAGGAACGCTGCCTACCTTTACATAATCTGTAGCTATGTACTTCTGTACTGCAAATCTTCAGTCTTCTTCAGTCTTCTCGTCACTTTTACCTGTAACCAATTTTACAGTATATAAACTGAGGTGAGCTGACCCTCCACCCTGGGGCAATAGCATAGCAGTTTGCCCAGGGCAAAGAGGGGTGGGATAAAGAAAGTCACAGGAAGGATAGGAGCGGGTTGAGTGCGGCACAGGGTACATTTATTATACAGAAAAAAGGGCACATCTTAAAGAAACGTCCCCTTTTCCTGTGGTCACGTCCCCTTTTCTGGTGCGCCAGATTGCCCTTTCTATAGGTCCGGTGCCGAACCTAGAGTGAACACTGGGTAGGTACTCTGACAATTTCTGACTTTTAATTTTTTTATTTCAATTTAGCCTCATATACTGGTGACGCCCACTTTAGTAAAGGGAAGGGGGGAGCGCCGTAGCATAAGAATGCTATGGGCAACATGGACTGCTTGAATTTACTTATCCGGAAGCCCAGATTTTGACACGAAAGGGCATATTCATTATGATATTTAACTTGGTTACTCATTCATCATTGCTTCAGTGAGGAGACAGCTGATCTGAAAATCAGCTGTCTCCCCAAATCTTTTCAGTGCTAGGCTGACATGGCAGTGCTAGTGCACCTGTGTGAACTAGAGTTCATGCAAGCACACACAGCCCCGGCATACGGCGAAGGGATCCGAAAGGATCTCTCTACGCAACCCGGAACTACTTCCCATGGGAAAGGAGTAGGGGTGCGGGAGCAAACGCCATCTTAAGATGGCAAATGTTCCCGTAGTCAAGCTCAGAAAATATTGTACTTTCTGAGCTTGATGAATTTAGGTCCTCATACTAGTGTCTGGGGACAGATCGGCAGTGAAAGGTAAGCTGAAGATATTACCTTTTTATGATGAATGGCCCAATACTTAATTTATACAAAAGTAGGTTAAAATGTTCATTTTCACTAGAAATTAAGGTGTATATTTACAAAAGTACAGACTTCTAGAAGTGGAGATGTTGTCCAGAGCAACCAATCAGTTTCTAGCTATTATCTTCTGCAAGGGCACTAGATAAATGTTAAGTAGAATCTGATTGGTTGCTATGCGCAACATCTCCACTTTTGAAAACCCACACTTTAGTAATACCTTATACCACTTAGTGATGATGAATATGGCCCTGATAGAAAGAAAAGTGTTTTGTTTTTTTGATGTCTTTTGTATTATGTTCTTCAGCAGTTATTGTTAGTCATCATAATTGGAGAAAAGGGGAAGAATTCTTATGTTTTATTCCAGTACAGAGAGGCAATTGATGTTCATATTTACAAATACAAATAGGCTGAGAAGTGTTTCTCTATGCAGAACTGCTCCTGGCACTTAGATGTTTTTGAACATTTATAGAATCGTATAGTAAAGGTCAATACTAAATTGTTTGTATTGCTCTTTAAACAAAACATTCTCTATTTTTCCTCTTTACTAATCACACCTTTAGTATTATACAGACTCCTCGAATACTATGTCTTGGCATGAAACTTTGGACTAGTTTGAAAGTAAAGCTGAGTACACACCTGACAGATCCGGTGATCCTGCGACTGGCCGCTACGATGTATCGATATATCGTTCCCCTGTACACTTTGCACAATACGCCGTACAATGGCACAATATATCATTGCAGTATTAATGTTGGCGAACCGCATCGTACGTCATATGTCCCATCTGATGTGCAGCATGTCAGATAGGAAGCTGCATTTAGCAACGTTCATTGCATCGTCCCATTTGATGTGCAACACAGCAGATGGGACAGTGCGATAAATGACCCGCGGGCATGCGCAATCCTGCGTACACTTTGAAATCCACGTGATATATCGTTCCGATCCGCGTCGGAACATTATATGGTGCAATGGATCGGATAGTGTTACAAGCTGGGTACACATTAGACGATTTCTCGGACGATATGCCCGATTCCGACGGATCGGGCCAGCATATTGTCAAAATTGTCTAGTGTGTACCCACTATGTCGGCCGTTGCATGCTCCCATTTGGTCGTCAGCCGCATCATCCGGTCATCCCTACATGCAGCTCAACCTGACGATGCGGCTGACGACCCCATGCAGCGGGATGCGGCAGTGGCTTACATATCGGGTGGTCTGGCACCGGATCGTCTGTGTTCCGGCTGCCAGTTATGTTGGCTCGTCGGCAAGGGGAATTCCCGTCGCATCGCTGAGTGCACATCGTCTAATGTGTACCCAGATATATATTTGGTAAGGGGTGTGGCCAAACTCAATACTAAATGACAGTGTAAAAATAAAGCTGTCCAGCATGTGTGGACTACATGGAAAAGCAGCCAATATTTACCCTGCATGCAAAAATAAGAAAAATATTTGCACCCCCTGCAATGCAGCCTGCTTTGTCCAGGTGCATGTGATGTAGTCATTAGGTTGACATAATGTCTACACCACAGTGTCGACATGTGAAATGTCAACATTAGGGTTAGGCTAATATAAGATGTACTAGTAATGACTCATTCAGGAGATGTTTGATGCATGTAAACTAGGCTTATTCAAACTGAGAACACTGGAATGTTTATTTAATGTGTGCGATTGATGTGATGAGATTTTTTTTTGGTTTTAGAGCATGTCAGTGCTGTCTAGTGTGTAGGCTACCTCATGGAAATTATTGGGCAAATGCTTAAAAAAAAAAAGTAGGTTTTTCAGTAAACCATTGCTTTCTACTTGTATAGAACATTTATTTCACATTCTGTAAATACAAGCAATCTTGTGTAATATAATGAGAAGGATTGTATCATACATGCATCTTATACTCTACATATTTATATTATTTGGTTCCTATAAATCTACAGTAGTAGATAAAAATGGCATTTCTTCAATTTCCTTAGTAATTAATACAGTCTGCCTAAGCACACAGAAAATGTTATAAATAAAACTGATGCAGCCTCCAACGTGGCTGGTTCCCAGCTGGATCTTTCATTAGTGCCAGCATGAAGACATTGCACAAGGTTTGGTTTCCAATAGCTCCTTCCTCTGATGATTTTTTGTCCTGCCATCCTTCAGTCTTTAATGTAGCTAGCAATTATGAGAGCTGCTGCTTTCAGCAAATCTAGCTGTGTTTCACATTTAATGGTACTCACATTTGACCCAAGCCATTCTGACATAAAGTAGAAGGCAGGCCCACTATCATTATAACAAGCTGAGGAAAGCCATATACTACACACCGAAAAGTTCTTCTTTCCTCCAAAATTTACTTTTTCACATTTTTAACAAACTTGTTTGTTTTATTACCCGTGAAACATCTAGCAGAATAGAAATGTCTGCAAAGATCTACAGATTAATTGTCTGTGTAATTGTATTGTGAAGTAGGAATGTCAATTGTGAAGCATTTCCGTTCTCTTCTGTTGAGTACATCTGCAGGTTTTTGTTTTTTTTTTTACCAATTTTTCATTTGAATTGGATGACATAGAACATTCTTTTCTCCTTGTCAGTGTATATTTACCATGCAAGCCTATTTACAGGGTGCAATCTTTCTTTTGTTTTCTAGTGGCCTTAGGACGTAATCAGCCCTTGAAGAAGGATAAACCCAAATGGAAAAGTGACTACCCTATGACAGATGGACAGTTGCGCAGCAAACGGGATGAGTTCTGGGACACTGCACCGGCTTTTGAGGGGCGTAAAGAGATTTGGGATGCGCTGAAGGCAGCAGCACATGCATTTGAGAGTAATGATCATGAATTGGCCCAAGCAATCATTGATGGTGCAAGTATAACATTACCGCATGGTAGGTTTGTTTTAATCTGAATACTAGATTTGATCAAATTGGAACTTTGGACATAAAGTGAGATTTTTCACTTGGCCATAACACACAATAATGAGGTTTGAACATATTGTACACATATTTACTTTGATTGTGATGCTGTTAACCAGCAGTTGAGGTGCATCTCATGACACCTTAGTTTTGCACAAGGCCACTCTAGTGCACATCTACCTGTTTGCTTTTAGGAAACTTTTCCACAGGGATACGTTAAATATGCAGGTGAATGGGATCCCAGGCGTCGATATATAGACACCGCTATCCCTAAGACATCAGGATACTGATGTCAGCATCCTGTCCCCCGCCATCCAGAAGGTAAGTATACGGGTAAGTATTACACTTAGCTAGGGATGTGGGGATTAGGTTTAGGCACCCCCTGGGGAGGGTTAGGTTTAGGGTGCGGGAAGGGGGGGGTTAGGGTTAGTCACCACCAGGGGAGGGTTAGGGTACTTACCGCCCCAGATGGGATTCTGGACCTTCGGGCTTCCAAAGTGTGACTTGAAGTTTAGCAAAATCTCCAAAGGATACAGCGAGTATGATTGAACAGAGATATAAATCATACTATTCCTTATAGTTATTTACAGCTAAATAGTCTGGGTACTCATTACATGTGGCCTCCCACGATCATGTGATGTGCACGCAGAGGGATCCCAGTTCCAATCTGCGTGTCTTAAGGCCCCCATACATCCACAATTGATTGCTCCGTCGTGCGCATGTGCGAGACCCGGCTAGCGAAGGACGCTCCGTCGCTAGGGGTCTCGCAGCAGACAGGGTGAGCTGTCGATGGTGAGTGACAGCTCACCCCGTTTAGGAGGCAGGCAGGGGGCGTGCCTGCCCAAAAGGAGGCATTCCCACCGGAACGCTTGCCGTTTGGGGGCGGCCCCACTGACATCATTGCTGATGTCAGTGGGAAGCTTCCTGGTCAATCAGAGCAGGAAGCTCCCTGGGGCTTACGAGTGCCCAGACCCAACCTTGGGGTCTGGTCGTAAGCCCCGATGGTCGTGATGGTCTTGACCATCGCGACCATCCCCCATGTCGGTCGCTAGCTTAGTGATCGACAAGGAGGTGGTCGTTCAGGATGCAAGCGGCCGCCCTGATTCAGCGCGACTTCTTGCAACTAACGACCGCCTCT
The DNA here is from genome assembly GCA_031769625.1 of Taudactylus pleione. NCBI lineage: Eukaryota > Metazoa > Chordata > Amphibia > Anura > Myobatrachidae > Taudactylus > Taudactylus pleione. The sequence continues at coordinate 3,185,387 of JAUIMM010000773.1, forward strand.
GAAAGAGGTCCAATGTTTTTCCATTTCTTTCTTTTGCATATGTATCTTTAACTTCATTCAAGAGAAACCACTAATTTGTTTAGGGAAGTATCATTGTTTACATTACCACATCTCTACTTAATGTGACTGCGCCGGGAGGTGGGCATACCATCATTTATTTTCACTATTTTCTTGGGGTCTTAGGGGGACACAGGTTTACCCATCACAGGCAGCAGTCTGCTGCGCTTCTTCTCACCGATCATATATTTCTCTACATGTTATGTATAATGGTTCCTTCCCATATGTTAAATTTAGGGTAAAGTTTTGTTTGCCCCACAACCATATGTTATCTGTGAGCATGGGATGCATAAGCCTTATTAAGGATTTTGGAGTCTAGTGGAGGGAAATCTTTTATAGTGTATTCAAACTAAATTGGTTTAGAAATGGTGGGGAAGTCTGCTGCCATGTGGACCTAAAATGTATACATAAATAAATGTTTGTCATTAGGAACAAGTAAGTACTAGTAACAAAATTTAAATTTGACAGAGCAGGAAAAAGATAACTATCGTCCTACTGTAATGTTCTTAAGTGGCTGGCCGGTATTTTACTGAAGGCATAGTGATGAACCTGAAGGCATATGTAGAAAAGAGAATTAGGTCACGAAATCTTCTCCTGGAGCTGTTGGAAGCTGTAAATAGATCCCCCAGGATCGAAGACATTCTTTATGGTTGCTATGCCTTTAGCTTACCACAAGGAAAACATTGAGTTGGCTAGGGCGAATTCTGGATTGCTGAAGAGGCAAATATTTGGAGTAACACCTGTCCCCGTCACATTATTTTACAAACTCCTACCTACTGTAGTTAGCAATGTTGTGGGACCAGTGATTTTGGCAGATGGAGAAGAGCTGCGCAATAATACTGGGGAACAAAGGCAGTATGAGGCATAGCAGGCAAAATGCCTGTTCTTGTTTTTTGGGTAAGTCTTTGCACTCCGCTCAAAAGTGTGTTTTGTTTTCTGATGGGGTGGAGTTGTCCTTCAATTCAGAGGGACTGCTTATAGCGACTTTGAGTCCTATGGGAGAAAAGCGCTATATAAATAAAATTATTATAAATCACAGGATATTGCAATGAGAAACCCTTCCAGAAGATGTTCCTGAAGGACACAAGTGGCATATGGTGAAATGTGTTATACCTAGCACCTGTCCGGCATAAAAATGTCTCTCTGAATTGTGTTCAAATACAGCATTATTAAAATAGTGGTTTATTTTTTGCTAGTTTGAGAACTGTACTCACACACTTCAATGTATAATTTTCACGCTGTATAAGCGTACTTGCCTACTCTCCCAGATCATCAGGGGGCTCTCCCAAATGTTTAGTGAGTCCCACAGGCTCATGAAATGACACCATAGGCACCCTGCCCTGAGCCCCACAGCTGAATCTTCCATCCAATAGCTGTAAAAGTTGAGAAGCATAAGGCTCCTCAGTGCTTCCTGGGAGGTCTCCCTAAAGTAGAGTGATTGGTATGTCAGAGCTAAGAAATATTTTACCAAGAACCTGCCAGCCTTTGGGTAGCATGAAGGTATGGCCATCCTCATACCCTCAAGCTAAACCACAGCAATGAATGGTGAACCTGCGACCATTGTAATTCTTCATAGGATTAGTAATGCAGCACGGTAACCAATGTGTTAAACACGGATGTGGGCACCTAACCGAATAGTCACAGAATCATTCAACCAGGTGATTCTGCTCTTGTAACGTAAAAATGGGTCCCCTCTTGGTCATAAAACAAGTCAATCCATTTAGGTGTGGGTTGCTGTTTTCTCAACAAATTCGCATTGGAAATTATCTTGCAATCCATTAGAAACTTACATTGAGCCAGTCAGAGTAAACTTGCATTTTTCTGTTTGCGCCTCCCTGGCGGTGAGAGATGGTAGGGTAAATCTTTATTTTAAGGTTAAAATTTCAGGACACAGTGGCGATCCCCTTGGACACCCCCTCCCCGATGACCAATTAGGTAATTGGAAGTTTTCAATTCGCTTAATTAGTCCAATGAATACATGCTTTATGCATCCCAAATTTAATTAGAGTATTTTTATATATTCTCTATTTTTTTGTCACCTCAAAATACCCCAAAAGCATCTTTTTTTCCTACTTTGTTTTTCCTTTTTTCGTATGAAAGTAAACAAGTTTGCTTTTATATAACTTTTTTTTAAAAATGCACATAGCCATTTAACACCATTTAAAAAGCTCCAGTACTTTCCTTATGCCCACTAAAAGCCTTCTGTATGATTCTGCCAACAAAATTGTCACTTTTTTCTGGGTCCAGGAAGGTCACCCCACTTTTTCATGCCTTCTCTTACATCGCATTTGTCAGAAAATTTGCAAACCCTGCTGCGAGTACCACGAATAGGCATTTTATTTTGGATTGGAGAATTCACCAGTGCGAGCAGTCGTGCGAACTCTGCGAGTTTCATGAAAAACCCCGTAACTTTCACTTAATTGGATTGACCCCAATGTCTGACAAAAGCAATGAATGGTGAACAGTAATTTTGATGTGAAAATTCCACAGTGTCTCTTGTTGCTTTTACCACTGGAACAGACCCTTACTCATACTGTACTTGCCTACTTTTGAAAAGCATTTCAGGGAGATTGTGAAAGCAACACCTATGAGCGCGTGGTAAAGTGGGCATATACTGCTACATCTTAGAAGCATGTCATAAAATTGATTTACATCCAAATGTAAATGGACCAAAGCAGATAGTGAGATCTTACGTGTTGATGAAAACACACAGATACTTTTCAGAAAGTGCATGTAGGCATAGGGATCACTGTGCCTTATAACCAGGCTTGCCTACCCTTCCGATTTTTGCCGGGAGCCTCCCGAAAATTGAGTGCAGCTCCTGGCCCCCTGGAATGGCAGGCAAGCCACCCGGCAGCCGCCGATCCCTCCGACCCCAACCCCCCCCCCCCCCTCACGCAATCAATAGTTAAACCCCTGCAGCGGATCAGGCCGGTGACGCGATTCACACTGAATCGTGTCATTTTGGCCCCGCCTGTATTATCGGCATTGTGTAGCAGGGGCGTGGCCCTCGCCCGCCAAGCCCGCAAATGCCCGTTACCTGCCTGGCTACTCCCCCTTGTCCCGGCCATGCCCCCCTTCCAATCTGGCTGCTCCCTCCCGGAAGGAGCAGCCAGAAAGTCGGCAAGTATGCTTATAACCAATGCAAGGAATTTATACTATTGATCCCATTTCAAAGTACATATCTTTTTTTTTTTTCTTTTATATAACATCTTCATAATGGGGATATAAGGTGCAATCAGTGAGATTTCAAGACTTTTTAGGGAGTCTGCTACTATTTCAGGGAGTTTCCCTGACGATCAGGGAGAGTTGGCAGAGTATGGTCTTACTGCATGTGGCCTTTAACTATAATGTCCTCAGTCCCATTTGTTGTGGGGGTTTTTTCATTAGTGAATAACTACAATAATTTTCTTCATACTGTTATAATTATTGTTGCTGGCTATTTTTTTCTTTGCAGTTTATGAGCAATGCTTTTTATTGTTTAATTCCTAAACCAAAACTTCTAATACACAATGGGGCTGATTCTGAGTTGGGAGCATAGCAAATAAAAACAAACAACAAAAACGTTGCACCTGGTACAAACCATGTTGCAATGCAATGGGTAAAATCAACTTATTTTTTTGCAGTCAGGGTAATTAGTGGCTATATTGTACGTGTAGTCCACATATAAAAGCTAGGCAGCTTTATATTTACACTGCAATTTACAATGAAGTTTGGACACAACCCTCTCGCATCTAAATCGCTCTACATATTTACATCGGCCCCACCTGCAGTGCAACATGGTTTTAACCAGGAGCACAGTTACTTGTTTTTTTGTTTTGTTTTGCTCAAACAAGACCCCAATGTCAAATTGAACAGCTGCTAATAGTGATGACAAATATTTATGTAAACGTTATAAGAACTGAGAATATTTGACAGTTTTGATCACAAAACAACTTAATTTCTATAAGAAAACAAAAGGATATATAATAATAAGATATGTGTGTTCCTATTCTTGTATTTTGTATTTAGTGGTCACATAAAATATATGTAAGACGCAGCTGGCTCCAAGTTCATTTAGACAATTAAAATATTTATATGGATTAAATATGTATGTTGGTAGGTCACTTATACTGCTTGCAGGAACCTCCTTGTTACTGCGGCTTGTTCTCCAATTCTGTGAGCGTGCACATTTAATCATTTTACAATGAGACTCTCAGCACACACTGCGTTCATTGAAAATAGATGTGATGGAGTTTATCATAAAACATAGTTTACTATATACAGCAACAAAACATGCTAAATAAAGAACAAAAAGGGTTTATGTGACCTATGGGCCAAACAGACAATTTAGGGGTCAGTTCAGTTAAGGGCGAGTTTGTATCATAAAACTCGTATCTCGTGAATGTATGCAGCTGAGAAATGCGAGATTCAATTACAAATGTCAATTTGCAGTACTCACTATGAGGTTGTATGCCTTTTCTACAAAATGTGACCTGGGAGAAGTGCATGAAAAAGTGGGGAAACTGTCCTGGACCCCCAAGAAGTGTCAATTGAAATAGCAGGCCCATACGTATAAGGCCTGAAAACTGACATGTCTTTATTGGCCAAATTATGCTATTTAAACTCCTCCTAGTGCATGATTATTTATTGGTAGGGGTCTACCAGAGGTTCTGCACTGTATCCTGACATTGTTACATTAGAGCACAGGTTCTCAAACTCTGTCCTCAGGACCCCAAACAGTGCATGTTTTCCAGGTCTCCTCACAGAATCACAAAGCTCCACCTGTGGATATTTTAAAATGTGTCAGTGAGTAATGAATACACCTGTGCACCTGCTGGGTGATCTGGAAAATGTGACCTGTGTGGGGTCCTGAGGACCGAGTTTGAGAAAAACTGCATTAGAGTAAAGATTTTCCTACCTTTTCTCCTCATATGGGTGCACAAAAGAAAAAAAAAAAACACAAATTTCCTCAGAAAAAGCAATGCCAGTTTGGGATTGAACTGCAAATGCAATTTGCGGTGCAAGTTTGCCGTGAGAATGGCTCGCAGGACCCAACTTGCACCTAATTGACTTGACTACTTAGGTTAAGAAGTTTATTCAAGTTGATGTAAACATTGTAAAATGTGTGTGTGTATATTATACATATATACAGTATGTATAATATATATATATATATATATATATATGTATGTATGTGTGTATCTATCTATCTATCTATCTATCTATTCTGAATGACTGACTCATCAACGCCCAGCCCAAACCCTTCCATTACATAGGTGCTGTTGGATTTTTCGAAATTCGACTCCTGAGGGAGTGAAAAAGGCTAAAATGTTTCCTCCCCCTGTGTCCTGCCTGACTGACTCATCGTGGCTACAGCACAGTTCAATATTCAAACACCAGCTGACAACCCAAGTTCCGCCAAACATAACTGGCAGTTGGTGTGGCTCCCCATCTGAATAGTAAAGGAAGGAATGTGGGTGAGATGATAGAGAAAAATGTGTTACCACAGCAGTGAGAGGGGAATGTGTTACTATTGAGGTGAGGGAGGGGAATGTGTTACCACAGGGGTTAGCGGCAGGGGCGTATCTATAATGGGTGCCGGGTGTGCGGTACACACAGGCCCCTGGGTCCAGGGGGGCTCGCACTGCACACCCTGCACCCATATAATCTATATACTTACCTGTTGTTTGACTCCCGAGTGCTGCTCTGCAGAGCCTGCCTGTACTGCAGAGCAGCAAAACCAAATGGAAAAATGGCGTGGCCTTTTTCCTTCTGACTCACGCATGCGCAGTACTGCTGTCCCCCAGAGACCCGCGCATGCGCAGTAGGTTCTGGCACTAAGCCAGTATCTACTGCACCCACCGCGGCACCGCTAGAGAGAGGAGGGAGTCTGCACTCGGGCCCCCTCCTCTCTTAAAATGCCCCTGGATAGCGGGGCTAATGTGTTACTACAGAGGTGTGGGAGGGGAATAAGTTACTACAGGTGTGAGTGAGGATAATGTGTTACTACTAGGGATGTGCAGGCTCGGATAGGTTCTAGTTTGCACGTTGAGTTCGGATTTTTCCCTCCAAAAAAACGGAACTCAGAAAGAGGCTAAACGTCATCTTACATGGACGAACATCATCATTCCTGCACTGTCCCAACTGCTGCCTGCCCTCACCCCCCCCCCCCATAATATGTGATGGGACTCGGAAACAGTGGAGTAGGATCCCAATTTTTTAAAGTGTGAGGTCTCTGAGACGCACTATTTTTTTCGCTCAGCGCGATCACTGATATATATATATTACATGGGAGTGCACTCAGCTTAAGCTGAATGAGGCATGAACCAGAGTGTAGTCATGCCCTGCATTTCATAGTTCGATCACAAATTATATTGGCAAATAGTTTTCTTGTGGCACAAATTGGATTCAGCAGTAAGTTGACAGCTTTGGGAAAATTGTTTTATGTTTGTGAGTGTAACAGGTGTGATTAGTGTGATCTCTAATACATTTTATTTCCCACAAAAATTGTCAGAGGCCACATTTTTCCACTGCAGTAATCTTTCATTAGAGCAAGTTATAACTTGTTCAGTTTATGAGGAATAGGTCCTAGTAACTTACTTCCTACAGGGTGGATTTCTTATTTTGTTTGACCAATTATTTAAGTTAGAAGATTCATGGGCTATACTATTAAACAGGGCAGATGACATTCACAGAAGACAGGCATACCATGACTGCAATAGATACTGTATAGAAGTTGGGAGGAGTAGTTGAGAAGTCCCTACCACCTAAGTTAATGACCCCCCCCACCCCACCCCGGCCATAAAACAAACACACCAAAAGATGATGTTTAAGGTGTGTGGTGTCATGATACAGTAATGTCCCTTATAACACATTATGCCACACCGTAATGCCCTTGAAACAAAGTATGCCACACAGTAATGCCCTTACACATTATGCCACAACATAATGCCACGTATAACACATAATGACAGAGTAATGCCCTTATAACAAATTATGCCACACTGTGCCCCTTATACAGTGCCCCCTGTAGTAGTCCTCCTGTAGCAGTGCCCCCTGTAGCAGTGCCCATTATGCAGGCCCCCTGTAGCAGTGCCCATTATGCAGGCTCCCCTGAAGCGGTGCCCAATATGCAGGCCCCCTGTACCAGAGCCTCTTATGCAGTGCCCCCTGTTATAGTGCCCCTTATGCAATGCCCCCTGTAGTAGTGTCCTTTATGCACATACTGTATTTTATATTGAATAATCTGTTATAAAGATCCATATATTTTTGTGGTCTTTGCTACTAAAAATATTGTAGATGCCTGTATGTATATGTTCAATGTCCGGTAATACGCAGTGCCCCAAACACACTAATGCATACTACAGTGGTTCCCAAACTGTGTGCCATGGCACCCTGGGGTGCCTCGGGACACTTGCAGGGGTGCCTCAGCTTGGTGGTCCAGCACCAAATAAAATTCTTTATGGTCAATGTAATGTAAATATGTGCACAAACAGAAGCGCACACCTGTCCACCACTACATAACTGAACCTAAGTATGACAGGTAAGCACAATTTACTTCACTTTACTAGTTTACAAATTTTTTTCTGACTTTCTCAATAACAAACTTTTTTGCTTAGGCGTGCCGTGAAAACAATGCTGATACTCTAGGGCGCCATTATTTTAAAAAGTTTGGGAACCGCTGGCATACTATGATGTCAATGCCAATGCATATGGCCTACACCAATGGTCTCCAACCTGTAGCTCACGTTCTTAATTTTGGTAGCTCACCTAGCTGCGGTACTGCCGAGTCAACAAGGAGGAAGTGACCTCTGTGCTCCCCCGTGGCGTCGACGCTATGGGTGGAGCCACAGGGAGGCACGTCAGGTGATTGGTGCAGCGTCTACAGCAATCACCTGACACGCTTTCCCGTGGTTCCACCCACGGCGTCTACGCTACGGCGACGTAAGTGACTCCCGTCCAGCCCTGCCGGAAAATCACACAGCAGCCCTGCCTATATCTTTTGCTCCTCTACTGCACGTACCTCCTTGGAACCAGTAATTAACAGTGAAATGTGCCTGTGCTTAAATTTTATTTACAAACTACAGCGATTTCACTGTAATAATTAAATGCATTATTTTCTATGAAACATTTTTTTCATTTTCATTAAATGACCTTCAACTGTATATGCAAAACTGCTAATAAATGATCATTATTCACATTTCTCAGAGTATAACCCCCCAGTTCAGTCCTAAAAGAAAGCTGCCATACCGTCATCTACATAAAAATAATATGTAGCAATATTGCATAGGATAATTATGTTGAAATTCAATCAGGATGAGCTTTAACTTGAAAAGAACAGTTCAACATTGTTATTCTAAATGGGGTCTTTGATACAGTTGTAATTAATTAAGATATGGTAATTGTTGCCATATAGTTCAAAGATAATGTTCGAGCACTAGTATCTTAATAGAAGTTATAAAGCTATACAGCCTGTAACTGTCACGGTTGGACTAAGGAGATCTTGTGGTAGAGGATTGGAAGTCGAGGTCCCAGGTTGGGAAAGGAACCGATAGGCGAGGGGCCTGGATACATGTCCTCCTCATCCACAAGCATCGGATGTTTGCGAGACCTGACCAAAGGCGCGGAGTCTAACCTACTGGGAGGTGTTCACCAGTGACCCCTCCATTCGGGATTTGAGTTTAAGCTGCACCCAGAAGGCAGGCCACGGCCCTTTGGTCAGGTATCCGGTACAGGTGGGAAACAGAGGAACACAATTTCAGGTAAAGCACAGGAGAAAGGCACTAGGAGTTGCTACTTGGATAACGTACTGAGTACACACACTGCAGCTCTAGACACAGAACTGGCACAGGAGGATGATCATTAGGAGATTGTACTCGGATGACGTACTGAGTGTACACACTGTGGATTGACACTAGGAATAAATCACTAGAAGGAGGGAGCAAGGGAACTGGAACGATGCAACAGCAAGTATTCAGTGACGTTGTACAGGCAACTTCCTGTAGCAGTCCATTGGAGGACAGTCTCAGCTGACAGCAACAATTGCTACCATTGGGTAAAGGGCTAATCAGGTGATGTAGACTGTCATGGCTGAGTCCCACCATGGCCCTACCTGTGTGGAGTTTGTATTTTCTCCCTGTGTTTGCGTGGATTTCCTCCGGGTGCTCCGGTTTCCTCCCACACTCCAAAAATATACTGGTAGGTTAATTGGCTCCCAACACAAAATGAATCCTAGTGTGTATGTGTCTGAGCATCTGATAAGGAACATAGATTGTAAGCTCCACTGGGGCAGGTAATGATGTGAATGGCCAAAATATTCTCTGTAAAGTGCTGCGGAATATGTGTGCGCTATATAAATAACTGGTAATAAAATAATAAATATATAAATGACTGTAACCGCAGGAACCAAATCACGGAGCAACACATAGATGTATTAGTGGACTCCAGGTATAATCCTCAGCGCGTCACTCGCTGCCGCACCTGGCGTCTGACCGCACGAGAGGTCAGGGGAAGCTGGCACTGAGGTGTGTAACAGCCGATCCTAGGCCGCAACCTGACTGTAACTTGGCAGTTATGAGCTGATTGGTTGCTACTTTATCTCCAAGCTTTGATACATGTAGCCCTAACTCATTGATATTCATCAAGGACTCTAGAATATATAAATTTTTGATAAACCCACCTTATATATAAATAAAGATGCAGTCTTTAACACTCCCCGATACCACCCTGTTACGCCCCTTCAGCAGCAAGTGGATACTAGGGTGTTAGGAACGACTTTGCATCTAATGTACCGGAGTACACTTTGTTTCGGCGCTGGCACAGTGTAAAAAACATGTAATATACATCCACAAAAACAACTTGCATTCAACTCCGCATCAGCACCTATACTGTATGTGCAATTTGTACTACATTTTATTCTTTCATCTCACACACTTCTTGGTAATAATTTTTTTTTATATTATTTTTGTTTAAATAAAAGAACGCCTGAAATGAAACAAGAGTTTTAACGCAGACCAATAAAGACTTAATTTTAATTTCACACTACAGTGCAACTTTTATAAAAATATTTTTTTCTAATTATAAATAATAGTTACTATAAAGTTATTAGAGATAGCACTCTCTTCCAGTTCACTATTTAATAATCTTACTACGGAACTTATAAAATATGGAGACTTTTTTTTTTTTTTTTTAACCACTTGCCATCAGATGCGACCACACCAGGCTGGGCTTTCCCTGACATCCGTCACATCTTCCTACAGCCACCAGTCTCAGAGGGACCTCCCGGCCCCTCTGCATCTTCAGATCCCCCACCCCCTCTGTGTCTGCTGATCACTGCCTGGCACAGTGATCAGCCAGCTCAGCTCCCCCCCCCATCCAGCGGTTGGTTCTGTGTATACCTGGCGCTGCTCCCTGCAGCCGCTGGGGAAATCTAGTAAGTGGAGCCGCTTCCCCCGTGTACACCAGGCGCTGCTTCTAGCAGCCCCTGGGGAAAGTCTGTGAAAGAAGCCGCTGCCTATGTGTACCAAGTGCTGCTCCTCGCAGCTGCTGGGAAATCATTACAGTGTTGTAACCGCTGTCTCCTCAGTGTGTACCCGGCGGCTGCAGAGAAGAGCAGCTGCTGGGGAAAGCTAGTGAATGCAGCCGCTGCCTATGTGTACCCGTAGCTGCTTCTCGCAGCTGCTGGGGAAATCATTACAGCTATGTGAATGCTGTCTGCTCAGGGCCTGATTCAGAGCCGGATGCTCTGACCAGAGCGCTCGCTCTGAATCAGGGCCCTCCTACCTGAAAATGGAGCAGCCCCTTGGACGCTCGCATAGCTGTGGGTGACCACCCACAGCTATAGCGAGCGTCCATGATGATGGTCGCGATGGTCTTGACCATCGCGACCATCGGGCTTGCGACGGAGACCCTGCGGTAGGGTCTCGCTGCCGCAAGCCCTGGAGTGATTTTGTCTCTATCAGAGCCAAAATCACTCCCACTGACATCACTACTGATGTCAGTGGGGCCGGCTTCAGACGGTAGGCGTTCCCATAGGAACACCTCCGTCTGGCAGCAACGCCCCCGGCACGCCCACCAAAGGGGGCGTGCTGTCAATCAACATCGACAGCACGCCCCCTTTGGTGCGAGACCCGGAGCGACGGCTACCCCGTCGCTAGCCGGGTCTCGCACATGCACACGACGGAGCTTCCTCCGTTATGCGCAGTAGGGCACCATCGACCCGCTTGCGAGCATCCTGCGCTCGCGAGTGTGTGTGAATCAGGCCCTCAGTGTGTACCCGGCGGTTGCAGAGAAGAGCAGCCTTCGGGTTAGTGAAGCCAGCACTGCCCCCTGTTAGCATGAATACGCAGCAGCTGTAGAAAGAAGCAGCCGCCAGGTAAACAGTAGCACCAGCACCCATCATCTTCACCGATAATCGATGTATCTTGATTGCCCGAGACAAATATCGATGTTTCTCGATTTTTCTAATTTTTTTATTTTTTTTTTTATATAAAAATAAGTGTTGGATAAGTCTCTAAATAATTGTTCTGACAATTTGAGTGGTTTTTGGAAAAAATATTAGCCCGTTAAGTAGTTAAAGGGCTGAATAACATGAATCTAATTCATTAGATCAATAAATCAGATGCGGTTGGTTTATTTTTTTATGTCTTGAGATGTATATATACACTATATGGACAAATTTATTCGGACGCCTGACCATTACACCAACAGGGGCGTAATGACATTATATTCAAATACATATACTTTACTATAGAGTTGGTTCCCCTTTTGCAGCTATAACAGCTTCCACTCTTAAGAAGGCTTTCTACAAAATTTTGGAGTGTTTCTGTGGGAATTTGTGCCCATTCACTCTGTATAGCATTTATGAGGTCCGGTACTGATGTTGGATGAGAAGGCCTGGCTCTCAATCTCCATTCCAGTTCATCCTAAAGGTGCTCGATGGGGTTGAGGTCAGGGTTCTGTGCAGGCCAGTCAAGTTCTTCCACACCAAACTTTTCATACCATGTTTTTTTATAGTCCTTGCTTTGTGCACCACTGGGTCATATTGGTATAGAAAAGGGCCTTCCCCCGAACTGTTGCCACAAAGTTGGAAGCATAGCATTGTCCAAAATGTCTTGGTATGCTGAAGCATTAAAATTGCCCTTCACTGAAGATAAGGGGCCTAGCCAAAACCCTGAAAAACAGCCCCATACCATTATCCCTCCTCCACTAAATTTCACAGTTGGCACAATGCAGTCAGGCAGGTAACGTTCTCCTGGCCAAACCCAGACTCACACATCTGGCTGCCAAACAGAGAAGCGTGATTTGTCACTCCACAGAACACATTTCCACTGCTCCACAATCAGTGTCTGTGTGCTTTACACCACTCCATCCGACGCTTGGGATTGGATTTGGTGATGAGGCTTGCATGCAGCTGCTTGCCATGGAAACCCACTCCATTAAGCTCCTACCGCACAGATTTTGTGCTTCCACTAATGCCAGTGGATGTTTCGAACTCTTCAGCTATGGAATCAGCAGAGCGTTGGCGACTTTTACTCACCATGCGCCTTTGCATGTGTTGACTCCACTCTTGATTTTATGTTGTCTTCCGCTTCGAGGCTGAGTTGCTGCTGTTCCTAAATGCTTCCACTTTCTAATAATATCACTTACAGTTGACCGTGGAATATCCAGCAGGGATGAAATTTCACGAACTGTCTTATTGCAAAGGTGGCATCCTATCACAGTAACACGCTTGAAGTCACTGAACTCTTCAGAACGACCCATTTTGTATCACAAATATTTGCAAATGGAGACTGCATGGCTAGGTGCTTGTTTTTATACACCTGTGGCAATGGGTCTGATTGAAACACCTCAATTCAATAATTAACAAGTGTGGCCAAATACTTTTGTTTATATAGAGTATTTCTAGTGTGTACATCTTGGTTCAAAGTCCAGGTATACACACAATAATACCAATATATAACTGGCTACAAATTTGCAACCTCTGTCTCCTAAAAATATGTAAAATGTATGAAGAGTACAACTCAGAGGTATGCAATCTGTGACACTCCAGCTGCAGTGGAACTATACTTCTCAGCATGCCCTGCCTGCGTTTTAGTATGCCCAAATGGCAAAAGTGTGTCCGAGCAAGCTGGGAGGTATAGTTCCACAGCATCTGGCGTTGCACAGGTTGCCTATCCCTGGTTCAACTTTACCTCCAATCTTTCCATTGTGAAGTGTCTCCCTTTTTCTGATGAGAAGCACCCAGACCTTTAGTTGGATATAGAACAGCTCTCTTTGAAAATCATTTGTACTATTGATTTGGCATAATTTGACACTGCACGTAGTGCATCATTTGTGTGTGCAGTATTGTGGTAAATGTACACGTATGAGAAACATGGTCACGCAATGTATTGTTTAGGCTATTTTCAGTTCTAGGTTGTTTTAGTGGCATCTTCCTCCTTGCAGCTTGTTATAGCCTTGGGATGTTTCCTGGCTCTTCACTCTTGGGCTTTAGCATCTAATGTTGTTTGAAATAACGGAATCCAAGTTTTACTGGCTGTGTTCAGGGGAAATACTGTAGTTTGTCCAGAGTATTGCATACCAGTATTCTATACTTTACTGCCAAATTAATACAATGTGTTTATGGCCCTTAGGCCGTTTTGGTGTTTATCGCTGCTTCATTTCGAAAGCCAATGAGAATGTAATTTGTTTTCCTTTCTCCGGAGCTCAGAAAGACAAAGATATTTAATTTGCTCTTTTATCTTAAAAACACTGAATCAGTTTTATTATTTTCAAGACTTTTTATTGCAGAACAAATCAAGGATATTCCCAAACCTTTGACACTTCACTGACAGGATATTTGTAGGTAATGTCAACAAGACTAAAAAGTTCATTGGTTCATTTTGCTATGTAAACCATAACTAATAAAGGATTTTTTTTGGGGGGGTGGGGGATATTGTGTTGGTGTAATTTCTTCCCTTTACCTGTATATGGGTGAGGAGGCTACCATTCTATGGCTTTCCTCTCTCTCCCACCAATTCCTTACACTTCATATTCATACTTTCATCTTGCTACTCTGCCTAACCCATGCTAAGCAATGAGTGTCTAATCTCCTCCCAGCCCTCCAAACCTTGCCATCTCTTTTCCACGTTCAGTTCCCTCCATCTCCTCCTCCTGCCACTCCTTACTTGCTCTCTCTACTCTTTATGCTCTTGACTTTGCTACCTACTTCACTTTCAAAATTTACACCATCCGCAATAACGTATTTTCCCTCCTACCTCCTCTCCAATCTTTTCTTTCCTCCTCCCCACCACTGGGGATGAAGTATGTTTCCACCTTTTATATTCTCACCCCTCTTCCTGCTCCCCCAGATCCCAAAACTTCTCACCTCCTTAGCTCCATCTCTTCTGAGTCCTGCTTTTCACCTTGCCCATCTCTTCAACTTATCCCTTGAATCTGGCACCGTCTTCTATCCCTCAAACACACACTTGTTTCATCCATCCTCAAGAAACTCTTTCGACCCCAACTCATCGAGATGATTTTCTTTGTCTCCTTTCATTCCACTCTTCCCACTCCTTTCTTGTCCCTCATCAATCTAACTTCCATCCCCTATACTCTTCCACTACCAAAGCCAACAGTCACTTATACATTCTCACTCTTCTCTTCCTATCCGCAGACTTTGACATAGACCATCACCCGCTTCGCTTTTAAGCTCTCCATTCCATTGGTCTCTGTAAATTTGCCCTCCCATGATTCAACTCTCATGTCACTGATCATTCCTTTTCTGTCTCTACAACCCTCCCCCCTTTTTTTCAGCATTTCTCAAGAATCTGTACTTGGGCACCACTCTTGTTGTACACCTCACTTTGAAAAGTCATCAGCTCCGTTATGGTCCAATACCACCTATACAGTGATTATACTCAAATCTACCTTTACTCTCATGAACTCTCCCCCTCTCTTTATGCTTGTCTCTTTTTGCCTCTCTGCCATCTCATCCTGGATGTTCCTGCACTTTCTCAAGCTACACATGTCCAACTGAAGTCATTGTCTTTTCTTTATGTCGACAACATCTAGCTCCTGGCTGATCCTATCTGCTGCCTGGGTGTCATACTTGATTCTCCCCAGTCTTTCACCCCGCATATTCAAAATATACTACCTCCCACGCGCTTTCCACCTCTGAAAGGACCTGATCTTCGAGATGTTTCAAACAACTGATGCTACTAAAACCCTTATACACGCACTCACCATCTCCCACCTTAACTATTGTCATCTCCTCTCTATCCTCATCTTTCTTGTCTTTCCCCATTTTAATCTTTCACAAACGCTTCTCTGCATTAGCCTTACCCTTGGCAGCTTGCTTCATTTGATTCCCGTTCTTCTTCTGAATCCAGGCCAAACTCCTGACCCTCGCTCGCAGTACTTAATTACTCTGCACTCTTCAACATAAATCTAATTTTAACCTCAACACCCTGGTTACTTCCTTGTATGCCCCATCTCCAGGACTTCTCTGGCTCTCACCTCTTCTCTGCAACTCACTCCTTCACTAAGTCTGACTCACCAGCTTCAAGTGGTCACTCTAAAGCCACCTTTTCATCATAACCTTCCATCCCTCTTCCTAAATCGCCACTCTTTTCCTCCTACACTTCTTTCCAGTTTACCCACCATTCACCCCACCTCTTATCATGTAAACTCCCCCAGGCAGGGCTATCCTTCCTAATGCTCAACCCTAGCACTATCCTTGCTTCCAGTAATCCTTGTCTCCCAGTCCCCTGGTTACTTCCTTGTTATGTACCATCTCCAAAACTTCTCTGGCTCTCTCCTGTTCTCTACAACTCACTCATTCACCAAGTCAAACTTTCTCCCAATCTTGCCAGCTTGAAATGGTTACTTAAAATCTCCACTATTCTCCCCTTTCCTACACTTCTCCCTGGGGCAGGGAATTCCTGCCTAATGCTAATCCATAGCACTATCCTTGCTTCCAGTACTCCTTGTTTCTAACCTCCCAGTCCCTTTCAGTGACTAGGTACAGACTCTATAAGCACTGAGCTGCCCCGCTTGTCATCAAGATACAGGGAGATACCCAACCCTCTCCTTTGTCTGCGTCATACCAAGTTCATTGTTTTTTACACTGTAGTGTTTGAACTTACAGATACTGTACTATTGATATGTTGGTTCCTCTCTTGTATATTTCCTGTACAGCACTGCTGAAACTGTGGCACATTAACAATAAAAGATAATAACACATCTACTGTTTAAAAAAAAAAAATTATATATATGTGTGTATACAGTCAGGTGCATAAATATTGGGACATTGACAGAAGACATTTGCAGTAGAGGCCTGGCAGAGCATCACCAGGGATGAAACCCAGCATCTGGTGATGTCTATGCGTTCCAGACTTCAGGCTGTAATTGCCTGCAAAGGATTTGCAACAAAGTATTAAAAAGTGAAAGTTAGATTTAGGATTGTTTAGTTTGTCCCATTACTTTTGGCCCCTTAAAAAGTGGAAGGCACATATAGAAACCATTGTAATTCCTACACCGTTCACCTGATTTGGATGTAATTACCCTCAAATTAAATCTGAAAGTCTGCAGGTAAAGCACATCTTGTTTGTTTCATTTCAAAGCCATTGTGGTGGTGAATAGAGGCCAAAATATGAAAATTCTGTCAATGTCCCAAGATATATGCACCTGACTGTGTGTGTATGTATGTATGTATGTATATATATATATATATATATATTTATATATGTGGTGTATATGTGTATATATATATATATATATATATATATATATATACCCACACACACAATGCCTATAGCAAGTCATTGTACCCTGTCAAAATCATTACCTTTTGATTACTTCAGAATAAAACCAGCTGTTCCTTGAGGATCCACTACTAATAGTGCATGGTAATGCGAAGAATTCATCATGGTTGAAAAGGTGCTTTTAAAATGTCTCCAGCATAAAGTTATGCAACGGTACAAGTTAGCAGAATACAAAAAGATTTCAAAGCATTATTAAGAAGTGCACTACCAACAGCCTGCCTAGATCTGGCTGTCCCTCCAAACTGGATGACTGAGCTAGTAGGATATTGAGCAGGGAAGCTGCCAAGAGGCAAATGGCAAGTTTGAATGTCCTCATACACTATTGCTGCAGTTGCATCAAATAGCCCTTCTCGGCGCATCAGGTCCCATGCATCTCGACTTGTGCTGAGCTTATTTTTCGTCTGAAAATGTTTGTTGCTTGGTTGCAAACGAATGGGACCAATTGCTTCATGAGACTGCACTGATTAATTTGATATGCACTTTTACATCTGTATGTGACTGTGTCTGAATCTGTAGACAAAGTGCTATGATGTGCCGGTGGCTTTTTCCATACCAAGTTCCATTGTGCATTGTATACATATTCAGACTCTGTCCCACACAGATGTAGAAGTGTTGCACATCAAATTAATCAGTGCAGTCTCATGAAGTGGTTTGTCGCATTCGATTGCAACAAATGCACATTTTCAGGTGAAAAAGACGCTGCACCGCTTTGTGCGGCTCCAGTCAGGCGTCTCATGCCATATGGCTTATTGAGGCTATGTGTATGAGGACACATCTGTATAAGTCTTTCTTGCTGAGATTGGTCAGTCTACCACCGAAACTCGTCTCGTTTGCACTTTAAAACGAAAACATTTGGACGACTCTGATGCCATGTGGCAAAAAGTTGTCTGGTCAGATGAGAGCAAGATAGAAATCTTTGAACTGGACTTAAAGCGTTATGTTTGGCAAAAACCAAATCCAGTCCAACACCTAAAACACATAACCGCTACTGGGAAGTCATTTGTCAGGGTTACAGGGAAGATGGATGCTGTGAAGTACCCCCAAATTCTTAAAGAAAACCTGCTAGACAACGGAAGATGGGCAGACTGTTCACCTTCCAGCACAACAAAGACTCTAAACATACTGCCAAGAAAACAACACAGTTGTTGCCTTGTTGCCTTAAGAAATGGAAGATAAATGTCCTTGAGTGGCCAAGTCAGAGACCTGACCTAAAGCTGATAGAAAAGCTTTGGCTGACCATGTAATTTGACTGAGCTTGAACAAGTCTGCAGGGAAGAATGGACAAATATTCCAAAATCTAGGTACTCAAAGCTGCAATTGCAGCAAAAGGTGGTTTAACAAATTACACTGTACAACAAATTAATACTTTTTAATTTGTTTCCTTTCTAAAAATAGTCATACATTACTAATTTCAGGTCAAGAAAAACTAAAATGATTTCAGAATGTTTTTACTAGCTATATTTTTTGAGCTACACTACTTGCACTATACTGTATGTACATTAGTAATATAGACATAGTGAAAAGCTATATTAAAATCTGATATTTTCTTGATAGAAAATTTTAATTCAATCAATCACAAATAAGAACACAAAACGAAACAAACATACAGCATACGAAACAAACATACAGCATACAAAAGTACTATCTAATTTAGTGGCCTATTCGTGGGGGTGCTTTCTCTTTGCTTGTCGCTTGTACTCCTCTTCTGGGGCATCTCTTGTCACTGTCCAACAGTAGTTATTCACCTACCCTGGTATCTTTGTTCCATTGCTGAAATGTCTTGGTGGAATCACTCACTACGCTTGTCACTCAGTGCATCACAGTTATCTTGTGCGGGTAATCCTGTGTATCGCATATATATGAATAGGGGAGGGGACAAATAACTGATTCATTTAATTGGGTCATTAGGCCCCACCCCCTCTGCGCGGAATGCAGATTGCTGGTATGATTCTCTCCATTCTGCCCACTTCACTAGGAATACCCCTACATCATCATAAATGGGCTATATCTCGGAACTCAGAGCTAATAGAGTTTTAAATGTCATATTCATTCTTTGCATGCTGAAATCAATTAGAAGTAACTATTTTCACATCGAAAACATTTTCATTGTTGTGCAGTGTTATTAAATCAGGGGATTGATCATTTGTCAGTCCCTGTTTTATAGTTTTTAATTTTTTTATTAAGTTGCAGAACTTTTGCCATTTTTTTCATTAGTTAAATGTTGTAAGGCGGAAATGTGTAAATAAAGCTGGATTTTATTGCATTTATTTTCCAGGGTGTAAAGTGATAAATGGTAATGATTTTGACAAGGTATGATGCTTTTCTATAGGTTCAGCAGATAGCTATAGATATATCCATAGATATATCATGCATCAAACATGCCGGCTTCTATAACTATGCCTAGCCTCTGTATTGAAGTGGAATACAATACATTTCTTTTAGCAATCCGTAGCCTTGCTGGACATGGACACACACCACATACCTTATATTACATTGAATATAGCAAATGTACTCATTATTTTGATTTATATGGTCGTCTAGTTTCAAGGCAGCGCTGCTGTGAGACGGCTGTAGTATATTGGCTCTCTATCGTAGCTGCATGAATAGTCTCATGCAGTTGTCTGTAGAAGGTCTCTCTGCTGTCACAACTTTAATATAGATCTAGAGAAATGGATATATTTAGTATAATATTAAAAATATTTACATATACAAAGCTATTTACTATTAATTACCTGTCTGAACATTTTGTCATGCTGTGTCCACAGTCATAGGGGCATATACAATTGTGAGCGAGGTTTTCTCCACACAAAATCATGCGGACCTCGCGCCCATTTGTGGAAGACTGTGGGTATGCGCACTCCCGATACGAGTGGTATTCAATTTAATAAAATGCACGCTGAGTTTTCTGCACTGAAAATCCCGTAGTGCAAGAAAAAAAAACGACTTAACGGTGCATAGGTATCCACGGCTACCGGTCAGTTCCCCTCCATCTGTGCACTGGAGACGGGGCTGCTGGGAGGTCAGGGGGCTTCTTGGAGGGGGAGGTAGCTGCTGGGAAATGTAGTTCTCCCTGAAACTGCTTCCGGGGGACTCTCACCCTTGGGGGGTGGGTGGGTCACACTGACACACGCAATTACTTACACGCACTCACGAAACATACTTACACCGCTGCTGCAGGAGACCGGGTCCCGACGCTGGAGGGAGAAGACAGCGCTTTGGAAGGTGAGTAATTAATGACTTAGCTAATTGGAAACTTCCAATTGCTTAATTGGTCATTAGAAGGGATGCCGACTGGGTCCCAGATCATTTCCCGACCATTTTTCCTAAAAATATGGATTTTAGGAAAAATTGGTCGTGCTCTGGAGGTGCTCAAAAAATTAAAAACCATGCACCTAATTAAGTGGCAAAAATCCCACACCTGCAGGAAAAACGGATTTGTGCTATTCTCGCACCTAATTGAAGATGCCCCATAGCGTGTTAAAGGAAATGGAAATTTTTTTCTCTCTGCTTCAAACACTATGCCACAATAATGAAGCAGGTTGGATACATTGTGAAAAACACTTCATATCTGCACTGGTGCACCTAGACAGTCTCCCCAGCACATATCAAGATATATACATACTCTCCAAAATGTATAATCGATGCCGGAGCGAGAAAAGAAATCAGAAGTCGGCAGAGAATATGCAAACTGCCCGTCACACGAGATTCGCTAGTGTTGGGCACAGTCATCAGCATCAACCTTTATTTCCACCTACCCCTGACCACCTGCAAATAATATGGCATTCTCTGACATAAATGCATCTTTTTTGTGTTATAGATGTGTTGGCAATTGCTCAAACACGCCTTCACTGTAGTAATCTTACATTAGTACACCTATGTCCATCCCATCTAAGATTAAATATCTGCACAAGTGCATATGCGTGTTTTTCTATTCAAGCAAGATATACAAGCGGGCATAGTACTCGCTCTGCATCACATCTGTGTAATCAGTCATACATTAATATTTTATGCTCAGAAATTCTCAATGTAAGCTTACCCAGGTACTGGAGGCAGCATGGGAATTGTTGAAAGCATATTGGCCTCTCTGGTCAAGTTATAACTTTTCAATTGTTTTAATATATTGGATATAATGACCTTTATTTATGTAGCTGCTTTGATACACACTGGTTTGCAACAATGGGCATCAAAGAAAATTTAATTGCAAAAGAAAAAGTCAGATTATTTCAAGTGTAACCAAACCCTCCAGCCTTTTACTTAAATACACCTAACAAGGTGACTTCATCTTCCTTACCCTAGTGCATGTTTAGATGGTCTGGGACACAACATGAAAGCCTGTGTAGAAAAATTGTCGCTTTAAACCTTGCAGCCAAATGATTGTGTCTCTGCTCTTGCCTCAACTCGCAGGCAATGACATTTGGCCCATCGTCAAAAATCCTCATTTTTTGGTGTTATATTACTGTTTCCTTTCCTTTTTTCAAATAGACCAGAGCAGTGGTTCTCAAACTCAGTTCTCAGGACCCCACACAGGTCACGTTTTCCAGGTCACCCAGCAGGTTCACAGGTGTAGTCATTACTCACTGACACAGTGGAGCTAATTCATTATTTTGTGATTCTGTGAGAAGACCTGGAAAACCTGCGCTGTTTGGGGTCCTGAGGACTGAGTTTGAGAACCTGTGGACTAGAGTCATTGCTGTATTTATTATGAAGTGTAGGGTATCCCCTTTTTCTAAAGCAGCCCTCCTTACCAAATTATCAACTAGTACAACAAACCTTTCTAAGATTTAGTGATCACAAAAATGTTTATAGACCTTGTTTGATGCCGGAACGCAGGTACTGACAGCTGTTACCACAAATGAGAAAGGAAATTGGTTTAGAGTTTGAAAGAACCACAATGGACTTTATGAAGGAAACAGCATCTATACTTTGTGCTAACATGTAAGCAAACCTTGACATTAAATCAAATCAGGATATAATTTTATATTGTCTATATACTAGAGATCTGGACGCTAGCTGGGAACTGGGTGGTAATTGGACTGAGAATAGGTCAAGTTTATTTTTAAGAGTTGGTTTCACAGTTGTCAGATTGAAATTGGAAGGGAACATAGCACAGGAGAGTGTATAGGTCAACATATGGATTAAAAGCTGTGTCCAGCTGAGAGGAATGCATTGATGAAGAGTCTGTATTGTAAAATGGCCATGACTTGTTCTTTTACAGCATTTTTACATTACAAAGAAAATGAGCAGATATTGCATGTTTACCAGTGTTTTGTAGCGCCAAGTTCCACAGAGCTTGTGTGTGTTTGTTTATTTCTTAAGTTAAGAATACCCTAAGTGATATGGTTCTGTATTCAAAAGCAATCCAAAAACAAGTTGTAATATTTCCTATGACAGTAAGAGGTAAATTTACTAAATGTCAATTTTTATCCATGTTGTGTTTCAGGGGCTAAATTGTACATTTACTAACACTTAACAATCAATATCCCAAAAATTGTCTACTAGTAATACCCCTTTCAGGCATAAGCAAAAACCTGGGAACTTGCTGGGGCACGGCGAGTCAACCCAGGTTGAAAGTTCCGGGTCTGTGACCCTGCATTCCATCAGGTTTATTCTTGGGACTTGCAACCTGTCATGTCCCTACTGTTAGACTGAAGACCCTGGTCCAGTGTGAAGGGCAATGACCTGGGTCCATCACCCAAGTGTGAATGGGGGTAAGTACTGATACCCCGACTCAGTACTGAAAGGGGTATAAAGGTGTTATTTAGCTCCTGAAACACAACCTTGATGTTAATTGATTTTAGATCGATTTTTTTAAATTGATTAATATCAAACTTTAGTAAATTTACCCATAAAAGTTAGTTTATAAAGTACTATCAGACCTAGACAAAACACAAACAATGTATGTTTATTTGGAGTTTGGCTGCTGTTGTATTTGTAACTAGATGCTTAAAGAAGAGAGACTGCATCCTGAATATACACGGAGATTGCTTACATGTAAGACATTTACATTATATAAGCAGAGCTGCTAGAGAACTTGTAATGTGCCAGAGAGCCCATAGCACAGTGCTATTTATAAAGCAGTGGTAGCCCCCTTTTTATGCTGTGGGCAATTTGTCAACAGAGTAACTGCAGAGAAATCACTGATTTTGCACAACATTGCTTTGGGAATTGCAATGAATTGAGGTGGGTACTAATGGCCTGGGCTTCTCTGGCCCATGCCAGGCATTAGAGGCTGCCTCATTGCGCACCGCTGATTTCAGGCAGCACGTAGTCTTTGTGGATAATAATTTGCAGAGTGGGATCCTGGTCATGTCCCTGTGCATCGCTGGATTGGTGAGTTTGTGTAGCTCCTCTCTGGTGACTGATAAATTAATAAATATGAGCAGAACTACAATCCATATGGCTGATAAATGACATAGATTGATAAATATACTTCTCTCTTTTCCTCTCTCAATTGTTTCCATGCCCCTTGGAATGGACGCCTTACATTTGGTACTTAGACATTACAGTGTCCCCAATATTACTACAGCCAATGTGAAGCCCAAGTACACCCTAACCTATTATGGTACATTCATATTTTTTTATTTTTTTTTATGCATTTAATATGAGGTTTGACACTTACCAGACGACAGGTTGCAAGTACGTATACAGATAATTCCTGTCATGGGACTCCTATCCTGTAATTGTTTCCTCATGCTCTTGTTGGCTGTAGTACAGTTTAATACACAAAGAAAAAATATTTGAGAACTTGACACAATCATTATTGGCAGTCCACACACAGCCGTTCTCTGCATTCAAATCTTAGTGCCAGATTACAAAGATGCTAAGGGCTCTTTGCAACGACTAGTGCTGTGAGAAGATGAGATGATCATATATACCCTGTACTGACTGCACATGGAGCAGGAGCACAAATGCCAGATGGACTGTACTCTAGCCACCAGGGTGCTTTTTTTTTTTTTTTTTAGCCAAAATGATGACCTGGTATTTATCCAACCCTGAAATATTTGCAAAGAAATGTACCCATAATTAAAACCGGTCACCTTCATCTTGTGGAGCCAAGATAATCCATATGGGAATAAGGTAATCCTCATTGCAGAAATTATAGACCAGTCGGCCAATCAAAGACCACATATGTGATTTTTATTTTAGTTTTTGTTTTTTAGGCCACATCTAATTTATATTAATGAGGCGTTACTAGTTTTATTTATGAGTGTGGGCATTAATATTAAATGAATTGGTAAAAGAGGCATTAATTATTATTTCCTAAGGGCCTTAATTATTTACTGTTGGGCGAAGGCACTTTGTGACAAGTAACAATACTAATTTTCCCTCACTCTCCATAGCGGTGTGCTGATAAATTAGTGCTGAGTGGCTCCCATATAAAGTAGTGGCACATCCCACTGAAGTGAATCCTCTCCTCTCTTATGGTGCATAACTGCATACACACGGTCAGATTTGTAAAAGAAAATATAGTAACCTGCGCTTCACACTGATGCTGCTTAAAGGTGTAATGAGGTAATCCCTATAATACCTTCAAATAGTGAACAAGAAAAGAGAAAGAACACCCAAGCGCAAAAAAGAGACAATGGTAATAATTCAAAAAGTCCAAAACAGTCAAAATGGGAAAAAAAAGTTCGGACCAATATCCAAAAATGCAAAAAATGTATAGAGCAATCTACCAGTTCCACTTCCTATATAGGAGGGGTGGAAAAAAGTTATTGGGGGAACTGGGATGTCTTCTGTGGAATTCCAACAACACTGGATCCAGGTGGGCTTTCAAACTCTCTTGCAGCACATGTTCATATGTAAGAGATAAAGAAAGAGCCACCATAGTGTATTACAGTTTTATTATATAAGAAATTCACACAGTGATAAAATATGACAATAAAATCCACCAGATATAAAGTAAAAAATTCAAGGCGTACCAGATGGTGTTGGTGTACTGATGATATACCTGTATGCACGTATAAGGAAGTCCACACCTCCTGGGAGCAGGAATCTGCAATCCTTCGGAACCCGCACAGAGTCTTAATCAATCCATATACACCTCCTAATGGTACCACCTTGGAGAATAACACCAATGCGTTTCAACTCCAAGAATTGAGTCTTTTTCAAGGTGTAATTATCCTGATGTGCTGTAATCCTTTAAGTACCATCCCCCTGTACTTGATTATTTGATTGTTACAAGCTCTATACCCCCACCTGACAAGTGCACAAGGAAAGACTAGTCCGGTGCCTTGGTCATATGCCCCGCGGGGGCCGGATGCATCTGGATGACATTGAACGCCTCACCTCCGGTGGTTGCTGTGACAACCTGAGACGCTCATGCGGCCCCTGTTAGTCTGGACTTTGTTTATCTATATATCAGTTACTCTGGACTTTGTTGCTATCAGCAATTACCACGTTTGCTTCACATCAGGATCTATTTATGCAGTGCACTGCTACCTTGGACTTCTGTATTTAACTTTGCGTATCCAGTCTGGTTCCATCCGGTCCTATAATACACTATGGTGGCTCTTTCTTTCTCTCTTACATATGAACATGTGCTGCAAGAGAGTTTGAAAGCCCACCTGGATCCAGTGTTGTTGGAATTCCACAGAAGACATCCCAGTTCCCCCAATAACTTTTTTCCTCCCCTCCTATATCGGAAGTGGAACTGGTAGAGATTTCTCTATACATTTTTTGCATTTTTGGATATTGGTCCGAACTTTTTTTCCATTTTGACTGTTTTGGACTTTTTGAATTATTACCATTGTCTCTTACACGGTCAGATTTGTTGACGGATATGAACGATAACTATTTTAAAAATCGCTCATATCTGAAAGAAAATCTGACATGTGGGCCTGCAACGATGAACGATGCGCGTTCCCGTATGTCAGATAACGATAACGATATCTGACATTGTCTGTGTTTACAGTCAGATTTTGACGATTTCATTCATTTTAATACTGTCTGAAATCATTCAAATCGTTGGTAAAATCATTCATCTGACAGATCTGACCGTGTGTATGCACCATTAGGACATATTTCTTTAGAAATAGAGGCATCAGTACTTTTTTTTTTTTTTTTTAATTATTTTTTTTTTGTTAGGATCAGAGATAATGAAATGTATTTTATTAGGATTGAGAGCTACATTTATTGGGCATGTCGGTAGCACTACAAGTAATAGTATAAGCCACCGCATGTCTGCATGCTGGCGATTGTACTTTTACAGAGTGAGCTGTCAGTGTAAGCTGGCTTAACTGCTTACACTGTATTTTTTTAAATAGTTTCCATAGTACCCACTGTTTAGGAGTACCCGGATGGTGCTCAGTTTTGCTTGAATATTGGCTTGGGACTGTCTAAATGCTGGTACCAGATTGTTTGAGCCCATTCCTAGAAAACCAGACAAGTGCATAAGTAGTCTAGCTTTGTAGAAAATGTATCAATGTTTTGCCATGCCGCTTGGCCTGAACCGTATGCTGTTTATACAGTAGGTTTGTAAACCACAACACTATGGAAGCGGATTCAGTTTCCAGCTTCCAAACCGTAGAATTGTATATCCTGCAGTATGGATCTGAACTGCCGCATCAGATGTGTGTCCGTTTGCAAACTGCAAAGAAAACTGAACCTTCCACTTAGTATATCTCCCCTAAAATGTGTGTGCCATGGTGCTCTCATATAGCTGCTGTTCTATTGCTTTTAAGATTTGCCTTGTAGGGGTTCTCCTATTATTTATTTTATTATTTATAAATCTCTATAAACTGCAGCACTTTAATGCTGATAAGGTTACACATGCCTAAAGTCTTGCCACGGGCATAAAATATATTTCTGCTTTAAAAGAAAAGTGTTATCAGTCAATGTGTTCTTCACACTGAGGGGAGATCTGTGATACAAAGCAAAGTCCAATAAGCAGTGCTCTCCTTCTGTATATTCTGTTGCTGCTTTCTGCATCTAATAATTGACAGACAATAACTGATAAAAGCGCTTTATAGCATAAGAAGTCACAAAACAAATAGCTACCCATTGGCTGGTTTATAGAGTAAGTCAATATGTTAAGTATTACTGTCAAGGGATTCTTGTGCTGTAGTTGTTTCCTCATGCACTTGGCTGTAATACAGTTTAATGCTTTAAGGGAAAACACTTGAGAACTCGATTCAATCATTATTGGCAATCCACACACAGCCGTTCTCTGCATCAATAGCTCAGTGCCAGATTACAAAGAAGTTAAGGTTTCCTAACACACTGATTATTGTAGTGCTATCCCAAATATCTGGCAAATATGGTGCCATTATTTTAAGTATAAAAGTTTTTTTTCCATGTTTTCAGCTTGTACTTTAATGAATGTAACGCATAGTCAATAGGTGCTGTATAGTCTCAACTTCACACAGAAGTTACCTGCTGGGGAGTCTATTCAGTAACCGATCTTTCTTTCTCGTTAAATTGGGTTTCACAACAAGCAATGTGCTCTGCCTGATGGGCAGAGATTGGAAAAGCATATATGTAGAGAAACAGTTGCATGGATCTTTGAACTTGGGGGTTACCAGTACTATGATGTGATACATTTCTCTCAAATTAATTTCCCTATTCTTTCTTGGTCTCCAACCCTTATGTATGAAAGGACATTTGCAAAAGTGTATATATATGTGCCAGACCGCATAAAACATTGACATGAAGGATAAACAATATAAATACAATGTGGAAATAAAGGGTAGACACACCCTGCTCCTCTGATGAATATGGACTCTTGCTATATTAGATGTCCTTGCGTATACACTGTTGTGGCCAGAGCCTGCTTATTTTTTCATCTTTCTGGAATGCAATTTTCTGTTTATTTTGCAAATCTTTCATTTGCTGTGGCACTCAGGGCTTTCAGGCTGATTCAGAGTTGCATACAGGTTGTCCACAATTGCACTTGCACTGCGTACACAGAACTAAGTGTGGGTATTCACCCATATGCCGAGTTGAAAACCTCTGTGTGACCCTTATCCATGTGCTTGTTAAAGTAGCTGGTCTCACTATCAGCACACACTTGTCCCTGCCCTATACATGGTGGAAGACATGACAGATCAAATTGATCTCTGCATATGTACAACTCCGCGTATCCCGCAACTCCATGTACATGCCTCCTACATGCCCTCACAACCATTCATATGCAAGTGGAATTGTGACTGATATGTTTATCAATCTACATTGCATTTTTTTGTTATTTTCTCTCACGCAACATATGTCTGTCTTTAGTTGGATCTGACCTACTGCACAACATTTCTCCAAAACGATTAACCAATATCGTGCACATTTCTTAAAGTGTATGAATTTCGGATCATCCATCCGACACTTTTGCTGATAGTTAATATAAAATTGTCACCTTTGGGACGATCTTAGGACAGATAATCGTTTGGATTGGAATGATTTATCACAAGCGTGTACTCTCCATGGGGTAAAGACTTGATATAAATCTGATTGTGATTCTCAGGATGGTTAAAACATCTTGAAACTATCAGATTTATAGGGGTAAATGTACTAAGTTGGGAGTTATATTTAAGAAGTGATGTTGCCCATAGCAACCAATCAGATTCTAATTCTCATTTATCTAGCACCTTCTAGAACAGTGTTGGCTAACCTTGACACTCCAGCTGTTGTGGAACAATATATCCCAGCATGCCCTGCCACAGTTTTAGCATGCCCTAATAGCAAAACTGTAGCAGTGCATGCTGGGTTATGTAGTTCCAGAACGCCTGGAGTGTCAAGGTTAGCCAACACTGTTCTAGAAGAGAATACCTGGAATCTGATTGGTTGCTATGGGCAACATCACTTCTGAAATATAACTCCCATCTTGGTAAAATGTACCCCTATAATCTGATAGTTTCAAGATGTTTTAACCATCCTGAGAATCACAGTCAGTTGGATTGTGAGTGAAATGGATTTGGTCAGGTGTGCATCAGTTACTGTTCCTGGTCACTTCATTGGAACTTACAACATTTACAGCTGGATTCTGATCATAGGGTCGCGCACTGCAGCTATAACCAGCCAGTAATAAACGTCAAGTTGTGTTATGCCCGACCACCATTAACTTAAATGTTGGTGGTTAGGAAGGGGTAAAGTAGGAACTCCCCCCAATTTTGTAATACCTATTTCTTACATTAATTTTTCATAACGGGACCTCTCTGAATCTAGCAATGTGCATCCCTATCTTGATGATGCATATACCGGGCGTCCGTTTGCATGAACCACCACTGGTAACCTGTTGCACATACTCTGTATTGTGTCTTTATAACAATGAGAAGCTCAAGTCTTTAAGAAAAGGAACAACATACACTGCTGTAAAGCATTAGACATTTCTGGCTAGGTTTACTAAGGGGTGTTCCGATTCCCAGCTGTTTTGACCCTGGAATTTAAAATGACAGTAAATGCAAAACAAGGCATGTTTTGCAGTTAATAATATTGTCATTTTAAATTTCGAGGTCAAAACTGCAGAGAACTGGCGGAATGCAAATGCCGTCACTTAGTAAATCTAGATTCGCATCTTTATTTGCAGCACACATTTAGATATTTCACAGTTTTTAAAAAAAAATGGTTTCTAAGATATTAGAAGACAAATGATGCTGTTTTTTGTTTTTTCTATTTAGTTTCTGCAACATATTTTCTTTAACTTGAATGCTCATTTAATTGACAGTAATAGTTTTAGATTTATTTTGGCCTCACAGAAGAGAGCTCAGGGTTCCCTTTATTTACATAGCCAAGGGTGTTTGTGGAGTAGTATGTGGGACTTAGGAATCTTAAAATTTGAACACTGGATTGATAAAATGACCCTTTCTTAAGAGTTAATTAGTTATTTTTTCTGGCAATGTATTGGTTGCATTGGTAATTATTTCTAAAGAGCTTCTTAAAAGTCTAGCTATATATGATTGCTTTTCTGTTTGAAAGTGGCAAATCGACAAACTATAAAACAGTAATTATACGTACATGGTGCTGTTACTTTTACATTAGATGAAAAAGAATAGATACATTTGTCTCCTAACAAGTCCTTTTGTTTGCTGGTCTTCCACAGTGGAATATATTTAAATAAAATAAAATATTATGTTCTGTGTTCAAGAACAGGGTTTCTCCAGTCCTCAAGTACCAACAGATCATGTTTTTTGGATTTCTTTATCATACAAGGAGCCCTTTGTGAGTGCCACTCTGTCACTGCTGCAGCGGTGTAACAGGAAAAGCTAGGGGTAATTCAGCAGCTACCGGAGTGCTGGGCTTGCTCCCACTGACGAGAAACTGGGGCACAATATGCAATCACGCCCCTAAAACAACAGGCCACACCCCTGGTGTATATCAGACATGAAGTCACACACCCTTTTACGCAAGTAGGAATTTTACAGTTGTGGGAGGTATGCAAAAAATAGTACTTGAGAGATCTAGCTTCACTCACTCTCCCAGAGATATCACATTCATGCAGGAGAAAAGCCATATGGTGCAATGGGGATGTAGTAGTTAATAGACCGGCGGACGCAATGCCGACGGTCTAAATCCCGAGTGGACCTGCCCAACAAGGGACTTAAGATAAACGTCGAAATGCCAACTCCCATCTTAATCCCGATGCCAGAGGACCAATCCCCGCCATCCCGGTCGTCCACTGACGGGTAAGTATAACACTTAGCCCGGGGATGGGGGGTTAGGTTTAGGGACCCCCGGGGGGACTTTGGGTTAGGTACCCGCCCATGGAAGGTTAGGCTAGGGGAAGGGGGGTTAGGCAGCCCCCCGGGAGAGTTAGATTTAGGGTGCAGGGAGGGGGGTTAGGTTTAGGCATCCCTAAAGGAGGGTTAGGGGGGAGAGGGGAGGGTTAGGGTACTTACCAACGCCCGTCGTGATCTCTCACTGTCGGGATTTGAACCAGCGGCTGTTCATTGTACCATTCCGGTACAATGATGGCATGTATACAGAGTAAAACTATTTCTGTTGTATTCCCAAGAACAGAGAGGAAATAAAGCCTTTGTCCTCCTGCTGAAACAGTCTTTGCTAATGTCACATACTACCTGGACTTCATAAGGATTCAACACTCTTATATGAATGAGGGGTCTATTCATGCAGCAGTGAAGTGTTCTGTTAATCTGAAAGTAGGGCACTACTCTGCTTGGTGTGATTCATAGAGCAAGGTACCTTTGGAGAAGCTTATTACTACTTCAGCGGGGCACATGCTCCTGTGTGTATGTACATTTGTATGGTGAGTGCGATTCATAAATCAACGTAATACTCAGCTTTCTGTTCCTCTGCTAGTACCGCATTCACCATTTCAGGATGGCCTAAGCAGTGCTGTTAGGGGAGAAGAGCAGCAAAGACTTCCTGCCTTCTCCCTATTCTATCACCCACTTTTTCTGCAAGCAGCCAATCAGATGAGCCCAGGGTATATTCATATCCCAGGTCACCTGCTGGATGCCCAGCTGACCCCGTTCCTACCCCTGCCACTGCTATTGTAAGGTGACCCGGCATCTGGACTGCATACCTTACTCTAATGTAGTTTCATATACGAAAATAATGTAAAAGTGGATAAATCATATCCCCCAAAGGTGGTCTGCTGTAAGTCTCCTACCTGACTTCATCGGTAATAATTACATGTTTATCCCTGGGGATGAAACTGTAGAAATATGTTTGTCACCATATGAAGCTAGGTCGTTCCTTGTACCTTATTCCATTAAGGTACAAACTGAGTCTAAAAAAACATCCTATTTATATTTGTTTGGGCCAATTAAAATTATTGTTAGTATGTCCCATTCACATTTGATTTTCAAAATAAAAGGATCCAAGTATGTTATTAAGATATTTTTATCACAGTACTCAACAACCAGCCCATCGATACAGATTGCGTATAGTCATATGTGCCACTAGTCAAATGTTCAATCATTATATCCGCTTATGAAATGAAAACTAGTATTTATTATACAGCATGTTGGTGCATGTTACCGTTTTGGTGATTTGAAACGTAACTTGAGGGTTTTCCTTGACATGATAGTGCTTCCTCCATAGGTCTGCCTGCAAATGTGCTTTCCATACTGAACATTTCTATGGTAAAAAAAACCATTTGACCTAAACAGAAACTTTATTACATATCCCATGCATGTGTATTTTACTATAATAGTTTATAGTTATACACCATATTCCTTTTTCCTGGATACAACTTTAGGTGTCGGAAGTATCTAGTACCAGTGATGTTTCCATGTGGTGTATTTCCTCCCTACTTTAAGGGGTGATTCCATTGTTTTTTAAAGCGCTTTAATGGGCGCCCAATGTTGCAATTCAATTGCTTTCAGGTACCCATCAATTATTGCGCTTGTCACACCTAGTTAGACTGGGTTTAGACATGTAAAACAGCTAAACCCGTCTAGTCCTGGTCAATTGAATTGCTCCGTTGGGCGCCCGGCACTGACAGCCACAGGAGCTAATATTTGAATAACCCCCTAGGCGTGTAATGTGTATAAGTACTATGCCACCAAAACTGGTAGTTTTCTATTGTGTAAATTATGCCACATGTGGTTGACAGAACATTTTATGAGTTTGTATGATATACAAATGATTTAAACATTACAAAAACAGCACTACCACACTACACACATGTAGTGGCCAAGGGGAATATTATATAATTTATTGATTCAATGTATTGAATTGCTGAATAGGTCAAAAACATAAATGTTAATACTTATTTTTTGTGTGTTTTATATGCATTTAGTTTTTTTTATGCATATTTGAAGGTTGATGGACCATCATTAAAGTAGGCAGCAACCACTTAGACTAGTGGTGAATTGTTGTCCCCAAGGAAACTCCTAACATTTGGAAATGTAATGTCCTTGTTGTATAATTTGAGGTTTCCTATATCATGTTTCACAAAGTAAAGTTAAAGCCTCTAAAACAGAAGACATTCACATGCTGTGCTAGAAAAATGTTATTGTCACGCAAAGTCTGAATAATGAGGGTTTTAAAGGACCACTAGACCCCAAGGGAGACCTTCACTTAGAAAAATAACATTTTCTCTTTGATGCAGTTAACACAGTTATAATGGAATGCAAAGCATACTTTGCCAACTCTCCCTGATTGCTACTATTTAAGGGAGTCTCCCTGACAATCTCCCTGATTGCATATTACCCCCATTATGAAGCTATTATATTAAAAACATATATACATTCAAAATGGGATCATTAGTATCATTTCCCTGCACAATGACCCCTATGGCTACATGCATTTTCTGAAAAGTATCAGTGTGTTTTCATCAACATGTAAATCTTGCTAATTGCTTTGGGGGTCATTTACATTTGGCTGAAAATCAATTTTATGACACGCCTCTCAGATGTAGCAGTACACACCCACTTTACCGTAGCGCTTATAGGTGTTATCACAAGTATGATGCAAAGTCCTTACCTAGCGCTTCCCAACGGAATATATACGATTCCGGCCGCATTGCCGGCGGTTCAATTTCCGACAGCGGCATCTCGGCAGAGGAGGAAATCCTGATCGTCAAAGGTATTTACTAACCTAATTCTACCCCCTATCCCTCCATTAGGGGTGCCTAAACCTAACCCCCCCCTTCCCCGCCGCCTAAACCGAAGACCCACGGGGGGGTACCTAACCCTAATCTCCCCCCGGGGGTGCCTAACCCTAACCCCCCCTTCCCCTAGCCTAAACCTAACCTCCCGGGGTGGTGCCTAACCATAAGTCCCCCCGCACTTCACCAGTGGCACCCAGAATCACGTCCGTGTCCCTCACACCCGCGAGCAGCAGCAGCGGCACACCCCTACGGACACCGGCACCTCTCACACACGGCTGCACCCCCGCCAGCGTGCAACCCGTGCAGCCGTGCCAGCATCAGTGCGTGCAACTCCCCAACCAGCGCTGGGTCGAGTTTGACACACACAGCCGGCACCCATCACGACGCAGCTACCGTCGAGGCACGCGCCACTGTCTCGCACCTACACAGGGCGAATGCATACAGCCAGCGGGTCACCCCTGCCCTGCACCCACGGGCACGTGGACAGCCCACATAAGCCCAACAGAACATCTGGCCCCAACTGGACTTTGAGGAAGCCGCTTCCTGCCACAGAAGTTGAGCACCTACCGGTAGGTACCAACCACCCCTGTTTAACAGTGCGGGATGCCGCCACTGGGGGCACTCCCCAATCAACAACAATAGAGCATCCCAGTTCCCAAGACTGTAGACCATAGGTCCAGCAGGGGTACATGCAGTAGTAAGGACTGCATGGTAAGGAGCCCCCTCAAAGGTTCCACCCACCCCCCTATACTGTGGATTGGACCAGATCAGCACCATCGGGCAGCACACGCCCCCACGAACTATCCAGAGACAACGAATTCCAGAGGAGCACTGTGCCTCCAGACAAAGGAAGGAACTTGTGTCCACACAATTAAACCCAAATTTAATAAATTATCACTTATACCCACTCACCCACCATTCTGTTGTCATTCGCACCCCACCACAATACACACTGACTGCCCAACCCTGAAACCCACCATTCCCTCTCCCCATCCCCTCCCCCCCTACACAATACCCAGGAATGCACGTCAACCTTTCCAATCCTTACATTTTAGTTTTACATTTTGTTTACTTTTACAAAGTGTTTATACTTACATTTTGTAAGTATAAACACTTTACTGTTCAGTCATGGCTGGACTAGTCACAAAGTCTGCTAAATCCCTAGTTGTTTTGTGGGAGAACAGGTTCAAATGTACGATTTGTTTGCTGAGAGCACCCTTATTTTGTTTTCAGGGGCACAGGTTTGTATGCAAGCTTTGATTTTCAGGGGCACAGGTTTGTGTATACTGTTTGTTTTGATTTCTGGGAGCACAATTTTGTGTGTGGTTTTTTTTTGTTTGTTTTTTTTGGAAGCGCGCAATCCCGTTTACTGCTTCTTTGCTTTCTTTTCTGGGAGTACATACTCATGTGTGTTCTATTTTGTTTACAGATGAGCAGGGGCTTGTGTGTACTGTGAGCACAGGTTCGTGTGTGTAGTTTTGTTTTCTGGAAATCTAGTTTTGTGTGTACTGCTTGTTGTTTTCGGGGTCACAGACCTGTGTGTACTGTTTGTTTTCGGGGTCACAGACCTGTGTGTACTGTTTGTTTTCAGGGGCACAGACCTGAATCGGCCTTCCCATGGAAGGAACGGGGAAAGGTCTCCTCCCCCGGGGACTGAGCGCAGATATTGGGGCCAATACACTGTGAGACATCACAGTTTATGCCCGCGTTATATCTGCAGGCTGACGGGCTGCCAGATAAAATGTCTGTCGGTCTGACAGGTATTTTATTTGGCAATGTATGCCCAGCATTACTTTAAGTTTTTTTTTGTTTTGTTTTTCTGTACAGAAGTACAGAATCTTATGTTTTTTTGCATCATTTTTTGGGAGCACAGCATAGAGCATTTGACAGATATGTGGTCTGGGCTCAGAGAGAGAGTTGAGTTATGTGTTGAGTTCAGTGTGAAGGCAGGGGAGGTAGGTAAATATTACAATTTGTCTGTTGGCAGCACCCCCGATTCGAAAATAAATATATGGATATTAAAAATACAGGGTCTATACGTATAATAGATTGATGTGTGCAGATGTAAAATAGCTTCCCTTCGTTTCTTCCTAAGGCAGGGGAAGTGCCAGCTTCAGATATGAATAGCACCAGGTCCCTAAACTAAATGTGAGTCAGATGTTGAGAGCACAAGTGCATGCTAATAGGAGTACTGACTTGAAGACTTGGTTTGCCAATTGGCTGTATCTGGTAGACTTAACACAGCAGGATGTTTGACCTAAGGTTCATAGCAGTTAGGATTTATTCCTACCACAATGCACCCATGCCAGCAGGGGTTGCACACAGAACTCCTAGGCCTGGTTTAGCTACAGTGATTTATGTACAGTAAATCCTTATTAGATGATGGAGCAGAATTATTTCTTCTCTGATTTTATTTAGTGATTTATTATCAGATGGGTGATTCCCTGGATGACGCATGGGACATTTACGTACATTCAGGTACGTGAACGATTTCTATACCACAATTGCTTTTTTGATTTTTTTTTTCTGGTGTTCAAGTCTTAAACACAAAATATACACCAGAAAAAAATGTGGCATAGAAACAGTTCACGTACTTGAATGTATGTAAATGTCCCAGAATCACCCAGAAGATGGAGCAAAATTATTTCTGTGTAATTGAACATCTCTAGATGAAGTGGTTAAGCTGCCTCCTGTATTTTGTTTTAGAGCAGATTTTGGCTAGTAGCTTTCACATTGGTTAGATCTGTAGAGACCAGCCAGTGTTCTTGCATTCTATGTCAGGCATCCCACTGTTTGTGGAATCTTCTCTCTTCCAATAAATCCCATTACTACTTTTTGTCAGAAGCGCACATAAAAGACCAGCTGTTCTTAATTGGGACATTTCCACTCTCACAAATTTCTCATATCCCATATATATGACATACTTAAATGAATTGTACAGTGCTCTTTTCTTACAACTAACCAGAAAACATGGCAGCATGTGTTTTGAATTAATGCAGTTTAGTGCACGTTTATTAAAGTGCCACTTGATTTAAAATACAACTAATAACTGATAAATATGCAGTACTACTAGCTGAAGTACCCGGCGTTGCCCGGGTTTAAATCCTGAAGTTATCAATGAGTTGGATGTAACTGTCAACATTTACTTTCAAGAATATGAATAAGTGGTTGATTATTTTGTAAAAAGTTTTGTTAAGAATGTTTAGTGTATTTGAGAATACAACATAAGTTACAAAAATTTTGGATCAAAGTTCTTGATGCTATAAATCTATAAAATGGGCTGAAAATAACTTAACGTTGAATGGACAGATATAAAATATATTACAGTTAAAGTAAAATCTTAATCATATTATATTTCTTTTAAGATTGTGATGTTGTCCACATCCATCCAGTGGGAGGCCCAGAATAGGCTCCCTGGGTTAAAGTTCTGCCTGACACACTCCTCCTTGATGTCCGACCGGGACCCCAACCACTCCATTAGGCATCCCAGACCAATTGCCAAGCCTCTCTGAATTTTTCATCCAAATCCATCCAGTGGAAGGCTCAGAACATGCTCCCCTGGTCAAAGTTCTGCCCAAGTGGACCTCCTCGCGTTGGTTTCATCCCAGTCGGTGCAGGGGTGTACGAATGCATAACCAAACAGATAAATCAATTTTATATATAAGATGTGCAAGTTACCATTCTACGAGCGGGGCCCTCTTGTGCTTCTCCCTACTTTAGTTTCATCTACTTCTTACTCCCCACTAGGGCACCTAACACTTGGTTGCTTATGCTCTGTTGCTTATCTAGATGTTATGGTTGCTAATGTAGCAATATATATTATCCATGTCCTGGTCCTGTAGTGTATTGTTCTGTAAGTCGCTTGTCTACAACTTGTTTATGTACTTTGTAAGGAGCTGCGGAACATTTGTGGCACCATATAAATAAATGATAATAATAATAATAATATGACAGAGCTGGAAATGTTTGCAATTCTGTTAACATTTGATGTGTAGTTCATAGGCAAACATGGTGGGGGGGTTCGGTTATGGCTGCCTGCAAACCCCCCTCCCCAGTCCACACCATGGCCACAAAAAATAGTTCTACATGTTCTCCTCAGTATCACAAATTAAATAATTGGCACCACATGTGAATCTTTTAACATGTGTCAGCATGTAATGAATACATGTGTGTACCAACTTGGAGATCTGGAAAACATGCACTATTAGGGTTGCACTGCTTTAGACAATCTATTAAAACTGTTGTCCAGTGCATAAGGAGACCGATATGTACATATATGTCCTAAGCAGTGCTAGGCTCTTCTGCTGTTCCCCCAGGCTCCCGTTTTGCTCTCATGCTCTTGAATGGTGCCCACATGCGACATAAAAACAATCCGCTCAGACAGGATGGCCCTACTGCCGCATGTAATGGCTTACTGAGATTGCTGGTATATGTTGAAAATATGACATACACTACACTTTGTATGACGAATATTAAAGCTGGTTAAGTGCTAATTAGGTCTTCATGGATCGGCCACACTCGCTCTAAAATCAGGCATTTGGAAACCCCGCTTTAGAAATCCTGCGTTTGCCCCTGCAGTTGTATACAAGCTCTTTTTCCTTGTTGTAAGCCATTACTGGCTAAAAAGGTACTGACTATAGCTCCAATGGGATTACAAACAGGAAGTATAGGTAATTGGGTACTTGCTAATTATGGTATGGTGTAACGATATTAAAATGAACCTCTATATACCCCTGCCTGTACCTTCTAAAATCCTTCTTATAAACCTCTAAGGATGACTCTAATTTGCATACGCAGTCATACAGTAAATAAAGACTTAGACCTGGAATCTGTGGTTCCAAAGCACAAGTGTTATTCAAGTAAAAGTTCAGACAGTTACACGCAATTGATCCAGACACAATTTAGGCGCAAAAGGAATTATACAGACCCAAGTACAGTATACATACGCAGCGCTTCCGGACCCGAAGATAGGCATCAGCAAGAGACCCCTCGTCATTCAGCATTCAGCACGAAGACTAAGAACCCAGTGTTTGAGCACACATATTTATACCCCCCCCCCCCGAATAGACAGGACAATAGAGAAGTTTGTTGCTGATGTCATTGGTTCCCAGGGGAGAAGCATCTGTTACAGAGCATTTAACAGGCTGGTTCAAATAGACTCTCCCTGCCTCTAACAGCTGGTGTTCTTTCCCTTCCCGCCCCCTGCAACATCCTAACAGTTCATGAAATATACATTTTGTTGCTTGTAGTCTCTGCGATCCATAACTTGAGAATGCATGATGCGATCTCCCCACCGTTAACACCGGAATACAGTGGAAAGAGTACGCATCAGTATGAGACCAAATACGACTTGTTTAGCATGTATAATACCTTAGTTATCATATATCTTTATTTCTCAGCATTTAAACTAACTGAACCAACTTAAATCATATACTTTAGAGCTTATTAAACCTTATGTGTGAATATGTAATGTGTGAGTATTCGGGGTTTGATATAAGGACACTCATTAACTTGGGGCAGATGAGTGCGCATAAAGCTAATAAAACAGCGGTTTCATACAAAGTTCTATGTATTCGCTAATATGCGACTAGTTAACAGCACAATTGTGCGTATTAATGTGTGTATGAGAAATGGTGAAAGATGCAATCGCATGGTGCTAATAGTATTATCGCCAAATGTACTAAAATGTGAGTTTATCTAAAATGGCGCTTAGGCGCCCATTTGCAAAATGGCGTCTTGCGGTCGTCGTGTTTAAATCTTAAACTGAACTTGTCTCAGCCAATTATTCAGCTTCGACAGGTGATCTGCTTGGTAAGCATAGCATCTGTCATCCATTACAGACTGATGTAGAAAAAAGTATGAAGACAAATTTGTTATTTAACATTTGCTGAATGGTAGCTAAATTAATGGGTCCAATAAGTATGCAGGTTTTTTTTCAACTTTTTCCTATATCCCTGTATATCGCAGGGAAATTTATTTATTCCAGTATCTGTTTGTCCTAAAACAAGATATTTGCATGGTTAACCATTCCACCTTAATTTTAAAGAAGCAAACCTAATTGTAATCTACCTAGATAGTAATGCAGCTTTAAGTGTCCCTCAAAGGAAAATAAAGTAAAGATAAGGGAGTGAGCAGTGCATCATTAACTTTCTGTGATTATATTTTTATAAGGAAGGAGCCTTTCTAGAATCTATTTGATGTTTGTCTAGTAATAGGATGCACATTCCAGGGGTAAACACTGGCCTGTTATCTCACTATACAGCACTCAAATTGTTTCCTACTAAAGTACATACCAGACTTTATGGTAAGAGTCTATTTTGTAGTCTTTATGAATTGATACCCATGTCTCCATAACTTTAGTATCTATTAAAGCATTACAAAAATAATATGGTAATGATAATATGGTCATTCCTCAGCTTCTCTATTTTTATACATTTGAGTCTCTCATATCCAAATATTCCGAAAATACAGAATTATTTTGGCATGACTGAGATAATGAAACCTTTGATTTTTGTTGGTTCAATGTACACAAACTTTGTCTAAAGTCACAAATTATTAAAAAAATGGTATAAAATTACCTTCAGGCTGTGTGTATAATGTGTCTATGAAACAAATGAATTTCATTTCTGTACACAAACTTTGCTTGAGCCACAAAATTATTGAAAATATTGTATAAAGTTACTTGCAGGCTGTGTGTATAAGGTGTGTATAACACATAAATGCATTCCATGTGTATATTTGGGTCCCATCCCCAATATATTTCATTATGATATGCAAATATTCCAAAATACGGAATAGTCCGTTATCCACAATACCTGGTCCCAAGCATTTTGGATATGGGAGACTCAACCTGCAGCGTGTGTGTGTGTGTGTGTGTGTGTGTGTGTGTGTGCGCATATATGTTATATATATATATATATATATATATATATATATATATATACACAGTCAGATCCATAAATATTGGGACATTGACAGAATTTTCATATTTTGTCCTCTATTCACCACCACAATGGCTTTGAAATGAAACAAACAAGATGTGCTTTAACTGCAGACTTTCAGATTTAATTTGAGGGTAATTACATCCAAATCAGGTGAACGGTGTAGGAATTACAACAGTTTCTATATGTGCCTCCCACTTTTTAAGGGGCCAAAAGTAATGGGACAAACTAAACAATCCTAAATCTAACTTTCACTTTTTAATACTTTGTTGCAAATCCTTTGCAGGCAATTACAGCCTGAAGTCTGGAAGGCATAGACATCACCAGACACTGGGTTTCATCCCTGGTGATGCTCTGCCAGGCCTCTACTGCAAATGTCTTCAGTTCCTGCTTGTTCTTGGGGCATTTTCCCTTCAGTTTTGTCTTCATCAAGTGAAATGCATGCTCAATCGGATTCAGGTCAGGGGATTGACTTGGCCATTGCATAGCATTCCACTTTTTAGCCTTAAAAAACTCTCTGGTTGCTTTTGCAGTATGCTTCGGGTCATTGTCCATCTGCACTGTGAAGCACTGTCCAATGAGTTCTGAAGCATTTGACTGAATATGAGCATATAATATTGCCCGAAACACTTCAGAATTCATTTTGCTGCTTTTGTCAGCAGTCACATCATCAATAAATACAAGGGAACCAGTTCCATTGGCAGCCATACATGCCCACGCCATGACGCTACCACCACCATGCTTCACTGAAGAGGTGGTATGTTTTGGATCATGAGCAGTTCCTTTCCTTCTCCATACTCTTCTCTTCCCATCACTATGGTACAAGTTGATCTTTGTCTCATCTGTCCATAGGATGTTGTTCCAGAACTGTAATGGCTTTTTTAGATGTTGTTTGGCAAACTCTAATCTGGTATTCCTGTTTTTGTGGCTCACCAATGGTTTGCATCTTGTGGTGCACCCTCTATATTCACTCTTGTGAAGTCTTCTCTTGATTTTTGACTTTGACACATATACATCTACCTCCTGGAGAGTGTTCTTGATTTGGCCAACTGTTGTGAAGGGGTTTTTCTTCACCAGGGAAATAATTCTTTTGTCATCCACCACAGTTGTTTTCCGTGGTCTTCCGGGTCTTTTGGTGTTGCTGAGCTCTCCGGTGCATTCTTTCTTTT
Organism: Taudactylus pleione; assembly: GCA_031769625.1. Classification (NCBI taxonomy): domain Eukaryota; kingdom Metazoa; phylum Chordata; class Amphibia; order Anura; family Myobatrachidae; genus Taudactylus; species Taudactylus pleione. The sequence goes on from JAUIMM010000773.1 coordinate 3,226,845, forward strand.
TAAGAATGTTCCAAACAGTTGATTTGGCCACACCGAATGTTTTTGCTATCTCTGATGGGTTTGTTGTGATGTTTCAGCTTAATGATGGCTTGCTTCACTGATAGTGACAGCTCTTTGGATCTCATATTGAGAGTCGACAGCAACTGATTCCAAATGCAAATGTCACACCTAGAATCAACTCCAGACCTTTTACCTGCTTAATTGATAATGAAATAATGAGGGAATTGCCCACACCTGTCCATGAAATAGCTTTTTAGTTGATAGTCTCATTACTTTTGGCCCCTTAAAAAGTGGAAGGCACATATAGAAACCGTTGTAATTCCTACATCGTTCACCTGATTTGGATGTAATTACCCTCAAATTAAAATCTGAAAGTCTGCAGTTAAAGCACATCTTGTTTGTTTAATTTCAAAGCCATTGTGGTGGTGAATAGAGGCCAAAATATGAAAATTCTGTCAATGTCCCAATATTTATGCACCTGACTGTGTGTGTGTGTATATATATATATATAATATACACACACACATCTCATTCCTTACTTACAGTTTCAAACTGCAATGCAAATGTGTTACCCCCAGCTGTGAAGCTGGGGCCATTCTGTCTGGGAGTAAGACGAAAACCTGTTTAGGATTCAGACAAATTTGATTGTGTAGACCAATGTCTGGGTTATATTACAATTGCCACAACTATACTTGTCTATATACAGGGATTCCCAATTTGTATGTAAAATACTCACAGTATTTTGGTGTATTGTTTATTCTATTTACTTTTCTCCGGAGGCTGTTTTTCTAGTTGTTTTGGTAGATTATCAAAAACATTGCCATCTGTACTTAGCTCGTGAGTTGTAACTTAAAATGGCGCTGGTCGCAAAATGGTGTCCTGCAGATTCTTATTTTTAAGATGGAGTCTAGCTGCTATTCGCAAGATGGCGTCGCGCACGCTAATTTTTACGCTGATTCCGTCTCAGCCACTAATCAAGCTTCGACAGTCCACCCTTTGATAGCGAACAACATGCTATCACACTCTGATTTAAAATTAATTTAGGCATACATTTATATATTACTTAATGTTATTAGGGGGATGGCACAAGGTGGTTCTTAATCCATCAATAATGTGTCTCTAGGAGGGGACATAAAACTACCATTATACGCACACCGTGGACCTTGGGAGATCATGTAAAAGATGTGGGGATGCACCAGTCCTATAAAGGAAGTTTTGATGGGGAATTAGGGACTTACATTATTTGAGGTGTTTTTAAAATAACATTTTGATAATACTTTTTATGCACATCTAAAAATAATACATTATATGATGGTATTTCTAGTTCAGGGTTGTAATGCAGTTCTATATTTACCTCAGTATTCATATTGCCATTACTGACCACCATCATAATTTCTTTCTTTCGTCTTACTCTATTTTTACATTTTCCACACTTCAACACAATATGAACATACCGGACACATAGGCCAATTACTATGACGACAATCCGTATAAGGATCAAGAATTTGCCTATGCTGGCGATCATTTCCTGGACCCATTCCCCTAGGCCTGAGAACCATTTCACTGGGTTCAACCATGAGACCCATCCTTCTATTTTCTCCCCTACTTCAGCCACTGAAGCATTATGGTTCTTACGAAACTCCCATTTTAGCTGCAGAATTTCATCCATCTTCCGGTCTATCACCTCTTTGGGGTCGCTGGTATCATTGGTGACATAGGTTCAACACTTCACTCCAAATTGGGTGGCCAAAGTTACGCAATACCCTCCAGTAACAGCAGTTAAATAATTTAACACTAGTCTGTGTTGCACCAGTTCTTTCTTGTTTGCTTGCAATTCTCTCCCTGTATACCTGAATGTGTCATCATACATCTGGGTGATATTATCTATTAATTTAGCAAGTTCCTGAATATATCTAAAATTTAATGTACCCCGAGCGATTCTGGTGGGATCCAGTGCGACTAAAACTTGGAAGCCAGTTGTCTCACTAATTAACTGAGTGACTTTATGCAAGTCACCAGGTATCATATTTCGTTTGCCTCTGTGTTCATACTGCATGTGAAGATATGGTGATGGTGTGTTTTTATGGATACCGAGCATTTCAACATGTGTGTGGGTCATAACTTCTGGGACTACTCTTCCCAGGTAACACAAACCTTCGGAACTTGGGGAGAGCCACTTATACGCCTTTCTTCCACATATAAAATACACATTATCGAGGAGAACATAAGGAATAGTATGCATCATTATCATTAAACACATTTCCCTTGCAAACAATCCTATCTCAGGGTCTTCCATCTGGTACATGCAAGTCTCTGGTTGTATTATTTTAGCACAATAACCATCTGGTACCTTACCAATAATTTCTTTGGTGGAACTCAATGTGTACCGGTACCTAAAATGTTTCCCACTAGATTTAATTGAGCGTAACAGATCATGGTTTATGGACTCATTATCAGCTCTCTGTGAGAAGGTCATCGTCTGATTATTCCTCGTCACTTCCCAACTCCCGGGTTTATTGGAGTTGGTTATGTTTAAACACTAAAGTGATCTATCTACTTGGAATTAATAGAGTTTGAAATGAGGTGGTTTGGATGAGAGGAATTTTCCATCCAATGTTTTCCCTTTTTGTAATTCTAAAATTTCCGTGATATTCAGCGGAAATGGCACCAACCCTACGTTATGCTGTCCCTGTGGCACATGTGAACACACCCAGCAATCGGTTTGATTTAACACTTTGCCTACCATGCTATGATAATCCTCTAAAGGATACCTACCCCAGTATGGGTTATATTTAGGCTGGCACCGTTGAATACAGTTCTCATCAACTAGGGACCCAAAAAGCTCACAAATACAGGAATCTTCAAACGATAAACCTCCACACCGTCCCCGAGTATCCGGAATTATAGCTCTCTTAACAATAACAGTACTAAGATTGGTCAAACACTCTCCTGATTGGCATTGCCCTCCTGCCACAATTTTAAACATTCATAATATTTTACCTTCTTACCTCGAGACCGCATCAGACTGATGTGGTCCCGGTCATTTTCCAATACAGCTTTATCAAAACTACCAATTCTGGGAAACGGTCTAACACTCTTCATCGTTATTTTAAACCATACGTCACAATACCTTATTGCATAAGTACCGTACTTAGTATGCATAATACAACGGGCCGATCCAAGCGGCGCCTCCATTAGCAGTACATCATTGTCTAACATCTTGAGACAACTCCTACGTTCTTCAATAAAGATGTCTGGTGAAAGACAGTCAAGATACTTTCACTTACCTGTGGACGCCTTGAAAAAGGGTGTATCCACCAAACCCTATGAAGGACCCCTAGATGCCTTCACTCACCTATGGAAGGAAGATGCTCCCATACAATAAAATCCCTTTTTGACTACGTTTCAACTGCTAGGGGGCAGCTAAGTACCCTTTTTGTTCCAGTTGATTTTGTCCACCCTCTCACCAGCTCACAATCAAAATCTAGCCAAGATTATGCGGTTCAATTATAATGTTCAAATAAGCCTAACAGATCACACACATTGATTACTGAACACTATAATCATGCTGGGAGCCGAACCCTAACAAAAATAACAAACCATACACCTGCTCTGTGTACAAGTAAACGGTATGCTGCTACCGAGTCACTAGGCCACCTTCCGGCGCCTAGCACTTAAGGGTCCTACGATACCCTTAACATTTAGGTCCCGTGTTATACCCTAAACAAACACACAGTTACACTTTTTTCCTGCACAGAAAAATACACGTTAACTCAGTTATTGGCAACAATTGAAAAATGTAAACCTCAACGGCTGTGTTTAAACACGTGGCAGCACAACCGGAAATACGTATACACAATAATGCGACTATTACACAACCGTATGACTTAACCTTAGCTGCGTACGCAAAAGTGCGCCTTTATTGCACGCAAAAATGCGACTTAGCCGCGTGCGCAATACTGCGACACCCCTTTTTTTCATCAATAAATTTTTATTGAATATAGTACAAAATTTTTATGGGGTACAGAAAGAAAAAAAAGGGGGGGAACATACATAAAATAAAAGGATGTGACAGTACACTTGAAGACATCAAAAAAAAAAAAAAAAAAAAGAACCAATAAAGAAACCATAGCTGCCTGAACATGTACTTAGATGTGCTAGTCCCGCTCTGGAGTCTCATTTAGATCAAAAGGAAAGGCACCCTGAAGAACCGGAGAGGGTAGGGATAGGGGTGGCGCTCCCCCATTTGTGACATACAGATACCAAGGATACCATTTTACAGTAGGGGATGAAATAGTCATAAAGTGAGGAACCTCCCCCGTCTCCATTTCAAAATGGGATTGTGTTTTAGTTATGACTTTGGCAAATGGGGGAGGGGAAGGGGATTTCCAACTCTGAGCGATAGTAGCTTTAGCAGAAATCAGAATATGGCCAAGAACATATCGGTCAGATTTGGGTACAGAGATTGGGTACCAGTGGAGAAGGGCGAGGGAAGGATCTGGGATTAAGGTGAGACCGAGGACATCTTTAATAAGGTTGAACACTTCCTCCCAAAAGGGGCGTATTACAGGGCAATCCCAGAAGACATGAAAATAGATCCTTCAGAATGACAGAGACGCCAACAGAACTTTGAGACTGTAGGCCAAATTTTATGCAATCTAGAGGGTGTCAAATATAATCTATTTAAAAGTTTTACATACATTTCAATATGGTTAGTGCATTTAGATATAGAGAAGGTAGAGAGATAGATAGTCTCCCATTGTGAGATGGTAAAGGTATGTTGAAGATCTGCCTCCCACCGGAGCTGAGCAGGGGACTTAACCGTCGAGGCTATTGGGGAGAGTACGGAATACCAAAAAGATATTGCACCCCTAGAGGAGGGGTTATTAAGTTTACTTAGAATTAGATGTGGTGGAGTCTGGAATACGGTAGGGCCGGTGTTCATCAGAGCATACCAATGTGTGAGTTGGAGATAGTAAAACCAGGCTGATGATCCCAATGGGTACTTAATGCACAAATCTGTGTATGGTATTAAAGAGGACGGGGAGAGAAAGTATGCGAAAGACACCATGCCCAAGGACATCCAGTAGGACAAATTGAGATTAGGCAAGATCCTGCTCAGCGCCCGAAGGGAAACATTTCTGGTAGGTAAGGCAAATTCGAAATGGGCCAAGAGACTGTTATCCCAAACTTTTAAAGTGTCCAATATTGTTTTAGGGAATAAAGGGAGTTGTGGTCGCAATCTATGAGGTATCCATAAAAGGTCAGGGAGGGGAAAGTGCCGCAGGAGTGCATGCTCCAGATCAACCCAGGGTTTGACTGCAGGAGGGAGAGACCAGTCACATATTTGAGAAAGAAGGGCCGCTTCATGACATCTAGTCAGGTCAGGGAGATTAAGGCCTCATTGAGGTTTAGGACGAACCATGCGACTATAAGCCATTTTATGAGCTTTGCCTTTCCAGACATATGAAACCATCAAGCGGCGCATCTGTTGCAGTAGCCTCCCTGGGACAACATATGGAATAGCACGGAATAGGTACATCAGTTTTGGTAAGAGCATCATTTTGAACGCCGCTATACGGCCCAACCAGGAGATCTCGTGGCTCATCCAGGCAGTGGCTAGAGAGGACAATTGCAGCAAAAGGGGAGCATAATTTTCAGTAAAGACACCATCAATAGAGGAAGGTATATTAATTCCCAAATAGGATAGGGAAGACTGCTTCCAAGTAAAAGGATAACGACTCTTTAATGATCGTAAATAAGAAGGTGAGATATTAATAGGTAAAGCTTCAGTTTTTGTAACATTCAATTTATAATAGGATGCTGCGACACCCCTTTTAAACGCAAAATACTATCAACAAAGGAAAACTTTTTCCTTTCTTGTCCCTGGATTCTAGTCAGCATACCTTGACTCACACGATAACAGATAGCGCTCTCTCAGCATAGAGTGGTTGCAGGGAAAACTGTGTGTGGCCACTATCCACCCTTTGGTGAGATGTCGATAACCGTATTTTATCGTGTGAACAGGTAAGTGACTTCACTATGAGCCCCCAACTAAGGATTCTGGATTTGAACCTCTATACACTCCTGCCTATACCTTCTAATATCCTTCCTATAAACCTCTAAGGATGACTCTATTTTGCGTATGCAGTCATACAGTAAATAAAGACTCCAGACCTTGAACCTGTGGTTCCAAAGCACAAAGTATTATTCAAGTAAAAGTACAGTCAGTTACACGCTATGATCTAAGTACAATTTAGCGCAAAGAAATTATACAGACCCAAGTACAGTTATACATACGCAAGCGCTCTGGACCAGATCCCGGCATCAGCAAGATAAGCTCCGTCAGTCAGCAAGAAGACTAGAAACCCAGGGTCAGAGCACACATATTTATACTCCCCCAGAAATAGACAACACAATAGAGGAGTTTGTTGCTGATCCCATTGGTTCCCAGTGCGGGTGCATTTGTTACAGGGCATTTAACAGGTTGGTTCAAATGGACACAGAACAGCCTCTAACAGCTTGTTGTCTCCTCTATTCCCCCTGCATGCAAATCTAGGCTGTTGGTTTCACAAAAATACATTTTGGTTCTTTATGTCTTTACGGTCCATAAGTTGTGAACGCATGTTCCGATCTTCACACCGTTGATACCGGAAAGCTGTGGATAAAGTGCGGATCAGTATAATTTCAAACACGGCTTACTTATCATGTATTAAACCTTAGATACCAAAATAGTCTTTATTTCACAGCATGTGTAATAAATTAATAAAGCTTGGATCTTTTACTTTATAGCTATGGAACCTTTTGTGTAAGTGTGCATTATGTAAGTATTAGGGATATGGGAAAAGATGCTAGTTAGGTTTATCTGATTTGGGTCAGATGTGCACGCATGCAGCTAATAAACAGCGTTCGCATTCAGGATATTGTGCATTCGCTACTGAGCGTCATGTTAGCAGCTCAAAATATATATATATATATATATATACACACACACATATCTCATTCCTTACTTACAGTTTCAAACTGCAATGCAAATGTGTTACCCCCAGCTGTGAAGCTGTGGCCATTTTGTCTGGGAGTAAGACTATAACCTGTTTAGGATTCAGACAAATTCAATTGTGTAGATCAATGTCTGGGTTATATTACAATTGCCACAAATATACTTGTCTATATACAGGGATTCCCAATGTGTATGTAAAATACTCACAGTATTCTGGTGTATTGTCTATTGTATTTACTTTTCTCAGGAGGCTGTTTTTCTAGTTGGTTTTGGTAGATTATCAAAAACATTGCCATCTGTACTTAGCTCGTGAGTTGTAACTTAAAATGGCACTGGTCGCAAAATGGCGTCTTGCAGATTCTTATTTTTAAGATGGAGTCTAGCTGCTATTCGCAAGATGGCGTCGCGCACGCTAATTTTTATGCTGATCCAGCTTCGACAACCTCTAAGAGGATCCTCTATTAGCAGAACCCCACAAAACAATATAGAACCAATGCTGTCATCAGCACCATCTGAGATCATTGTTTTTTATATACATATATATATATATATATATATATATATATGTATGTATATATAACAATGATCTCAGAGGGTGCTATATGTATGTATATATACATACATACATAGCTGAGCAGACAGATGTGTCCTTATACATTTTTGCTGTAGCTGCGCTAAAAATCCCTCGGTGTGCCAGGTCCCATGAGACTCTGCTAGCCCCGGTCGTCTTTTTGCTTTTTTTTTTGCCGATAATGCATCTAATTTGTGATGCAACTAGGATGCACCACACTCTTCTGATTAATTTGATACGCAACACTTGTATATCTGTGTACGATTGACTCCCTGAATCTGTATACGTAGTGCTACAATGTAGCGGCCGCAGCTTTTTTCATTCCACGTTCCGTTGTGGTTGATATGTAGACTCTGGTGCACACAGATTTACAAGCGTTGCATATCAAATTAACCAGCACAGTCTGCTGGTGCGTCCTGGTTGCATCGCTTTGTAAATTAGATGCATTTTTGGTGAAAAAAAGACGCCCACCGCTAATAGTCTCACGGTATCTGGCAGCTCACTCACGCCAGGCAAGCCGTGCTGTGTGGTGTATTGAGACTAGATGTATGAGGACACCTTTATTTCCTTTGTTAGCATACACGCGGTAATCGAGTTAAGTTAAGCTGCTGTAAACAAAGATTTTAATGCGGCTAATTGAATATGTCCCACCCTGCTAGACCCAGATATGTATGGTTTCCTAGCTCTGGATCTGGCAATTTAAAATAGGCTGATTATGATGTATTTATTTAAATTCCCAACCTCCAGTTGATTTGCAAACTTTTATTTCTTTACTATTCTTTAGGACTCACACATCCTCCTTAATGTTAACGAACATGGGAGCTCTCTTTATAAAGTTAGCACTTGGCGCAATAGAGAAACTGACCGAAACAGATGGTGAAAAACGATGCTAGTTAAAATCTTAAAAACAGCTTAATATATATATTTTATAAAGGCTAATAATAATAATGTGAGGTAATGCTTATTATTAATATAATATAATGTATGCAAATGGGCCTGTGTATACATTAGGGGTGTGCACCGGCCACTGGATCTTTCTTCGTGTTTTGGATCTGGATTGGTTTTGCCAAAACCACCCTTCCGTGTTTTGGGTTCTGGGTTTGGGATCTGTATATTTTTTTTTTTAAAAAGCATAAAAACAGCTAAAATCACAGAATTTGTGGGTTTTTCTGCTCCTATGCCATTATTAACCTCAATAACTTTAATTTCCACTCATTTCCAGTCTATTCTGAACACCTCACAATAGTGTTTTTATGTCCAAAAGGTTGCACCGAGGTAGCTGGATGACTATGCTAAGCGACACGAGTGGGCGGCACAAACATGTGGCCCATCTAGGAGTGACACTGCAGTGGCAGACAGGATGGCAGTTTGAAAAACTAGGCCCCAAACAATACATAATGCAAAGAAAAAAAAGATGTGCAAGATGGAATTGTCCTTGGGCCCTCCCACCCACTCTTATGTTGTATAAACATGACATGCACACTTTAACAAACCAATAATTTCAGCGCCAGGGTCTGCCACACGACTGTGGCTGAAAAGATTGGTTCGTTTGGGCCCTCACAAAACAAGCTGGCAATTAATCTGTCCCTGCACAAACTGGCTCTACGGAGGGAAGATGTTGTCCTCATCCACCGATTCCTCACCCTCTTCAGTGTTGTGTACATCCTCATCCTCACAGAGTATTAATTCGTCCCCGCTGGAATCCACCACCACAGGTCCCTCTGTACGTTCTGGAGGCTGGTCTCCCTGGAAGAGTTGATAATTCATTTTTATGAACATCATCTTCTTCACATTTTGTGGAAGCAACCTCTTACGCCAGTACACACTGGAGGAGGGGGCAACTCAGGTAAAATAGAGCCAGTTTGCACGGGCCTCCAAATTGCCTCTTTTTCCTGCCAGTACAGGTACGGACTGTCTGACATGCCTACTTGGATGCTGTCACCGATGTAATCCTCCACCATTCTGTCAATGGTGACAGTATCATATGCAGTGACAGTAGACATGTCAGAACTTGTTGCCAGGTCCTTCAGTCCAAACCAGATGTCCAAACTTGGTCCTGCCTGCCCTGCATCACCGCCTGCGGGTTGCTTAGGATACCTAAGTTTTTTCCTGGCAGCCCCAGTTGCGGAAGAAAATGAAGGAGGAGCTGTTGATGTGTCACGTTCCGCTTCAGCTGACAGTGTTTTCACCAGCAGGTCTTTGCACCTCTGCAGGCTTGTGTTGGCCGGAGACAGAGACACCACATGGGCTTTAAACCTAGGATCGAGCACGGTGGCCAAAATGTAGTGGTCTGATTTCAACAGATTGACCACCCTGGAATCCTGGCAAAGCGAATGAAGGGCTTTATCCACAAGTCCCACATGCCGAGCGGAATCGCTCCGTCTTAGCTCCTCCTTCACTTTCTCCAGCTGCTGCAAAAGCCTGATGAGGGGAATGACCTGACTCAAACTGGCAGTGCCTGAACTGACTTCACGTGTGGCAAGTTCGAAGGGCTGGAGAACCATGCACAACACGGAAATCATTCTCCACTGCGCTTGAGTCAGGTGCATACCCCCTCCTTTGCCTATGTCATAAGTGGATGTATAGGCTTGAATGGCCTTTTGCTGCTCCTCCATCCTCTGAAGCATATAGAGGGTTGAGTTCCACCGCGTCACAACCTCTTGCTTCAGGTGATGGCGGGGCAGGTTCAAGAGTGTTTGCTGGCGCTCCAGTCTTCGGCACGCAGTCGCTGAATGGCAAAAGTGGCCAGAAATTTTTCGGGCCACCCAAAGAGTCTCCTACACGCCCCTGTCGCTTTTCAGAGAATTCTGCACCAAGTTTATTGTGTGAGTAAAACATGGGACGTGCTGGAATTTGCCCAAATGTAATGCCCGCACAATATTGGTGGCGTTGCCAGATATCACAAATCCCCAGGAGAGTCTAAGTGGGGTAAGCCACTGGGCGATGATTTCCCTCAGTTTCTCAAAGAGGTTGTCGGCAGTGTGCCTCTTACTGAAACCGGTGATACACAGCGTAGCCTGCCTTGGAACGAGCTAGCGTTTCTGAGATGCTGCTACTGGTGACGCTGCTGTTGTTGCTGCGTAAGGTGATACATCTACCCAGTGGGCTGTCACAGTCATATAGTCCTTAGTTTGCCCTGTTCCACTTGTCCACATGTCATGGACATTGGATACAACCGCATTTTTCAGGACACTGAGGACACTTTTTCTGACGTTTCTGTACAGTGTCTGTATCGCCTGCCTAGTGAAGTGGAATCTAGATGGGATTTGGAACCGGGGACACACTACCTCCAGCAATTGTCTAAATCCCACTGCACTAATGGCGGATACCGGATGCACGTCTAACACCAACATAGCAGTCAAGGCCTCAGTTATACGTTTTGCTTCAGGATGACTGCTGTCGTACTTCATCCTCCTCGCTAAGGACTGTTGGAGGGTCAATTGTTTAGTAAAAGTAGTGGTGTTCCTACTTCCTCTCTGGGATGATGAACAAATCACAGTAGCAGCGGCAGCAGTAGGCGTAGCAATGCAGGATCCGCCGGAGGAATCCCGGATAGGAGAGTCAGTCATGCCAGTGACATGGCCTGCAGGACTACTTACGATCCTGACTAAGGAGGAAATTGACGAGGAGGGAGTTGACGGTGTGGTTTGCAGGTGCTTGGATACAACGGGATTTAGGTGTCCCTGGACTGCTTACGGTCTTAGCCAAAGTTTCTGAACTTGACAGTAACTTTTTATGAACGCGCTGCAGGTGCCGTATAAGGGAGGATGTTCCTAGGTGGTTAACGTCCCTACCCTTCCTTATTTTACCTTTACATATGGTACATATGGCAAGACAGTTGTTGTCCGGATTTGGATAGAAATATTGCCAGACCAAAGAGGTGGAATGTTTGGTCTTCTGCCCAGGCATGACCGTGATGGGCTTTTTCATCCCACGGACAACAACTGTCTCCCCGGGAGCCTGATTTAAACAAACCACATCACCATCAGAATCCTCCTCGCCAACTTCATCCTCAGCGCCAGCTACACCAGTATCCTCATCCTATTGTACTTCAACAGTGACATCTTCAATTTGCATATCAGCAAGTGGACTGTGGGTGCTCCTTTCAGCACTTGCAGGGGGCGTGCAAATGGTGGAAAGAGCCACCTCTTCCCGTCCAGTGCTGGGAAGGTCAGGCATCGCAACCGCCACTACACTTGGACTCTCCTTGGGGATTTGTGATATCTTCTTAGAACGCACAGTTCTTGGTTGTGCTTTTGACAGCTTAACTAGTTTGATTTTTTTAGCGGGAGGAGGGCTTCCATCGTCATGTGAAGCTGAACCACTAGTCATGAACATAGGGAAAGACCTTAGCCGTTCCTTGACACTCCGTGTCGTAAATGGCATATTGGCAAGTTTAGGTTTCTCCTCAGATGATTTAAATGTTTTTTTTAAGGTCATTTTCCTGAACTTTGTCATTTGGGATTGTATGTGTCCTCTACTATGACATTGGGCATCGGCCTTGGCAGACGACATTGATGGCATGTTATCGTCTATGTCATGACTAGTGGCAGCAGCTTAAGCACTAGGAGGAAGTGGTTCTTGATCTTTCCCTATTTTATTTTTATCGGAGAAAGTTTGGTCCTCCATTTATGTTATCTTAATATATACGTGCGGCTAAGGCGCACACAAACACAGAAAATTATTTTTTATTTTTGTTGGAGACTAGTGCACTTTGTGGGTTACACCACCCTTTAAGAAATGAGCCAGCCGGTTCTTTACTTATGGGACACAGGCGCACGCTTGGCGCTGCTCCTTTGTTGATGCACGTGCAGCTACAGCCCACACAATTCACAAACACAGAAAATATATATATTTTTGTTTGGAGTGTACTTTGGGCGTTACAGCACCCTTTAACGGACAAGCCAGCCGGCCCTTTACTTATGGGACACAGGCGCACGCTTGGCGCTGCTCCTTTGTTGATGTACGTGCAGCCACAGTGCACGCAATTCACAAACAGAAAATATTTTTTTATTTGGTTTGGAGTGCACTTTGGGGGTTACACCACCCTTTAAGAAATGAGCCAGCCGGTTCTTTACTTATGGGACACAGGCGCACGCTTGGCGCTGCTCCTTTGTTGATGCACGTGCAGCTACAGTGCACGCAATTCACAAACAGAAAATATTTTTTTATTTGGTTTGGAGTGCACTTTGGGGGTTACACCACCCTTTAAGAAATGAGCCAGCCGGTTCTTTACTTATGGGACACAGGCGCACGCTTGGCGCTGCTCCTTTGTTGATGTACGTGCAGCCACAGTGCACGCAATTCACAAACAGAAAATATTTTTTTATTTGGTTTGGAGTGCACTTTGGGGGTTACAGCACCCTTCAACGGTCAAGCCAGCCGGCCCTTTACGTATAACACAGGCGCACGCTTGGCGCTACTTTATTGATGCACATGCGGCTACTGCGCACACAATTCACAAACACAGAAAAAATATTTATTTTTTTTGCACTTGGGGAGAGCACCCCTGATGGACAGAGCACCTCCTGGACAACACTACAGCACCCCTTTAGGACTGGGACACTGCACAGGACTTTGGAGTGGACACAGCCCCTATGGACAACTGACTGCACAACACAGTCCAGCCAGCCCCTATGGACTTTGGAGGAGTGGACACAGCCCCTATGGACAACAGCAGCACAACACAGCCAGCCCCTATGGACTTTGGAGGAGGGGACACAGCCCCTATGGACAACAGCAGCACAACACTACACTGCACTACACAGCCCAGCCAGCCCTAACTCCCACCATCCCTCTTCACTGGCCACAGCCGAGTGAGAAAATGGCGCTGACACGGGTACCTTATATAGAATCCAAAACCCGCGAGACCCGGAAGGCAGGATGATGACGTTTTGCCTCGATTTCAGATCCGAGTCAGGCGGGAAAAGTCGAGCCTGACTCGGATCTGCCTCGGATCGGGGGGGTTCGGATTTCAGAAATCCGAACCCGCTCACCCCTAGTATACATACACCAGCTTTCTGACAGTGTTTTGTTTTGTGTCAATTTTGACATTGCCTAGAATGCCCTGTAAAGTATAATGGGATTCCATAAGAGCGTTCTTTAAGTATATAGTACACTATGCTGGTACAGGTTGAGTCTCCCATATCCAAATATTCCGATATACGGAACTATTTTGGCATGACTGAGATAATGAAACCTTTGATTTTTGATGGTTCAATGTACACAAATTTGTCTAAGGCACAAATTATTAAAAATATTGTATAAAATTACCTTCAGGCTGTGTATATAAGGTGTATATGAAACATACATGAATTTCCTTTCTGTACACAGACTTTGCTTGAGCCACAAAATTATTGAAAATATTGTATAAAATGACCTGGAGGCTGTGTGTATACGGTGTATATAACACATACATGCATTCTGTGTGTATATTTGGGTCCTGTTCCCAAGATATTTTATTACAATATGCAAATATTCAAAAATACGAAATATTCCGTTATCCAAAATTCCTCTGGTCCCAAGCATTTTGGACATGGGAGACTCAACCTGTATAAGAGTGCTCTTTTAAATGAAATTTATTAGGTTTTGTCTTTGTTTTTTTTCTTCACCATCTCTGTGTATGAGCCCTAATGGTTAAAAACAATATTTAATATCTGTTTATTTCCTGTACTAAGGGTTAAACTTTATGCAGAGAGCTGTGGAGCAATATTGCATCAATAGTAACAGTAGCCCTGACCGCCTGCTGAGTTCTAGTTTAGTGAATAGGGAAGTTGGCAGGAAAATGAACTGTAATAGTTTGCAAATCACCCATCTTACTATCATGATTAAATCACCCATCTTACTATCATGATTAAATCACCCATCTTACTATCATGATTAAATCACCCATCTTACTAATATGATTAATGAAATATATGGCGTTTTTACTGTTTGACTACCATTGTTTAAGAAGCACCTATCAGTCCTATTAGCCTTTAAAAATGCTGCTGCTCAGTTACCCTGCATCAGTGTTTCTCGAACGCCTCCTTTGATAAGTAACCGTGCCTGCATTTCAGATCTCCTGATGCTGCATATTACTATTTCACCTATGAGCCTAGTAAGAGATCTGAGGAGCGTGCACTCTTTGGGGGAACACATGAAGAGGTCTGAGAAGCACTAAGCCATTGTGCTACTTCCCCTTTAAATGAGTCTAATACAAGAGCATATGACCTAGATCAGGCATTGTATTGCCGTCTGTACCATTGAATACATGAAATGGGTTATAGAGTATTTTCTGGAAATGTAATTGTGCTCTCTTGGTATTCAAACTTTCTGATAATAGATTTTTTTCTGTGCATGGTAGGTGTTTTTCAACATATGTTGTATTGTATTGTCTGAGAGCTGTGATTACCAGAATCATTATGGCTAATTGCTTCTGTGTACGATGAGGTCATACGACATGCACAGAGTTTGGAGAATAATCGCAAACCCATTGCTTACATATATTGTGTCATGCATGAAGCAGAGCCAGCTGACACCAATAAAATGAGAAATACTTTTACATTTTTAATGAGGACCAGCTGAGAAACATGTGCGAAGTAACAATGAAACAGCTATTGAAAGTGCTTACGTTTTAAGTACTTGGGCCGACCAGAATTGGACATCTGCTAAGGCCTTGTGCGCCATCTGCAGGCCAAAATGGGTGCTGGAAGGAAACCTACATAGGCTTTGTATAGGCAAAAATTTTGAAAAGAATGCTTGCTCTTTGGATTATTTTTTTTATGTGTGTGTGTGTGTGTGTGTGTGTGTGTGTGTATATATATATATATATATTTAAAAAAAATACAACTGTAAAAAAAATCCACCACTCACTGCAATAAAGTATTTTACCCCGTTGCCCTCAGTAACGATGCTGCAAACACCTGACACAATATACCCATGACGGCGGAACTCAGGGATTTAAATGAAGAGACGACACAACTGTCAGTTTGGTCAATCTGACAGTTGTGTTGTCTCTTCATTTAAATCCCTGAGTTCCGCCATCACTGGTATACTGTATATATAAAACTATAATTGGAAATATGCAGTGCACTTCCCGTAATGTTGGTCCGTTATCCCTTATCAATTATGTTTTATCTCTTATGTCAAACCTTCACTTACTATGTAATTCTACTACACAAATCCAAAACACTTAAAAGGAAATTCAGTTGTGTTTTGGGCGGCAATAATTAATGGGTGCCCAACGGAACAGTTCAGTTGTTTTGGGCACCCATTAATTATCATGTTTATCACACCCAAAATCCACCGGGTTTAGTCTGGCAAAGCGGATAAACCCATCTAAAGTACTGGTTAGGGTCCCAATCCACAGACTCTTCGCACATTTCTGCTAACCATAGTCAGAAGGCTGCGAGCAGAGATGTGTACGCCCATGGCACTCACGCCCGATCCCAGCAACAATATAATTTCTCGTGTGCCCTTTTGTTACAGCCGCAATAAACACAATTGAATTCCCCCCTAAAAGCCTAATTCTGAGTCGCACACAGCTTCGTATTAGGAATGTGGATATTTTGCTAATGGGAAACTAATGTGACTACACTCTCGTCTCATGCATCACGCTGCCCCACTGTTTTCAGTACGCAGATTGTCATCACCACTAGTATCATGAATTACACCTACCCTATGCAATGTGCAAGCAATCTCTCTGAACGAGGCGCCTCCTCTGCTTATACAAGACTCAGAAGAGGATGATCACAAAGATGTGTATGTGCACTACGGCGCTTGCAGTGTTCGCTAAAATGTGTTGGATGCAGCCGCTCACAGAGCTGCGTGTGATCCCTTAATATTAGGTTGCACTTACAAACTTTTTATGACTGGTTTTATGATAGTATTATTGTCATGATTGGAGTTGTTGGCACTGAATATGCAAAGACATACTTTGAGCTTGCCCATAGACTTAGAAAATGTAGATGTACAGAGACCTGCCTATGACTTAGGGGTCTATGTACTAATAATCGCGGCACTGCTGCGATTATGTATCCTTCTCGCTGGGAATATTTAAATTTTTAATTAAAATATTCCCACTGTGTACCAAGGGGAACTCTCAGGGACAGCGATTGCGGCAACCACTGTCCCTGCGAGTTATATTTCCGACATTTAGAAGGTCTTTCACAGAAGTGAAAGACTTCTCCGGGGGAAGTCGCCACTGCACATGCGCACAGTGTCAGCTTCTGGGGCTGCCGGGGAGAGATCGGAAGATCTGTCTCCTGCACCTGAAGCCCCCACAGGCTTACAGTAGTTTACACCATCTGAAGATGGTGTTAACTGCCGGGACTGATCTCACAAAAGCTTCTCTTTTTGGACATAGGGGTCAGATTGTAATCCCCATTGACAATACTGGGGACTGCGAGCTGAAGTGCTAATTAGCACTTTGCCAGAGATTTCTGTGAAAATCTCCTGCATTGTGCTATTAGTACATAGCAACGATACATAAAATGATGCAGAATCTGCCGTTTCTGCATAATTTAATGTAAAAAAAACCCAACTTAATATATAGGCCCCTAAATCTGGTTATTGGTATGTAATGTATAGTGAAATGTGAAGACAATTGACAAATGGCTGTGACTAATATATTGAACCATTAGAACTCCAAAAGCCAACATCTGATTGGCCGCTGTAAGTTATTGTACATTTGTGCTTTGCTAGTGAGTAATTCCCATTTTTGGGAGTTGCCATGTGTGACCATAAAAGTGTTGAAAAGTAAAAGAGAAAAAAAAAAAAAGGAATACATTCCCTTTATATGATCCGGCCCGTTAAGTAACTTTAAATTAGGTAGAATTACAGTGTGGCTTGTAAAAATGTGTGATTGTATATATTTTTTTGTAATTGAATGATGTATATTCTTCTAGCTTGCAAGTGTCACTGTTTGTTTGTTTGTTTGTTTTCCCCAAATGCTCTAAAGCAATGTAGACCTATTCAACAGTTATTGCCCCCATGAAATGTGTATATTACTGAAATATATAATAGGATATGAAGGAAAAATGTTTAGGCCTCTGTATAAATAATGTAGTGTAGTGTCGGCACCCAAAATTTTACTGTATTCTGAAACAAATGTTGCTCCATGCAGAAGTAGTTGTTATAATATATCCAAGTCACAATTTTGTATGTAGTTTTTCTAGGCAAAATCAATACATGCATTTGTACAGCCATGAATCTCACATCATAGAACAGACTGAGAGACATTTCACCACCTGCTGGCCGACGTTTCTGGACGACCGCGTGTACTTTTATCTAGGCTAAAAGTAATAAAAGTATATTCTGTTCTATATGAGATTCGTAGCTGAACTAATGCATGTATTGAGTTTTCTTTGAAAAGCTGCATTGCATGGTGATGCTGTGGTGCGTACTGCGGATGGAACTGTATTTATTAGATGCATTTTGAAACTGCAAAATTGCTACTTGAATTCATTGTAACAACTAATGCATGGAGCAATATTTGTTTTAAAACATGGTAAAGTTGTTGATATATAACAAAGACACAGAGTTGGTTGAATTTTATTTTAAATTTGTGTCGGACTTTGTGCGTGTTATGTATATATAATATATG